>JALAZF010000502.1:3600000-4220000 GCA_022829125.1 Lathyrus tuberosus | reverse complement strand
TTGAGGGTGAATTGGGGGTTGAAAATTCTGCTGTCAAAAGAGTTATTTTTCTGAAAATCGCAGTGCGCGCTTAGCGCGCAGACGCGCGGTCTGGAGAATTTGCAACCCTTCCAGGCAGTGAGGATTAATTAATTAGTGGCATTTAATGATAACAATGTTATGTGTTACATTGGAATCCATATCTTTTGGGATCGTAAATCCGATCGAGGCATCGTTATAGCCGATATGGAGCTGTGGAAATATCCTACGGGATAAAAGTGAAAAGTATTGAGTTCGATACCCGATTAAATGAATCGGAGGGAACCCCGAAGTGATGTTTTATGTGATGTGTGATTATATGTATTTACTTGTAATATTTGTGTTATGCCATATCTACCTAATATTGTTGTTAAAATGAATAAGAAATATGCATGTTTAAAATATGAATTAGGAAGAGTGAGGAAACTTTACCCCAAAACAAATGGCATAGTTAAGATTGTTATAATTCTAGGTGTGAATAGAATTGTGATAGGAACTCTGGATGGCGACGCTCGTGCATTCATTGACGAGTTCTGGCCTGGAGTAGATAACCTAGATGGCAAGGCTCGGGCACCTGATGTAGGAAGATGCATCCGTGACGAGATTGGTCTAGGAGAGAGTGAAACACTAGTATGGGACATGTGTGTGAACCTTGTGTTCTTTGTGAAAGGCGTTGTGGCCTTAAGGCATTGTGGCCTTGTGATTGTCGAATACAATCATGTTGTGTGTGAGATCACGTAATCGTAACCGGTTATCTTGTGAGTGCATTTCATGGGTCTCGAGCTCCTCTGAAACATGTGCACAACTACTTGGCAGGTTTGATTCCCGCGTGCAGTACGAATGGCGCTCTGGGAGTGTATGCTTGTGACGGTCAATGGCCCGTGTGAAGTGACGGTTCATAAAGATTAATGGCCCGTAGAACCCGAATTCATTCGTATGTCAAGTAGGTTACCAGGATCCATGACTCGGGTCGACTTCTAGACGTAGAAGCGGACGGGAAAAGGGGATGCCTTGGTGTGGTTATCGATTAGTGATATTTTGAGTTGATGAACTCATGACATGTTTCCATATAGTGTGAGATTGTGAGATTGTGAGATTGTGAACTCAAAGTCATTTCCCTTCCCCTTGACTTGAGTTAGGATTGGTAGAACCTTGTAAAGCCGAGAGAATCTATAAGATAGGGAACTCACTGAGATTTGATGTATCTCACCCCACTATAGTTGCTATATTTCAGGTGTGGGTTGCAGGTTCGATTTACAAGTGGAGCGATGCTTGGATGTTTCAAGAGAAGCTTGGCTTTAGTTTTTCCGTTGTGTATTATTTTGTTGTATACAATTGAGGATATTGTATATTATTCTTAGATTTTTATTTTTGGCTAGTTTCCATGTCTTGTGCCATAGATTGTGTTTATGTTTTAGAAATGGGCAAGTATGTGAATTACGCCATTAGGCACTTATGATGGTGTCAGTACCAAATAAAATGCCTGTATTGTATTATTCTAGATAAATATTATACAGGGCATTACATAACGGATGAAATGCAATATAAACTGTGCAGTATGATCAATATACATGTGGAATCATCTGTCGATAATTGTTATAGTGTTGGATTATGTTTAGGTATGAGTTAGAATGGTTTAGAATGAAGAAAAACATGATTTTTGGGTTCTGGCACGACAGTAACCGGTTACCCTATGGTGAGTAACTGGTTACCCTTTGAAAAATGACGTTTCTGGGCTTTTTTAGATCAAGTAACCGGTTACCCTGTGGTGAGTAACCGGTTACCACTGCTGTTGGCAAAAAAATGAAAATTAAAACGGGCGTATCTTTTGAACCGTAAGTCCGTTTTGGTCCCCGTCCGAAGCATTGGGAAGCTATTTAAATGCTCTAATTTATGGTGAAGTAAAAACATATTTATATGTCAAATATTTATAAGTTGATGGTAATAAACCATTTTGTGCAATATGTGGGAATTAATATGCATGTTAGTTATGTTTGGTATGTTGTGCTACCTTATGTGTGCTTCATGTATGATATATATACGTCAACATGTTGTTAATCATGATGAGCTTATATGCTTAAAATGAATTAGGAAGAGTGAGAGAACTTACCCAAAAACAAGTGTTAGACCCTAGAGATGTAACTAGGACTTGGTAAAGGTTTAAAGGGCAATGCTTATGCATCGATACTAGAAGAGCGTCTTTGATAAGTAGTTGTCAGTGGAGGATTGTAATTCCTCTGATTTGTAGTGTTTCCCTTAATAAATATTAGTGACCCGTGTTTAATCCTCTGGTGTAGGATGGCCGGGGAAAGTATTTATTAAGTATGTTTCCCTTAATAAATATTAGTGACCCGTGTTTAATCTTCTGGTGTAGGATGGTCGGGGAAAGTATTTATTAAGTATGTTTCCCTTAATAAATATTAGTGACCCGTGTTTAATCCTCTTGTGTGGGATGGCCGGGGAAAGTATTTATTAAGTATGTTTCCCTTAATAAATATTAGTGGCTCGTGTTTAATCCTCTGGTGTAGGATGACCGGGGAAAGTATTTATTAAGTAGGTATCCCTTAATAAATATTAGTGACTCGTGTCGAGATCCTCTGGTGTAGGATGGTCGGGGAAAGTATTTATTAAGTAAGTAGCCGTGACCCGTGTCGAGATCCTCTTGTATGGGATGGCCGGGGAAAGTTGCTTAGTGGGTGGTATTAGTGACCTGTGTCGAGATCCTTGGGTGGAGGATGGTCGGGGAAAGTACCATAGTGGTTAGTAACCGTGACCCGTGTTTAATCTCTTTGAGCGGGATGGCCGGGGAAAGTACCAATTGTAGATAACCGTGACCCGTGTTTAATCTCTTTGAGCGAGATGGAAGGGGAAAGTTACCTACGTTAAGGATCCGTGACCCGTGTTTAATTCCTTTGAGCGGGATGGCTGGGGAGAAGATTCCTTAACTATTTTTTCGTGTTGTAATTTGTACGATTGTTCTCTAGTGAGAAATGTTTGAACTCAAATTCTAGTTCCTTTCCCCCGACTTGAGTTAGGCTAAGGTAGAACCTTGTAAAGCCGAGAGAATCTATAAGATAGGGAACTCACTGAGATTTGATGTATCTCACCCCACTATCGTTGCTATATTACAGGTATTTGCAGGTTTGATTTACAAGTGGAGCTATGCTTGGATGTTTCAAGAGAAGCTTAGTTGAGCTTATTCCGCTGTGTATTTGTGGTATACAATTGAGGATATTGTATATTAATCTTAGTTTTATTGTTTTGGCCAATTTCCATATCTTGTACCATAGATTGTATTTATGTTTTAGAAATGGTCAAGTATGTGAATTACGCCATTAGGCACTTATGATGGTGTCAGTACCAAATAAAATTGCTTGTATTGTATTATTCTAGATATATATTATACAGGGCATTACAGTTGGTATCAGAGTCGGTCGTGTACTCGACCTAGCCTTGAAACATCATAAGTAAATCTTTTCCTGCCTCTTAAGTGTGTCTTGCCAGTATGAATCTTAATATCATACTATGTAGTGTTGGGCCTGATCAACCTAATGCTATGTATGTGATAGGTAGAATTATGCTTGAGCGACCACGAGGACTCCGAAGTGTTGTCGTGACTTGTGCTGTGAGGGTAGGCTCAAGCCAAGAGTTAGTAGTGAAGAGTTTTGGGTCAGCTCAGTGAGGTTTTAATAGAAGTTGTACTTGGGTAGCATGGAAATTAAAGAGTGGTGTGTTATTTAAGCAATCCTTTGGAATTGATGGAGTCTGAAAGTTAAGGATCTCTATTGGACGATTGGTCAAGGTATCAAGGAATATGTAAAATCGCAAGTAGAGCTGGATTGGCCACTAGTACGGATAAGGATTTCAAGTAATCTCATTCTGTGAAAAAGAAAAGTTGTTTTATGGAATGTGTGACGTAAGGTCCGGAAGTGAGATGGGTATTGGTGCTTTAGTTTCTAAGGTCGCTATGGTATCTTGAATGGACGAGAGTACCTTAAGGAATGTGTTCGGAACAATATCTTCCGACTGGTTAAAAGTTGAGAGTTAAGGAAGTTCGGCTTCTATAGGAACCTAAAGTAGTGGAGAAGTGTGTAAAGGAACACAAGAATGTGTTTACATGCTTCAAGTGAAACAAGTATGTGTCGGACGAAGAGTGGGTGATGAATTGCGTATATTTAGTTACGTAGAGAGATTATGTTCGAGATAATACTTCAGGTTTTCTGTTTTCAGTGAGAGACCAGCTTGGAATTTGGAATTTGTTAAATTACCCAAGGAACAATATAAGGTATTGTGTCGGGAAAAGTTTGTATTAAGAAACAGAATAAGTACTTTGGATTTAAGGGAATCTTAGTAAGATGGTTTTATACTTAGATCTAAGAGGATTACAATGGAGACCGAAGTAAACGCGATGTATAAAACAGTATCAATAGTATATTATGAGGAAATGACAACGGAATGTATTTTGGACAAATGTGCATTAGAGCTATTGAGTAGTTGTTGAGGTATAAATTATATAGAACAATCAATATGCAGGAATAATCATCTGTTGATACTTGTTGGTGTGTTTGGAATTATTTTGAATGAGATTGAAATGGAAGAGAGTGCTTAAACACAAGTTTTTTGGTTATGAGCTCAGAGTAACCGGTTACAGCATATGTGCTAACCGGTTACCCTTTGAAAAATGCCATCCTGCGCAGAAAATGAACGCAGTAATCGGTTACCATATGGGACGTAACCGAATACCAAAATGTGCCTCTAACTCTCAATTTGATTATGTGTGAACAATGAAGCTTGAGTAACCGGTTATCACATGGTAAGTAACCGGTTACCACTGTTATACTTTGAAAAAATTATCTTTGAAAATTAATAACGTTCAAACCGTGTTTCCGATCGAGGTGTTCTTGGTACCGATGGAAAGCTATGAGAATATTCTATAAGATAAAAGTGAAAAATATCAATTTTATTGCTTGATTAAATGATCAGAGGAAACCCAAAAGTGGTATAATTATGTTTGAATTACCCCGCCGAAGTTTTGTCATGTGACCGCGTCAGAATTCAGAATTTTGAGAAGTTAATCGATTACCTCAAGCGGGTACTCGATTAACATGGGTGTAAATTGTGAAATCCCTTAAAGGCCATCATCTGCGTTTTGTTACCTTATGTTACTCCGAGTGGAGAGTATTGTGCGAATGGAAAACGAGATTGCAAGTAAATGAAAGACGGAATGGTGTTTTGAAAATTGGAACCTGTGAAAAGGTGTTGCGTAGTTTACCATTTGTTCAAACGACAAGAGAGTTGACTTATGGGAAAGTAATCCTATGAACTGTGTTGAGTATGAGAAAGTCTTAGGTGTATTGTTATCAGTACTGTTGCGAGTCTTAAGGACGAAGTTGGAAAATACTCACGAAGTATTGATCTTACAAGGAATATTTCGGTGTGTAATTATGGTATTAGTAAGGTACGAACGGTTGGTCAGAGTTTAGTAATTGTTAACTTCCGTGGGTTCATGGTATTGGATTTAGGCTCCGTGAAAGTAGTACCAACTGTGTGCGGTTGTGTTTTACTCAGAGAAGGAAATCTGAAAGTTATCTTCCAAGTACGAGTAAGGATTAGACGTTCCGAAGTTAAGCATATAACTTGGATCATTTAGGAAACGAAACGAATAAGAGAAGTTAATTCAATTGAGAAACGTGGCATATCCTTTGGAGGTGTGTGTACGTGTGGAGTGTTGTATGCGAGTTGGTGAGTAGTATGGAAACTCACAGTTTTGCCTTGAATGGTTTAAGTTTTGATAAGTGGTGACTCGTACATGATTGAAATTTTGTGACGGTGTTACATGTGATTGATTGAGATCTCGAAGTCATCAAGAAACATTGAGTGAGTCAGAACCCCGTAAGAAGAATCGATTTGGAATGTGGTAACTAGAAACGAGAGTTGTTAATCTACTTTGGATGAATTATTCCAAGTTTGGAATGGATTTGGAGTTGGGTACGTTATGGTTGTAGCAGTGTAACTCCTGTGTCTTTATCGTCTGGAGAGTGTTCGACAGATGTTATAATATTGTATGTTGGCAAAGAAATTGTTCTACCATAGGACATCAGTAAATTTCTTGTACCGCTGGCTAGTAAAGACCCCAGTGGATAAGTGTGTTCATCTATGGACTGTTAGCTACTTGGTAGTGCTTAAGAATTCGTGGCATTCCACTGTTAGATTTTGGATTTGCGCAGTGGAAGGTGACAGACGAAAGAGTTCAGTCGGAATTAGAGATTTGAAAGATTGTTGCTTATAAGTGTGAGGATAAGAAGATTTCGTTCTAAGTGTGTTACCTTTTGGTATGACACGAAAGGAATGGAATATCGGATTTAATGAGTATCTTGTACAGCATCAGACCAGATGGAACTGGTAAAGAAGTCGTTTGACTAATTATGAAGTGGTTTTGGACATTGAAAGATTTATGAAAGGATAATTGTCGGTAATCGCTTAAGGGAAAAGAATTACCGAATTACCTCATGAGGATTTGATGAGTGTTTATTATCCCAAACCAAGATAAGGTGTTACAGTTTTGTTTTGTGACTCGGTAGAGGGATGTAGAATGGTACGTTCTTTCCGAAGTAAGATGCGACTAAGTGTTTTGTAAGGAACAACAGAAGAATTATGGGAAAAAGCTAAGTTCGAAGTTAACCCAATATTGGAATAAGAGTATGACTAAGGAACCAAAGTTTGATAATTCGTGAAAATAAGGATTTTGGTCTGTGAAGTTAAGTTGGAATTGGAATACGTCAGAAATTTGAATGGAAGTAAAGTTAAGTGTGAATCTAAGACCAGGATACAAGTTGTTGTTATTGCCGAGTAGAGGAAATTCGGGGGCGAATTTGCATTTAAGGGGGGAAGAGTGTAATACCCCATATTATCTAAATGCTCAATTGGATATCAGATGAGATCAGATGAGTATCTATGTGCTCTATCTTTGGTAAATTGGATTAATGGAATCCTCTAAGTACTTTAAGTATTATCAATTGGGATCAATAGAGCAACTGATGAACTCTAAAGAGATCAATTATTTTAATTCAAGAAAGGATTTGGAGGTAACTCTAATAATTGATCATTTGGTGTTAGACGATAAAATATTAATTGGAGATATTTTACTCTATTGGATTATATTATATAATAAGTTTATATATATATATATATATATATATATATATATATATATATATATATATATATATATATATATATAATTGTTATAAGAAAAGAAAAGAAAAAAAGATGGTAAAGAAGAAGAAGAGGAAAGGAAGAAAAGAAGAGAGAAAGTGGAGAAAAATGAAGAAGAGAAGTTTATGGTTCATCATCAATTCATCATCTTCTTCAAATCCTCTTCGATTATCAGGTGGGTTCTAGTTAGAAACTTTAAGTTCTAGAACTATAAGTTTAGGACTTAGGTTAGAATTGAGAGAAAATGATTAAACGGATAAATCAATGAAATCTAATGGATGAAATGCGATATAAACTATGCAGTATGATCAATATATGTGTGGAATCATCTGTCGATAATTGTTATAGTGTTGGATTATGTTTAGGTATGAGTTAGAATGGTTTAGAATGAAGAAAAACACGATTTTTGGGTTCTGGCACGACAGTAACCGGTTGCCCTATGGTGAGTAACCGGTTACCCTGTGGTGAGTAACCGGTTACCACTGCTGTTGGCAGAAAAATGAAAATTAAAACGGGCGTATCTTTTGAACCGTAAGTCCATTTTGGTCCCCGTTCGAAGCGTTGGGAAGCTATTTAAATGATCTAATTGATGGTGAAGTAAAAACATATTTATATGTCAAAGATTTATAAGTTTATGGTAATAAACCATTTTGTGCAATATGTGGGAATTAATATGCATGCTAGTTATGTTTGGTATGTTGTGCTACCTTATGTGTACTTCATGTATGATATTCTGTATGCTATATATACGTCAATATGTTGTTAATCATGATGAGAATATATGCTTAAAATGAATTAGGAAGAGTGAGAAAACTTACCCAAAAACAAGTGTTAGATCCTAGAGATGTAACTAGGACTTGGTAAAGGTTTAAAGGGCAATGCTTATGCATCGATACTAGAAGAGTGTCTTTAATAAGTAGTTGTCAGTGGAGGATTGTAATTCCTCCGGTTTGTAGTGTTTCCCTTAATAAATATTAGTGACTCGTGTTTAATCCTCTGGTGTAGGATGGTCGGAGAAAGTATTTATTAAGTATGTTTCCCTTAATAAATATTAGTGACCCGTGTTTAATCCTCTGGTGTAGGATGGTCGGGGAAAGTATTTATTAAGTATGTTTCCCTTAATAAATATTAGTGACCCGTGTTTAATCCTCTTGTGTGGGATGGCCGGGGAAAGTATTTATTAAGTATGTTTCCCTTAATAAATATTAGTGACCCGTGTTTAATCCTCTGGTGTAGGATGGTCGGGGAAAGTATTTATTAAGTATGTATCCCTTAATAAATATTAGTGACCCGTGTCGAGATCCTCTGGTGTAGGATAGCCGGGGAAAGTATTTATTAAGTAAGTAGCCGTGACCCTGTCATACCCCAAATTTTGACCACTAAGATTTCCCATCATTGTGCAAATCATCAGCACAATATGGATGGACAATCATACCTCATTAGTCTCCCCAAAGGTGGGTGAGCATTCACTACAAACAGGATTTAGGGTTTCAAGCCCTCGCATAGCTCTTAGACAAAGGATCAATCAAGGAATGACATGATCTTCAACTTGTCTAACCTCTCAAATATCCACAATGGATAAAGAGGACTCCCACTTCAAGGATTAAGCACAAGTTTGCTCCCTTCTAGGTGGATCAAGCCTCAGGATCGCCAGTGTCACCAAATTAGGGTTTGGTCGACTAGGGCCTCCAGATGGAAATTTTCCTCTGGGCATGAGCCAATGCTTCAAAGCATAACCTAAAATGCTCCATGTAACATCATAAACCCCATCATCAAGTCAATTTAGCCTCAGGGGATGCATATATAAAAAATCAGGAATTAGGGTTTCTTGACCTAATTCACCCCTAAGTTGACTTTTGGGACAAATCATGAGCCAAGACCTCAAGACATGATTTGAGGGTCTCCAACATACAACGTTGATCCATTTGCAACAATGGATTAACCCAAGAAGCTTGAGCAATAAGTTTCAATTTCATCTGAACCACAGTTAGGGTTTCGCGAGAAAAGTCAACTGTTGCTTTGACTTTTGACTAGGACATGCTCCCAAGCCGTGGGACACGATTAAATACACCTTATAACACCCATGGAACATGTCCATCAATTTTGATTTAGGTCAAGGACATGATTTCCTAAAGGATGGCACAGTTTGAAATTCATCTGATAAAAAGTCAACTGTGCACAAAAGTCAAACTTTGACTTTTTGAGTTTTTTCATAAAAATGGTTTTTTAATCCTAAAATGATGTTAATGTGTGATTGGAATCATCATTCATAAAGAAAAATCAAAGAAAGTGGGATAACTTGTAAAAGGGGTAACCATAAAAACTTAGAAATTTTTCTAAGTTATGGAATAAAGTGGCAAGGGTACCAACTTTGGAGGATCATAACTCCTAAACCACAAAGCCATTTTTCCCCATCCAAAGCTTGATTTGTAGCCCTCATGGCCCTCTACAAAAGTGTCAACTACACTTCATCCCAATTCATCATGGATTTTGAGTTATGCTTGGATCAAAATGGCTAAAAACTTAAAATTGACATTTTTCAGCACTTAGCCAAAATCTGCCTTGTAATTTCAGCACAATGTCCCAACTTCAAGGTTGTTTTTCTCCATGATCCAAGTTTAACCAGGTCTAGGGCCAAACATCAAAGTTGAAGTACGTCATCTAAGCTTTCCGAAAAGTCCTATAACGTCCATGTAGCATGCTCGAGCAGGGAGTTATGGATCTTACAAAAGGGCTTGCTGAAGCTGAATTTTTCAGGGGCAGATTTGCACATTTTGTGTGCCACACGAATTTTTAAGCCTTGTCATCAGTTTGGACACATCTAAGGATCAAATCCAAGTGGGATGATCTGATCCATGAACCTCCCAAGTCCAAGGAACCAAAAAAAGCATGCCAAAGCCTAGAAATCCCTAAAAGAGGGACAAAACTCCAATTTTGGTTTGGAGCATTTAATGGATGCTTAAAGGTGGCATGTACTGAGCTTCCTCCAACTGAATTCAGTCAAGATTCCTCCAACAACTAGGGAACCAGCAACCTGTGCTCTAACCTCTAGTCAATGGCTAGAGGAGACTTAGATTTTCATTGGCCAACATTGGCCAAACCTCTGCTGCAGCCACCATTCACTGTGGATCCCAAAACAAACTTGCTCTACTATAAATAGAGCTCATTTGTGTTCAGTTTGAGTACACGAAAGCCATCAAACAGATGCTTTCCTCAAATTCTCTCTTTCACTCCAAAATGCCTTCTTTAGTAAGGAAATTCTGAGTTTTTGAGCTAGAGAGCAATTCCACTCAAACTAATCACACACACCCCTCATATATATCATATGTAAGCTGTGCAAACCATCAAAAGTGATCTGTAATCACAACATCACAAAGTCACCTCTCAAAACCTCAAAATGACACTTTTTTGCATTTTTCAAGCCATGTCATGATTCAGTCACTTTCCAAGCCATATAAAACCTCAAACACACTCTAAATATCATCCTTGAACTGTCCCAAATGGTACCACACATCTGGAACACCATTTGAGAGAGTTGGCATTTTGGCCGTTTTTGACCATTTCGCGAGAAAGTGCACAAACTTGCTCCAGAGATTTCCAGCCGATTCCAACCATCCTAAAAGCTTCTAAGAGGTCATTTGAGGTTGTCCAAAGCATCAAATCATTTCTGAAACAAAGCACTTGGTAGGTTGCCCAAAATCTCCAAAAAAGAGGTAAAATTCACAACTTGAATTCTTTGAATTATGCTTTCCTTTGTTGTCCAACTACATGCATCATATTGAACAATTCTTGAGGCAAAAATGTAGTCCTTAATGTGTATGTTGTGATCCTCCCACTGTTTACATTTTAACATGTTTATATGTGGAATTTTGGTTGTTTTAAAATCATATCTAGTTCTGTCTTTTTTTCATTGGTGTGTTTTATACATTTAAGTTTTAGTTTGCATGAGTAGCACCATTGGATTCCTTGCAAAAAATCGGTCAAGATAGGTTTTTACGGATTTCAATTCCGATGAAAATTGAGAGAGTTACGTGCGTTGGAAATTTGACGCGAAACGACGTCGAATTAACGATAGCGGTTCTGGTTTTTTCGCTTTGTGTGTTCTGTACAGTGAGTTTCCGAGTGCGTGAATAATACCATTGGATTCCTTGCGAAAAATTGGTCAAGATAGGTTTTTACGGATTTCAATTCCGATGAAAATTGAGAGAGTTACGCGCGTTGGAAATTTTACGCGAAACGACGTCGAAAACAACGTGCAGTTTTGGTTTTTTAATTTCTGCATTATGTGTGTTAAGTTTCCGTGTGCGTGAGTGATACCATTGGATTCCTTGCGAAAAATCGGTCAAGATAGACTCTTGCGGATCTTGATTCGGTTAAAAATCGAGAGAGTTACGTGCGTCGGAAGATTGGCGCGGAACGACATTTTCACAACGTAGCAGCTCTAGTTTTTTTATCGCTGCGTTTTGTACGTTGAGTTTCAGCGTGCATGTGCGATACCATTGGATTCCTTGCGAAAGATTGGTCAGGATAGGCTCTTGCGGATCTTGATTCGGTTAAAAATCGAGAGAGTTACGCGTGTTGGAAATTTGACGCGGAACGATGTTTTTAAAAGATAGCAGTTCTGGTTTTTTAATCGCTGCGTTTTGTTCGTTGAGTTTCAGCGTGCATGTGTGATACCATTGGATTCCTTGCGAAAAATTAGTCAGGATAGGCTCTTCCGGATCTTAATTCCGTTAAAAATCGAGAGAGTTACGCGTGTCGGAATTTTGGCGCGAAACGATGTTTTCGAATTACGCGCAGTTCTGGTTTTTCGATTTGCGTGTTTTGTACGTCGATTTTCCGTGTGCGTGAGTAATACCATCGGATTCCTTGCGAAAAATCGGTCAAGATAAGTATTTCCGGATTTTGATTCCGATAAAAATTGAGAGAGTTATGAGTGTTTGAAATTTGATAAAAAACGTGTTGAAAATTAAAGTTTCGGTACTCGTTTTTACCCCAAAAGAAATGTCGGAGATGATATTTTGATATCTTTCCTCTTTTTCTTACTTTTTATTTTCAAAACTCAACCAATTTTTTTTACATAGCAAAAAATCATCATTTTCCAATTCATACCCCATAATATTTTAATCCACAAAAAATCACAAAAAAAAGTATTATTTTTAATATATTTAAAAATAGTGTTTTATATTATTTTAAATGCTTTTAAAATGATTTCTTTTTTTTTTCTTGATTTTTAAAACCAAAATGATTTTTAATATTTATGTGGATACAATATTTTTTCATAAACTTTAATCATTATTTAATGATTTTTATTTGATATTTTTATCATTTTTTACTTAATTTTTTTTGGAAAAATGCCTTAAAAAATGAAATTGGGGTTTTCTTTGATTTTCACTCTAACAAATCTTTTTTTTAACATTTGGGCCTCTATTAGAGTGTAAGACCCAATCCCCTTTTAACCAAAACAATTTTGGGCCTCACTTATTGTATAAGTCCCTCTGCGTTAAAAGAAAACTTCGGCGCGATCGCCATTTTCAAACGAAAATCAACTGGGCTTCTCTTTGAGCTGTAAGTCCCATTTCTTTTCATTTTTAAACACTTGGGCCTCTATTAGAGTGTAAGACCCAACCCTTTTTTAACGAAACAATTTTGGGCCTCAACTATTGTATAAGTCCCGATACGTTAAAAATTTCGACGCGATCGCCATTTTCAAACTGAAAATATTTTGGGCCTCTCCCTGAGTTGTAAGTCCCATATTTTGTACAAAAAATACACTTTGGGCCTCTAATAGAGTGTAAGACCCAACCCCTCTTTTTTTATATTTTCTCATTTTTCATATTATTTTTTTATGATTTGGAAAATTAATAACTCCCTCAATTTTGATTATTTTTTATTGGTTCTTTTTCTGAAAAATCACAAAAATAGTAAAATATTTTATTCCATAAAAAAATCAAATTTATATTATTTATTTAATATAGTTGGTATTTTTGTGAATAAATTCATTTTTAATTGTTTTTAAACATTTTAAAAGTGAATATTCATCTTGAAAATCAAAACTAAATAAGTTTTAAATCATCTTGTGATTAAAACCTCATTTTTCAAACCTTAACCAAAAATCACAAGTGGTTTATTTAAACTTATTTTATTTTTTTGTCATTTTTTTTTATTAATTTTCCTTGAAAAATTACTTTTAAAAAGTGAAAATTGGGGTTTCTTTGATTTTTAATCATACTCAAATGTTCCAAACTTTTGGGCCTCTAATAGAGTGTAAGACCCAATCCCTTTGTAAATACTAAAATTTTGGGCCTCAGTCACTTGTATAAGTCCCACGGTGTTTCCAAAACCTCGGCGCGGCCGTCGCCCTTTTCAAAATTAACCATTGGGTCTACCCTCGAGTAGTAAGACCCATTTCTTTTCTTAAAACTTACTTGGGCCTTTAATAGAGTGTAAGACCCATCCCTTTGTACAAAAAACCTTTCTTGGGCCTCAGTCACTTATATAAGTCCCTCTGTACAAATTCAACAGTGCGCTCACTGATAAAACCCTGGGCCTCTCCTTGAGCTGTAAGCCCCAAATCTTTCTTTTTCAAAGCACTTTCTCCTTTGATTTTGAATATACTATTATTTTCAATCTTTCTTTGTTGAACAACTAACCAAACAGCATGGAAGCTCTACAACCGAGTAAGTGTTTACCCGCTTTCATTTACCGCTTTCATATGTATATAACTGTATTGTGGGGCTGTTTCACTGTAAGTCTCCTTTCACAAACTCATATATATATAACTGTATTGTGGGGCTGTTTTGCTGTAAGTCTTCTTTCATAAACTCATATCAACTGTGTAATAATAGTATAGATATTTAGAGTTTCCCCGACAACTACGTCTAGAACTAGGTGACGCCGTTTCGTTTATTCGTAGAAATAGACAACTAGATCCCCAATAGGATCACCAGATACAGTCTTCTCTTTGGCTGTCCTCATTAGGAATTGTCAAGAAACTCTATTCCCAGAGATGAATGTATTCTCCGTGAATGGCATCTTTGAGTTTCTTCCAAATTCTTGAACTTTCCTGACTTGATATATTCCTTGTGAATAGCTTGCCTTGAATTTCTCGGGGTTTGGAGACCCATGGGCTTCTTAAAAGCATCGGCCTCCTCTTGGGCATCGTACAAGGACCCACAGGCTTCCTAAAAGCAACCCCGTCTCCTCTTGGGCTTCGTACAAGGACCCTACGGCTTCTTAGAAGTATTCACAGCCTCCTCTTAGGCTTCGTATAATGATCTCTTCCTCCGGGAATGATAGCCTCCTCTTGGGCTTCGTACAAGGACCGATCGGCTTCTTAAAAGTTTCCAGCCTCCTCTTGGGCTTCGTACAAATTATCCCGACGACCTCCTAGAGGTATAGGAACAAAACCTAGTCATCCTCATAGAACAATCCTTTTATAGAGTCTACTACTGTTTCTCAAAGCATAGTACAAAAGATAAAACTCTAGACACGGACAGTCTAACTTCCTTGAGTCTCAAAGACATTCTCAAGTGACCCCTTCGTTAAATTGGAAGAAAACCCGCAGACTCGGACAGTCTCAATACCCTTTGGATTTCCCGCTTCCTTAAAGAACAGGAATAACCCGGATCCTTGAATCAAATCCTTGAGTACAGTGTTGCTCATATAAGAACTGATTTTCTCTTTCAAAATCAGTATACTGGACCTGTCACTTAACTGAAACAGTTACCATAGCCTCCTCTTGGGCTTTGTTCAATGATTCTTCCTAGTGAAGCAAACGTTTAGCCTCTATCTCGGGCTTCGTACGAGATACCAAAATTCTCCCCAGCGGAGTCAAACAACATTTAGCCTCTCTCTCGGGCTTTGTACGAGACACATAAGAGACTCCCTCGTTGAGTCAATTACCCCTTTCGCCTCCATCTCAGGCTTTATACGAGATACAAAAAGGTTCTTATTGAGCCAAATAAACAACAGCCTCCATCTCGGGCTTTGTACGAGATACAAAGACTCTCTTGTTGAGTCAAACCTTGTAGCCTCCATCTCGGGCTTCGTACGAGATACAGAGACTCTCTTGTTGAGTCAAACTTTTCGCCTCCATCTCGGGCTTTGTACGAGATACAAGGACTCTCTTGTTGAGTCAATCACCTTTTAGCCTCCATCTCGGGCTTTGTACGAGATACAAAAACACTCTCTTGTTGAGTATAAAAGATTCTCCTGTTGAGTCAACCCTTTCAGCCTCTCTCTCGGGCTTCGTACGAGACACATAAAAACTCCTTCTTGTTGGGCCAATAGCCTCCTCTTAGGCTTTGTATAAGAAAACCACTGGTTGATCCAATCAACCTTTTAGCATCAAAGCTGTGCCTCGTTCACAGTACACAAACATCAACAACTCCTTTCCCTTTATCTAATCGCTGTAAGCGGCAAGCCTCTGGATCATCTACATCCATGCCACTGTCCCTCTTTTAGCATGAGAAAATCCTAAGGAAAGATATCATTGCTCTACACTGAGTTAAAGTCTTCTCCTTCAGGTTAAAATCCCCTTTAAAGGAAATTATGGCATTGCTAGGATCCGCGTATCCCGGTTAAAGTAATTCTCCTTTATAACCAGTCACCCAATAGTTGTGACAGATAAACCCTTCTTTAAAGATGACAAATTCTCTCTAAAGTCGAGGCCCTTCAGCTTCATATCTTGGGCTTTGAACAAGATATAAATAGACTTTTCAGCTTCACATCTTGGGCTTTGAACAAGATACAAACTACCCTTTAGCTTCACGTCTTGGGCTTTGAACAAGACACCAAAAACACCCATTTCCTCCCATAGAATAGGAGGAACTACGAACGCTCTGATTTCCCTGTTTCGGTAAATGGGAATACGTAGGCATAAGATCGAAAGAAAAGATCTTAGCGAGCACAATCAACAAAAAACCAAAATCCCATACTCTCACATACCTATCAAAAAGCATCAGTCCTAACATCCTAATCCTTGTTCCCCGCCAGAAACCTTCTGCCCAGATAAAAAGAAAGAAACCGTATTGGCGAAAATACAAATAACCAGTACAAAGGCCCCCCCACATTGATAGCATTCGTAACCTAACAGACCGCTGTTTAAACTCAGTATGCAAAGCAGGGTTAATTGGAGACATCTGTTTCCCTTCCTTATTCAGCTCACAATAGGATAAAAAATGAATCGACCTGTAGTCAAAGCTCAAACCGCAGAGAGCGACCAACGCTTAAGAACCGCGCCCAAAATCGCTCGCTACAGAAAAATGGCGCCCACCGTGGGGCCGATTCTTTCTTTCTTACAATTTAAACCTTGGGTAAGTCATTTTCATGGTGGTGGCCGCCAACAGAAAAATGGCGCCCACCGTGGGGCCTGTTCGTCTCTGTTTTCTTTCTTCCTTTTCATCTCTTGTGTAAATACCACAGATTGGGGCTTCCGCCGGGGAACCCATTTTCTGTCAGGAACTTAGGATCCTTAGCTTTAAAGGTCTAGGATGTTTAGGACAAATATATATACTGTTTTTCCTAATTGCTATACATGTTTATTTTTCTGCTAATGGGAATGCGGGTGATGCCGTATGTGGAAAGATTGAGTATACACTTAAGATAAGTGATGGCGATGAGGTCGACCATCAACCTCAGTGGAGGCTGACCAATGCAACCCATTCTCTCACCTAGACAATGGGCCGATTGTTAAGTCTGAGAAGCTGAGGAGCCAAACCCTTTCGTAGTGCGGAAATTATCGGAAATAGTTGTTACGCGATACTACCCTCATTTGAGGCTGGTGATCTATTCTCTGTGAATGACACTTACTCTAAGATTGCTCTACAACTCGCTGGAGATCCGCTTGTTGTTTTGCTTTCCTGGGAGGAGCTGATGATAATGAGTACAGGTACAAAAATCACCCTAGTATAAACCTTTGGGGATGGGTAGAGCCTTGACTTCATGACAACGACCCTTTGACCCCATGTTTTTCCTATGTTTTTGTGTGCTGCATTCATGCATTCATTTAAAAAACATTAAAACATTCAAAAAACTTCTCTTCTAGTCTCTCTGTTTTTCAAATTAAACTAAGACTGTGATTGCAAATATCAGAGAAGAGGATTGTGCTAATGGATTTTGGTAGAAGGAGAACTCATACGTACACCTTCAAGGTTCCAAAACTAGAGGATTTGAGAAGGTTAGCAAGGATGATCACTAGCCCTGAGGCTTTCAGAGCCAAGTACGGAGGTTTGCTACCACTGTTAAGAGTCCATGTGATTGAGGGAATCATGGACGCGCTCATTCAGTTTTATGATCCGGTTTATCATTGTTTCACATTCCCGAATTACCAGCTAGCACCAACGCTGGAGGAGTATTCTCATCTGATCAATCTACACATTACAGATCGAGCTCCATTTTTTGGACTGGAAGAAATTCCAAAGAATCAGACTATTGCAAGAGCAATTCATTTGGACGAGTCTGAGGTTAGGACTCACATGACTACTAAGGGTGGCATCCAAGGTTTTCCAGCCCAGTTCTTGACAAAGAAGGCCCTGTATTTCGCCAGTATAGGAAACGTGACTGCTTTTGAAAGTATCTTTGTCTTGCTCACTTACGGGTTATTTTTGTTTCCCAACATTAATAATTTCGTTGATATTAACGCCATTAAGGTTTTTCTCATTGGAAACCCTGTACCAACTTTGCTCGTAAACGTGTATCAATCTGTACACTTGGGGAATTTGTACAGCGGAAGGGAGATCACATGCTGTGTACCTCTGCTTTACAAATGGTTTATCTCCCACTTGCCCAAGTCTGCTGCTTTTTGGGATTGTAAGAGTGCCTTACGTTGGTCACAGAAGATCATGTCTCTGACCAACTCGGATATTGATTGGTGTAATAGGATTTATGAGGGAATTAGGATCATTGATCGTTGTGGAAACTTCCCCAACGTACCCCTCATAGGAACTAAAGGAGGAATTAACTACCATCCGGTATTGGTTCGTCGTCAATTTGGATACCCGATGAGACACATCCCATGGGGTGTTCATCTGAAAGGTCTTTTCTTCAAGGAAGGAGAAAACGACAGAGCACTAAAGATGGAAATAGTGCACGCTTGGAAGCATGTTCATAAGAAAGGACGGGAGTTTCTAGGAAAACCGGATTGTGTCTCGGTGGAGCCTTATCTCCACTAGGTACAAACTAGAGCTCTCAAGCTAAAGATGCCTTATCCTCGTTACGGAATTCTTCCGCCGAGGGAATCTGTCATGTACTTCATGACGGAAACTGAAAAGCTTCAGGTTACTCTCAACAAAGTTCAAAAAGAGAGGAGGTCTTGGAAGAACAAGTACCGCACCCTTGACGTAAAGTGCATCAAAATACAGCAATTACTGAAAGAGAAAGATGCTCTGATTGAAATTTTGGAGCAACATGCTGTGGATAATCAGGATGACCAAAGGAATTTGCTCACTCCTTTCACTTGGCAAAGGAATGACAACCCGACAACGGCCCAAGAGCCCTGATCAAAGAAAAGGAAGATACCAGAATCAGCACCCGATTTCTCTTCAGAGAGGACTCGGGACCCTTTAGCTTAGGTTTCTGTTTCTGCACTTTGTAATCTACTGTATTTCCGTTTCTGTAATCCTTTGAAATTCAATAAAACGGGGTTTCCCCACTGTTTGATATTTGCAATCTAATTGTCGAAGTTTATTTTGATTAAACCAAAAAACAATTAATATAATCATTGCATTCATCATTCTCACATCGCGTATTCTTCTTACCTACAAATCTCACGTTTGTGTCTCAGTTCTAGAGTCAAACTGTCTCATTCGTACAATACTCGGGCTAATCGTCAGAAAAAGATAGATGATCTTAAGGAAGAGAACAGAGAGTTGAAAAAAGAGATCGACGCTCTAAGAGAGGATATGAGAAAGCTTCGTAACGACATGCAAGCCATGGCAGAAGCTCAGCTACAATGAACTGTGATCTCAGAGATCACCTCAATGCCCATAGTGGAGAGGTATGATCCTAGGTATCAGATACCGAAAGATCTCCCTTGGGGCATGCCTGTTAACTATATCCCGGAAGGATATGTTCCGCCGATCACTGAGGATTAGGGAATCACAACAAAAGCCGCTGGGCCTGAAGGTTATAAACTTCGGGAAAGCGAAGATGCCAGGGGCATACTGAAGACTCCTGAAGGTTACAAACTTCAGGAAACGCCAAGGTTCGCTGCCGTAGTCACGATACCACCCCCTGTGGAGCACACTGTCCCGGAAGGACAGATTCCACCAATACCTGCTGGTAAAAGGGAAACTATATTTGACAGAATGGATGAATTCCAGGAACAGTTCTTGGAAATGCAGAAGGAGCTACAAGCCATTCGCGGTCAGGATCTATTTGGAAAGGACGCCGCAGACCTCTGTTTGGTCCCCAATGTGAAAGTCCCGCACAAGTTTCAAGTGCCCGACTTTGAAAAATACAAGGGTAACTCTTGCCCTTAGAGCCATCTGGTGATGTACGCTCGGCGGATGTCAGCTCAGACGGAGAATCAGGACCTACTGATTCACTACTTCCAGGATAGTTTAACCGGTGCCACATTAAAATGGTACATGGGTTTAAACCGTGCCACGATCAGCACTTTCAGAGATCTTGGCACTGCCTTCGTCCAACAATACAAATACAATTTGGATATGGCACCCAACAGAGATCAACTCAGATCGATGTCGCAAAAGGACAAGGAAACCTTTAAGGAGTATGCACAAAGGTGGCGTGAAATTGCCGCTCAAATTTGTCCGCCTCTTGAGGAAAAAGAGATGACAAAGATCTTCTTAAAGACCTTAAACTCATTTTACTATGACCGAATGGTTGCCAGTGCGCCCAGTGATTTCACCGAGATGGTCGGCATGGGCGTACGTCTTGAGGAAGCCGTCCGAGAAGGACGTTTGGCAAAAGACACTGGATAGACGAGCGGTACTAAAAAATACGGTAGTGATCTCCCTAAGAAAAAAGAGCAAGATATTGGGAATATCTCTCTCGGAAAGCAAAGGCGTCGATATCAGCCGGTAGCAGCTGTGACTCCTACTATCAGCCCTACGCCTATTCCTACGTATCAACCTCAGGTTACGCAGAGCCAACCTGATCAGCAAAGGACACAACAACCTCTTCAGCAGGCTCGTCCTCCATACAATAACAACCGTACAACACGACCATCAGGGTTTGATCCTATACCCATGTTGTACGCAGAATTATTTCCATTACTACTGGCTAAGGGGCACATCTAGACTAAGTCTCCTCTTACAGTACTGGAGAATCCGCCTTTTTGGTTTAAGGTGGATCAGACATGCCCTTATCATCAAGGAGGATCAGGGCATAACATAGAGAATTGTCTCAATTTCAAGTCTGACGTGCAAAAACTTGTTAGGAGCGGGGTCTTATCTTTCAAAGATACGAATCCCAACGTTCTCACGAACCCGCTGCCTCAACATGAGAAAGCTGCAGTCAATCTGATTGAGAAAGAGACTAACAATGTCTATCAAATTCACGATGTACTCTTGTTGAAAACCAATCTGGTCAAGATGCATTGTAGACAGAGTGGATATGGCCATGTGCCACCTCATAACTATCACCAGTGTGATATCTGCTCTAAAAGTAACCAGGGATGTTCTATGGTGCAATCAGCTCTACAGGAACAGATGGATCTCGGATGGATCCAAGAGCACCGAGTTCGTGGAGTTAACATGGTCTATACGAATTCCAACGTCATTCAAAACCACGACATCCGTGCGATGAATGCCAATTTGGTGGCAATGCACTCAAGGCAAAGCCAATATCATAATCTGCCGCGGCACGATTACAGTTCTTGTCTGACTTGCTAGGTAAACAAACATGGATGCTCTTTCATACAAGAGGCCCTCCAACGTCAGATGGATCTTGGATGGATCCAAGACTACTATGATAGGAATCCCTATCAGATCAACATGATTTAAATCTTCGATATTCGTCTGATGAATACCAGCCTGGTAGAGTTACATGCTGAGCAGGTCCGACTCAGATTCTTAATATCACATGATTATCAAAGCTGTAAAGTGGGTTGCGAAAACGATCGAGGTTGTACCCTTGTCCAGGAGGCACTTCAGCACTTGTTAAATCACTGGTGGATGCCAATCTATATGGATGAAGATACTCAGTAGATTAGTATCAGTAATAGAAACCCCACTCGGCGTCAAAGTCAGGATGTCCGATCAGTGGAAGCTAACCTAGTAAGGTTACATTGTATTCAAAGTGGGCGTGGCCAGGTGCCACCACACAACTATGACAGTTGTAGCGTCTGTTCAGAAAGTAACCAAGGGTGTTACCTTGTGAGAGCAGCTCTTCAGGGACAGGTGGATCATGGAGAGATTCGTCCATATCCAGGTTCCGGACCCATCAACTGGACGCCGAATTACCTTGCCGATCAAGTCGAGGATGTTGTCACAATCTCTGGTCATCACCATACCAGGGATGTTTTTGCCATCATCCCTCTACTTGACAAATCTAAAGTTCCCAACTGGGAACGAATCAAGATTACTTATGATGGTCAGAAAAATCAGAAGGTTCCCATAGTCATCTATCTACCGGGACCACTACCGTATGAATCAACTAAGGCTATCTCTTACAAATACGGTGCAACAATAGTCAAAAATGGAAAGGAAATTCCATTACCCTCCGTTGTGAACATTGCAGACATCAGTCGAGTAACACGGAGTGGTAGAATCTTCAACCGAGGAGTTGGGGAAGTTAACAAGGAAAAGGAACTTCAGACAGATGCTCCCGATCCACCGGTCGGTCAATCCAGTAATCCTGACCTTTCGAAAAATAATGATGAGATGCTGAAGCTCATCCAAAGGAGTGAATACAACATTATCGATCAACTATTACAGTCTCCTTCAAAGATCTCGGTATTATCACTGTTACTCAGTTCAGAAACCCACAGGGAGACTCTACATAAAGTCTTGGAGCAAGTCTTTTTGGAACAGGATGTAACAATCAGACAGTTCGATAACATTGTCTCTAACATCACTTCCTGCAATAATTTGGGATTTAGTGATGAGGAATTACCCGAAGAGGGTCGCCGTCATAACATGGCGCTCAATATCACAGTTAACTGCCAGGACGATGCTTTAGCCAGCGTACTGGTAGACACAGGGTCAGCCCTAAATGTTATGCCGAAGTCCACTTTGATGCAATTATCATTCAAAGGCCCTCCGATGAGAGTCAGCGAGGTTGTCGTCAAAGCATTCGACGGATCCAGAAAAACGGTTATCGGCGAAGTTGATCTTCCCATAACTATTGGTCCTCACACTTTCCAAGTCACTTTCCAGGTCATGGACATCCGGGTAACATACAGTTGTTTATTAGGAAGACCTTGGATACATCAGGCTGGAGCGGTCACTTCGACCCTCCACCAAAAGCTAAAGTTCGTCCAGAACGACCAACTCATCACAGTCTGTGGAGAACAGGCCTTGCTTGTGAGTAACTTGTCATCATCTACTGGTATAGAACTCGAGGAGGTTATTGGAACTCAGTTCCAAGCACTATCGGTGAGCAAGGACAATCATTTCCAAGGAGGAACCTCGATTTCCTCATACAACAATGCTATCAAAGCGGTCGAGAGTACCGATACAACAGGATGGGGACAACTTGTCATTCCCACTGACAATAAAACAAAGAAGGGTCTTGGTTTTTCTGCAACCTGTACCTGGACAGCTGCCAACGATGAAAGTCTTCATCCCCTTCAAAACTTCTTCCACAATGGAGGTTTTCTTCACCCAGTCCCTCAGACAGTTCATGCTATCAATGAGGAAGATCCCTCTGACACAGATGAAGAATGGAAGTCCTACCTTAACAAGGACGGTTATATGTCTCAGGAAAAGGTGCCTATTCCTTTTTGCTTTCCTACACAGAGTCTGAGATTTATACCACGGTCAGATGTCGAAATGATATATGGAGATTGTGATCCGGAAGGATGTCGTGCTCCGCCAAATTCATTAGAGGAGGACACTCTGATGAAAGACAACTTTGACCATAACTACTATGGCCCGATGGATGGCCTGCCAATGTGGCAGCCTTACCCAGGAAACTTGGGGCAAGAAAGTCAGCCGAACAATGAAAATCAGCTGAGCATCATTGAACAGAATACCTGCTTCCCCACCATGTCATGGGATCAACACTCAGGTCATTCAGAAACTACTCAACATGAAGATGAATTCATAACGTTTGTAGGACTTAAATTCATCAACTATGCTTTTCCCGAGGTCAACGTCATCAAGAGAGATGACTCATCCAGTTCCAAAGAAGTGTGGGACACCCTGGGAGAACCAAGTGGAAAATACGACTACATGGTCAAATACACTGCTCCCGAAAGCTCTCGTATCAGGCTCGAAGATATCCAGCCAACTGGATGGGGAGATGTACCTGAGAGCACCAATACTCTGCAGAATGCAACAGAGGAATCCTCCTACGACAACTCTGCCTGGGAGACAGATTCCAATGATCCTACTCCACCAGAAATCAGCGTCATTTCTGAAGACAAATCAAGGAAGGTGCCAGACTTTGTGATTCACCGAGGAGTTCGCCGCCAATGGGTTGCCGTCGAGGTTCTGAAGGTCGTTCACCAGTCAAAGTAATTGCCATCTTTTAACCTTTCACCCTGCCCAGGTGGAACAGATGTTTTGATAGGGCTCACTTTCTGTAAATTTCCCTCTTCGCTTTGCCCGAAGCGACAGAGTTTTGTTTTATAGGGTTGTAGTTTCAAGAGTCGACTTGTTCATAAATAAAATAACGTCGTTCTGTAATTTCCGCATTAATTGTTGTTTTCTCTTTTTGCTTTTTCAGAAAATGGTAATCCTAAAAAACAATTCAAAAATAAAAACAAGCAGTAAAACAAATACACTGCACACACTTGCATTTTCCTCTATCTCTTATAAACACGAATCATCACGTCATGCAGATTGCTTGTTTTAAACCCCGTTGAAACATACGATTCGATGCCTTCTCCCAACTTTGAGTTCCCGGTATTCGAGGCTGAAGAAGAAAATGACAACGAAATTCCAAGAGATCTCTCGATTACTCAGACAAGAGGAAAGCTCCATTGAACCTCATAAAGAACCGTTGGAAACGGTAAACTTGGGTTCGGAAAAAGAGAGAAAAGAAATCAGGATTGGGGCACTGCTCAATCCAACTGTCAAAGAAAGTTTGATAAAGCTTCTCAAAGAATTCCCCGATGTATTCGCTTGGTCCTATCAGGATATGCCAGGGTTGGATACCAGCATCGTGGAACATCATTTACCGTTGAGATCGGAATGTCCGCCAGTAAAGCAAAGGTTGAGACGCACTCACCCGGACATGGCCATCAAAATCAAAGAAGAAGTACAGAAACAGATTGACGCGGGTTTCCTCGCCACATCAGAATATCCTCAATGGTTAGCCAACATCGTACCCGTTCCCAAAAAGGACGGAAAGGTCAGAATGTGTGTTGATTACAGAGATCTGAACAAGGCAAGTCCAAAGGACGACTTTCCTTTACCACACATTGATATGCTGGTAGACAGTACAACAAAGTTCAAAGTTTTCTCCTTCATGGATGGATTCTCGGGCTATAATCAGATCAAAATGGCGCCGAAAGACATGGAGAAAACTTCGTTCATTACCCCATGGGGTACCTTTTGTTACAAGGTAATGCCGTTCGGTTTGAAGAATGTCGGGGCAACCTATCAAAGGGCCATGACTACTCTGTTTCATGACATGATACACAAAGAAATCGAGGTATATGTCGATGATATGATTGCTAAATCTAGAACAGAAGAGGAGCATGTGACCCACCTGTCAAAACTATTCGAGCGGTTGAGAAAGTACAAACTCCGCTTGAATCCCAACAAGTGCACATTCGGTGTCCGTTCAGGGAAACTACTAGGGTTCATCGTCAGCCAGAAAGGAATTGAAGTTGATCCTGACAAGGTCAAGGCCATTCAAGAAATGCCTTCTCCGAAAACTGAAAAACAAGTCAGAGGATTCCTGGGACGTTTGAACTACATCTCCAGATTCATATTCCTCATGACTACGACGTGTGCGCCGATCTTTAAATTACTCAAAAAGAACCAGGATTGCGTTTGGTCAGAAGATTGCCAAACCGCCTTTGACAGTATTAAGGAATACCTGTTGAATCCTCCGATTCTATCACCTCCAGTGGAAGGAAGACCACTGATCATTTACCTCACAGTCCTAAAGGACTCAATGGGATGTGTACTTGGCCAACAAGACGAAACTAAACGGAAAGAGTCTGCCATTTACTATCTAAGCAAGAAATTCACCGACTGCGAAACTCGGTACACGATGCTTGAGAAAACTTGTTGTGCTTTGGCTTGGGCAGCCAAACGTCTTCGCCAATACATGATTCGTCATACTACTTGGTTGGTCTCCGAAATGGATCCAATCAAGTACGTTTTCGAAAAGCCTGCTCTCACGGGAAGAATTGCCCGTTGGCAGATGCTGTTATCAGAATATGACATAGAGTACCACGCTCAGAAAGCCGTTAAAAGAAGTATTTTGGCCGATCATTTGGCTCATCAACCGATTGACGATCAAGAATTAATCGGGTTTGACTTCCCAGACGAAGATGTCATGTATCTAAAAATGAAAGAATGCGATGAACCGCTACCCAGTGAAGGGCCAGAACCAGGTTCCCAGTGGGGACTTATCTTTGACGGAGCAGTTAATCATTATGGAAACGGAATTGGGGCAATAATTGTTACCCCTCAGGGTACCCATATTCCTTTCACTGCCAGACTTACGTTCAAATGTACAAACAACGAGGCCAAATATGAAGCTTGTATCATGGGTCTCGAGGAAGCAATTGATTTAAGGATAAAAAATTTGGACGTATACGGCGACTCAGCCCTGGTTATCAATCAGATAAAAGGAGATTGGAACACATACCAATCAGGACTGATTCCTTACAAAGACTACGCAAGAAGGTTGCTACCCTTCTTCAACAGAATCGAGTTTCATCATATCCCTCGTGAAGAGAATCACATGGCTGATGCATTAGCCACTATCTCTTCCATGATTAGTGTAGGTCAATGGAATGACATACCTAAGATCGACATCATGCGCCTTGAACGGCCCGCTTACATCTTCACGATTGAAGCAGTCATAGACGACAGACCTTGGTATCACGATATCAAATGCTTCCTTCAGAAACAAGAGTACCCACCTGGGGCATCTAGAAAAGACAGAACGACTCTCAGAAGACTAGCAGGCAGCTTCTTCCTGAGCGACAATACACTTTATAAGAGAAATTTCGACATGGTCTTGCTCCGATGCGTAGACAGACCAGAAGCAGACATTTTGATAAAAGAAATTCACGAAGGATCCTTTGGCACTCATGCCAACGGACACACAATGGCGAGAAAAATTCTAAGAGCAGGGTACTACTGGTTGACCATGGAATCCGACTGCTACAAGTACATGAGGAGGTGTCACAAATGTCAGATATACTCCGACAAAATTCATGTACCGCCATCACATCTCAAAGTTCTTTCTTTCCCGTGGCCTTTTTCCATATGGGGAATTGACATGATTGGCTTGATCGAACCTAAGGCTTCAAACGGACATCGGTTCATCTTGGTAGCCATTGATTACTTCACCAAGTGGGTTGAAGCAGCATCATTCGCCAATGTAACCCGACAAGTGGTAGTCCGATTTATCAAAAACAATATCATCTGCCGTTATGGTGTTCCAAGCGAGATCATTACTGATAATGGATCTAACTTGAACAATAAGATGATGAAAGAGTTGTGTGCAGAGTTCAAGATCGAACACCATAACTCATCTCCCTACCGACCCAAGATGAACAGAGCGGTAGAAGCGGCTAACAAGAACATCAAGAGGATCGTTCAAAAGATGGTTGTAACCTACAAAGATTGGCACGAGATGCTACCCTTTGCTCTTCATGGTTATCGCACATCTGTCCGCACTTCAACAGGGGCAACCCCTTTCTCTCTAGTATATGGCATGGAAGCAGTGCTCCCCATAGAAGTAGAGATCCCATTAATCCGGGTATTAATGGAAGCTAAGCTTTCAGAAGCTGAATGGTGTCAAAGTCGACACGATGAACTGAACCTGATCGAAGAGAAGCGAATCACGGCACTATGCCACGGTCAGTTGTATCAGCAAAGAATGAAGAGGGCGTTCGACAAAAAGGTCCGACCTCGTGTCTTCAGAAAATGAGACCTCATGCTCAAGAAGATACAATCATTTCTCACTGACTCTCGGGGCAAATGGACCCCAAATTATGATGGCCCCTATGTGGTCACGAAAGCTTTCTCAGGCGGCGCCTTGAGACTTGCAACCATGGACGGAGAGGAATTTGCCTACCCCACGAATGTTGATGTAGTCAAGAAATACTTCGCCTAAACTAAAAAAAAAAACGTCTCGGTGGATTGAAAACCCGAAAGGGCGGTCCAGGCAAAAATTAGAGACATGAAAAAAAATCATCCCGGTGGATTGGAAACATCAAAGTACAATCCAGGCAAAAATTAGGGATAATGGCAAGTAACTATGTTCAACAGAGGCAAGTCCCTCAGCAGCAGCAGTTACACCATCCATTGGAGGAAAATTCCAGTCAAGGTCATCTTCGACAGAAGCTCAGGATGCCCCGAATTCAAAGTTGGTAAAAGGATAGTGGTCGTTATGTTTCAACGTAGCCCTTTTCCCTGTAAATTACCATTTTCTAGCTTTGTATATACTCTTTGGAATCACGCTTTTGACTGATCTCCATCTTATCAATAAAATTTGAGCCCTTGTGCTTTTGTTTGTAATTCTTATTCGTTTTAGCTTTACAGAACGACGTTGTTAACATGATTAACGATTCTTGAAATAAAACAAAAATGAATTTACTTGTTAAAATTTTTTCTGCTTTTTTAAAATAGAGATGGCAATTTCTTTTGACTGTTAAACATCGAAAGAACATCAATCGCATCTCCAAAGGTGTTCGAACCTCAAAGTGCAGAATCAAAGTACTACTTCTAGACCAGTACGCCTGAATGAAGGATCAGCAATGTCAGAGACCATGTTTCGTCTGACATCCTCGGCCGAGTTCTCATCTCCTAAGCCCGACCAGCGTCGCCCCCAACAGGGACCGTTTCTCCTAAGCAAGGCAGAATTGCTATCTTGAACCAGCGATATTTTTACATGCCCCACTGGGGCCGAGTATCCAGTCGTGTTCATCCTTTAGTCAGTATGTTGCATCAGTTTTGTCCGCATATACATACATACATCATGCATGATTGATTTACATTCACATTCATATTGCATCGCTATCACTCTAGTCGGTCTTATCCCCTAGTGATAAGCCCTCTCAATCGAGTTGTCAGACCTTTCCTGGTTAGGAAGTGAATCATCTAAGCAATCTCTCTCCCGTTTATCTCTGGATTAGAGACGATCCTTGACCACTTTGGTAACTTGAACCTCTGAGAAACAAGAAAACTTTCAACAAATGTCGCTCTTCGCCATCGAAGACGATATCCTTGCTTTCTCGGATTAAGGAAAATCCCCAGAGAAAGCCTCTTAATCAGAGATTCGGCGGTACGACAGTTTTTCTCCGAAAAACCACTGATGAAAAGGTCACTGGCACCTCAAAATTGGATTCCATCATATGGCATTTCTCCGGAAAGATCCCGAGAAAAGTATGATGTAAGCCCCCAAACGCAAACAGTCTCTCAAGAGACTCGCTTTCCCCAGTAGAATCGACAAATGGCGTCTCCAAAACAGAGAAGTTTGTATACCTCTACAATTCAGACGAATGGGTTCCCCAGCAAGTCTGAAATCAAAACTTTTTCCACTCAAATGGCATCTCCCCAGGAAAATTCGGCGAGAAGTTTGAAGGAAAACCGCTACTAATAGTGTTCCTTGTCAAGAAAGTTTATTGACAAAAGAAACTGAGACCAATTCCTTAGTAGGAAACCAGGATCGAGGGGAAGTTTATTTCAGCAACTAAGACCAGGTCCTTGGTAGGAAACCAGGATCAAGGGGAAGTTTATATCAGAAACCGAGACCAGATCCTTGGTAGAAAACCAGGATCGAGGGGAAGTTTACTTTAGAAACTGAGACCAGTTCCTTGGTAGGAAACCAGGATCGAGGGGAAGTTTATTTCAAGAGAAACTGAGACCAGCTCCTTGGCTGAAGACCAGGATCGAGGGGAAGTTTACCTTTTCTAAGCATCATCGCTTAGCTAAAGAAGATGAATGCGTAAGCTACCATTCATAACCACCATCAAAATTTCGGGTATTCCGATATTTAATCCTCTTGCACCCCGAATGCCCGAATACCTTCGTCATTCACACCTTCGGGTCCAAGAAGATTAAATAGGGGCATCTGTCATACCCCAAATTTTGACCACTAAGATTTCCCATCATTGTACAAATCATCAGCACAATATGGATGGACCATCATACCTCATTAGTCTCCCCAAAGGTGGGTGAGCATTCACTACAAACAGGATTTAGGGTTTCAAGCCCTCGCAGAGCTCTTAGACAAAGGATCAATCAAGGAATGACATGATCTTAAACTTGTCTAACCTCTCAAATATCCACAATGGATCAAGAGGACTCCCACTTCAAGGATTAAGCACAAGTTTGCTCCCTTCTAAGTGGATCAAGCCTCAGGATCGCCAGTGTCACCAAATTAGGGTTTGGTCGACTAGGGCCTCCAGATGGAAATTTTCCTCTGGGCATGAGCCAACGCTTCAAAGCATAAACTAAAATGCTCCATGTAACATCATAAACCCCATCATCAAGTCAATTTAGCCTCAGGGGATGCATACATCAAAAATCAGGAATTAGGGTTTCTTGACCTAATTCACCCCTAAGTTGACTTTTGGGACAAATCATGAGCCAAGACCTCAAGACATGATTTGAGGGTCTCCAACATACCACGTTGATCCATTTGCAACAATGGATTGACCCAAGAAGCTTGAGCAACAAGTTTCAATTTCATCTGAACCACAGTTAGGGTTTCGCGAGAAAAGTCAACTGTAGCTTTGACTTTTGACCAGGACATGCTCCCAAGCCGTGGGACACGATTAAATACACCCTATAACACCCATGGAACATGTCCATCAATTTTGATTTAGGTCAAGGACATGATTTCCTAAAGGATCGCACAGTTTGGAATTCATCTGATAAAAAGTCAACTGTGCACAAAAGTCAAACTTTGACTTTTTGAGATTTTTCATAAAAATGGTTTTTTAACCCTAAAATGATGTTAATGTGTGATTGGAATCATCATTCATCAAGAAAAATCAAAGAAAGTGGGATAACTTGTAAAAGGGGTAACCATAAAAACTTAGAAATTTTTCTAAGTTATGGAATAAAGTGGCAAGGGTACCAACTTTGGAGGATCATAACTCCTAAACCACAAAGCCATTTTTCCCCATCCAAAGCTTGATTTGTAGCCCTCGTGGCCCTCTAAAAAAGTGTCAACTACACTTCATCCCAATTCATCATGGATTTTGAGTTATGCTTGGATCAAAATGGCTAAAAACTTAAAATTGACATTTTTCAGCACTTAGCCAAAACCTGCCTTGTAATTTCAGCACAATGTCCCAACTTCAAGGCTGTTTTTCTCCATGATCCAAGTTTAACCAGGTCTAGGGCCAAACATCAAAGTTGAAGTACGTCATCTAAGCTTTCCGAAAAGTCCTAGAACGTCCATGTAACATACTCGAGCAGGGAGTTATGGATCTTACAAAAGGGCTTGCTGAAGCTGAATTTTTCAGGGGCAGATTTGCACATTTTGTGTGCCACACGAATTTTCAAGCCTTGTCATCAGTTTGGACACATCTAAGGATCAAATCCAAGTGGGATGATCTGATCCATGAACCTCCCAAGTCCAAGGAACCAAAAAAAGCATGCCAAAGCCTAGAAATCCCTAAAAGAGGGACAAAACTCCAATTTTGGTTTGGAGCATTTAATGGATGCTTAGAGGTGGCATGTACTGAGCTTCCTCAAACTGAATTCAGTCAAGATTCCTCCAACAACTAGGGAACCAACAGCCTGTGCTCTAACCTCTAGTCAATGGCTAGAGGAGACTTGGATTTTCATTGGCCAACATTGGCCAAACCTCTGCTGCAGCCACCATTCACTGTGGATCCCAAAACAAACTTGCTCTACTATAAATAGAGCTCATTTGTGTTCAGTTTGAGTACACGAAAGCCATCAAACAGATGCTTTCCTCAAATTCTCTCTTTCACTCCAAAATGCCTTCTTTAGTAAGGAAATTCTGAGTTTTTGAGCTAGAGAGCAATTCCACTCAAACTAATCACACACACACCTCATATATATCATATGTAAGCTGTGCAAACCATCAAAAGTGACCTGTAATCACAACATCACAAAGTCACCTCTCAAAACCTCAAAATGACACTTTTTTGCATTTTTCAAGCCATGTCTTGATTCAGTCACTTTCCAAGCCAGATAAAACCTCAAACACACTCTAAATATCTTCCTTAAACTGTCCCAAATGGTGCCACACATCTGGAACACCATTTGAGAGAGTTGGCATTTTGGCCGTTTTTTACCATTTCGCGAGAAAGTGCACAAACTTGCTTCAGAGGTTTCCAGCCGATTCCAACCATCCTAAAAGCTTCTAAGAGGTCATTTGAGGTTGTCCAAAGCATCAAATCATTTCTGGAACAAAGCACTTGGTAGGTTGCCTAAAATCTCCAAAAAAGAGGTAAAATTCACAACTTGAATTCTTTGAATCATGCTTTCCTTTGTTGTCCAAATACATGCATCATATTGAACAATTCTTGAGGCAAAAATGTAGTCCTTAATGTGTATGTTGTGATCCTCCCACTGTTTGCATTTTAACATGTTTATATGTGGAATTTTGGTTGTTTTAAAATCATATCTAGTTCTGTTTTTTTTTCATTGGTGTGTTCTATACATTAAGTTTTAGTTTGCATGAGTAACACCATTAGATTCCTTGCGAAAAATCGGTCAAGATAGGTTTTTACGGATTTCAATTTCGATGAAAATTGAGAGAGTTACGCGCGTTGGAAATTTTACGCGAAACGGCATCGAAAACAACGTGCAGTTTTGGTTTTTTAATTTCTGCATTTTATGTGTTGAGTTTCCGTGTACGTGAGTGATACCATTGGATTCCTTGCGAAAAATCGGTCAAGATAGACTCTTGCGGATCTTGATTCGGTTAAAAATCGAGAGAGTTACGCGCGTCGGAAGTTTGGTGCGGAACGACGTTTTCACAACGTAGCAGCTCTGGTTTTTTTATCGCTGCGTTTTGTACGTTGAGTTTCAGCGTGCATGTCTGATACCATTGGATTCCTTGAGAAAAATTGGTCAGGATAGGCTCTTGCGGATCTTGATTCGGTTAAAAATCGAGAGAGTTACGCGTGTTGGAAATTCGACGCGGAACGATGTTTTTAAACGATAGCAGTTCTAGTTTTTTAATCGCTGCGTTTTGTACGTTGAGTTTCAGCGTGCATGTGCGATACCATTGGATTCCTTGCGAAAAATAGGTCAGGATAGGCTCTTCCGGATCTTAATTCCGTTAAAAATCGAGAGAGTTACGCGTGTCGGGAGTTTGGCGCGAAACGATGTTTTCGAATTACGTGCAGTTCTGGTTTTTCAATTTGCGTGTTTTGTACGTCGATTTTCCATGTGCGTGAGTAATACCATCGGATTCCTTGCGAAAAATCGGTCAAGATAAGTATTTCCGGATTTTGATTCCGATAAAAATTGAGAGAGTTATGAGTGTTTGAAATTTGATAAAAAACGTGTTGAAAATTAAAGTTTCGGTACTCGTTTTTACCCCAAAAGAAATGTCGGAGATGATATTTTGATATCTTTCCTCTTTTTCTTACTTTTTATTTTCAAAACTCAACCAATTGTTTTTACATAGCAAAAAATCATCATTTTCCAATTCATACCCCATAATATTTTAATCCACAAAAAATCACAAAAAAAAAGTATTATTTTTAATATATTTAAAAATAGTGTTTTATATTGTTTTAAATGCTTTTAAAATGATTTCTTTTTTTTTTCTTGATTTTTAAAACCAAAATGATTTTTAATATTTATGTGGATAAAATATTTTTTTCATAAACTTTAATCATTATTTAATGATTTTTATTTGATATTTTTATCATTTTTTACTTAATTTTTCTTGGAAAAATGCCTTAAAAAATGAAATTGGGGTTTTCTTTGATTTTCACCCTAACAAATCTTTTTTTTAACACTTGGGCCTCTATTAGAGTGTAAGACCCAATCCCCTTTTAACCAAAACAATTTTGGGCCTCACTTATTGTATAAGTCCCTCTGCGTTAAAAGAAAACTTCGGCGCGATCGCCATTTTCAAACGAAAATCAACTGGGCTTCTCTTTGAGCTGTAAGTCCAATTTCTTTTCATTTTTAAACACTTGGGCCTCTATTAGAGTGTAAGACCCAACCCTTTTTTAACGAAACAATTTTGGGCCTCAGCTATTGTATAAGTCCCGATACGTTAAAAATTTCGGCGCGATCGCCATTTTCAAACTGAAAATATTTTGGGCCTCTCCCTGAGTTGTAAGCCCCATCTTTTGTACAAAAATACACTTTGGGTCTCTAATAGAGTGTAAGACCCAACCCCTCTTTTTTTATATTTTCTCATTTTTCATATTATTTTTTTATGATTTGGAAAATTAATAACTCCCTCAATTTTGATTATTTTTTATTGGTTCTTTTTCTGAAAAATCACAAAAATAGTAAAATATTTTATTCCACAAAAAAATCAAATTTATATTATTTATTTAATATAGTTGATATTTTTGTGAATAAATTCATTTTTAATTGTTTTTAAACATTTTAAAAGTGAATATTCATCTTGAAAATCAAAACTAAATAAGTTTTAAATCATCTTGTGATTAAAACCTCATTTTTAAAACCTTAACCAAAAATCACAAGTGGTTTATTTAAACTTATTTGATTTTTTTGTCATTTTTTTTATTAATTTTCCTTGAAAAATTACTTTTAAAAAGTGAAAATTGGGGTTTCTTTGATTTTTAATCATACTCAAATGTTCCAAACTTTTGGGCCCATAATAGAGTGTAAGACCCAATCCCTTTGTAAATACCAAAATTTTGGGCCTCAGTCACTTGTATAAGTCCCACGGTGTTTCCAAAACCTCGGCGCGACCGTCGCCCTTTTCAAAATAAACCATTGGGCCTACCCTCGAGTAGTAAGACCCATTTCTTTTCTTAAAACTCACTTGGGCCTCTAATAGAGTGTAAGACCCATCCCTTTGTACAAAAAACCTTTCTTGGGCCTCAGTCACTTGTATAAGTCCCTCTGTACAAATTCAACTGTGCGCTCACTGATAAAACCCTGGGCCTCTCCTTGAGCTGTAAGCCCCAAATCTTTCTTTTTCAAAGCACTTTCTCCTTTGATTTTGAATATACTGTTGTTTTCAATCTTTCTTTGTTGAACAACTAACCAAACAGCATGGAAGCTCTACAACCGAGTAAGTGTTTACCCGCTTTCATTTACCGCTTTCATATGTATATAACTGTATTGTGGGGCTGTTTCACTGTAAGTCTCCTTTCACAAACTCATATATATATAACTGTATTGTGGGGCTGTTTCGCTGTAAGTCTTCTTTAATAAACTCATATCAACTGTGTAATAATAGTATAGATATTTAGAGTTTCCCCGGCAACTACGTCTAGAACTAGGTGACGCCGTTTCGTTTATTCGTAGAAATAGACAACTAGATCCCCAATAGGATCACCAGATACAGTCTTCTCTTCGGCTGTCCTCATTAGGAATTGTCAAGAAACTCTATTCCCAGAGATGAATGTATTCTCCGTGAATGGCATCTTTGAGTTTCTTCCAAATTCTCGAACTTTCCTGACTTGATCTATTCCTTGTGAATAGCTTGCCTTGAATTTCTCGGGGTTTGGGGACCCACGGGCTTCTTAAAAGCATCGGCCTTCTCTTGGGCATCGTACAAGGACCCACAGGCTTCCTAAAAGTAACCCCGTCTCCTCTTGGGCTTCGTACAAGGACCCTACGGCTTCTTAGAAGTATTCACAGCCTCCTCTTAGGGTTCGTATAATGATCTCTTCCTCCAGGAATGATAGCCTCCTCTTGGGCTTCGTACAAGGACCGATCGACTTCTTAAAAGTTTCCAGCCTCCTCTTGGGCCTCGTACAAATTGTCCTGACGACCTCCTAGAGGTATAGGAACAGAACCTAGTCATCCTCATAGAACAGTCCTTTCATAGAGTCTACTACTGTTTCTCAAAGCATAGTACAAAAGATAAAACTCTAGACACGGACAATCTAACTTCCTTGAGTCTCAAAGACATTCTCAAGTGACCCCTTCGTTAAATAGGAAGGAAACCCGCAGACTCGGACAGTCTCAATACCCTTTGGATTTCCCGCTTCCTTAAAGAACAGGAATAACCCGGATCCTTGAATCAAATCCTTGAGTACAGTGTTGCTCATATAAGAACTGATTTTCTCTTTCAAAATCAGTATACTGGACCTGTCACTTAACTGAAATAGTTACCATAGCCTCCTCTTGGGCTTTGTTCAAAGATTCTTCCCAGCGAAGCAAACGTTTAGCCTCCATCTCGGGCTTCATATGAGATACCAAAATTCTTCCCAGCGGAGTCAAACAACATTTAGCCTCTCTCTCGGGCTTTGTACGAGACACATAAGAGACTCCCTCGTTGAGTCAATTACCCCTTTCGCCTCCATCTCGGGCTTTATACGAGATACAAAAAGGTTTTTATTGAGCCAAATAAACAACAGCCTCCATCTCGGACTTTGTACGAGATACAAAGACTCTCTTGTTGAGTCAAACCTTGTAGCCTCCATCTCGGGCTTCGTACGAGATACAGAGACTCTCTTGTTGAGTCAAACTTTTTGCCTCCATCTCGGGCTTCGTACGAGATACAAGGACTCTCTTGTTGAGTCAATCACCTTTTAGCCTCCATCTCGGGCTTTGTACGAGATATAAAAACACTCTCTTGTTGAGTATAAAAGATTCTCCTGTTGAGTCAACCCTTTTAGCCTCTCTCTTGGGCTTCGTACGAGACACATAAAAACTCCCTCTTGTTGGGCCAATAACCTCCTCTTAGGCTTTGTATAAGAAAACCACTGGTTGATCTAATCAACCTTTTAGCATCAAAGCTGTGCCTCGTTCATAGTACACAAACATCAACAACTCATTTCCCTTCATCTAATCGCTGTAAGCGGCAAGCCTCTGGATCATCTACATCCATGCCACTGTCCCTCTTTTAACATGAGAAATTCCTAAGGAAAGATAACATTGCTCTACACTGAGTTAAAGTCTTCTCCTTCAGGTTAAAATCCCTTTTAAAGGAAATTATGGCATTGCTAGGATCCACGTATCCCGGTTAAAGTAGTTCTCCTTTATAACCAGTCACCCAATAGTTGTGACAGATAAACCCTTCTTTAGAGATGACAAATTCTCTCTAAAGTCGAGGCCCTTCAGCTTCATATCTTGGGCTTTGAACAAGATACAAATAGACTTTTCAGCTTCACATATTGGGCTTTAAACAAGATACAAACTACCCTTTAGCTTCACGTCTTGGGCTTTGAACAAGACACCAAAAACACCCATTTCCTCCCATAGAATAGGAGGAACTACGAACGCTCTGATTTCCCTGTTTCGGTAAACGAGAATACGTAGGCATAAGATCGAAAGAAAAGATCTTAGCGAGCACAATCAACAAAAAACCAAAATCCCATACTCTCACATACCTATCAAAAAACATTAGTCCTAACATCCTAATCCTTGTTCCCCGCCAGAAACCTTCTGCCTAGATAAAAAGAAAGAAACCGTATTGGCGAAAATACAAATAACCAGTACAAAGGCCCCCCCACATTGATAGCATTTGTAACCTAATAGACCGCTGTTTAAACTCACTATGCAAAGCAGGGTTAATTGGAGACATCTATTTCCATTCCTTATTCAGCTCACAATAGGATAGAAAATGAATCGACCTGTAGTCAAAGCTCAAACCGTAGAGAGCGACCAGCGCTTAAGAACCGCGTTCAAAATCGCTCGCTACAGACCCATGTCGAGATCCTCTTGTGTGGGATGGTCGGGGAAAGTTGCTTAGTGGGTGGTATTAGTGACCCGTGTCGAGATCCTTGGGTGGAGGATGGCCGGGGAAAGTACCATAGTGGTTAGTAACTGTGACCCGTGTTTAATCTCCTTGTGCGGGATGGCCGGGGAAAGTTACTTAGTGGTTGGTATCGTGACCCGTGTTTAATCTCTTTGAGCGGGATGGCCGGGGAAAGTACCAATTGTAGATAATCGTGCCCTGTGTTTAATCTCTTTGAGCGAGATGGTCGGGGAAAGTTACCTACGTTATGGATCCGTGACCTGTGTTTAATCCCTTTGAGCGGGATGGCCGGGGAGAAGATTCCTTAACTAGTTTTTCATGTTATAATTTGTACGATTGTTCTCTAGTGAGAAATGTTTGAACTCAAAGTCTAGTTCATTTCCCTCGACTTGAGTTAGGCTAAGGTAGAACCTTGTAAAGCCGAGAGAATCTATAAGATAGGGAACTCACTGAGATTTGATGTATCTCACCCCACTATCGTTGCTATATTACAGCTATTTGCAGGTTTGATTTACAAGTGGAGCTATGCTTGGATGTTTCAAGAGAAGCTTAGTTGAGCTTATTCCGCTGTGTATTTGTGGTATACAATTGAGGATATTGTATATTAATCTTAGTTTTATTGTTTTGGCCAATTTACATATCTTGTACCATAGATTGTATTTATGTTTTAGAAATGGTCAAATATGTGAATTACGCCATTAGGCACTTATGATGGTGTCAGTACCAAATAAAAATGCTTGTATTGTATTATTCTAGATATATATTATACAGGGCATTACATTATAGCAATTTGTATTCATTAAAAAATATTATTTGATTGGACAAATTATTTTACTGGGTAGTTTTAGAATTCAATGTGTTTACTCATTTTTTTAAAAATATTTAATAATTTTAAGGAGTTTTTAAATCTTAAATTTCTTAATTGGAAAATTATAAAATTATAGAATATATAAATGATTTTATGGTCATAACTTTATTATAGAATATAGTATAATTAAAAGATTGGGAAAATACTAAAGTAATGATATTTTTTGTAAGGACTATTTTATAAGGATATTTTGATAATATTTGTAGTTACAGTGTAAGTTTTTCATTTTTATGAGTATTTATTCTATTTTTAAGAAAAAAAGTAAAAACATTTTTTTAAAATTTGAAATTTAATGAAATTTATCTTTTTGGGTGGAATTTTAATGGGTTATTTTAATATTTAAGGGGTTAAAATTAGAGAAAGTGTAACATTAAAGAGAATAATTAAAAAATAAGTAAAAGAGCATAAGAGTGATACATTGAGGGTATAACTTTTTTTATTAATTGTGATATTGAATTGGAGTTGGTATGTTGCCACATAAGCATTAGGATTCTAATATGATGCCATATAAGAATTAGGGTTAGGGTTGTGTTCAAGGGTGTCATCATGACAATTTAAAAATTAAAACGGTTTTATCTTTGACTTTATATTTTATATCTTTACAACAATTTAAAATTTAACTTTACAAAATAAATAATAATAAGAAATATAGTAATAATTAGATTGGCGCAAATAAACAATAAATAAAGAAAAATTAATGAAAATATTTATTAATAACTAATAAAGGTTTTGTGATGGACAAATGGGTCATATATGACCGTTATTACATAGATAAAATGACGTAAAACACATTAAATTGAAAAGACATTGAATTGGATCATTCAGTTTCTTTAATTTTTAAAGATGGGAATTTTGGATCTTTAGTGATGGATGCACAACCATCCTCAAGATCAAACTTTTCTTTCAAACTCTCCGCCTTTCGCTTTCCAAGTGACTTGCTAGTTGGAGTTTGGAAAGAATCTGGAGCAACCACTTCATCTTTGTTGTTTGAATCACCACCATCGATAACCTCCTAAATGAAAATTTAAAAGTAAGGTTGTTAGTGTTTATTGTTACATAAAATAAAAATAACCAAATAATAATTGAAATCTATTATAAAGAAAAATATTATACCAACAAATTCTCATCTCCAAGTTTACTAACTTCTTTAACATATTCAGGTTCCTCTTCATCGTTACTCATCTTTGATAAACTATAATTCAATTAATTATAAATAATCATTAATAAAGTAAATTAATATTTTTTATTCATACCTTAATCCTATGAAGGGATATGAATTGTTTGATAATCTCACTATCTTCGGTTAGTTTTTTCACCGTATAGCTACGCCAATTATGGAATAAATTGGTGTCGCTAACTTCAACTTTAAACAATATGCGTTTGTCAATGAATGTATCCAGGTCTATTGGATAATCATTAGTATTGCTTCCCTATAAGCACATTAATAAAAGAAAATAGTGTCTTATATGTTCCATTTGTAGTTTAATACATATAAAGAATATATAAATGTAATGATATAAAGAGAAAAATAGTCAAATTAACCAACCTGATCTATAGAATCAAGCAGATCTTGTACATTTCTGCCCAACACTTGAGACACAATGCGATCAAACGATATAAAAGTTGTTGACCCTGTCTTATCTATGACTTGTATATGAACCTTAAACCTGTAAATTCAAAGATACACAATATTTTTCATTAACAATATGTATTATAGTAATTCAAAGTAATTTATTATAAAACATTACTTTACTTACCTAGGGATAGCAGTTCTTGGCATCTTGCATTTGTCACAATATAGCTTTCCTTCAATAATACTAATTTTTGACGCACACTTGGAGCATGCTTGGTAGAACCATCCTGCATCAGTATCCAGCTCACATGTTCTTGCCAAGACAGAACCAAAACATTTCTGTCATATTTTAAAAAATAGTAAATTTACCATTAATTACAATAAAGTTATCATAAACTATGAATATTTTTAAAAAATTAATAAATAATTACTTCTGTAGATTCAATCAAATCTTCAATAGTCATTTTTTTAGTCTGAAGCAAATTATCTGCCAATGAAATTATAGTTGGTCCAGTCATTTGACTAACACCTTGATTCAATTCTATATTTTCGCCAGTCATCCTGTTGAATTATATGGTCAATTCTCTATTATAAAGCAAATAATTCTAAATTACACCTAATTTGTAAAATAGGTTTACCTCAATTTGTAGTCATTGATATCAGGCATGTCAGCATTGAATAACAGTTTTGTTCCAAAAAAAGAATTAGACACACTCATTGTGCCTAAGTTAAAATATAAATATCAATTACTATATTCTTCATTTATACAGATACTTTATATGTAATTATTGGTAAAGTAATTACAAAGTCTAACCATAATATTTCTTCAACTTGCAGAACTGAAGTATGATAATGGCACTATGGGAGGAGTCATGTTTTTCAAAAAAGTGTTCCATCATTTCAGCAAATTCACTCCACAAAGTGCAGTGAACTTTATTTCTTCTACAATATATATGAATGAAATTATATCAAAGTAATTGGTTATAATACATGATAATAAAAAAATTAAATAGTTTTTCACAATATAAAAAACTCACTTCAAATCTTCAAGTGTGATATCCATAACTTTATTCTTTTTGCCATTCTTTTCTATTTCTTTGATACCATCTTTCTCGACCACGTGACCAATAATATCTAATAAACAATTTAAAAATAATAATATAAGTTATAATTTAAAATTATGAATATATTATAACATACATTTAATAAACAATTTAAAAAAAGTTATAATTTAAAATTATGAATATATTATATTATACAAATGATAATAAATCTCACCAAGTAGCCTATCCTCTTTGGTAGATGACAGAATATTGGCAAAAGACATAAATTCAAAATGTTGAAGAGGTATCTCGGGGGCATTCACTTTGAAAATGTTGGTAGATTCCATTAAATTGAGCTTGTACTTATGGTTTGTTGTTATGAATGAAACATCATTTAGAGCAACCAAAAAGTTTTCAAAAACATACGCCGAACCTTCTACAATTTTGTCCTTAAAATTTGGTATCAATTTTTTTCTAACCGTTGCATGAATTTTTGCACACTATTCACAGATAAAATGAAAAATAAACATGTTATATATATATATATATATATATATATATATATATATATATATATATATATATATATATATATATATATATATATATATATATATATATATATATATATATATATATATATATATATATATATATATATATATATATATATTTTGGTATCAGATTTTGAATTATATACACAAATACAAATAAACCTTTTCATCAAGCAAAATCATATGCAGACTTCCATTCTCTGCTGGATTTGTACGATCAGGTATAATCCATAGATGTATTACTCTAACTTTCAAGTTAATTTCGATTTTGCCACCCAAAATCTCAGATACTGGAGTTATCATGGAAGAGATACCTAAAAACAACAAAACAACAACAAAGTATAAATTTAATCGTGTAAAATAAAAATACAAAATACAGTATATTGAAGTTAAGTTTTGAATACTAACCATTGTTAGTCATTTTTGGTAATTTTGATAATGTAGTTGTTTGAAAAATACTTAAGAAATATAACAAAAATATTAAGATAAATAATAATTAATATATATATATGGGAGTTAAAAAATACTTATGAAATATAATAATAATTGTTACTAATTTTATGTTTAGTAACTGACATAAGAATAACAATTATAATAGTAACTGACATAATAATTATTATTATTATGATTTTTAAAGTTAATAAGTTTTGAATTTGTAATAATATGTTTAATTTAAATGTTAAAAGTTTAATTTTTATTAATTTCATATTGTAGATGTATAGTATATAAATACTAAATAAATAGTAATATAGTAATAATTTTTATTAATTTTGTTTATTGTAATAGAGATAATAATAATAAAAATAATAATAATAATAATAATAACATTTTAAAAGTTTAAATTTAAATTTTATCATCATTTTTATTTTTATTTGTATGATTATATATTTTTATTAATTTATTTTAAAATTGAAAAGTAATTTTTCGAGTTTTGAAGTTTTTAATGTCTTTAATTAAAAAACAATTTGTGTTCATTAAAAAATATTCTTTGATTGGATGAATTATTTTACTGGGTAATTTTAGAATTCAATGTGTTTACTCATTTTTTTAAAAGATTTAATAATTCTAAGGAAAAATAATAATAATTGTTACTATATAATAATAATAACATTTTAAAAGTTTAAATTTAAATTTTATCATTATTTTTATTTTTATTTGTATGATTATATATTTTTATTAATTTAATTCAAAATTGAAAAGTAATTTTTTGAGTTTTGAAGTTTTTAATGTCTTTAATTAAAAAACAATTTGTGTTCATTAAAAAATATTCTTTGATTGGACAAATTATTTTACTGGGTAGTTTTAGAATTCAATGTGTTTACTCATTTTTTAAAAAAGATTTAATAATACATTCATATATATATGGGAGTTACAAAATACTTATGAAATATAATAATAATTAGGGTTAATACCTCTTTTGCCCCCTGCCATATGAGCGAAATCTCAAAAACAACCCTGTAAAAAAAAAACACAGATTCCATCCCTGTAATTTGTAGATTCCCTCGTTTTGGCCCCTGAGTAGATTCGGTCAACACAATAATAATAATAACATTTTAAAAGTTTAAATTTAAATTTTATCATTATTTTTATTTTTATTTGTATGATTATATATTTTTATTAATTTATTTCAAAATTGAAAAGTAATTTTTTGAGTTTTGAAGTTTTTAATGTCTTTAATTAAAAAACAATTTGTGTTCATTAAAAAATATTCTTTGATTGGACAAATTATTTTACTGGGTAGTTTTAGAATTCAATGTGTTTACTCATTTTTTAAAAAAGATTTAATAATGAATTCATATATATATGGGAGTTACAAAATACTTATGAAATATAATAAGGGAAATGCTAACGAGTGCCCCTGGGGCACTGATTAAGAGATTTAAAAGGTAAGTTGAACATCTTTTAATAAACTATAAATACATGATTTTTTTAAAAATATGTATATTCAATGCATTGAAAACATAAATAATTTGCTTTTTTTAGGAATCTTATATGTATTTAATGAACTAAACATCTAATATTTTCCTTATTTATAATTCTTAACCAGTGCCCCAGGGACACTGGTTAGCATGACCCTATATAATAATAATTAGGGTTAATACTCCTTTTGCCCCCTGCCATATGAGCGAAATCCCAAAAACAATTCTGTAAAAAAAAAAATCACAGATTCCATCCCTGTAATTTGTAGATTCCCTCGTTTTGGCCCCTGAGTGGATTCGGTCAACACAATTAATGATGTGGCACTGCTTTGTTGGCTTTTTTATTTTTTATTTATTTATTTAATATGACGTGTCATGCTTTGATGAATTTTTATATTTTTATTTTAATTACACGCGTGACATTTTTATTAATATTTTATTGATTGTATTTTAAAATGTTAAAATATGGCAATTTAAAATTTTGTCACTCATGTGAATCGAACCCATAACTTGGAGTTGGCAAAGGGTGCCTTTCACCACTAGGCCATCTTGCTTGGTTTGTTATATTATCATATTGAAAATTATATATTACATAAATTGTTTATTAATATTAATTTAAACATTAAAAACTGAATTTTATTTAAACTATTTAGTAATAGTATGTACTTTCAATTAATATTTACTTTCAATTAAAACGGTAAATTGTTACAAAAAAACGTTACAATTAATATTTTTTAAAACGTTACAAAAAAATTAATATTTTTTAATTAATATTTTTTAAAATGTGAATTTTATTTAAACTATTTAGTAATAGTATGTCACTCAATTAACATTTTATTTAAACTGAATTTTTTAAAACGTTACAAAAAATATAACTATTTAGTTACAGTAAATATTTAGTAAATAATAATATAGCTACAGTAATATTTAGTAAATATTTAAACTTAACTAATAAATTTCTTAAATAATAATATACTATATTAATATTTAGTAAATATTTAGAATTTAGCTACAGTAAAATAATCAATTAAATTTAGCTACAATAAATATTTAGTAAATAATAATATAGCTACAGTAATATTTAGTAAATATTTAAATTTAACTAATAAATTTCTTAAATAATAATATACTATATTAATATTTAGTAAATATTTAGAATTTAGCTACAGTAAAATAATCAATTAAATTTAGCTACAGTAAATATTTAGTAAATAATAATATAGCTACAGTAATATTTAGTAAATATTTAAATTTAACTAATACATTTCTTAAATAATAATATACTATATTAATATTTAGTAAATATTTAGAATTTAGCTACAGTATAATAATCAATTAAATTTAGCTACAGTAAATATTTAGTAAATAATAATATAGCTACAGTAATATTTAGTAAATATTTAAATTTAACTAATACATTTCTTAAATAATAATATACTATATTAATATTTAGTAAATATTTAGAATTTAGCTACAGTATAATAATCAATTAAATTTAGCTACAGTAAATATTTAGTAAATAATAATATAGCTACAGTAATATTTAGTAAATATTTAAATTTAACTAATACATTTCTTAAATAATAATATCCTATATTAATATTTAGTAAATATTTAGAATTTAGCTACAGTATAATATAGTATAATGTTTACAATATGTTATTTAACTATATTCTAATAATAGTTATAGTATATATAATATAGTTACAATATATTTTAATAATAATTGATCAAAATGCAAACAAATATGCAAATGTATAATATGTATGTTCAAAAGCAATTGAATTATAAGATAAAGTCTCTAGCCTAGTGGTAGGTGCTTAGTCTTTGTAATAAAGGGAGTGGGTTCAAATCCCACCTCCATCAAATTTTTGTCTTTACAAGATAAAGCAATTGAATATAATACTAAAAGAATTAGTATTCCACGTGGCATTTCCACATAATAATAAATTAAATAAAAAATAAAAAAGCCAACAAAGTAGTGTCACATCATCAATTTTGTTGACCGAATCTACTCAGGGGCCAAAACGAGGGAATCTACAAATTACAGGGATGAAATCTGTGTTTTTTTTTTACAGGTTGTTTTTGGGAATTCGCTCATATGGCAGGGGGCAAAAGGGGTATTAACCCTAATAATTATTACTAATTTTATGTTTAGTAACTGACATAAGAATAACAATTATAATAGTAACTGACATAATAATTATTATTATTATTATGATTTTTAAAGTTAATAAGTTTTGAATTTGTAATAATATGTTTAATTTAAATGTTAAAAGTTTAAATTAGAAATTTTTATTGACATAAGAATAACATTTTAAAAGTTTAAATTTAAAAGTTATCATCATTTTTATTTTAAAAGTTTAGTTTTTATTAATTTCATATTGTAGATGTATAGAATATAAATACTAAATAAATAGTAATATAGTAATAAATTTTATTAATTTTGTTTATTGTAACAGAGATAATAATGATAAAAATAATAATAATAATAATAATAATAATAATAATAATAATAATAACATTTTAAAAGTTTAAATTTAAATTTTATCATCGTTTTTATTTTTATTTGTATGATTATATATTTTTATTAATTTATTTCAAAATTGAAATGTAATTTTTTGAGTTTTGAAGTTTTTAATGTCTTTAATTAAAAAATAATTTGTGTTTGTAATACCACATATTATCTAAATGCTCAATTGGATATCAGATGAGCTTTTGTTTATTCTATCTTTGGATAATTGGATTAATTGAATCCTCTAAGTATTTTTAAGTATTGTTATTTGGGATCAATAGAGCAACTGAGGAACTCTGAAGAGATCAATTATTTTAACTCGAGAAAGGATTTTAAGGTAACTCTAATATTAGATCAAATGGTGTTAGACGATAAAATATCAATTGGAGATATTTTACTCTATTGGATTATATTATATAATAATAGTATTATATATATATAAGAAAAAGGACAAAGAAGAAAAGATAGAAAAAGAGAAAGAAGAAGAAAAGGAGAAAGGAAGAGAAGAGAAAGAGGAAGAAGAGAGAAAAGCCATGGATCATCTTCAATGTTCAACATCTTCTTCAAATTCCTCTTCGATTATCAGGTGGGTTCTAGTTAGACACTTTAAGTTATAGAAATAAGTTGTTTTAGAACTTAGGTTAAATTGAGAGAAAATGCTTAAATTGCTAATCAATGGAATCTAACGGCTGAAATGTGATATAAATCGCGTAGCATGATCATTATGCATGTAGAAACGTCTATTGATAATTGTTATGAAGTTTGGATTGGTTTGAAATTATTGGAAATCTTAGGGTTTGGGTAAAAACTATGTGTTTATGTTGGAAATCATGTTTTATGAAGTTTGATGGATAACCATGATAGAAACATGATAATATATCTCTATTGGTTGTTTGGGTATGGTGTTGAGAATGAATTGGGGGTTGAAAATTCTGCTGTCAAAAGAGGTATTTTTCTGCATAACGCAGAGCGCGCTTAGCGCGGTCTGGAGAGTTTTCACCCCTTCCAGGCAGCGAGGAGCGCACTTAGCGCGACCTGGAACAAAAGAAAAAAAAATAATATTTTCCAAGAATTCATAACTTTTGATCCGTAGCTCGGATCGAGACGTTCTTGGTACCGTTAGAAAGCCACGACGACCCTCTACCCAATAAAAAGACGTTCTTGGGATTAATTAATTAATGGCACTTGAATGATAAAAAAATGTTATGTGATATGTGGAAATCCATATCTTTCGGATCATAAGTCCGATCGAGGCATAATTACAGCCGATGTAAAGCTGTGGAAGTATCCTACGGGATAAAAGTGAAAAGTATTGTTTTCGATGCCCGATTTAAATGAATCGGAGGGGACTCAAGTGATGTTTTATGCGGTGAATCATTATATGTGATTCTATTATACAATTGTGATATGCTTTGTATAACTTATGATTGAATTATTATATGTAATTCTAAAATGCAATTGTAATATGCTTTGTCTAATATTGTTGTTAAATAGGATCGAGAGAGAGTGCATGTTAAAATATGAAATAGAAAGAGTAAGGAAACTTTACCCCATAACAACATAATAGTGGAACCTAGTAATGGCTAGGAATTAATAGAAACTCTGTATGGCGACGCTCGTGCATTCATTGACGAGTTTTGGCCTAGAGTAGATAACCTAGATGGCGATGCTCGGGTACTTGGTGTAGAAAGGTGCATCCGTGATGAGTATTGGTCTAGGAGAGAGTGAACACTAGTATGGGACACGTGTAAGTATTATGATTATTTGAGAAAGGCAAAAGAGGCCTAAAGGCTAATGTGGTCTAGAAATGTTGAATACAATTATGGTTGTATGTGAAATCATGAAATCGTAACCATTATTCTATTATGTGCCATTTCATGAGTAACGCGCTCCTCTGTAATGAATGCACGATTTCTTGGTAGGTTTGATTCCCAATGTTATAGTACGAATGGAGCCTACGGGTAAAGAGACTTGTGACGGTGTACGGGCCGTGTGAAGTGACGATTTAAGGAGATAATGTGTCCCTTATTTCCGAATCTATTTCGTATACCAAGAAATCTACGAGGGTCCATGATTCGTTCCTACTTCTAGACGTAGAAGAGGGCGGGAGAAAGGGGATGCCTTGACAAGGTTATCGATAAGTGAATATTTTGAGTAACGAGCTCAATAACGTTGTTTCCATATGGTGTAAATTTGTGTACTCGAAGTCATTTCCTTTCCCCTTGACTTGAGTTATGATTATTAGATCCCTGTAAAGCCGAGAGAATCTATAAGATAGGGAACTCACTGAGATTTGATGTATCTCACCCCACTATTGTTGATTATTTTCATGAGGTATTTGCAGGTTTGATTTATAAGTGGAGCTAGGCTTGGATGTTTCAAGAGAAGCTTAGTGAAGCTTATTCTACTGTGTATTATTTTGTGGTATACAATCGAGGAAATTGTATATTATCCTTAGATTTTTATTTTTTGGCTAGTTTCCATGACTTGTGCCATAGATTGTATTTATGTTTTAGAATGGTCAAGTATGTGAATTATGTCATTAGGCACTTATGATGGTGTCAGTACCACAATATAATGCTTGTATTGTATTATTCTAGATATATATTATACAGAGCGTTACAGTGTTCATTAAAAAATATTCTTTGATTGGACAAATTATTTTACTGGGTAATTTTAGAATTCAATGTGTTTACTCATTTTTTTAAAAAGATTTAATAATTCTAAGGAAAACTAATAATAATTGTTACTATATAATAATAATAATAATAATAATAATAATAATAATAATAACATTTTAAAAGTTGAAATTTAAAATTTATCATTATTTTTATTTTTATTTGTATGATTATATATTTTTATTAATTTATTTCAAAATTGAAAAGTAATTTTTTGAGTTTTGAAGTTTTTAATGTCTTTAATTAAAAAACAATTTGTGTTCATTAAAAAATATTTTTTGATTGGACAAATTATTTTACTGGGTAGTTTTAGAATTCAATGTGTTTACTCATTTTTTTAAAAAGATTTAATAATGAATTCATATATATATGGGAGTTAAAAAATACTTATGAAATATAATAATAATTATTACTAATTTTATGTTTAGTAACTGACATAAGAATAACAATTATAATAGTAACTGACATAATAATAATTATTATTATTATTATGATTTTTAAAGTTAATAAGTTTTAAATTTGTAATAAAAACTCAAATGCCAATTTATAGAAATTGAACAGTAAAAATTTTTATTTGTATGATTATATATTTTTATTAATTTATTTCAAAATTGAAAAGTAATTTTTTTAGTTTTGAAGTTTTTAATGTCTTTAATTAAAAAACAATTTGTGTTCATTAAAAAATATTCTTTGATTGGACGAATTATTTTACTGGGTAATTTTAGAATTCAATGTGTTTACTCATTTTTTTTAAAATATTTAATAATTCTAAGGAAAAATAATAATAATTGTTACTATATAATAATAATAATAATAACATTTTAAAAGTTTAAATTTAAATTTTATCATCATTTTTATTTTTATTTGTATGATTATATAGTAATATAGTAATATAGTAATAATTTTTATTAATTTTATTTGTTGTAACAGAGATGATAATAATAATAATAATAATAACATTTTAAAAGTTTAAATTTAAATTTTATCATCATTTTTATTTTTATTTTTATTTTTATTTTTATTAGTTGATTATATTAAGGTTAAATATGTTTTTCATCCCTATAAATAACACAACATTCAATTTTAGGCCCTATAAAAATTCCTTAAAATAATGATCCTCTTAAAGTTTTCCGTCAACGCTTTTAGTCCCTGCCGTCTCTTTGGTTTAACGGAAGCTGACGTGGTATGCCACATGGCACGCCACGTCACCTAAAGTCAACATCATAATTGACTGCAGAAAAACATGTTAGATTAAAGGGGTTTTAAATCTCCCTAATATAGTGACGTGTTGTTCATGTGTTTGCAAGGATAAGCAAAGAAAGATTTCCACAGTTTTCATGAAAAAGATATTGTCACAGTTTTCATCCAATACCAATTTTAGATTTCCTCGTACCCAGTATCTTTCTTCTCCTTGATTTCATTTAAAAATCCATTTGCAAAATACCAGAAACTTTGATTTTAAGAAAAGTTGAATTGAAATTTTTTAGTAAGCTTAATACTTTTTCCTAGTGCAACTGTCTTGTTACAGGGGAGTGAAATAAAAGGTAGAGTTATGGTGCCCCATTTAGATGATAGTCAATAGGCTAAAAACTTCACTTTTTAGTGTCAATAAAAAAAATCATAAAACGCTCATAAATTATTCGACGAAATGCCTAAACAAGCTCACACACAATTTGCAAAGAAATACCAGTGGGATCCTTAAACAAGCTCAGACACTGTTTATTTTCTCTAGGTACAATCCTAGAAGGAAAGTGATAAAAAAGAACAAGATCAAGTTTTTAGTCTTCACCAACTCAGTGATCTTGGAGTATATTCAGAGCAAAATTTGAAGGTTGTATAGAATTGAAGTGTTCCACCTAGTGTCAAGATGCAGTAGTGTGATGCATGCAAGATGAAAACTTTGAAAAATTATAATAATAACTACCATATAATTTCATCTAACTCTTAATGATAGAGAACTCAGCATGTTATTTGTTCTATTGTAGCATAAAAAGACTAAAAAATACTAACACTAGATGGTGATGTTTGGTTTATGGCTGCATTAAGGGTAAACATCATGCCATTGCATTAAGGGTAAACAACATGGTGATGTTTGGTTTATAGCTGCATAGATGTTGTTTTATACATTGCATATCATTTACACTTTCCTCCATTTCTCACTTTACATTCATGTTTGGTTTATGTTTATCATTATTAGATGAAAGCAGAGTTTTTCTTTCACTTTATTCTCAAATTCTACAAGTTCATATTTGCCCTCACTACTATATACATCTTGTTTGTTATAAATATTGTAGCATGCCTTTTCACTACTACAAGCTTATATTTTCCTCACTAATACAAAGCTACTACAACACACATCCATTGTTCTTTATCTATCTTTATGGTGTGAAATTAGTTAATTTATTTGACTTTATCATAGACCAAATTTTCAATGAAGTCATTAAATAAGATTGTTTTGAATTGTTTATTCTGACATCTTCCTCATTCTTTTTATATTGACTCCTTTCTAATGAAACATAACATGCATGTATCGTGTGCGTACCTTTTTGTTTTAGATATTAAACATGGTGTTTTAATAATATTATCCACATAGAAATCTGTTAAATAATAACCATGCCAAACTTGTATATATCATATTTATTACTTCATGCATGTAGCTTGTTAGATATGGAACTTTCATTAATCCTACCTTTTTTAATTGCTTGCTTTAGGCGGGGAAATAGTGTTTGATCCTATAAATAAATAAAACTTAGCACATCCAAAAATGAGAATCGTCTAAGAAACAAAATGTCTTCTTGGCATTTCATCAAACATGTGGTGAGTATAATCTAAACGGTCACACTTTTAGTGCATGTTCAACAGATTATTAGTGATAAAAAAAATCATTTTGAATTGTTGAATGTTTGTTAAATATGTAATGGTGCAATGCCATGCCTTGTTGGATCCATTTTTATGAGCACAAGAATGGAACAGAAAGGCATAGACTTGTAGAGATGGAACAGAAAGGCATAGACTTGTAGAGATGGAGAAGGGTGAGTGTAAACAACTGAAAATGCTTCTTCAAGATAGCTTGACACCATTTTTGAAGGAACTAAGGGAGATTTGAAAACCCCACAATATAACACATTTATTTGTAGTTGAATGTAATATTTATTTTAAGTGGCATGGCGTCCAATGTGGCACGCCACGCCAGCTTCCGTTAGAGGAAGTTGACGTCAGGACCAAAATTACAAACGGAAAATTTTGCGAGGATCGTTGTTTGAAGGAAATTTTTATAAGGACTAAAATTGAAGGTTGAGTTATTTATAGGGACCTCGGACATATTTAACCCATTATATTATTAGTATTATTATTTTAAGGGTTAATTATATGATACCCCCCCGCCATTAGGGCGAGATTTGATTTTGCCCCCCTGAAGTTTTTTTTTTGAACGACCCGTTATAAAATCAAAAATCAACTTTTACCACACCCTATCCCTTGTTTGGATGACTGGGCATATGGTAAATAACTATGTGGCATTGAGATAGTCTATGTGGCATTTATTAATGTATTTTTAATTTATTTTCGTATAAATATATTTACTTAAATTGTTATTTTAAAAATTGATTTGTTTGGGCCAAGATTACACATAAGCCCAAAGCTAACAGCAACCCATTAACTTAGTTTGTTTTCAATTCATTTTAAGACTTGTGTGTTTAGTATATATACACTTACATTTTATTTTAAACTTCCAATGTGGGACTTGTCTTTCTCTTTTGAACCATAAAACATAGACTGTTGGAGCAGTAGCAGCTACATCATCGATAATTGTTGCAGGCATCACATAAATATTTCTTCCATTTGAAGCTAAAGACGTACCTTTCTTTAACCTTGAGTCAGATAAACCACAGGACAAACTTCTTCCAGCAATGTCAAGAAAAGATTTACCTCTATGAAGAAACTAAAACAAAGTGATGTTGCTGTTGTTGATTCTTTCAATTCATCAAATTCAACCACTTTATGGTCACCAATAACAACCTCTACATGTTTATCTCCTGATTTTCTTGTTGGATTAAAGTATTGTTTGCTTAATTACCATATAGAAGAGATAGAAAAGGCTCCAATTTTTTTCAGTGAAGTGAACAAGATTGGTGAAGTTGTTTATAAGGGACTAATCAATGATATTGAGGTGATGATAAAGAGGTTGAGATTTGAAGAAACTAGTGAGGTAATTGATTTACATGCAAGAATCAATCATATTAATATTGTGAACTTAATTGGTGTTTGTTATGGTGAGGGTAATTTAATTTCATGGTCTTATGTAGTTTTTGAGTTACGAAAAAATGGTTATTTAAGGGATTGTTTGTTGGACCCATGCAATACATTGAATTGGTATAGAAGGACACAAATAGTATTTGACATAGCAACATGTCTATACTATTTACATTATTGTTCTTCTCTTTCTTATGCTCATATGAATGTGAATAGTAAAAATATATTTGTGACAGAAAATATCCAGAACTGTATAGCGCTGCTGCTATTAAATTTGGGAGGGTGAAAGAATTCAGATTATGGAGGAACCAAGTGTGGCAGTGGGACATTGGATTGCAACAGAATGTAGTAAATGAAGGTGTTCTAGAGCAGCATAATGATTTATTGGATTTGCTGTGTGAAAAGTCGCCTACTGTGGGCATGGAAGATTGAAAAGGAAAGTTAGATTGAAAAGGAAAGTTGCTAGAAAGATTAATAGTGTTAGTTCTACTGTTAATGTTTAAATGAAAATGAAGTAAGTTATTGTACTGTAATGAAGATTTAGCACCAGCCCTAGACACTTAAATAACAGACAGATGGATTTCTTTCATGAGCCAGACGGATGCCTCTGCTTTGCAGGTGTTGCAGGATGTGAAGGATTTGGTTGTTGTGGAGAGTGTAGCAAGAAGTCCCACATCGTAAGTTCCTCCAATTGAAATAGTGTTTATATACTAAACACACAAGTCTAATAATAAATTGAAAACAAAGTTAAGTGAGTGGGCTGCTAGCTGGGCTTATGTGTTTCATGTTGGCCCAAATATTCTAATTTTTAAAATAACAATTTAAATAAATATTATTTATACGAAAAATAAATTAAAAATCCAACTGGACTGCCACATAGACATTTACCATATATCCAGTCATCCAAACAAGGGATAGGGTGTGGTAAAATCATCCAAACAAGGGATAGGGTGTGGTAAAAGTTGATTTTTGGTTTTATAAGGGGGCGTTCAAAAAAAAAAAACTTCAGGGGGGCAAAATCAAATCTCGCCCTAATGGCAGGGGGGAATCGTATAATTAACCCTTATTTTAATAGTGTTAGTTGAATAATATATGATTATAGATTTTCTATATATAAAAAATGAGAATTAGAGTAATAAGATATAATAGGGGTAATTGAATATTATATTAGTTGATTATATTATTAGTATTATTATTTTAATAGTGTTAGTTGAATAATATATGATTATTTTTATTATTAATTATTATTTATGTAGAATAAATTTTAAAAAATAGAATTAGGGTTGATGTTAGAATAACTACCAATCTAGAATTAGTAACAATGTGTTTACTCATTTTTTTAAAAAGATTTAATTGAATAATATATGATTATAGATTTTCTATATATATAAAAAAAAAGAATTAGAGTAATAAGATATAATAGTGGTAATTGAATATTATATTAGTTGATTATATTATTAGTATTATTATTTTAATAGTGTTAGTTGAATAATATATGATGATTATTATTATTATTATTAATTATTATTTATGTAAAATAAATTTTAAAAAATAGAATTAGGGTTGATGTTAGAATAGCTATCAATCTAGAGTTGATGTTAGAGTAGCTATCATGATGACACATGTCTAGGGTTGCCATCATGACAACCTTAGATTTAGATTAAGTAGATAGATAGATATGTATATTTTTTACTTTTTTTTTCCTCTACTAATCAATATTTAAATTTTTATTTATTTTTCTTATATTTCTCTCTTCTTACATTCTTTCTCATATTTTTTTCATCTTCTTCCTCCTCACAACTAAATATATTATAAAAGATTGCTGGTTTTGAAAATTTTTTATTCAAAATGATTTATTTAGATTATTTTTCTTTCTTTTTAATTTTATGAGTGATGGGTGTGCATAAAAGTATAATTTTTTTTGTGTGTTTTTTTATCGCGTGTGATGTTATGTATCTGTAAATTTAGTGTGACATTGTTTAGTTATTTTGTTTTGCGTCGGTTAAAGGCTCCATACGAGAGGTTTTAACTAAACATCATCATTTTTAAAGCACTTTTACCGTTATATGTTTTTGTAAATGGCAAATTTTTTAAAATTTACATGTTTTTACCATAGATTTGTAGTTTGTACCGAAAATTTTCTAAATTTCCATTTTCTATTGCGCTTACAAAAGTTTTCAATTGCGCTTACCAGAAATTTTGAAAAAATATCGAAATTTTCAAAAAAATTTGGTGAAAAATGAATATTTCAGAATTTTTTTTAAGAAATACCAGAATTTTCAAAAAAAAAATAAAAAAATTTGAAATTGTTTTTTATACTACCAGAAATTTCAAAATTTTCGATAAACTACTGCACTTTTCGAAATTGCCGATAAACTACAGTATTTTTTGAAATTTTCAGTAGTGTTAATATTTTTGTTTATTGAATATGAACTACCGGAAATTTTAAAAAATCCGGAAAAATAAGGCAATACCGGATTTTATGAAAAATTGGTATGTTGATTTAATAAAAAAATGATAAAAAATTTGCCCCTGAAATTTAAAAACGAACCACCGAAAATTTCATTCGCATCTTTTACAAAATTGTCCATGGATAGTTTGAGAATTATGAAAACATATGGGGTGTCAGGTACAATTGTAGGGGTGGCAAGTTAAAACCTCTCGATAAGAGTGAGATCCAAATATCCAACCCAACAATGTGAAGTCAAACCATAATTATCTGACAAAAATTTTCAACACATGTGAGACTTAAAGTACACTTTTTTGATCTCATAATTTCACTTCACTCATCTTGGACTCTGTAACTAAATGTGGACGTTGAAGTGTTAACCTTGCAGGTCCACCTCTGTGTCGTTGTATCACATATCAGCATCGCCGCATCAGGATGTGGATCTATGTGCTTGCAGATATAATCAAAGTGATCTAAGATGATGAAGTTTATGATATCAAAGTTGCAAGTCAACTGATCACATGACACTGACGCGTCTTTCGGATAATGACTGCAAGTATACAGTTATTTGCGTAGTTTTAAAAGGTTGTCAAATCCACAGGGACTAATAATCAAACCAGTGTTATATATTGTTACTGTGCAAAGATAAGGCTAAGGGTTAAAACGATAAGAACGAAAATAAAATACTAGTTTTTAAAAGTTTGATAAAAATGGTAAAACGAGCTCGGAATATGTATTATATGTTCCTTAGGGACTTGTAGAATTCTGGTACTAATTACGATTAAATTTAGTTCCATAGAAAATACCAACTTAAAGACTCAGTCTCACACTCTTGCGCTATTGACAAGAACTACACTTCCTAACCACAAGATTTTGCTCTCGCTCGCCCGTTTCAATTAAAAAGCATATTTTAAAAGTCAATAAGATCTTAAACGATGCCTAAAGTGCTCTCGCTATTTTTAGGATCGTTGCCTATTTTCCACTATCCAGTTCATTTCTCACACTCCCGCGCTACCGGCCTGAACCTTAGTTTGTTTTTCACTCTCGTGTCAAAACAATTTATCATACAATTGGAAACTACAACCAAAATATCATATAATCATAATTTCGCACCTACGATTTCTACTGAGTCTCGTTGGTAACGACGATCCTCATACGCCGAACTAAAGTAAAATTTAGCAACACATGACTTTAACTAAAACTAACATGATCAGAGCAATTAAACTTAAAACTAACCTGTTAAGGGATATTTTAAGCAATGACAAGTGCAAGTAAATAAACGGTAAAAACCTGAAAAGTAAATAATGGAAACTTGTATTGAAAATGCCGGCAGACTTCGTTTATGATCCAAGAGTACAGTACAACAAATGAAAAGAAAAAGTAAAAAAATGCGACAATCCCTTGATGTGAGTTATTGTCGCTTTTACAAGTAATTTGTGCTTAATACTAAACGGAAAGTCGACAGCGCTTCCGCACGTCTCATATGTCTCGAAAACTGCCCCCAGAGGGTCTATATATAGAGAAACCTTCCTTAGAAACTGCTCTGGTCGTGTTAGAGAAGTTGAGGACACCGTAATGACACATATCCGCATTTTTGCGGACAAAAACTCTCCCCTATGCAAGACCAATCTGAATCATGCCATTATAACTCGACCTATATTCTTTGTTCTTTTTCACCTCATTTTTCATTCTCGCGCAATCACATTAAGCCTGTTATCCCCACACTCACATGGTAAGTGAACCTGTTAGTGTTCAATAATCTCAATATCTATTTTCCGCACTTTTCTTTTCTTTTTTTTCTTTCGAATTGCAAGAGTCTGATCTGTTGGGCTAAATGGTCGGGTGAGGACCACACAACTTAGTGGGATCATGTCCTTTCATTCACTTTTTCTATAAAATCATTCAATTCAATTTTTGAGATCAAACACGTATTTGCATTTGTTCATTACTTAGTGTGTGCTTTAGGATGGTGCTGACTGCTAGTATAAACTACTCAAAAGGCTACTACAAAAAATCGGAACTCAAGGTCTCGACATAATGGTTATTCAAATCGATGCCACATACTTAGGGAGTTTGGGGTGTTAGGACGATATCGATATTATCGAAACTTTCCCAAGTCTACCTAACATAGCCTAAGAATGGGAAACAACCACTACTCTCGAAGTGTCATGCCATTGAATCAGAATAAAAAAAATTATTGGGGGACAAATTTAAGGGAATTCTCTAACAAAAAGAAATAGTAGCATGTAGTAGGACTCAACAACGTACATGTGACTCGATCAAACTGTACATGTGACTCGATCAAACTAACAAAAAACAATTGAAAAAGAAGCTAACTAGAAAACATAAAAACATAGGAAATAAAACGGGAAGAAATAAAAATAAAGTAGTAAAGCTCCTCCCCCACACTTGAACCAAACATTGTCCTCAATGTTTTAGTACAAGGTGAAAGAAGGAGAAGAAAACATGGTATGAGGCTCAGTGATGCCGACCTCGGTCGCGGTGACGTCCAAATCCTCTACCAAATCCAGACTGTGACACATGTTGCATAAGCTCTCTCATATCTGCTACCTCCGTCCTCAATTCGTCCATCTGCTCAATGAGGTCACCCATATCATGCTCAGTCCTATCAGCAAAATCAATCTGCTGCTGACTGACCTGGTCAATGGTGACTCTCAGTTCCTCATGTTTCCTTTACATGTTCCGAAGTAGTAGATCAGCTCTGCCTCCATGTCATTTCGATGCCTAAGCTCGGAGAGGATGTCATCAAGTGAGCTCCGGATGGCGGTGTAGTCGCACTCCTCGCGGGACTGGTATCCGACTGAGGTACCTGCAAAATGGTCAGAAAAAGCATGTGTGGTGTGTTCACGAGTGCTATGCTCTAGAGGTTCAGTGGTACGGGCACGAGTGCCAGTCTATGGAGCATCTCGTCCCATAAGGTTGCCATAAGCCCGGTCAACCATCTCTTCATCATGATCAGGATCCTCAGTATAAAAAATCTAGTTAGTGCTAACAAGCACGTTAATGCGTGTGGCACAAGGTAAAGTAATGCTCCTAACCTCTCAGTTACTAATCATCAAATAATATATGTCGTCTGGTTTGTTCTTAATAAGGTGCATGGCATGGCAGTAATCTAGATCAGCAAAGGGTGTCGCTAAAGGCTCAAGAGCAGCCAACTCAGGTGATCAACCTGCCAATGTAACACCCTTCTACCCCAAAGAACATTCAAGTTAATTATAAACAATTATATCATAGTACATCACCACAAGGGTGCCACATTTCGTCATAAAACTTCATAATAGGGTCCTACTCCGTAACACAGATTCTGTCATCATAAATTCAATCAAATACTACGTAGCGGAAAATCAAAATCATAACATAGTTTATAACTCAAAACGTCTTAAAAACAAGAAACTCATAACGACATGATGTTAACAAGAAAACAACATAATGGTTTGACTCAAACGTCCCGACCCGATGTTACATATCAGAGCAAGACCCTTTAATCAACAGAAATAATCAAAATACTTCAAGGCTAATTCTTCACGCACCAAGAGAGCTAATCCTAATCACCTAAATGTTACCCACGTGGAGGCAACATTCAAACAGGCGGGGTGAGTAATCACAAATCATTATACGAGATATAAAGATAAGATATATTAGTCACAAATATCATCATTGATTCATTTACACATCATCATACTATCAATTCACAATCATCGCCAAAACATCGGTCAATTTACAACATCAACACAGTGAAATATCAACCAATTCATAACATCATCAACACGTCATTTATTCAATCATTATACAATGTCACATAGTATGGAATGCAACAACATAGACTCATGCATGTGGTACCAATTCATCATGTTAATGGACACTGGGCCATCACCCTCCAAAGATCCCCACCAATAGGATCGATTCTACATAAGAACCGGAGCACATCATAAAGACCCCAACCCACACAATAGGATTGAAGCCAACACGGGACCGAAGTCCTAACATCATCACTGAACCGAAGCCTTAATTATGCTATGAATGCATGATGCAAAACGTCATAATAATCATCATCATCATAGAATCGTCAAAATTGCACCATGAATTCATAAGTATTCATCAAAACATCATAATATATCATCAATTACATACGTCACAATTCATCACAATGCTTCACAATGTTTTAATCATTAAAACACCATGCTTCAATAACCCCAAGGCACAAGGCTAACACAGAGACAACAAGAAATTAATTCATCACGAAAAGAAAAAATAAAATAAAATAAGCAACTACTCCTGCTCGCCTGGTGCTCGCCCGGCGAAGCAGTTCGCTCACCTAAGTTTCGCCCGACGAAGCAGGGGCGAATCCCCTCCCCCATACAAAACCAGTAGCACCCACTTTTCACCCTCCAATCGCCTCTCATTTCTCCCTGCGACCTCCAAGCAAATACACTTTGCCTGCCAAAACAATCCCTTCACCCGACGATTCCCTGTGAACAGCAAACCCTGCTACTGTGTTTTCTGCATAACTCAGACCCTAAACCCTTTGTAATTTCACAACCATACAGTCCAAAAATACATCTCAATCACAAGGCAAACATACTACAACAGCAATACATCACCGTAGACATATATACATCATTTCCTAATCGTTTTACACATCCCCAATTCACCAATTTCATCATAGTTCATCATGTTATCATCAAATTCCCTCAAAACCCTAACTACCCACATACCTCTAACCCTATATCAAATATAATGGTAAGTGATACTCCCCATACCTTAAAATTATCGTTTCTGATCTTCCTATTAAGTTCTTCAGAGTTTTCTTCAAGCCCTAGCCTCTTCTCATTCTTTCTTCAGAGCTCTCTCCAAAAGCAAGATCGTACAAGAGTGAACTTCTCCACTCTCTCTTTTCCTTTTGTCACTCTTACCCCTTGGACCCCTATTATGATTTCCCAACTTCGTCCTCACTTATCCTCGCACAAATGACCACTTTGCTCCTCCTTTTTATTTAAAATAATAATAATAGTCTAAATAATATTATTCACATTATTCCATTATTATTATTATTATCAAAATAATTCTAATAAATCATACACTTCTAAATATCCTCAATACTCTCTTAACTCCTCAATACCCCACAACACAAATCACCAGTCATCATGATATTTCACCAAATTCACCGAAATCACGAATATTCATAATAAATCAATTAAATAAAAATTCTAATTATTTTGGGGTGTTACAACTCTCCCCCACTTAAAGAATTTTCGTCCTCAAAAATTACCTGAAGAAAACAGAGTCGAATACGACTCCCTCATCTGATCTTCGCGCTCCCAAGTCCAACTCTCACCAGCTGGTCCACCCCATAACACCTTCACCAAAGCAACGTCTTTACCCCGCAGTATTTATCGTCCATTTATTCGCACAGGTAATGCTTCAACAGTCAGGTTATCCCTCACCTGTACATCATCATTCTGGATCACATGCGACGGATCCGGAATGTATTTTCTCAACTGAGACACATGAAACACATCATGTAGATTCATAAGCGACGGCGGTAAAGCAATCCGATAGGCTACCTCCCTTATCCTCTGTGTAATCTGATACGGACCAATGAAACGTGGAGTGAGCTTCCTAGACTTCAAAGCTCGACCCACACCAGTCACCGACGTAACTCTCAAAAACACGTGATCTCCCTCTTGGAATTCAAGTTCTATCCTTCTCTTATCATGATAACTCTTTTGACGACTCTGCAAAGCTCTCATCCTTTCTTGGATCATCTTAATATTTTTGGTCGTCTCTGCACAATCTTTGGTCCGAGTACAACACTCTCGCCTGACTCATACCAACACAATAGAGTTATACACCTTCTACCATACAAAGCTTCATACGGCGCCATCCCTATACTAGCATGAAAATTGTTATTGTATGTAAACTCAATCAATGGCAAATGGCTATCCCAAGATCTTCCTTGGTCCAGTACACAAGCCCTCAGCAAATCCTCTAAAGACTGGATAGTCTTCTCTGTCTGACCGTCCGTCTGCGGATGATATGCAAAACTCATTCTCAACTTAGTACCCAAAGCGTCTTGCAAACTTGTCTAGAACCTCGACGTAAATCTCGGATCTCTATCCGACACAATACTCGAAGGTATCCCATGAAACCTCATAATTTCCTCAATGTACAACTCAGCCAGTCTCTACATAGAATGATTAACCTTCATTGGTAAGAAATTAGCCGATTTAGTTAGTTTATCCATAATCACCCAAATTGAATCGTTCCCCTTCACAGTCTTCGGCAATCCTGACACAAAATCCATGGAAATACTATCCCATTTCCATTCTGGAATATTCAACGGTTGCATCATACCCAAAGGCTTATGATGTTCAATCTTTGACTTCTGACAAGTCAAACAGGCATAAACAAACTCTGCAATATCCTTCTCCATGCCTGGCCACAAAAATAATTTTTTCAAATCCTGATACATCTTCATAGCACCAGGATGAATACTCAATCTACTTCGATGTCCTTCCTCAAGAATACTCTTAATTTCTGGAACATCTGGAACACACACTCTATCTCTGAATCTCATCACACCATTCTCATCAATCCAAAATTCACCTCCGTTACCTTGGTTAATCAAGGTCAACTAATCAACCAACCTCAAATCAGATTGCTGACCCACTCTGATTTCTTCCAGAATGCCACTAGTCAGTTTCGACATACCCAACCTCACACCGTCAGGAGTTTCTTCACATACTAAACTCAGATCTCAGAATTGCTCAAGTAATTCCAATTCTCTCACCATAAGCATCGACATATGTAATGACTTCCTGCTTAATGCATCAGCCACCAAATTTGCTTTACCATGATGGTAATTCAAATCAAAGTCATAATCCTTCACTAATTCCAACCACCTTCTCTGCCTCATATTCAACTCTTTCTGATTAAAAAAGTACTTCAAACTCTTATGATCACTGAACACTTCAAATTTAGAGCCAAAAAGATAATGTCTCCAAATCTTCAACACGAACACCACAATTGCCAACTCTAAGTCATGCGTAGGATAATTCCTTTCATAGACTCTTAATTGTCTTGAAGCATACGTAAAAACTTGTCCATTCTACATCAACACTTCACCAAGACCCATATTCGACGCATCGTAATACACCACAAAAGATTCATTCAGATTAGGCAAGATCAATACCGGAGCGGTCGTCAACCTCTTCTTCAATTCCACAAAACTCTCTTCACATGCAACATCTCACACATAAGCTTGACTCTTTCGAGTCAACTGAGTCAACTGTAAGGCTAGTCTAAAAAAACCTTCTATAAACTTGCGATAATAACCTGCCAACCCCAGAAAACTTCGTATCTCAGTAGCAAACTTCAGAGTCTCCCACTGTAACACAACATCAATCTTAGAAGGATCCACAACAACTCCACCACTCGATATCACATGGCCAAGGAAACTCACTTCCTTCAACCATAATTCACACTTCGACAATTTTGCATATAACTTCTTCTCTCTCAACACTTGCAACACCGTACGCAAATGTCCAACATGCTCTTCTTCAGATTTCGAGTATATTAAAATATCATCAATGAAAACCACAACAAACTTATCCAAATACTCATGAAAAATCTGATTCATATACTCCATGAACACACCTGGTGCATTGGATACACCAAACGACATCACAGTGTATCCATAGTGGCCGTACCTCGTCCTGAAAGCTGTCTTCGGAATATCATCTAGCTTAACACGAATCTGATGATAACCTGGCCTCAGATCAATCTTTCTAAACATACATGCGCCCACTAGTTGATCCATCAAATCGTCGATTCTCGGAAGTGGATATTTATTCTTGATAGTCACTTTATTCAACTGCATGTAATCAACACACAACCTCATACCACCGTCTTTCTTCTTAGCTAACAACACAGGAGCACCCCACGGAGAAACACTCCGTCAAATAAACTTTTTCTCAAGAAATTCTTCCAATTGTTTCTTCAATTTGCCTAACTCAGAAGCTGACATCCGATAAGGAGCCATGGACATCAGACTCATACCTGGTATCAAGTCCACTGCGAACTCTACTTCATGCTCTAGAGGCAAATCACTTATGTCATCCGGAAATACATCTGGAAATTCACGGATAACAGGTAATTCGACACTTGCAGCTTCACGATCAACTTGCAATGATGCAACCAGTGCAAACATCAAGGCTTCATTTTCTAGGAGTTCGTCTACTTGCTTAGCATACAAGAACATCAACTCCCCATTATCACCAAACTTAGGAAACTCCACGGTCTTATTATAACAGTTGATATGAACATAGTTGAACTCCAACTAGTTCATTCCCAAGATTACATCGATTTGGTGTAAGGGTAAACACACCAAATCCATCATAAAACTCTTCCCAAATATCGTCAAAGGACATCTCGAACACATAAAAGTAGTAGCAACAAAAACATTAGCAGGAGTTTCTATCACCATACAACCATTCATATCAGACAATTTCAAACCCAACCTAGTAGCACATTCAAGTGAAATAAATGAATGAGTAGAACCAGTATCAATAATAGCAACCAGCTCAACATTGTTAATAAAACAAGTACCTCGAATGAGGTTATCCTTCGTGGGGACTTTTGCACCATTCAAAGCAAACACTCTGCCATTAGTCTGAGCAGCAGTAGCAGTCTTCTTCGATTTCTAGCATTGGGTACTGATGTGACCCGGTTCACCACAATTGAAATAAGTCGGGCCTTTATCCTTGCAATCAGTAACTCTATGGCCTCTCTTACCACATCTATAATACCTCAACACACTATTGTTGCAACCTTCAGCACGGTGGCCTTGTTCGCCACACCTGTAACACTTAATAGAAGTGGGAGCTGCTCCCCCACTTGCCTTCTTCCCATCTGAAGCCTTTTGTTTCCCTTTATCAGTTGGAGTCACGTAAGGCTTTCCTCTAAACTGCCCATTCTCTTTCTTCTCACTAAGATGCTTGTAGTGAGCAGATCAAGCTCGTCTATCCTCATCATATATCATACTCTTATCCATTAGCTCAGCATACCTGTGAATCTGTTGGTATCCAATACCCTGTTTGGTCTCTGATCTCAGCCCATTCTCAAACTTAAGGCATTTAGACATCTTAGCATCAGCACGGTTATAATGAGTGCAGAACTTCACTAGCGCCTCAAACTTTGCAGTATACTCTGCCACAATCATGTTTCCTTGCTTCAATTTGAGGAATTCTACCTCCTTCTTACAGCGAACATCTTCAGGAAAATACTTTTCCAAAAATTCTTTCTTGAATACAACCCATGTTATCTCAGTACCAACATCCTCCAATCTCTGACGTGTGTTGTCCCACCAATTCTCAGCTTCTTCTGACAACATATGAGTACCAAAATGTACCTATTAAGAGTCAGTACATGCCATCACTCGAAAGATCTTCTCAATTTCTTTGATCCACTTCTGTGTACTCACTGGATCATGGGTGCCTACAAAAGTTGGCAGATTGTTCCTCTGGAACTTCCCCAAAGCACGAAACTCATCAGGAGCTCCACCATTCTGATTTTTCCGTGAATTATGAGCCATCGCTTGAGCAAGCGATTCCAACGCGTCAGCAATAGCACGACCGTTCCTCCCAGCCATTCCGCACACCAACAACAATGCTAGAAGAAATAATTCATCAATAGTGTACACACACTCATCGACCGACATGGGAATAACATCATACAAAAACCTGGCCGGATGGACCGACCTGCTCTGATACCACTAATGTAACACCCTTCTACCCCAAAGAATATTTAAGTTAATTATAAACAATTATATCATAGTACATCACCACAAGGGTGCCACATTTCGTCATAAAAACTTCATAATAGAGTCCTACTCCGTAACACAGATCCTGTCATTATAAATTCAATCAAATACTACACAGTGGAAAATCAAAATCATAACATAGTTTATAACTCAAAACGTCTTAAAAACAAGAAACTCATAACGTCATGATGTCAACAAGAAAAAAAACATAATGGTTTGACTCAAACGTCCCGACCCGATGTTACATATCAGAGCAAGACCCTATAATAAACATAAATAATCAAAATACTTCAAGGCTAATTCTTCACGCACCAAGAGAGCTAATCCTGATCACCTGCATGTTACCCACGTGGAGGCAACATTCAAACAGGTAGGGTGAGTAATCACAAATCATTATACGAGATATAAAGTTAAGATATATTAGTCACAAATATCATCATTGATTGATTTACACATCATCATACTATCAATTCATAATCATCGCCAAAACATCGGTCAATTTACAACATCAACATCGTGAAACATCAATCAATTCACAACATCATCAATGCGTCATTTATTCAATCATTATGCAATGTCACATAGTATGGAATGCAACAACATAGACTCATGCATGTGGTACCAATTCATCATGTTGATGGACACTGGGTCATCACCCTCCAAAGATCCCCACCAATAAGATCGATTCTACATAAGAATCGGAGCACATCATAAACACCTTAACCCACACAATGGGATTGAAGCCAACAAGAGACCGAAGTCCTAACATCATCACTGGACCGAAGCCCTAATTATGCTATGAATGCATGATACAAAACGTCATAATAATCATCATCATCATAGAATCGTCAAAATTGCATCATAAATTCATAAGTACTCATCAAACATCATAATATAGCATCAATTACATACGTCACAATTCATCACAATGCTTCACAATGTTATAATCATTAAAACATCATGTTTTAATAACCCCACGGCACAAGGCCAATATAGAGACAACAAGAAAATAAGTCAGCACGAAAAGAAAAAATAAAATAAAATAAGCAACTGCTCCTGCTCGCCTGGTGCTCACTCGGCGAAGCAGTTCGCTCGCCTGGGTTTCGCCCGGCGAAGCAGGGGAGAATCCCCTCCCCCATACAAAACTAGTAGCACCCACTTTTCACCCTTCACTCGCCTCTCATTTCTCCCGGCGACCTCCAAGCGAATACACTTCGCCTGGCGAAACAATCCCTTCGCCCGGTGATTCCCTGTGAACAGCAAACCCTGCTGCTGCACTTTTTGCATAACTCAGACCCTAAACCCTTTACGATTTCACAACCATATAGTCCAAAAATTCATCTCATTCATAAGGCAAACATACTACAACAACAATACATCACCGTAGACATATATACATCATTTCCTAATCGTTTTACACATCCCCAATTCACCAATTTCATCATAGTTTGTCATGTTATCATCAAATTCCCTCAAAACCCCAACTACCCACATACCTTTAACCCTATATCAAATATAATGGTAAGCGATACTCCCCATACCTTAAAATTCTCGGTTCTGATCTTCCTCTTGAGTTCTTCAGAGTTTTCTCCGAGCCCTAGCCTCTTCTCCTTCTTTTTTCAGAGCTCTCTCCAAAAACACGATCGTACAAGAGTGAACTTCTCCACTCTCTCTTTTCCTTTTGTCACTCTTACCCCTTGGACCCCTATTATGATTTCCCAACTTCGTCTTCACTTATCCTTGCACAAATGACCACTTTGCCCCTCCTTTTTATTTAAAATAACAATAATAGTCTAAATAATATTATTCACATTATTCTACTTTTATTATTATTATTATCAAAATAATTCTAATAAATCATACACTTCTAAATATCCTCAATACTTTGTTAAATCCTCAATACCCCACAACACAAATCACCAGTCATCATGATTGTAAGACCCTAATTTTTGACCCTTAAGATTCCACATATCATTCACATCTCATTTTGCATCTTTACCACAAACAAGATCACTCTCTTTGTTTCTCCGAGCATCAGTGTATTTCTTTATTGCTTTATTTGTTTATGTTTACTAACATTTAATCAAAACCCAAAAATATTTTGTTTTCTCTTTATTGACATTTTCAGGGGAAGAACAGGTTAAAAATGCCAAAATAACAGTTCCACAGCTCGAATGAATTTTATCTGAGAAAAGTCAAAGTTGATCCGCAATCATGTCAAATTCATCTGATCAAGAGTCTCCGAGATTTAATTGATTTTTATTCAAGAGACTCCAAGGTTTATGTGTTTATGCCCATGCCTTCTTTTCCAAGCAAGAAAAATCGAGTCGGAACCAAGACAGCACATCAAAAAGCCAAATTTCCCAAATTTTCACTGTGTTAATCGATTAACACATTGGTTAATCGGTTAACGCGTGCGAATTTTGAAAAAAATGGCAGCAAATTCAAATTAGCACCAATTGGCATCAATTTTCATCATTTTGGAATATTCCATACCACCTCATTTTAATTCCCTACATCACTTTGATTATTTCCTACCATACACCTTCACTAATCACCACTCTTTTATGAATTTCCCTCCAAATTCAAATTCCAAGCCTAATTCTCATTTCCAAACCAAATTCCAATCCACCAAATTTCCCAAGCCTAAACTCTATAAATAGAGGCCTCATTTCATTCATTCTTCAAGCTTTTGAGAGCCAAATTCACCTTGTCAAAATTCTTCTTGACTCTTTCAATTTTCTCAAACCACAAATTCACCAAAGCTCTTCTTTCTTCTTTTGAAAGTTAGTAAGAATTCACATTGATTCTTGCTTAACTTTGAGCTAAACCTTCATCCATTCACTTTTTTATAATTAATTTCAGTAGATCAAGACTTTGGAGTTTGGATCTTGGAGTAATTTGAAGCAATTTCCAGATTTGGAGTGGTAATCCATTTTCCACCATTGTTAAAGCTTCATATTCATCATTCAAGATGTAGATCCTTGGTGCTTCTTGTTGTTGATCCTTTAGATCATGTACTGTTGTTTGATTGCAGGTTTCTCTGTCTAATTTCACTATAAAATTCGTGCAAATTCAGTTCATGATCACAAGGTGTTTGAAAAATGTTTTGAAAGAAGATCATGCTGAATTTTGCATATTTTTTTTGCTTCTGGTGCAGTGTTAACAGATTAACCAAACACAGTGTAAATTGGTTAACCGATTAACACCCTATTTTGCGCAGAAATTCAAAATCTGCACTAGTTAACCGATTAACCAGTGTCCAGAATGCTATTTTGGCTCTGTTTTGAGACTGTTTTGGTTCTTTTCCATTTCCTTCCCCTTCCCTTTGTTCTTATCCTTAGATCAAATATTTTTGTGGTTTAATTTGGCTTTCTCTTCATCTATTTCTCTTTTCTTTTGATCGATGAAAGTCTTATGGATCATAGAATTCCGTTGTCAAATTTTGATCAAGACGAGATCGTTACTTTCTTTTCTTTTCGTGCGGTATTACTTTCGGATGACGATCTACATATCATTCATCTAGCATGCATTAGCACAAAGAGCTATTGACCGACCTCATTGTAGGGTAATTACTCCATAAATTACTCGGCGATTGCTTAACATAGCGCAATATTTGTCCCGTATCGGAAAACCATCAAGAATGATTGATTATTTGTCTTTTGGTTCAAAACTTATGAAACTTGTTGTTAGGAGGATTTGGTCTTATCAATCCTCTAATGAGTTCTCATTAACCCTGACCTAAGTACAACTATTCAATTATTATTGATCACTAACTCTAACAACTAATTACTAGCTTACTAACATTACTATTGTACTAATCATTTACAATTCCTTCTCGCTCCTTATCTCTTTTACTTTTATGCTTCATTATTATCAATTCATATCATGTTTATGCTTCCGCAATTTTTCCTTTGTCCGTTGGACACATGTTTATGCTTATGCCTTTTCCTCTTTGTCCACTTGGACCAAAAACATTAATAAAGGCTAAAACCTCTAAAAAACTTGTGCTTCTAATCTTGGACTATGGTTACTATCCTTTGCAATGGACATGGAGTTTTGCACCTAGACCTTGGACTTCAATGCTATTCTTGAATCCTTGAACTTAGACCTTGGACATCCAATGCAATTCTTGGAACCTTGGACTTAGAATTAGGACATTTCTCCCTTTGCTTTGGAATTATGGTTTGAAGACTATGGAGCTTACTTTTGTGGTTAGATGTTTCTTATCCTTAGCTTTTACTTTATGCTTTAGGATAGTCACTTCTTCTCCACCCATTCTTCAATTTTCAAAACTCTCTCCCTTTTTCAAAACATTCTTGATTTCAAACTCTCACCTCTTTTATAATCAATCCTTGACTTTGTCAAGTGATTTTACTCTTTTCTTTTCATTTATTAACAAATGCTAAACTACATAAGCATGTTGACATCTTTTTCAAAAGACTTTAAAAAACACCAAACTCATCAAACTCTCTTTTGTGCCCCCGTGCACTTTTCCTTTAACTTTTTCATAAGTTTAGACATGATTCATTTCTTTAAGCGAAATTATTCGCTTGGAAATGACGACTTGTCTTTACATTTAAAATCAACTAAAACAAACAAATTTCATTCTTTGTACCACAAACTACGGGGTTTTGATCCTACATTACACATCGTGGGTACGTAGGCATGAGACGACGAGTCTCTTCAAACACAAAAATCTTAAAAACAATTTCTCTTCTCATCTCCTCAATCACTTTTCAAGCAAACATTTTCAGACCAAAAGCGGTAGATATTTCAAAGGGCTCCTATAGAGTACTATAGACGTTTTGGGTGCTAACACCTTCCCATTGCGTAACCAACCCCCCTTACCTGGACTCTCTTCACTTGTTCTTGTTTAGAGCTTGTGTAGGTTTTATTCTCTCTTTTTCCTTTCCTTTTAGGATAAAATAAAAGTGTGGTGGCGACTCTTGCTTTTCGAGTTAAGTTAATCAATAGCTTACACTCACGATTTTGCCGCTACAATGATATTTTACCAAATTCACCAAAATCACGAATATTCATAATAAATCAATTAAATAAATATTCAAATTATTGTGGGGTGTTACAACTAACACATATAGGACCTCCTGCTCTACCGCTGGCAGATGCAAGGTGTGCTAAAAAGAACGGTGTTGGGTTAACTTTAGTCTCAGAAAGAGCACAGTGAATAAAGAAAAAATCTTTAGAATTCACATTCCCAATGTTTTCCCGGCAAAAGATTGTGTTAGCTAAGGTACGGTGCAGATACCTAATGGCTGGGTTATGAATGGTTGTGGCTTTAAGACCCTCCCAAGTGGTGGTGGTTTTACCAGTTATTTACTGCAAAAAGCCAAAAGCACTAGGTTCACAGTTACTATCAATAAGGGCTTGGCAAACATATTCTTCTCCGATAGGGAACTGAAAAATGGTGCCTACTTGGTCTTGGGTAAGTGTGAAATTTCTATTAAACATCCTAAAGTCAACAGAACCAGTGGTGCGAGAAGGTCCGGTGGAATATCGAAAAGAACTCAAAAACTCATATGTAGGCCTAGTGTATGTGGGGCTGGTTAAGGACAGAAGTACGACATACCTAGGTTGTTAAGCATCCAGTTGACGCTGTCGAATAGGCCTAAGTCTCGGACAACAGCAGTGTCAGGATACCGTGTTGCAAAGACCGGCTTTTTGAACAGTTTGTGGTAGTTTGTTTTCTGATTCTCACCATCGATGCCTTCCGCGAAAGTAATGCTCATGCAATCAATATCTCTTGCTACTCTTGGAGGCATGATGGAATTTGGATGAAATTTGGAAAGTTGGAAAGAATGAGTATGGATGTTTTGAGGGAAGAAGAATGATTTGTGATGTTAGAAAGTGGGTGGTTATAGTGATATATAATGATTAGAAGGAAGTTGGATGGTTGAGGGGTTGGAATAGGAGTTAATAATGATTAGTGAAGGTGGTTACGGGAGAAGTTATGAGATTTGAATGAGTTTTTATGGGAAAACGCGTAAAAGAAAGTTGGAAAACGGAAAACTATTTGTTTTCCTGATATGGCGAACGTCATGTGAACGTTGGATATTTAAAATTTAAAGCCAATGGCGAGCACCATGGAGACCAACAACATAATGGCGGATGCCATTAGGCTAAAATGCGCAGGTTTTAATTTTTGGTTCAGAAACACATCAATTTTATTTTAAAGGCCATACTACTACTGTGTGGAATTATTATTGCATGTGGCCAGAATCGAAACATAAAAAATGCATTAAAGTAAGGAAACTTATGATATAAAATGAAAATAAAACAACCAAAAGGGAAATTACATTAATTCAAACAACTGCAACATATGTTCTCGTGGATGGCTCGACGGGTAATGTGAATACAAACAATCAACGAAAGGAAAAATACATGCTGAACACAAACAATACAAACTAGAAAATAGGGAAATAACGGTACATCCAACAATACTAGCCATTACGGCGCCTAATGTTAGGTTCAGTGAAACGCCTCATCGAATATACTTGCTGGAATAAGTGATCGAACTTCTCATTAGAAACATCCATAAAACCGAGGAGATCAACTCGAAGAAAGTTGAGCTCTCCTCTAAGGGAATCAACCTTAAACTATAGAGTAGATATAACGACAACAACATCAATAGGAGGATTAATAACATGAGCACCAAAGACATAAGAAACAACATCATGGAGAATGGTATCCCGACCTTCATAAGGCCGAGGGTTGTAAGGTGGAGTAGGGGACTCACTTTGGCCCTCTAAATCATAAAGCCAATTATCCCGGTTATGGACATTTGTTTTCTCATGGTTGGGCAATATGAAGTTATGAACTACTTGGTTATCAATGAGAAACTCAAATTTTGCAGGTCCTAAATTAGCAATGATGTCACGGTTAAAACAAAAGTTCAGGTGCATGGGACGGATACCTCTAAAGGCAAGAATATGATTAAGTTGGTATCTTAAGCCAATGGCATCAACAATCATAGTAACTAACCCTCCTATGAGAATGGTACCTTGGGTCTCATGGGCAATTTTGTCCAGGTTGGCTAACATATTGTAGCACCCCAAAATTTTCCCTCTTGTTTCTAACTTTAACTGGCTTATGCTTCCTTTCATTTGCATTGTCATTTATGCATTTGCATGGTTCTCCTAGACATGGGATCAAGGTATATTTCCCGCATTTCAGAGTTTTCTCCAGTTCAAGGTTATTTCAGCAGTATTCAGAGCAAAACAGATGGGCGTCAAAGTCTTTTCGAGTATTTATTTTACTCAGTAAATGATTTGACTGTTGGAGGTTCTGGAATTTTCTTTTATTCAGCGGCTCAGCACCAGACATTTATTTTTTTTGGCAGGTTATTTCGAGGGCGAAAAGAAATTCCCAACATATTTCAGGCATGATTCAGTGGCAATATCAAATGACAAGTTTCAGGGGCTTAACATGGCTCAGAACAGGAGGAAACATGTTTTTTTTTTTCAAGATTCCCTCCAAAAGGCGCCAAAATTCAAATTTCTCTTATGTTAATCGATTAACACATTTTGCACTGAAAATGGTTAATCGATTAACCAAGGCAAAATTTGCCCAGATACTTCATTTTTTTAAGCGCTGCAGTTTGGGGTATCCATTTCAATCACCAACTCAAATTTTTCACACCAGTAGAAGGATCTAGAATGGTTCCAATTTGATTTATTTTCCAATTAATTCAAATTCCCTCCAATTTTCAAATATTTTCCACTCCTAATTCTACTCCTAATTTCCATTCCAAACACTAACCCACACTCCAAACCACATTTGAATTCCTAACCTAGGGGTTATTTAAATCAAATTGCTCCAAACCTCAAGGATTACTCTCATTTTCACCCTCATTTTCAGAATTTGCTATCAATTCTCTCTCACTTTTTTCATTCTCCATTTTCATCTTCAACCTCACTTCAAAGCTCTTCCATTAGAGTTAACAAATTCTTCAATGGAATTTGTTAATTCTTGAGCGAAACCTTCATAACATTGTGGTTCCATTGCTTGATTATACAGTAGATTTTCGTTTGGATCTAGATCTGAACTTTGGAAGTGCTTATTTGTAGTGATTTTGGATCAATTCTATCTTATTGCTTGGGTTTCCAACTTTTCTTGCAAGAAGCTTCATAGATCTCGGGATTTCTTGCTTGGATTCATCAATTTTAGTTTACAACACTCACCAAAGCAATTCTTCGCTTTGTAGGTTGGTTAATTTCAGATCCACACTTGACTTAGCTTGATTTCAACTTATACGATGTAGATCCATGGTTGTTAACATGTTTTGATTCATTTGCTTGAATTTGATTGTTGATGTTGATGTTTGTTGGATCTAATTGATGTTTGATTGCTGTAATTCAATGTAATTTTCGTGCATAATTGATTACATGTTCATTTGGATGATTGCATAAGTGATTTGCAGCTGAAAAGTGCTTCTGAAATGTGATTTTCTGCTACTGCATCAGTGTTAATCGATTAACCAGTTGCAGTACAAAATTGGTTAATCGATTAACCAGTATAATTTTCACGTTTTTTGGTTTTTTTGAAAGGGTTAATCGATTAACCATTTTGTACTGCAAATGGTTAATCGATTAAACTGATGTAGAAGGTGTTTTTTATGCATTTTCAAGTGTGTTTTGATCCCTTTCCACTTTTAATCTTCATAGAGTGATATGATGCATATATGTGGACTGTTCTCGAGTTGTTTTACCTCACACGTTGGTTTCAATGTAATTCTTCGACACGCGACTTTTGGTTTTTTGTTGATGAACATCTATGATTGTGGTGTTGCTTTCTTGATGTGATGAACATGTTGCATACACTTTTGAATCATGTTAATTGTTGATTAATGCTTAACTTACTGGACTTGCGATGCATGATCATTGTTTGTGTCTAAGTTCGCTCATGATGTTTTGGCGAATGATTAAGTTGTGCAACTTTGTCGAGCCCACTTATTTTTGGATATTTAACATGACCATTGTTGCTCGTTCTTGATGCTTGAAATATCCATGCTTGATTTTCCCTGCTATGCTTGCTCATTTGCAATTGTTGCTTACTCGGTGTATTGTTTGAGTGTTCATGAACACATGCTGCCTGACTTTTCACACCTGCAATTCTGGATCGTGACATGCTGTTAATTGTACATCCATGCTGCCGGTTGCTTTTTATACCTGTTTTGTGTTGAAAACATGAGCTGTTAAATGTTGTTTGGTGTATTTCCTGGATTTTATAGCTGTGCATTGCAGGAGCGCTGTTGTTGCTACTGTTTTTGGTTTATTACCTTGTCTTTTGTTTTCTTTTGGAGAATGGAGAGTCACTCAACTTCTTCATAGTTGAGATCACGACACTGTTCTTTCCTTGTTGACGGAGAGTCACTCAACTTCTTCATAGTTGAGATCACGACACCGTTCTTTCCTTGTTGATGGAGAGTCACTCAACTTCCTTATAGTTAAGATCACGACACCATTCTTTCCTTGTTGATGAAGAGTTACTCAACTTCCTTGGTTGAGATCACGACATCGTTCTTTTTGTGATTGTTTAGCATAATGTTTACTTGTGTTTGTTCACATGATCCCTTAGGATTCCTAGCTCGACTTAATTTCTGATTAAGCTTGAGGTAGGAGAGACATTAGGTTATCAATCCATGCATGATAACAATTAGGATAGTCCTTTTAAACCGTACCCTAGGTCTATCTTTTGCATGTTAACATTAGGTAGAATTCTCTTTCTATCTCAACCTTAAAACCATTGTGTATGGCAACATTAGGATCTAGTTTCCCCTAGTTGTTTTATTTTCACCCCTTTGAGTCCTTTCTCTTCTCATCTCTAAACGAGTTCAAAACACTTAATAAATACAACGAGTATTGTACGCCATGAGCCTTAAGTACATGGGAAGTGATAAGCGGGAGTCCCTCCTTACCTTATCTAGGGTGTTTTGCATACGTCCCGTCTTGGATCGATTTGCAATGCATTCGATCCTATGTCATAGACTTTAGTGCAATACAAGTTTCAAAGTAACTTAATTCACTTATGTATAAAAAACACAAACAAAGTTCAAATCTTTTTATCCTTCGGGATGGGTTTCAAATCATTTTTAGAAAGAGCATGTTATTTCCGTTCTATCGCATACAGACATCGACCCTAACTGTCGGACGCAAACCTAACGTCGCTCATAAAAAACACTCACCGACCCATAGGTCGAACTACGACTGCTCTAATTTCCTCTCTCTCGTCCGATTGAGGATACGTAGGCACAAGACGACGATGTCTTGACGAGCAACCTCATTCCCTTCACCCGTAGTCTTCCGAACTACGTTGACTCTGACTTTCCCATTGCACGAGGGAATACGTATGCATAGGACAACGAGGTCCTATCGATCATGTCCTTTCCCCCGTCGGGATAAATAACGTTCAGTGTCGACTCTTCTGTTTTTTTCCGCCGGTTATTTTTCGTAGTTGCGATAGCTGGCAACTCTGCTAGGGACTTTGGTTCCCTATGCGAGTCAATCCTAGCGCTGGTCTATTTCTTTTTCATCGGGTGTTTATTTCTGTGCATTATTTGTTATATATTACTGTATTTTATCGCACTTATTGCATTTGATTATTGTTATCATATTGCTCTGCTGCTGTTGTGCTATTGGGTGGGTTGGTTCCATGAGAGATAAGCCCAATACCCAGGCTTGAGTGTACACATAGGATTAGAGTGGAAAGTAGTGTGGCCGGCGTAGCGTCTTGGTACGTTTGGTTTACACTAAATCCACATCCAGATGAGGTTTTCTTGGGAGATATTCTAATTTGCGCGCCTTGTGCATGTCAGGGTGTTAACTTAGAAGACTTATGACTCTGGAGACCATTCATTTGGAAGTCAGTTGAGGCCTCCTCGATTGGTGATGATGCTAAACTAGAAATGGTGAATGTATCATCATTTCTCGACCCGAGAGTCAGTGATACTGAGGACCTGCTAGGATGTCGTCTAAGACTAGAACCCACATATGAGAGGGGATGGGTTTTGCAGGAAACCTTGACTTTCAACTAACCCGATTTTCTTGTTTTCTTGTCATTGTGAACTTATCAACCTGGTATTCTAGTTATCTCAGTGTTCTGATGTTCTGGTATTCCGGGTTTCTCGTCAGATTGGATTTTTGGTTCCTATTCAGTCGACAGCACAACAGATATTCAGAGCATCTTGATACCTTGATCCCATGTCTCTGCATTCATATCATCATAACATGTTTGCATTCTGACATACATGTTCTTGTATTTCCAAGGATCTTAACTTTGAGACTCGATGTTGAGCATTTTCATCTATTTCTCGTGGTTCTTCTGTGAAAAACTTGACTCAAAGCAGAAAAGGTTCCTTGGAAATCTTCGAACATGGCCTTTGCATTGCATTTCCATAGACATTTGCATAACAGATGTTCGAGGCTGGTTATTCCTATCCTGATCTGGTTTTCTTCAAAATTGCAGACTTAACTTTTCAAGAAACCATTCAGAAGTTGATCATAGATCAAATTCAAGCAGAGTTGAGGGAAGTCCGCGGCCAGATGGGGCAGTACATGGTGGACATACATGCTTTATCCCAGGAACAGAAATTGCTGAAGGAAGAGGTCCATCAGCTGAAGACTCAGATGGGCCTGATCATGGAAATCGTGAGAAAAGTGTTAAGAAAGGAAGGTAATCTCATGCCTGAGGTTGCAACAGAAATTGTTATTCCTCCCTTGCCTATGGGATCTTTCCCAAAGAGTGATGTGCCTCGCAAATTTTCCGCACAACCTGAGGTTCTAGAATTTCCCCGTCAGCAGCCATCTCTTGTTTCCCCAGGTAATCCAAAGATCAAGAAGTACACACAGAGGCCGAAGCAGCCTAAAAGAGTTTTTGATCCGCTCCCGATGCCGTATGCACCGCTGTTGCAACATCAGCTTCAGCTTCAATTGGTTCAGTTGCGGACTCTAACTCCACCTAATGGTAAGCTTCCTCCAGGCTATGACGCGAAGGCTCGTTGTGACTTCTATTCTGGAACATCAGGGCATAATATTGAAAAATGCAAGGCTTTTCAGCATAAGGTTCAAGACTTAATAGATTCAAAGGCCATCGAGTTCACGCCGAGCGACGCAGATGTACGAGGTGATCCTGCACCGAATGTTGCAAAAGAAATGGATGCTTATCTCATTTATCCAGGGTCAACCTTAGGACAGGGGCATATGCCACAGTCTTGGGTTTCCGAATCCTCACAACAGAGACCTTTGCCTGTTCCTCAACTAGATCTGAAGAGGAAAACACCTGGACAGGATGGGTGCCTAAATTAGAATCATCCTCAGAAGAAACGAAAAAGGCCGAAGAAGCCTGAAAGGCAGCTTGATGCCATCCCCATGCTGTATGAATAATTATTGACTGAGCTTCTCAAGCATCAGCTGATTCAGTTAAGGACTTTCGTCGCCCCTGCTCAGCTGCCACCAGGTTATGATGCAACTGCAAGATTTGAGTTCTATTCAGGGGCATCTGGCCATTCAATCAAAGATTGCAGAGCTCTGAAGCACCAGGTTCAAGATCTTATTAACGCTAAGGTCATTACGATCACGGCAGATGAACTGGACATTAACTGAAGTCTTCCAGACTGCAAGTGTGTCGCCAAAAGCAATAAGTCCGGTCAGAGCCAAGCCTCCTCAACAATGGCGATCATCAGCTTTCTTTACTGCATTTTTCATTTGTAGTTTTCATTGTTTGTTAATGCTTTGTTTGCATATAAAAACTTGTTTGTTTTTTGAATGATGATCTTGATGCAACGAGTATGCTTTTCTTGAAGTAGTTCATTTGTGTTCACTCATATAATATTTCTGTGCATAGAAATACCAACTTTCTTGCTTAAACTCTGTGAGGGAGGATGACAAAATGAAAATGCAAACTTTCTGGTCGTACGCTTTTGGAATAAAACCTTGCTGATGATGTACATGAATTGTTTCAACTCCCGAAACACCGGAGATATAAGGGAGATAAACCCTCATTAACCCCTTTGAGCCTTGAAGTTGGAGTTTCTTTTCGTAAAAAAAAAAACCCACATTTAACCCAGGGGCAGGGTAGTTGTCAGTTGATTTGACCAAGCGTTCACATTTCAAAAGGAGTGCGCATCTAAGGATCCATTACCTTTTATTCCTCATCAAGAGGTCAAGGGGCGTGAAACCAAAATGGCCATCCCTTACCGACGACCAAGGAGTGAGGCAGTCACAACCCTTCCAAGACAACCAGTGTCACATGATTTGTTCAAAAGAAAGAGAATCAAAAGAAAAGAAAAGGAAAAAGAAAGCCCGCTAAGTCGATAACTTGAAAACAAGTGACTTAGGTAAAAGTTAGGGCATCCCGCTGGACATCAAAATCGAAAAGAATTCAAAAGAATCAGTCCAGGCAAAATGAGGGAAATAAAAAACAAATAGAAAAAAGGCGAAAAGAACCAAAGGAAAATCCTCAACAAAGAGCAAGTCGTGTGACTACAAAACATCAAAGACAAAGAAGTGACCGCCATTCTAAAAACCTCGTGGGTCCATTAATTGTCATTCCTCACAAAATCCTTCTGAGAGATAAGAGCTTGCCCCAAGTTATCTGAACTTAGGACGAGAGAATATCAAGGAGAATGGGGGGTACAAACAAAATTTTGAACCATAAATCCTTTTTTCTGAAACCGTGAACCAGGCCACGTTACAACCCTCAAAAGTCCTAATTGAAGTAGGGTTTATTCTGAAGGCGTACTTTAATGAGATAACGTTCCTGACTCCCATGAGTTATGTTAAAAGACTTTTGTTGGTATTGCATATGCATGATGCCTTTCATTAAAAAAAATGTCGTAACTAGTGACTCGTTCACAGGGTTTCGCGATATCTTTTCAATAAAAACTTCAAGATTAACATGTGTGTTGCATTAGAATTATTGTTCTCATGATAAAAAATTTTTGCTTGCATACATGTGCTTAAGAAGCAAGGAAGCTTACATAATGAATGTCAGGCAAGAAGCTTGATCCTGCCATGTTGAGATGCTTGAAGATTCCGAAAGGACAGTCATATCGAGGGGCACGTTGCCAAGAGAATTTGTGGAGCATGAGCTTCCCCAGTAAGTCGTGATAAGATGTAGTTAATTTGGGGCAGTCACGTCAAGAAATCTCTCCAAAATTCAGCCAATCTAAGGCAATCACGTTGTGATTCAGCAAATCTCTCAAAGATTAGTCAGTCAAGGGCAAATTCACTTCAAGGCTCGTATCGAGGCAGGCAACCTCAAGAGCATGAGAAGTTATCCTCTCTAGAAGATGGTTAATCATAAGCACCTCTTCAAGATTTAGAATACTGGGGCAGAATATTTCAAGTCATTACGAATCCTCTCGAGGTAAACTCCTTCATAGATTATGCAGTCTGGGGAAGTTACGTCGAGATCCGATAAATCTCTCCAAGAGTTTGAAGACCCTGGGCCATTTTGAATGTCAGGTTTTCTGTAAAATCCTCTTGGGATGATTTCTCCCAGTAGACCATGTGGTCTGAGACAAGTGGAGAGCTAAAAGAGCCATTGTTTGCTAACAATAATCAGCACGTGGTTGATTAGCAGAAGCGTGAAGCGCCAAAGTAGTTCCCAGTATGGGGTTGCTCTTCCTCAGCAAGGCGCCAGAAGGTATCTTTTCCCAGCGAGGTGTTAGAATCGCTATTCGTCCCCAGTAAAGATGGATGGAGTTTATCATTCATGGCAGAGCATTATGAAGATTTTGATTATGCTTCCCAGCAAGAGTTCAGATGTCTGCTCTCTCCTAGTTAGGTTGGTGAAGTTTATTGCCCTTCAGCAGGAGTTCCTATTCCCCGTACAAGTTAAGAGTGTTGGGTCTGTGTTTCCCAAGTTTGTGGTAATGTGGTTTCCATCTTCCTAATGGAGTAAGGGTAGAATGCAGGTCTCCAATAGAGGATTAAGTCCAATGTGGTCCCCTAGTAGAGATGATATCGACAACTGTCGTTTCCCAAGCAGATTTGTTGGTGGTGGCCGGTATTCCCCAGCAGAACAAAGGACAATTGTCACTGATACTTCTCTTCAGCAGATTCCTGGGATGTTTCCCCAGTAAATGTTTGTTATTCTTACTTTCTTGCAGAATGGAGGGTTGGTTGGGTTCTCGAGCAGAGTTTATGACCCTAGAGACAATTTAGTTTGGGTGGCATAATTTCTTCTCTCTAGTAGAGTCTTTCTCTCTAGCATGGACGACTTAGCATCCTCAGCAGAATATTGGGAAGTTCTCTCTCCCTAGTATGAGTGCAGAGGATGCTTTCTGTAATACCCTAATTTAAATTATTTGATCGTCGTGTTATTTTCCATTGTTTGGCCTTGTTTAGGGGGTGTCTGAGTGCGAGGGGGTAAGGTTAATAGTGATAAGGTGGGGGTGTGTCCATTAATAGTAATATGGAACTTATTGTTATTATTATTATTATTATTATTATTATTATTATTATTAATAGTATATTTCATATTATTATTATTATGGTTATTATTATTATTAATATTATTAGTAAATTAAAGTTTAATTTAGCTAATTAGATAATGGGCTGATAGAAAATAGGAAGGGCAGTTTAGTCATTAAGCTGGTTTAGTGAGAAGTAGTGAGGAGTTAACCATAATGAGAATTTTAGAGAGAGAAGGAGAAAGGCTAAGGAGAAGGGAAGAACAAGGGAGAGCTAGGGCACCCACCTTCATCAATTTTCGCGGGAATTTTCTGAGTAATTTCGAGGTAAGGGGGGAGAATGGGTTTAATATTGGTGATATAATCATGAGAGGGTAGTGGGGATTCCTTAACCCCGTAAGAATTCGTATGTATAATTCGGTTTCAATTTATCTGTGGTTGTGTGTACGATTGTTGTGAAATCCTTGTTATGATGCCATGTTGGATCTGGAATTTGTATGATTCTTGGTGAATAATTCTGTTGTTGCTGTTGTATAAATTGTATGTGTTGCTGGACTGGTTTTATGCAGGTGAATATGACAGATAATTAGATCTAAGAACCGTAAATTTGACTAGTAATGATAGGTAAAAGGAGAAAGATGAAGAATAGGACCTAAAATTGGTGTAGAAACAAGTTTAGGACTGAATTAGAGTGGAAAAGTGAGGATCCCGTAGCAGAACCCAGACTGGTGTGGGGAAATTGAGTTTGCGTAATAGATCTGGCAATACGCGTAACAGGTAAGGCAATACACGTACGACTATGGTCATTACGCGTATGGGAGGGCCAAAATGGAGGATTGGCACGACCCTTTACCCATACGCGTAACGGTACGCGTATGGAGGCCTGGCCTTACGCGTATGAGGAGGGAATACACGTATTGGGTCTGGAAATGGAATTTGATGAAAAAATAGGTCTCTGCCCATATGCGTAATAGGTAGGGCAATACGCGTATGGCAGGGTGGGAGGAGAGGCGGTACGCGTAGGATACGCATATGGTTGGGCGAGCGAGCTGGGCAATACGCGTATGGCACAAGGCAATACACGTATGGCCAGCGAGTGTGCAGAATTTTACCGTTTCATGATTTCTTTCCCGTTTTCGCATCCGAAGTGGTTTCTTTTGGTTTGAGAGGTTGGGGGTAGTTGTCAGACCTGGAGAAATGTAGGATTAGCAATAAAAATAATTGATTTAGTAATTTTGGTGAATTAATTAGTAATTAGCTAATTAACGTCATGTGAGGTGTTTCCTATGGTGTTATGTATTGATTGTAGATCAGGAGAATCGTGGAAATGTATGATTATGATTATACATGAATTATATGCATATTGATGTCATGCATGCATGGTGTGTCGGTGGTGATGAATCATTGCTCAGGAGGAGTGTATGTGATTCATCCGAACTCTAATGTGGAGTGTGGTGGGATAAATCATTGCCAAGTAGGGGTGTATGTGATTTATCCGGGTTCGATTGAATGAACCATGGTGATTTGGTACCACATGCATTGTGTCGTTTGTTGAGTCACATTGCATTGTCATTACCTGTTGATTGAATTAATTGAAAAGACAAGTACGTCGTGATTATGTGATTGTATAATTGACTGTGAGTAACTACCTTTAATATGTATTATTCACCGTTTATTATTGAATGTAGTTCTCGCCCCTTTGTTGTTGTTGTGTCTGTGCTTCTTCGGAAGTATAGATAATCCAGGTACTTGAGTTGCTTGGAGTGCGTGTTGCCTGTTCGAGTTGTAGGAGTCGCTCTGATACGTAACATGTAACACCCCCAATCTATCCCCCAATTAAATAAAGCGATAACAAATAAATCAGAGTATAATTAAAACATTCATGGCATAGACAGAGGCGTCACATCAATTGAAACAAAATACAACAACCTGCTCATATAGATATGCAACAATCAGGTAGCACACAACAGAGGAACTCAGTTCCTAACACCCACAATTCAGATACAGAATAAAAGCGGAAAATCTGTAACTGAATCTCATATATATATATATATCATAAAAGTTTGTCTGTCATATACAGAGCCATACATATACAATCCAAAAAGAACAAATACATATACACATAATCACACACGATATCCCCGACTACCCGCTGCTACATATCAGAGCCGACCAACAAAAGAATGAAGACCTAAGCTTCACAAAAAGACCTCCAGCATCTAATCTGCAATGCCTCATAGAGCATTCAAAACAGCAGAAGAGTTAGAAACACAATTATAATATAGTTGCATACAAATATATAATAATATGAAATACACATGTAAAACATTCTCACCACAACTTACACCAGAATTCAAATAAAAAACAACACAATTCTTATCTCGTACATCCATCACAAAGGCATATCAATCATGCTCAATACATTTATCACCAATATATATATATATATATATATATATATATATATATATATATATATATAAATATATATATATATATATATATATATATATATATATATATATATATATATATATATATATATATATATATATATATATATCAACTCATCAATTCCATTCACAATTCCACACATAATCAATTCATCCATGATTTATGCAAATACACAGAGACCGACACAATGACTCTATGCAATGCAATGCGGTACCGTTCCATCCATCATTCTCATCATCAGTTCACTCAGGAACTATTGGAATCATCGCTTGTTACTTAGTGTAACTCCCCGTCGGGCAAACGATGTTCCCCGTCACTCACAAATCTTTGTATAAGGCACACGACGTTTATGGTTCGCTTTAGGTCCTCTTTGTATAAGGCACACGATCCGATCGCTTTAGGTCCTCTTTGTATAAGGCACACGATCGTCTATAACGTCACTTTAGGTCCTCTTTGTATAAGGCACACGATCGTTACAGCAGATTCCCTCGGGAATCGTTTCGTCGCTCACACCCACTAGGGCACACGACATCACAAGAATGCATATCATGATGCTTGGCATACAATGACTCATGACAATCAAATGCATACATATACACCTCCATGTGAACCATTCCAACATCCATAATCATGCATATACACTCACACACCACACAAAGCATTTACTTACCCTTAGGCCACAAACCATCATCACAACATTTCATCACAATGTATTCACATCATACAACAGTACACAAGTCATACGTTATATATCAAAAGCATATTGCATGATAACACATCAAATACACACAGTTAAGACGGTAAAAGTCGACAAAACGACACATTCCCAAATTCCCGACACAATTAAATTGGTCACAAATCTCAAAACTATTTTTATAAGAAAGAACATTTTATTAGCTTTCTAACGGTACCAAAAACGCCTCGATCCGAGTTACGGATCAAAAGTTATGAATTTTCAAAGAAAAGAATTTATTGAGAAACAGCCAGATTCGCCTGGCGACTTAGGATTTCGCCTGACGGATCCCCCTCCGCCAGCACTTCGCCTGGCGAACTAGTGGCGAACCACAAATTTAGAAAAACCCCAAGAGTTACAGAAGCTAACCCATTTCCGTCTCTCCGATTTCGCCTGGCGACTTACGATTTCGCCTGGTGAATCCCCCTTCGCCAGCACTTCGCCTGGCGAACTAGTGGCGAGACCTAATTCGCCTGGCAAATTTCCAATTTGCCTGGCGAATCGCACCAGAACCAGAATTTTCTGCTGCGGGTTACATGGTTCCAAAACCCCCCAAAAATCTCATTTTTCATCCCAAATCAATTCCAACAGCAAAACAAATATCAGCAATTGCTCATAAACACAGTGTGATCATACAACGCAATTTATATCGATTTCCGACAGCGAAAACATCGATTCCTAATCATTTTCACATTTCCAACCTAGAAGTGAAAACTATGGAAAGGCAAGAGAACATTCAAACACACACATACATAATCATACACAAGCATATGATAACCGAGTTTCGAACCCTTACCCGATTAATCGTGCTTCGAAGTGTCGGTTGAATCCGTTTCTTACTCTCCAAGTTTTTTCTCTTTTCTTTCTTTCTTCCTTTCTCTGTTCCTTCTTTTCTTCTTTTTTTCTCTATTTTTCTCTCTAAGTTCTATTTTAAATGAAAAACATAATATCTACCCATCAAAAGACCAAAATACCCCTACACTCAAATATCTCGCAAACGCTCTCAAAACGCGATAAAACATAACAACAATGAAAAATAATATATTGCCAAATAAAAGTCAAGAATAAAATAATATAAAGACAAAAAATAATTAAATCGACTCAATTAAATAAATGTAACAAAAACTGGGGCGTTACAACTCTCCCCCGCTTAGAAATTTTCGTCCTCGAAAATATTACCTGAGACGAACAACTCCGGATACGACTCCCGCATCTGACTCTCCAACTCCCAAGTCAAATTGCCTTCAGCATCTCCTCCCCACGCTACTTTCAAAAGCGCAATATCCTTGCCTCTTAACCGCTTCAACTCGCGATCCAAAACTCTCACCGGTAATGCCTCAACCGTAAGGTTCTCCCTTACCTCAACCTCATCCATCGGAATCACATGCGACAGATCCGGAACATACTTCCGAAGCTGTGAAACATGGAACACATCATGCAAATTCGAAATATTCGGTGGCAACGCCACCCGATAAGCCACCGCACCCACTCTCGCGGATATCTGATAAGGACCAATAAACCGAGAAGTAAACTTCTTCGACTTCAATGCCCTTCCAACACACGTCACCGGTGTAACTCTTAAAAATACATGATCGCCTTCTTGAAACTCAAGATCTTTCCTCCTTCGATCATGATAACTCTTTTGCCTACTCTGAGAAGCCTTCATCTTCTCGCGAATAAGTTTCACCTTGTCCGTAGTTTGTTGCACTAACTCCGGTCCAACCACCGAACTCTCACCAGATTCATGCCAACACAAAGGTGTTCGGCATCTTCTTCTATACAACGCTTGAAAATGTGCCATTCCAATACTCGAATGGAAACTGTTATTACACGTGAATTCAACCAACGAAAGATAACTATCCCAAGCACCACCTTGCTCGAGAAAACAAGCTCTCAGCAAATCTACCAATGACTGAATAGCTCTCTCGGTCTGACCATCTGTCTGAGGATGATAAGAAGAACTCAACCTCAACTTGGAACCCAACGCCTTTTGCAAACTTTCCCAAAATTTGTAAGTAAACCTCGGATCTTGATCTGAAACAATACACAACGGAACACCATGCAACTTCACAATCACGCGGATATAAATCTCAGCCAACTTTTCCAAAGAAAAACTGATGTCAATCGGAATGAAATGCACTGATTTAGTCAGCTTGTCCACAACCACCCAAATGGCATTATGTCCCCTCTGTGTATTCGGCAACCCTGTCACAAAATCCATAGAAATGCTGTCCCATTTCCACTCGGGAATATCCAACGATTGCAACAATCCACTAGGCTTCTGATGTTCTGCCTTTGACTTCTGACACGTCAAACACGCATAAACAAACGGAGCCACATCCCTCTTCAATCCGGACCACCAAAAGATTTTCTTCAAATCTTGATACATCTTATTAGCTCCCGGATGTATACTCAAACTACTCCGGTGTCCTTCCTCTAAAATCATCCTTTTCAAGTCTGAATCATCAGGAATACAAATTCTACCACGAAATCTCAAAACACCCTTATCATCCACTTTAAAGTCACCATTCACCCTTTTATCTCCAACCATCATCAAATCAACAAATTTCACATCCAGCTTCTGTTTCTCGCCAACGGTCAACAGAATATCATTAGTGACCTTTAACATACCAAGCCTCACGCTATCAGATGTCAATTCACACACCAAACTCAAATCTCTAAATGCTTCCAAAAGTTCCCACTCTTTAACCATCAAAGCAGACATATGCAAAGATTTTCGGCTTAACGCATCGGCTACTACATTAGCTTTACCAGGATGGTAATTCAAGCCAAAATCGTAGTCCTTCAAAAATTCCAACCATCTCCGTTGCCTCATATTCAACTCTTTCTGATCAAACAAGTATTTCAAACTCTTATGATCACTAAAGACTTCGAATCTTGCACCGTAGAGATAATGCCTCCAAATTTTCAATACAAAAACCACTGCCGCTAATTCCAAATCATGAGTAGGATAGTTCTTCTCATGAATCCTCAATTGCCTCGAAACATAAGCCATAACCTTACCTTCTTGCATCAACACTCCACCTAAACCACTCAAAGACGCATCACAATACACCACAAACGGTTCAGTAGGATTCAGTAAGATCAAAATCGGAGCTGTAGTCAATCTTCTCTTCAGCTCACTAAAACTTTCCTCACACTGAATATCCCAAATGAACGCTTTACCTTTACAAGTCAGCTGGGTCAAAGGAAGTGCTAACTTGGAAAAGCCTTCAATGAATCTCCGATAATATCCAGATAAACCCAAAAAGCTTCTAATTTTAGTAACAGATCTAGAAGCCTCCCATTGTAGAACTCCATCTACTTTGGATGGATCCTCAGCAATACCATTACCTGAAATCACATGCCCAAGAAAACTCACTTCTGACAACCAGAACTCACACTTGGACAACTTGGTATAAAGTCTCTTTTCCTTCAAAATTTGTAATACAATTCGCAAATGCTCCGCATGCTCCTCCCGAGACTTAGAATAAATCAAGATGTCATCAATAAACACAACAATAAATCGATCCAAATGCTCATGGAAAATATGATTCATATACTCCATAAACACTCCTGGCGCATAGAAACCCCGAACGACATCACAGAATATTCGCAATGTCCGTATCGTGTCCTAAAAGCCGTCTTCTGAATATCTTCCTCTTTCACTCTAATCTGATGATAACCTGACCTCAAATCAATTTTACTAAACACACACGCGCCTACCAACTGGTCCATCAGATCATCAATTCTCGGAAGAGGATACTTATTCTTAATCGTCACCTTATTCAGCTGGCGATAATCAATACACAATCGCATACTTCCATCTTTCTTCTTTACCAATAAAACTGGAGCACCCCAAGGCGATACACTCGGCCTCACAAACCTCTTTTCTAACAACTCATTCAACTGCTTCTTCAACTCAACCAGCTCAGATGCCGACATACGATATGGTGCCATAGATACATGTCTAGTACCAGGAACTAGATCTATAGAAACCTCCACCTCTCTCTCTGGCAGCACATCTGAAATATCCTCTGGAAATACCTCTGGAAAATCACACACAACTGGAAACACACCAATTGTAACTTGACTATCCACAGTCAACGATGCAAATAACCCAAACAGCTGAGCTTCATTCGCCAAAAGTTTCTTCAACTCTTTGGTAGATAAGAAACTCGATTCCTCATCTTCTCCAAGAGAAGGAAATCGTACCAACTTATGATAACAATCGATATGAACCCGATTGAACTGCAACCAATTCATTCCCAGAACCATATCTAAACCCTCCAACGGCAGACACACCAAATCCATCTCAAAATCTTTACCATAAATGATCAAAGGACAACTTAAACAAACCAAAGAAGTAGTTACCGACCCCATTACTGGAGTATCAATAACCATCTCTCCACCCATCGATGACAACAAAAGATTCAAATGCTGCGCACACTCAAACGAAATAAACGAATGAGTCGCTCCGGTATCAATAATAGCAACTAAAGGTGTACTATTAATAAAACAAGTACCTCTGATCAGACGATCTGAACTAGTAGTCTGAGTTCCTGCCAATGCAAATACTTTCCCTCCAGCCTGAGCTTGCTTTGGTTTCGGACACTTCGTACTAACATGACCAGGTTCACCACAGTTGAAACACTTCACCACATTCCTTTTGCACTCAGCTGCTACATGCCCTAAACCTCCACAATTGGAACACTTTCTCATATCCTTTCTACATTCAAACTGACGATGTCCTAAATCACCACTCCTAAAACATCTCAGAGGATTAGACATACCTCCCCCACTTGGCCTTTTATCAAAATTACCCCTTTGCTTACCCTTATCAACTGGTGACACATAAGGACCACCACGAAACGGTTGCTTTCCTTTCCTTTCGTTCACACTCTTATAATGAGTAGAACGAGCTTTGTTATCCTCCTCATAAATTCTACAACAATCCACCAAATCCGGAAACCTTCTAATCCTTTGATAACCAATTGCCTACTTAATCTCGGGATGCAACCCGTTCTCAAACTTCACACACTTGGAAAACTCCGTAGTTGTTTCAGCATAATGTGGATAAAACTGAACAAGCTCCACAAACTTAGCAGTGTAATCAACAACAGACATGTTACCCTGTTTCAACTCCAAGAACTCTATTTCCTTCTTTCCTCTAACATCTTCAGGAAAATACTTCCTCAAAAACTCACTGCTAAACAAAGCCCAAGTGACAACTTCACCTGCAGCTTCCCACACTTGATGCTTACTAACCCACCAATCATCAGCCTCCTCCTGCAACATGTGAGTACCCAGTCTCACCTTCTGTTCCTCAGCACAGTCCATCACTCGAAAGATTCTACCAATCTCCTTAAGCCACATCTGAGCACCATCAGGATTATGTCTCCCTTTGAAGACAGGCGGTTTGTTCTTCCTGAACTCATCATTCCCACCAGCATTAGGTGTACCCCGCACAGCTTGAGCCATAGCTTGCATAGTAGCAGCAAGAGCAACATCATTCCTACCAGCCATATTCTGTTTATATCTAATAACAACAACTATGGTTAAACAAACAGCTCACCCCAAACACAAATTTCGCACAACAAATGACTTGGTCACAATGACCGACACGGATTGGCACGAACTGACACAAATTGGCTCTGATACCACTTAATGTAACATCCCTAATCTATCCCCCAATTAAATAAAGTGATAACAAATAAATCAGAGTATAATTAAAACATTCATGGCATAGACGGAGGCGTCACATCAATTGAAACAAAATACAACAACCTGCTCATATAGATATGCAACAATCAGGTAGCACACAACAGAGGAACTCAGTTCCTAACACCCACAATTCAGATACAGAATAAAAGTGGAAAATCTGCAACTGAATCTCATATATATATATATATATATATATATATATCATAAAAGTTTGTCTGTCATATACAGAGCCATACATATACAATCCAAAAAGAACATATACATATACACATAATCACACACGATCTCCCCGACTACCCGGTGCTACATATCAGAGCCGACCGACAAAAGAATAAAGACCTAAGCTTCACAAAAAGACCTCCAGCATCTAATCTGCAATGCCTCATAGATCATTCAAAATAGCAGAAGGGTGAGAAACACAATTATAATATAGTTGCATACAAATATATAATAATACGAAATACACATGTAAAACATTCTCACCGCAACTTACACCAGAATTTAAATACAAAACAACACAATTCTTATCTCGTACATCCATCACAAAGGTATATCAATCATGCTCAATACATTTATCACCAACATATATATATATATATATATATATATATATATATATATATATATATATATATATATATATATATATATATATATATATATATATATATATATATATATATATATATATATATATATATATATCAACTCATCAATTCCATTCACAATTCCACACATAATCAATTCATCCATGATTTATGCAAATACACAGAGACCGACACAACGACTCTATGCAATGCAATGCGGTACTGTTCCATCCATCATTCTCATCATTAGTTCACTCAGGAACTATTTGAATCATCGCTTATTACTTAGTGTAACTCCCCGTCGGGCAAACGATGTTCCCCGTCGCTCATACCTCTTTGTATAAGGCACACGACGTTTATGGATCGCTTTAGGTCCTCTTTGTATAAGGCACACGATCCGATCACTTTAGGTCCTCTTTGTATAAGGCACATGATCGTCTATAACGTCGCTTTAGGCCCTCTTTGTATAAGGCACACGACCGTTACAGCAGATTCCCTCGGGAATCGTTTCGTCGCTCACACCCACTAGGGCACACAACATCACAAGAATGCATATCATGAAGCTTGGCATATAATGACTCATGACAATCAAATGCATACATATACACCTCCATGTGAACCATTCCAACATCCATAATCATGCATATACACTCACACACCACACAACGCATTTACTTACCCTTAGGCCACAAACCATCATCACAACATTTCATCATAATGCATTCACATCATACAACAATACACAAGTCATACGTTATATATCAAAAGCATTTTGCATGTTAACACATCAAATACACACAGTTAAGACGGTAAAAGTCGACAAAATGACACATTCCCAAATTCCCGACACAATTAAATCAGTCACAAATCTTAAAACTATTTTTATAAGAAAGAACATTTTATTAGCTTTCTAACGGTACCAAGAACGCCTCGATCCGAGTTACAGATTAAAAGTTATGAATTTTCAAAGAAAAGAATTTATTGAAAAACAGCCAGATTCGCCTGGCGACTTTGGATTTCGCCTGGCGGATCCCCCTCCGCCAGCACTTCGCCTGGCGAACTAGTGGCGAACCACAAATTTAGAAAAACCCCAAGAGTTACAGAAGCTAACCCATTTCTGTCTCTCCGATTTCGCCTGGCGACTTACGATTTCGCCTGGCGAATCCCCCTTCGCCAGCACTTCGCCTGACGAACTAGTGGCGAGACCTAATTCGCTTGGCGAATCGCACCAGAACCAGAATTTTCTGCTGCGGGTTACATGGTTCCAAAACCCCAAAAAATCCCATTTTTCATCCCAAATCAATTCCAACAGCAAAACAAATATCAGCAATTGCTCATAAACACAGTGTGATCATACAACGCAATTTATATTGATTTTCGACCGCGAAAAAATCGATTCCTAATCATTTTCTCATTTCCAACCTAGAAGTGAAAACTATGGAAAGGCAAGAGTACATTCAAACACACATATACATAATCATACACAAGCATATGATAACTGAGTTTCGCACCCTTACCTGATTAATCGTGCTTCGAAGTGTCGGTTGAATCGGTTTCTTACTCTCCAAGTTTTTCCTCTTTTCTTTCTTCTTTCCTTTCTCTTTTCCTTCTTTTCTTCTTTTTTTTCTCTATTTTTCTCTCTAAGTTCTATTTTAAATGAAAAACATAATATCTACCCATCAAAAGACCAAAATACCCCTACACTCAAATATCTCGCAAACGCTCTCAAAACGCGATAAAACATAACAACAATGAAAAATAATATATTGCCAAATAAAAGTCAAGAATAAAATAATATAAAGACCAAAAATAATTAAATCAACCCAATTAAATAAATCTAACAAAAACTGGGGCGTTACATAACACGGGAATTTTGGGGATTTTATTAATTGTTATTTTGTATTGAATTTTGTTACGTATCTCTTTTAAATTCAATATTTTGCGGACCACGAGTTTAATGTGGAGGTTTGGAGTATGTTGGCAAGTGTGCCGTGAACTTATGAAATGATTATTCCTCTGTTTTATTTCGTTTAATGAAAAGGAATTTTGATGTTGATTTTATTGGTGTAGCATCCTACTTGTAAAAGTTGAAAACTCTGATTTTATCTGTAATATTCCTATATTTTATAAAATGGGAAAGTGGGGTGTTACAATTGGTATCAGAGCAGGTCGGTCCGTCCGGCTAGGTTGAGTAGTAGAGTCTGTCCTTAGAATAGGAGCGAGTTGTGTGTTATGACCGTATGTTGTTTGTTGAACAGTATGGCAGGAAGGAATGATGCTGCTCTTGCTGCTGCTATGCAAGCCATGGCACAAGCGGTAGAGAACACTAATCAGGCTGGAGGTGCGCAGTTCTGTGACTTAGCTCAGTTCCAGAGCAATAAGCCGCCTACATATGAGGGAGGTATTTTGGACCCAGAGGCCGCACAGAAATGGCTGAAGGCTGTTGAGAAGATCTTCAGGACCATGGGATACAGTGATGCTCCGAAGGTACGGTTTGGTACTCATATGCTGGAAGGAGAGGCTGAAGCCTGGTGGGACAATAGTCGTCAGAGGTTGGAATCTGCGGGGATTGAGATTAATTGGACAGTGTTTCAGGCTGAGTTTCTGGAAAAGTACTTTCCGGAAGATATTCGTAGTGCAAAGGAGATTGAATTCCTGGAATTGAAACAGGGTAGCATGACTATTGCTGAATATGCTGCTCGATTTGAGGAATTGGTTCAGTATTGTGCTCATTACAATACAGAAGAGGCAATGACTTCTAAGTGCTTGAAGTTTGAGAATGGGCTGCGTCCCAAGATCAAACTGGGCATTGCTTGTCAGAAAATAAGAAACTATCCAGAGCTGGTAAGCAGAAGCAGAATCTATGACAATGATAACAGATCCAGGATTGCTTATTACAAAGCTGTGAATGAGAAGAAGGGTAAGCAGAGATTTGGAGGTACTCCTTACAGTGCTCCAGCTGATAAGGGGAAACAGAAAGCTGCAACAGGAAAGAAACCAAAGGAGGGAGGGGTGGCTCCTGATACTCTCAAGTGTTTCAGATGTGGTGGCGCGGGTCACCGTGCTAATAATTTTCCTAATGAAGTGAAGAAGTGTTTCAAGTGTGGTCGACCAGGTCATGTTATAGCTGATTGTAAAGCCACTATGCCTACCTGTTATAACTGTGGAGAGAAGGGTCATATCAGCACTCATTGTGAGAAGCCAAAGAAGTCTCAGGCCGGTGGGAAGGTGTTTACCTTGGTGGGAGCCCAATCCACCGATGAGGAGCGTTCTGTCAAAGGTACTTGTTTTATTAATGGCATTCCTTTGATTGCTATCATTGACACGGGTGCAACCCACTCGTTTATTTCTGTTGACTGTGTGAAGAGATTAGGGATTGTGCCGTCTACTCTAGATCAGAGGATGACTATTGAAACTCCCTCTATTGGTTATGTAGTTACTTCCTTGGTTTGTTTGAAGTGTCCGCTGACTATGTTTGGTAGGGATTTCATAGTGGACTTGATTTGTTTACCACTCGGTAATCTCGATGTCATTTTGGGAATGAACTGGTTGGAGTTCAACCGAGTTTATATTGATTGCTTTAGGAAGACGCTGTTGTTTCTTACTCCTGAAGAGGAAGCGTTAGCGGATTCGTTATCTAGTAGGGAGTTGAGGACGTTGTTAGAGGGTGAAGCGAAGATGTTTGCAGTGTTTGCCTCATTATCTGTTGAAAGCAAGACTTCAGTTAATGAGTTACCAGTGGTGAATGAATTTCCTGAAGTATTTCCAGATGACATTACCGAATTGCCTCCGACAAGGGAAGTTGAATTCACTATTGATCTTGTACCGGGTACAAGACCTATCTCTATGGCACTGTACAGGATGTCTGCATCAGAGTTGGCAGAGTTGAAATCTCATATTGGAGAGTTGCTCGATAAGAAGTTCATTAGACCGAGTGTGTCGCCGTGGGGAGCTCCAGTGTTGTTGGTGAAAAAGAAGGATGGTAGTATGCGTCTGTGCATTGATTACCGTCAGTTGAATAAAGTGACCATTAAGAATAAGTATCCACTTCCGAGGCTTAATGACTTAATGGATCATCTTGTAGGAGCTCGTGTGTTCAGCAAAATTGATTTGAGGTCGGGTTACTATCAGATTAAAGTAAAAGAAGGTGATATTCAGAAGACGGTGTTCAAGACCCGCTATGGACATTATGAATATGCAGTAATGCCTTTCGGAGTGTCTAATGCGCCGAGTGTGTTTATGGAGTATATGAACCGTATCTTTCACTCTTATTTAGATCAGTTTATTGTGGTATTTATTAATGATATACTGATTTATTCTAAGACTGACGAGGATCACGCAGAACATTTGAGGATTGCATTGCAGGTGTTGAAGGATAATAAATTGTTCGCAAAGTTCTCAAAATGTGAATTTTAGTTGAGGACTGTGAGTTTCTTGGGTCATGTTATTTCTGGTGATGGCATAGCGGTGGATCCATCTAAAGTAAGTGCAGTACTTCAGTGGGAAGCTCCGAAGACAGCAACGGAGATTAGAAGCTTTTTGGGTTTGGCAGGTTACTACAGAAGATTCATTGAAGGGTTTTCTAATTTTGCGTTACCATTGACTTAGCTAACCAGAAAGAATCAAGCTTTTGTTTGGGATGCTGCTTGTGAGGAAAGTTTTGAGGAACTGAAGAAGAAATTGACTACAGCGTGTAGCACCTCAAAATTTGCCTTGTTGTTTTTACCTAACTGGCTTATGTTTCCTTGCATTTCTTGCATTATCATCTTTGCATATCATTGGCTCTTGGCATGGGATCAAGGTACTTGATTTAACTCAAGGGAAGAAGAGGTTTTTCAGGGTTTCAAGCGACAGTTCATGTGTATTGTCCAAGGGGCTAGGAGGAGAGAAAATTCTTGATGCCATCAACTCTTGAGCCACAAAGGAGCCTTAGGCCTCCAGGTGTCTTAATTAGTCCATCATCTCATCACAAGATCAAGATTGGCAAGAGATTTCAAAAGAATCACACTCCCTTAACCTGATTTCCTAAATTAGGGTTTTGGAGATTCTGAGATCTAACCCTCAAATGAGCAAGCTCTTTGATTGTTTATCATATCCAAGTGGCACTTATCATCATTGGTGGACAGGACACACATCATGCTCAGAGGAATTTGAATTTGGAGGATGTGCTGATTTCTCCTAACCAGAGGAGCCAAAATTAGGGTTTGCTATAGAATAAGTTTATTTCTGATTTTTTGGGCAAGACTTGATTTCATGGTTTTCCTTATGTCTTTAAGTGTCTAAGGATGGAAGGTTGCCCATTAATTTGTTTCATAAGGTTTTCAATTGATCAGAAATTTCAAAATCAAGAGAATTGGGAATAAAGTCAACTGTGCAGGGAAAAAGTCAACCCCTGATTTTTTGAGGTCAACATCATGATTTTCAAGTCAAATATGGTCCATGGACAAGATTTGATCAAGAAATGTTCATGGATTCATGAAAAATCAAGAATGTGGAAAAGTTGTTATTTTTGGAAATCTAGGTTTTTAAGAAGTTGCTATTTTGGGAAAGTTCTAGCATGAATTCAGCCATCTTCCAAGCCAATTTCCATCAGGATACAAGCTTCATTTCAATTTTCCTCAAACATGAAAGTTTTAGAGCATTCTTCAAGCTTTCCAACCATGTAAATTTTGTGTCATTTGGATCATTATTGAGCAAGTTATGGTTGTTGGAAGTTGACATTTTCAAATTTGTATTTTCCAACACTTAGAAATTTTTTCTAATTGTTAGAATTCAGTTTGGAGTACTCATGTTCATGCCCATTTTTGATCAATTTCCAAGCCTCATCTTGAAAAACCTCGAACATGAATATTGTAGCGTGCATTCCCACCTTTCCAAAATGTCCAAGAAGTCACCATTTGGATTAAAACTCATCAAGTTATAATGCTTGCAAAATCAAGGTTTCAAGTTGTGACATGAGCAAGAAAACTAATATTTTTCTGAGTACGTTGAAGTCAGCCTTGGGGACAGTTTCATGATCAATTTCCACATAGCTCCAAGCATTGGTTCAAGTTGATTCTCACATAGAATTTGCTCATTGTTATTCCTACTATCATTAGAGCACAAGAGCATACCAAATAGAGCCATATTTTTTGAATTTTCCTCATTCAAAGTAGGCCATATGATTGTGTTTCAAGGCATCGTATCATGGTTGTTTTGGCATAAAAATGATTTCTTTCTTGCACATGATCATCACAGATCACTTTTGTTTGCCCAAAATGGACACGCATGACCTGACCCAAGAGAGAGAATTTGCCAAAATGCAAAGGAAATAATGAATGCAAATGGATCAAAACATTGTCGTTTGAATTAGTACAAGTTGTCAGCCCAATACCACATTGTTGATACCTCATTCCAAACCTGATATAAAAGCAAAAACTTATTCCTTACCAAGCCTATCCGAACCTACACCTTAACACTTGCTTCTCACTCATTTTGAATTCCAAACCACCACAACCAACTTCCAAACCTCAATTTCATTCCCTAACCTTCTCCTTACCCTAAAAATCTCTCATATAAAAACTAAAATGCTCAAGAACCTGCCTCAAAGATTTTTTTGACACACTTCCAGATCTAAAAGAAAAAAACTCATTTGTTCTTCATTTTTCTCACTCACGAAGCTTGTTCATCAAGAGATTTTGGGTTTGGTTTGGCTCTTAAATCATCAGTACTGAAGGTTATTGAGTAGATTATTGAAGTTTTCCTCAAGGTTTTCACAAGGTATTGAAGAAGCAGTGGACTTGCCTCCACTAGGTAAGATCTTTTTTTTCTTTATGTTTGAGTGATGTTTGTGGAAAACAAATGGTACAGTGTTGAGCTTTGTTCTTCGAACTTCATTTCTGGGTTTTATTTCGCGTGTTTTGATTAAGTTTTCATGGAGTTATTAATATGAGAAGTTGCTGGTGTAAGCATGGTCTTAGGGTTTGCTTGTTCGTGTTTGCTGGTTTTGGTTATGTATGCATGAAGAAGATGACTGCGTGGCAGTCTGTGAGTGGTTGGTGGATGCTTTTGTCATTTTCCTCATTAAAATGATTTGGACCGATTGATATTGTGTACACATGATTTTGTAACGCGTTACACTTCCTTTTTTTTATTATTTATTTAAAATTCTGATGAGAGGCTTTGTTGTTTCGTGGGCCTGGCATTTACTTTTCGTACCCTCCATTTCTTAGCCCATGTCCATTAGCACGCGTATGGATTCATTAATACACCCCTGGCTTCATTTCATTTCATTTCATTTTTATTTTCTATTTTCATACCATTTCATAATTAACTTTTAAAAATACTTGCATATACTAAAAAAATTCCAAAAAATTCATCATGCGTACTCATTATTAAAATTAATTTTTCACATTTTTATTTCATTATTTTGCATTAAAATTGCATTAAATATTAATTTTCCAAATTAATTTTTCTCATTTGCATTTCATATTGCATACTTCATATTGCATCATTTATTTCTCTCATTTGAAAAGTGATTTGATCCTGATTCTTTTTGGATTGTGTTCATAACATGTTGAGGTATGTTTGAGATTTTTGGGATGATTTTTAGGTCCTGTTTGGATGACTTTTGATGTGTTGCTTTGAGCATGAATGTATGAAACTCTAATGATGTTTTGACCTAATTGTTGATTGACATTGGTTCTGATTCATTGCTTGTGGCTTTGATATGTTAATTGTACATGTTTGAGATACTTGAATACTGAATGACATGATTTTTGAGGCATGTTTGTTATTTCTTTGAAGCATGAACTTTAACTTGCCCAATTTGTGAATATATGCTTCATGTTTAGTTTGCTTGATCATGAAGGCACTTGTGCCATAATTTGTGGTTTTGTTTGAGGATTGATAGCGTGTTAATTGACTTCTGGTTGTGATATTTGAATCTCATCTTTGCATGTTTGATGTTTGCCTTGCACTTTAAGTCACTTGTTTCACAAGTATGAATCATGTTTCACTTCACTTCACTTCTTCTTCTTTGCTTCTTAATTGGTTGTGAAAGTGTTTGTATGACTTGTATGATGTTTGAAGATCATGTTTAGGCACATGTTTAGGATTGTGTCACTTCTGGACTTGGTTTACTTTGTGGAATTTTGACTTGGTTGCTTCACATGATCACTTCCTTTCATCTCTTTCCTTCTTTAATGACTTGAATGATATTTGAATGACTTCTCCCTTTTCTTTTTGACTAATTGTGCATGACTAATATTAGAGGTCAGTAGGACCATTAGGTTCTGAACTTGATGTTTGATTTCTTAGAACTTGTTTCTTTATTGCCTTGTGCTTGTTTGAGTTTCATTTTGTCATATGTGAATACTTCTAACACTTTCAGGGGCAAATGGTAAGTTGTTTGAGTGTGGATATGCTTCCACATTCTACCTTCTTCCTTTATCTTTTAATTTTCATACTTGTGTTTGAAGTGGGCTTAGGCCACTTGTATTTCACTTCTCATCTTCCCTTTCATGGAACAACTTAACTTCTCTTGAGAAGTAAGTTGATTCCATTCTTCTTTCTCCTCTCTTCTTCTTCTTCTCTCTTCTTCTCTTTCACTCTTTCTCATCCCATGAATCTCAAGACTTATTCAAGTCTTGGATTCTTTTCCCCTTAGAGCTACCTAGTCCAACTTAATTTTTGATTAAGCTTGGAGTAGGATTAGCATTAGGTTAGGTAGTCTTTTCTCCTAAACCTCAATAACCCTAGGATATCCATGCATGATAACATTAGGACTCTTAGTTTCCCTTTAGAGTTCCTTTGCGTTTTCTCTCCTCTCATCTCAAAAGAAAGGTAAAAATACTTAATAAAGGTTAACGTGTATTGCGTCCGAGCCTTAAATGTAGGAAATGAAGAACGAGGGGTCCCCCCTCCTCTTCTAGAGTGTTTAGCATACGTTCCATTTGGGGGCGACCATGCGATTCACTCGTTCCCGCACGATAGACTTTGGAGCAATGCAAGTTACAAGCTAACTTAAAAAACACTTCTGTCTAAAAAACTTCAACAAATAATAGCGTCTTTCCTGCGGGAATTCTTTTCTCATCTCACCCACTCTCAACGTACGAACGTGCTTCTACTCGTTCTCTTGTAAGACGGTAACGCCTAAGTCTCGATTCAGCGAGCTGCAACACCTGAGCTAGAACGTAAGTCGTTCCCTAAAAAACACAATCCACCCCTAGTGAGGGGAACTACGTCGCTCTGATTCTCATGCTCCCGATGAGATACGTAGGCAGTGGGGTAGGGCCCATGCGAGCACTTCTTTTATTTTCCCTACATTTGTTTCTTTTTCCTTTCTCTTTTCTTTTCTGTTCCTTTCCCTTTCCAGTAGCAGTGGAGTTCCAGTCGACGACACCCTTTGGTGCAGACAACAAGCGTGGATCCCATCGAGTACGATGGACGTGTTGGGTGCTAACACCTTCCCTTCGCGTAACCGACTCCCGTACCCGTTCTCTTGGTCGCGAGACCGTGCTCTTTCCCTTCCTTCAGGTTTATGCAGTGTTTCCTTTCCCTCTCTTGGGATGAATACACTTTGCTGGCGACTCTGTTTTCTTTTGCGCCACTCTCGCGTTTGTACCGTTGGATGCGAATCTTTCCCCTTTAGCGATTCAATCCTAGCGCGTGTCTGTTTGTTTTTGTTGGGTGTTTCTATGGTGTTTTGCTCTGTTGTATATTACTGTATTGTTGTTTACTGTATTTACTGTCTTATTTACTTTACTGTATTTACAACTCTTTATTGCATTGCATTGCATTTCATTACTGTCATATTGGATATTGCTGTGCTGTTCTGCTGCTGGATTTTCTGTTTGTAGGGTGGGCTGGATTCATGAGAGAAAAGCCCAAAACCAAGGCTTGAGCATACACCTATGATTAGCGTGGAAAGTAGTGTGACTTGTTTGGCATTTGGCCAGACGAAGTATACATGAAAACTCCACATCCAGACGAGGTTTTCTTGGTAATATTCTGTCCTGTCCATTTGGGGCAGATGATGGAATATAATCTGGAAAACTGTCGACTCTGGCGACCGTTTCCCGAGGACTCAGTTGCGGCACTCCTCCCGAGTTGTGACAGTGGCAGACCACGTTTTGTGGCAAACCCATTGCGCATTCTCGATCCGAGGACCCAATGCTGGGAACTTGCTATAGGGTTTCCTTTTGGAAAGGAATCAGTGGAAGCACTCCTCGATTGGCGATAGTACTGTACCCCGAGGGATGAATGTACTATTGCTTCTCGACCTCAGTGCCGAAGCTGAAGACTTGCCATAAGATGTTTTCTTTTGAGGGGAATCAGTTGAGGCCTCCTCGATTGGTGATGATGCCAAACCAGAAATGGTGAACGTATCATCATTTCTCGACCTGAGAGCCCGGGATATTGAGGATCCTCGCCTTTCTAGAACCCACATGTGAGAGGGGATGGGTGTTTGCAGGTTTGCAGGTAACCGAGACCTTCAACCTACCTGGTTTCTGGGTTTCTCATCAGTATACTATTATTATCCTGGATTTCTGGCAGTTCGATTGGGTTGTTATTCTGGATTTTTGGGTTTCTGGTATTCTGGGTCTTATTCAGTCAGCAGAACAGCAGCAGTTTGAGCATTTTGGATACCTTGATCCCATGCCTGCATTTTGCATCATCTTTTTGCATTCTGACATGTTTGTTCATTTGTAGGGTTGCATCCTAAATTTGATTCCGGTTGTCTGAAGACTGTCCATGATGAGTACTAGCACTGGAGAAATAAAAAATATCATCCTGTACAAGTTCCCAAAGCTTCATCTAGACGCTGTGCACAAAATCTCGGCTATGGCAAAACCTGAGGTGTTGGCAGATTTCAGGGGAGAATATGGGAGGATTCTGAGTTTCGCCCGGAATATTACCAACTATGAGTTCAGGGCCTTGCACACTCTGGCACAATTCTATGACCCTTAACTCCGGTGTTTTCTATTTGCTGATTATCTTTTGGCTCCAACGTTGGAAGAATTTTCCCTTATTTTGGATGTTTCGGTCAAGGAGGGAGCTCCCTTCTATCCTTCTAAGGAGTTTCCTGATCTGGAAAGGGTTGCTGCTACTGTACGTTTGGATCAGTCACTATTGAAGAAAAATATTGCTAGTAAAGGGGGTTATCAAGGTTTTCACCCGAAGTTTTTGATCGAACAGGCTGCTACTTGTGCTAAGGCTAAGTGTTGGTCAGTGTTCAATGCAATTCTGGCTATGTGTGTTTATGGAACGGCGTTATTCCCTAATGTGAAGGATTTTGTAGATGCACATGCTGTCCGGATATTCACCACGAAGAATCCGGTACCTACCTTGCTTGGGGATCTGTATTATTCGATGCACTATAAGAATGAGAAAAGGAGAGGTGGACCTCTTTATTGTTGTGCTTCAATTTTCTATAAGTGGTTTGCTGATCGTCTTCCCAAATCTGGGGCATTCGAAGACACTAAAGGAACTTTAGATTGGGCAAAGAGATTAATTGGGTTAAGGGCTGACAACTTGATTTGGATCAATCGTGGTTTGTTGGGCCAGGAGATCCTGATCAGTTGCGGAGGTTACCCAAACGTACCTTTAATAGGAAGGAAGGGGGGAATTAACTACAACCCCATTCTTACTATTAGGCAATTTGGGTATGCCTTGAAAGAGCCACCAAGAGGCCGAGATGTGCAAGAGTCTCTATTTTTGGGTGAGGAAGCCAATCTGGAGGTGTTCAAAGAAGCCGCAAACGCTTGGAGAGATCGCCATAAGAAAGGGAAGACTTCTTTTGGAAAGTGTAACAACAAAGCTTTTCCTGCGTATGAAGGCTGGATTCAGAGCAGAGTAGAGAGTGTACTTTTGCCATTCTGCAGGGAGCCTCCATCTTACCCTTTGCTGATTGAACCTTCAACCATGATTGAGATGGAGAAGTATAACAAATTATGGGCTGAAAAGGAGAAAATTCGAGAGGAGAACCGTGAGTTGCAAAAGGAAATCTACCAGTTGAAACATGAGCGAGGTGAGGCTGTTCATATTGCCAAGCTGAAGACAGAACGTCTCGCTGAGAAGGAAAAGGAGCTGGTTGAAGAGATAACAGCTAGGAAAAGGGTAGGCAAACTCTAAAAGGTGTTTGTAAGACTCTCAAATCCAAGAAGGATGACTTAGCCAAGGCTTGGGCGAAGATTCACAGGTTCAATGCTTACCGAGATACTGCAATCACAACCAACAAGCAGAAGGAGGATAAGTATTTGGAGCAGATTGAGAGTCTGAAGTCGAAGATCAGGAAGAAGGACGAGGAGATCTTGTCAGGGATGTTCCAAAGACACGCAGTCGAGGAACGGCTCAAAGAAGCCATAGCAACCATGGAAGAGCTGAAAATACAAGCAGGAATGAAGAAGTCTAAGTGGGAGTGCTCTAGCTCAGGCAATGGTCCTCATACAGTGCAAGATCCTTGAAGGGAACTCTACTCAGTAGTTTGTACTTTGTCCTTTCTTTGTATTTTGGGTCACCACCAGGATTGTTGGCTGGGACCTTTGCTTTTCTTTCAGGCTATTTATGGTACCTTGGGTTGTAATTTCTGATAGTGGTTCACTCTGATTTTTATATGAGCAACAGTTTCATCCTGTCTTATCTTTAAATTGGAATCAAGGGGTGGATCGCCCTGCGAATATACAAACATGTTTGCATTTGCATTTGCATAATCATAATCATTTTTGCATAGCAGGTTTATCTCTGGTTTTCTTATGTTCTCTTTTCTACAGACAGGATTGCCGACCAACCTATTCATCGATATTCTACTCGACTCAATCAGAAAGAGTCATGGAACAGATGCAAGCTGAGATGGCTGCTATGCAGGCGCGTATTGACCAGTTTATGGAAATGATGCAAGGAGTTGCACAGGGGCAACAAGAGCTCAGGAACCTGGTGCAACCTCTTGTGGCAAGAGTTGACGAGAATGGTGTACTACACGGCGGTGCTCATACTCATGTTATTCCTCCTGGCGGAGCTGGTAATGGAAATGTTGGTCATAATGGAGTTCAAGGTGGAGTTCCAATCCCTTCTTTGGTAGGAGGAGGAAGCACTATTCGCGCAGTTCATGGCCATCACTATGATGACCAGCAAGATGATGTTTTCTCTGTACGAAGCATGAACGCTGGTATCCCTGTTGTTAATGATGAAAGGATCCGCTTAATCGAAGAGCAACTGAAGGGAGTTGTCGACCAAAATACTCTGGGCATGGATTTGGATGATCTGGGGCTGGTTCCAGGCGTCATTATCCCACACAAGTTTCAGACTCCCACCTTTGAAAAGTACAACGGTATGACTTGCCCGAGGACTCACGTAAGGGCATACGCAAGTAAAATGGCTGCTCATGCAAAGAATGAGAAGTTGATGATGCATTGCTTTCAGGATAGCCTATCTGGGGCATCCCTGGAATGGTATATGCAGCTAGAGAGGAAAGACGTTCGTAGTTGGAGAGAGCTGGCAGGGGCTTTTATCAAACACTATCAATACAACACCGACATGGCTCCAAATCGTACACAGCTACAGAGCATGTCCCAGAAAAGCAGTGAAACCTTTAAGGAGTATGCACAGAGATGGCGCGAGTTGGCGGCGAGGGTGCAGCCGCCGATGTTGGAGACAGAAATGTTGAAAATGTTCATGGACACCTTGCCCAAACATTATTATGAGAAGTTGTTGCCTTGTGCACTAGGCAAGTTCACAGATTTGATCATGTTAGGTGAGATGGTAGAAAGTGGGATTAGAGTTGGGAAGGTCTCAGGCAGTGATGAATCATCTTCTGGTCAGGGGAAGAAGCCGTACGTGAACTATAAAAGGAAAGAAGAAGCCAATTCTGTCTCGTCCTATAAGGGAAAGGGGAAACAACAACAAAACTATAACCAGCGAGTAGCTTCAGTGGTTATTCCTGCAGCACTGCCACCTCAAGCAGCGCCTCAACAACAGAACCGAGTTCAACGCCAGTATCAAGCCAGACAGAGAACAACTGATAGACATTTTGATACTCCACCTCTACCATATTCACAATTGTTCCAGCATTTGCTTGAGTTGAAGTTAGTTGAAAAAAGAACTTTGGCTCCTCCTACTGGTACTCCGCCTCCCGGGTACAATCCTAACGCCCATTGTGATTTTCATTCTGGGGCACCTGGGCATCATCTTGAGGACTATAAAGCTTTTAAGCATAAAGTCCAGGACTTGGTAGATTCAAAGGCTATCAGTTTCGCTAATGACGGACCTAATGTTGTGCAGAATCCGATGCCTAACCATGGTGGGCCAAGGGTTAATGCTGTGATAGAAGAGTGTGAGCCTCTGAACCTGGTTATGAATGTGAATGAAGTGAAGACATCGTTGAAGGTAGTAAAGGACAGGCTGCTAAAAGGTGGGGTATATCCTGGCTGTGATGAAAAATGTCCAGATTGCGTGGTACAGATTAATGGTTGTAGTCTTTTGAAGTCCGGTATTCAGGGTTTGATTGATGAAGGATGTTTGCAATTCGACCGTTGTGATCAGCGAAAAAAAGTTGTTAATGATGATGTTGCTACTATTATTATTCCTTTCAAGACTGTTGTAATATCAGGGCCAGCGAGGCCAGCGCCGGTTGTTATTTCAGGTCCTAAACCCATTCCGTATGAAAGTACCAAAGCTATCCCTTGGAATTATGATGCTAGTGTATTTGTTAATGGGCAGAAGCATGAACTAGTGGAAACTTCGGCAACAAATTCCAGTCCTGGGGGTAAAGTTGAAACTGATGCATTACAAGGAGTGGTAGGGTTTTTATCCCTGCTGATGGTCAACCTAGTGGTTCTAGACAAGACAAGGGAAAGAAGATTATGGATGATACTGTGCAGACACCGGTAGTGAGTGATTCTACAGTAAAGCCAACTGACAACTCTTTTTCAGAGAATGTGGAAGAGTTTATGAGGCTTATCAGGAAAAGCGACTACAAGATTGTTGATCAACTGCACCAAACACCGTCAAAGATCTCCATCCTATCTCTGTTGTTATGTTCAGAAGCTCACAGAAATGCACTTTTGGAAGTTTTGAACGCTGCTTATGTTCCTCAAGAAATATCTGTCAATCAGCTAGAAGGGGTTGTATCGCATGTGAACGCTGGCAATGGTTTGGGTTTCACTGATTTAGATCTGACTCCAGTTGGGAGAAACCACAACAATGCTTTACATATTTCTATTGAGTGTCGTGGGTCATTGTTGTCTCATGTACTTGTGGATACTAGGTCTTCTTTGAATGTTCTTCCCAAGAAAGCATTGATGAAGCTGGATACCTGTGGGTTGATATGCACACCAAGTGATTTGGTGGTGCGTGCCTTTGATGGGTCTAAAAGGTCCGTTTTTAGAGAGATTGTGCTACCTATTAAAGTAGGTCCAGAGTTCTTTGATGCTACTTTTTACATCATGGATATCCAGCCGACCTACAGTTGTTTATTGGGACGCCCATGGATTCACAGTGCTGGAGCTGTGACATCTATGCTACACCAGAAGCTGAAATATATGGTGGATGGTCATGTGGTAATAGTTTGTGGGGAGGAAGACATTATGATAAGCCAATTGTCTACCTTCAAGTATGTAGAAGTTGATGGTGAGATACACGAGACTTTGTGCCAAGGATTCGAGACAGTAAAAATTTCTGATGAACCTCCTAAAAGAGTTATCCAGTCTGAAGTGGTAGAGCAGCCTGCAGTGGTGAGTCAGCCTGAGATCTCAATGTCTTCACTCAAAGATGCCAGGGCCGTAGTTGAAGCTGGAAGTTCACAAAGGTGGGGCCAAGTTGTTGAAGTTCAAGAGAAGAGAAACACTTATGGGATAGGGTACAAACCACCTAGGGGTCAGGAAGAGCCTCCGGAGTTCTATGGTCCAGTTCATTTTACTAGCGCAAGTGTGTTCTTCGATAGGGTTAATGCTATTGACGAAGATGGGGACAGTGACTGTGACATGGATAGTTGGATTCACCCCTGTACACCGGGTCAGAGCCTCTGCAATTGGTCATCAGAGAAAGTCATCCAAGTGACCAGCTTAGAGTAATTGCTTTTGTTTTACTGCTATGTTAATCCTACGTTCTGCCCAAGACGTAGTGATTCTTGTTTGTAGGGCTTTAACTTTTTTGCGTGTTTATTCCATCATCAATAAAGGACGTTTTCACATTCAAATATTTCTGATCTCTGTTTTTCTATTTTTATTTTGTGCATAAAAACCACATCAAAATGGCAATGTGTTTCAATTTGTTGCATACATAATAAACATAAATCATCAATCATGCAGGTTTCTTTGTTCAGATTCCATCACTCATGATTCAGCTATGGCTCGATATGACTTCGACAATCCCATTTATCAGGCTAAAGAAGAGACTGTCGAAGATTGTGAATTACCCGAGGAATTAGCCAGACTGTTGAGACAGGAGGAGAAGGTCATTCTTCCTCATCAGGAGGAGATTGAAGTTGTTAATTTGGGAGCCGAGGACGCAAGAAAAGAGGTACGGATTGGGGCTGCTTTGGAAGACATTGTCAAGGGAAGATTGTTGAAATGCTTCGAGAGTATGTGGATATCTTTGCCTGGTCTTACCAAGACATGCCTGGGCTCGATACTGACATCGTGGTACACCGGCTACCCCTCAAAGAAGGATGTGCTCCGGTTAAGCAGAAGCTGAGAAGGACGAAACCGGAAATGTCTGTCAAAATTAAAGAAGAGGTTCAGAAACAGTTGGATGCCGGATTTCTCGCTGTGACAAATTATCCTCCTTGGGTTGCTAACATTGTGCCTGTGCCTAAGAAAGATGGAAAGGTCAGGATGTGTGTTGACTATAGAGATTTGAATAGAGCAAGCCCGAAGGACGATTTCCCGCTTCCTCACATCGATGTGTTAGTTGACAACACTGCTCAATATTCTGTGTTTTCCTTCATGGATGGTTTCTCTGGGTATAACCAAATCAGGATGGCCCCAGAGGACATGGAGAAGACGACATTCATAACACCGTGGGGAACATTCTGTTACAAAGTGATGCCCTTTGGATTGAAAAATGCAGGGGCAACTTACCAGCGGGCGATGGTGACTCTCTTTCATGATATGATTCACAGAGAGATTGAAGTCTATGTTAATGACATGATTGCGAAGTCACAGACGGAAGAAGAACATCTGGTGAATCTTCAGAAGTTATTTGAAAGGTTAAGGAAATTCAGACTGAGGTTGAATCCAAACAAATGCACCTTCGGGTGAGATCAGGAAAATTGCTGGGGTTCATTGTTAGTGAAAAAGGTATTGAGGTTGATCCTGCTAAGGTAAAAGCCATACAAGAAATGCCTGTGCCGAAAATAGAAAAAGAGGTTCGTCGTTTCTTGGGGAGATTGAACTACATTGCTAGGTTCATCTCGCATCTCACAGCCACGTGTGAACCAATCTTCAAGTTGCTAAGAAAAGATCAAGCGGTCAGGTGGAATGAAAATTGTCAAAAGGCGTTTGAAAAGATTAAAGAATACTTGCAGGAACCTCTGGTCCTTATGCCGCCAGTGCCAGGAAGGCCTTTGATTATGTATCTCACGGTTCTTGAGAATTCAATGGGTTGTGTGCTCGGTCAACAAGACGAGTCAGGTAAAAAAGAGCACGCCATCTATTACCTGAGTAAGAAGTTTACTGATTGCGAGTCAAGATACTCGATGCTGGAGAAAACATATTGTGCACTCGCTTGGGCCGCTAAGCGTTTGAGGCAGTATATGTTAAACCATACAACCCTTTTGATTTCGAAGATGGATCCGATCAAGTATGTGTTTGAGAAGCAAGCACTTTCTGGTAGAATAGCCCGTTGGCAGATGGTTCTGACAGAATATGATATTCAATATGTTTCCCAGAAAGCCATTAAGGGAAGTGTTTTGTCAGAATATCTCGCTGAACAGCCGATTGAGGATTATCAACCGATGAAGTTTGAATTTTCGGATGAGCATATCATGTATCTGAAGATGAAGGATTGTGAAGAGCCTTTTCCTGATGAAGGACCTGAGATTGGATCTCAATGGAAGATGGTTTTTGATGGGGCTGTTAATTCATATGGTAACGGAATCGGGGCAATCATTACGACTCCACAGGGTTCTCATATACCCTTTACTGCCCGATTAGCGTTCATATGCACCAACAATGAGGCGGAGTATGAAGCATGCATCATGGGGTTAGAAGAAGCAATTGATTTGAGAATCAAGAACCTCGATGTTTATGGTGATTCTGCGTTGGTGGTTAATCAGATTACAGGTGAGTGGGAGACTCGTCAAGTAAATCTCGTTCCATATAACAATTATACCAGAAGATTGTTACCTTTCTTTGACAGAGTAGACTTCCATCACATTCCCCGGATAGAAAATTAGATGGCTGATGCGTTGGCTACGTTGTCATCAATGTATAAGGTGAATCTTTGGAATCAAGCTCCTTCAATCAGAATCATGCGCTTGGACAGGCCTGCTTTTGTATTTGCAGTTGAAGGGGTGTCAGATGGCAAACCTTGGTATCATGACATTAAAGTTTTCTTGAAGAGTCAGGGATACCCAGCTGGGGCATCTTCCAAGGATAAGAAGACATTGAGGAGGTTATCAGGAAACTTCTTTTTGAACAAGGATGATGTGTTGTACAAGAGAAACTTTGACATGGTCCTGCTACGTCGTGTTGATGAACACGAGGCAAGCCTGTTAATGGAAGAGGTTCACGAAGGTTCCTTTGGTACTCACGCCAATGGGCATGCTATGGCGAGAAAATTGTTGAGAGCGGGGTATTATTGGATGACTATGGAGTCTGATTGTTTCAAGTACGCCCGGAAATGTCATAAATGCTAGATTTATGCTGATAAGGTGCACGTGCCGCCTACTCCTCTGAATGTCTTATCATCACCTTGGCCCTTTGCCATGTGGGGCATTGATATGATCGGAAAGATTGAACCTACTGCTTCCAATGGGCATCGTTTCATTTTGGTCGCCATTGATTACTTCACGAAGTGGGTAGAAGCAGCCTCATTTGCCAACGTCACCAGACAAGTGGTAGCCAGATTTATCAAGAAGGACATCATCTGCCGGTATGGAGTCCCGGAGAGAATCATCACTGATAATGGTTTAAATTTGAATAACAAGATGATGAAGGAGTTATGTCAGAGCTTTAAGATTGAACATCACAACTCTTCTCCCTATCGTCCGAAGATGAATGAGGCTGTTGAAGCAGCTAATAAGAATATCAAGAAGATTGTGCAGAAAATGGTAGTGACCTATAAAGACTGGCATGAGATGCTGCCTTATGCTCTACATGGTTATCGTACTTCGGTACGCACATCGACTGGGGCAACTCCTTTCTCACTGGTATATGGTATGGAAGCAGTTCTACCATTAGAGGTTGAGATTCCTTCTTTAAGAATTCTAGCAGACGTGAAGCTTGATGAAGCTGAGTGGGTGCGTTCCAGACTGGATCAGTTGAACCTTATTGAAGAGAAGAGATTGGCAGCCATTGCACATGGTCGGTTGTATCAGAGTAGGATGAAGAAAGCCTTTGATCAGAAAGTGTGTCCTCGGTGTTTTCAGGCTGGTGAATTGGTTTTGAAAAGGATATTTCCTCCTCAAACAGATCACAGGGGCAAGTGGACTCCAAACTACGAAGGGCCATATGTAGTAAGACAGGTTTTCTCTGGTGGAGCCTTATTACTCTCAACTATGGATGGCGAAGATTTTACGTCCCCTGTGAACGCAGACGTAGTCAAAAAATACTTTGCATAAAAGAGACCCGCTGGACACAAAAAGAAAGTCCAGGCAAAAAAGGGGCATCCCGGCGAACCATAAAAAGAAAGGTTCGGGCAAAAATTAGGGATAAAAAGAAAAGAATAAACCCGCAAGGTTGAAAACCTAAAAAGGCAACTTTTGTAAAAATGGGTATCCCGGTGGATTGAAAACCCGAAAAGGGCGATCCAGGCAAAAGTTAGGGATTTAAAAGCAAAGGCTATGATCTGCGTTCGATCTGTGAATACTTTTGGTATACGAAAATTTCAAAGGAAAGGAATCAGTCCAGTCAGTCTCTTCGAACGTCAAAGCATCTGCAGATAAGAAAGTCATATAGGTCATAGCTAAATTGAACCATGGTGGATGTCTGTTCCTCACATTGCCGACATGTGTATTTTCTTTTATTTTTGCACAATTACCTCTTTTCAGGAATTGCTTCCAGATGTAAATGCCTATTTACAGGCCAATTCGTTCAATAAAATTTGCATTTCACTCAAAGAGCTTTTCATTCTTGTTTTTACTTTTACTGTTTTGTTTGTGAAAACGTCCGATATTTTGATAAACATTGCATGCGAAAATGTTGAGCTTTGCGAAGCATATCGGAAAATAGCGGTAACTGCTTAGGCAACGGTCGTTGTAATGGTAGTAGGAGTAGCTTTTTTGCATATAGAACTTTCTGTTGATTTTGTTTGCAGGATAACAGGTTTGTTCTTCCCCAGTAGAGCTACTCTCCTCGGCATTGAAAAGTTCATCCTCCTCAGCAGGTTACTGTTTTCCCAACCAGAGTGTCGAGAATTATCTTCCTCAGCAGAGTACAGAAGATTAATTCCCCAGCTAAAGTTGTGATAGAATCATCAATTTCTCAGCAAACAATCAGAAGTTGACGCTGATGCATCCCCAGCAGGAGGCTTGAGGAATATTTTCTTTGGTTAAAGATGTCATTTTCCCCACAGGGTCTGAGCACTCAGCTAGTCAAGAAATGTTTTTCTCACCAGCGACGGTATGACTTAATCCTCTCAAATGGGTAAACTTGATGTTATCCTCTAGCAGAGTGGATGTCGTCATCTACTATTCCCCAAGCAGATTTGCTGGTATTGGCTGATAATCCCCAACAGGGTAAAGGTAAGAGCATCTCCCAGCAGCGGGTTGAGTTCGGTAATATCCCCAGGCAGGTTCGGAGTTATCGACTTGTTTCCCCAAGCAGAGCTTGGTAGTGATCCTCTTAGTGGTTTGTTCAAGCAGAGGTTGATATCCCCAGTAGGTCTTAAGTCCAATTGTTATTGGCATCCTTTTAGATCCCGGTAGAAGTCAGTTGGTGTTTCTCATCAGAGAGAGTTTCTCTTTGGGTTTCACTTTCAATTTTCATTGTCCACCCCCAACGGGGTGGGTTTTCTCTCGGAGTTTTCATCTCCAGCAGAGTTGGTGATCAGTTTCTTTCCCAGCAGAGCGAAAGCTTTCTCAGCAGGGTCTCTTATTTCAGAGGACAATTTAGTTTGTCATCCCCAGTGGATTTGCCTTCGTCTTCAGCATTTATTTTGCTGAGGCGTTCCTTTTGCATTGCATAAGCATTTTGCATAGCATCCTCCCAGACGCGTAGCATTTCCATTTCGTATGGAGCATTACGCCAAGAAAAATTCAAACATATGCATTCGAAGCATAAACCAGGCTTGATATCTTTTACCAGTTTCTTTCCCTCAACATAAAGTAACATGATTCAGGAGATGTTATTTAACATTACACCGCAACCAGTGGATTCGTCCTTCTTGTTGGTCATTCCTTACACTCCCCACAGAGTTGCCTGTTTAGATTTCTCTCTTCCCCAAGCGGATTCATCTCTGTAGACCTGTTGATTCTACTTATTTCAGGTTAGAAAGTCCATCTTTTCGAGTTCGCCTTCGGCCGTCCTCGTTATCCCAACTATTGGTTGGTATGTTTCTTTTGGTTATCCCAACTATTGGTTGGTACCCTTCTTTTATCCCAACTATTGGTTGGTACCCTTCTTTTATCCCAACTATTGGTTGGTATGTTTGTTTTTGGTTATCCCAACTATTGGTTGGTACCCTTCTTTTATCCCAACTATTGGTTGGTATGTTTCTTTTGGTTATCCCAACTATTGGTTGGTACCCTTCTTTTATCCCAACTATTGGTTGGTATTGTTTTTGGTTATCCCAACTATTGGTTGGTATCCTTCTTTTATCCCAACTATTGGTTGGTATTGTTTTTGGTTATCCCAACTATTGGTTGGTATCCTTCTTTTATCCCAACTATTGGTTGGTATTGTTTTTGGTTATCCCAACTATTGGTTGGTATCCTTCTTTTATCCCAACTATTGGTTGGTATTATTTTTGGTTATCCCAACTATTGGTTGGTATCCTTCTTTTATCCCAACTATTGGTTGATATTGTTTTTGGTTATCCCAACTATTGGTTGGTATCCTTCTTTTATCCCAACTATTGGTTGGTATTGTTTTTGGTTATCCCAACTATTGGTTGGTATCCTTCTTTTATCCCAACTATTGGTTGGTATCTACTGTGTCTAAGTCCACTTTCGATTGGCAAACACTTACCTTTGATCCCCGCAGGTTGCAAATTTCCAGGTTCTTTTGGTATTCAATCTCCCTGTATCCCGATTGTCTGAAAGCCGTTGCTTCCATACCCTCGGATCCAAGAAGTTTGAATAGGGGCAGCTGTAGCACCTCAAAATTTACCTTGTTGTTTTTACCTAACTGGCTTATGTTTCCTTGCATTTCTTGCATTATCATCTTTGCATATCATTGGCTCTTGGCATGGGATCAAGGTACTTGATTTAACTCAAGGGAAGAAGAGGTTTTTCAGGGTTTCAAGCGACAGTTCATGTGTATTGTCCAAGGGGCTAGGAGGAGAGAAAATTCTTGATGCCATCAACTCTTGAGCCACAAAGGAGCCTTAGGCCTCCAGGTGTCTTAATTAGTCCATCATCTCATCACAAGATCAAGACTGGCAAGAGATTTCAAAAGAATCACACTCTCCTAACCTGATTTCCTAAATTAGGGTTTTGGAGATTCTGAGATCTAACCCTCAAATGAGCAAGCTCTTTGATTGTTTATCATCTCCAAGTGGCACTTATCATCATTGGTGGACAGGACACACATCATGCTCAGAGGAATTTGAATTTGGAGGATGTGCTGATTTCTCCTAACCAGAGGAGCCAAAATTAGGGTTTGCTATAGAATCAGTTTATTTCTGATTTTTTGGGCAAGACTTGATTTCATGGTTTTCCTTATGTCTTTAAGTGTCTAAGTATGGAAGGTTGCCCATTAATTTGTTTCAGAAGGTTTTCAATTGATCAGAAATTTCAAAATCAGGAGAATTGGGAATAAAGTCAACTGTGCAGGGAAAAAGTCAACCCCTGACTTTTTGAGGTCAACATCATGATTTTCAAGTCAAATATGGTCCATGGACAAGATTTGATCAAGAAATGTTCATGGATTCATGAAAAATCAAGAACGTGGAAAAGTTGCTATTTTTGGAAATCTAAGTTTTTAAGAAGTTGCTATTTTGGGAAAGTTCTAGCATGAATTCAGCCATCTTCCAAGCCAATTTCCATCAGGATACAAGCTTCATTTCAATTTTCCTCAAACATGAAAGTTTTAGAGCATTCTTCAAGCTTTCCAACCATGTAAATTTTGTGTCATTTGGATCATTATTGAGCAAGTTATGGTTGTTGGAAGTTGACATTTTCAAATTTGTATTTTCCAACACTTAGAAATTTTTTCTAATTGTTAGAATTCAGTTTGGAGTACTCATGTTCATGCCCATTTTTGATCAATTTCCAAGCCTCATCTTGAAAAACCTCGAACATGAATATTGTAGCTTGCATTCCCACCTTTCCAAAATGTCCAAGAAGTCACCATTTGGATTAAAACTCATCAAGTTATAATGCTTGCAAAATCAAGGTTTCAAGTTGTGACATGAGCAAGAAAACTAATATTTTTCTGAGTACGTTGAAGTCAGCCTTGGGGACAGTTTCATGATCAATTTCCACATAGCTCCAAGCATTGGTTCAAGTTGATTCTCACATAGAATTTGCTCATTGTTATTCCTACTATCATTAGAGCACTAGAGCATACCAAATAGAGCCATATTTTTTGAATTTTCCTCATTCAAAGTAGGCCATATGATTGTGTTTCAAGGCATCGTATCATGGTTGTTTTGGCATAAAAATGATTTCTTTCTTGCACATGATCATCACACATCACTTTTGTTTGCCCAAAATGGACACGCATGACCTGACCCAAGAGAGAGAATTTGCCAAAATGCAAAGGAAAGAATGAATGCAAATGGATCAAAACATTGTCGTTTGAATTAGTACAAGTTGTCAGCCCAATACCACATTGTTGATACCTCATTCCAAACCTGATATAAAAGCAAAAACTTATTCCTTACCAAGCCTATCCGAACCTACACCTTAACACTTGCTTCTCACTCATTTTGAATTCCAAACCACCACAACCAACTTCCAAACCTCAGTTTCATTCCCTAACCTTCTCCTTACCCTAAAACTCTCTCATATAAAAACTAAAATGCTCAAGAACCTGCCTCAGAGATTTTTTTGACACACTTCCAGATCTAAAAGAAAAAAACTCATTTGTTCTTCATTTTTCTCACTCACGAAGCTTGTTCATCAAGAGATTTTGGGTTTGGTTTGGCTGTTAAATCATCAGTACTGAAGGTTATTGAGTAGATTATTGAAGTTTTCCTCAAGGTTTTCACAAGGTATTGAAGAAGCAGTGGACTTGCCTCCACTAGGTAAGATCTTTTTTTTCTTTGAGTCTTTTTTTCTTTATGTTTGAGTGATGTTTGTGGAAAACAAATGGTACAGTGTTGAGCTTTGTTCTTCGAACTTCATTTCTGGGTTTTATTTCGTGTGTTTTGATTAAGTTTTCATGGAGTTATTAATATGAGAAGTTGCTGGTGTAAGCATGGTCTTAGGGTTTGCTTGTTCGTGTTTGCTGGTTTTGGTTATGTATGCATGAAGAAGATGACTGCGTGGCAGTCTGTGAGTGGTTGGTGGATGCTTTTGTCATTTTCCTCATTAAAATGATTTGGACCGATTGATATTGTGTACACATGATTTTGTAACGCGTTACAGTTCCTTTTTTTTTATTATTTATTTAAAATTCTGATGAGAGGCTTTGTTGTTTCATGGGCCTGGCATTTACTTTTCGTACCCTCCATTTCTGAGCCCATGTCCATTAACACGCGTATGGATTCATTAATACACCCCTGGCTTCATTTCATTTCATTTCATTTTTATTTTCTATTTTCATACCATTTCATAATTAACTTTTAAAAATACTTGCATATACTAAAAAAATTCCAAAAAATTCATCATGCGTACTCATTATTAAAATTAATTTTTCACATTTTTATTTCATTATTTTGCATTAAAATTGCATTAAATATTAATTTTCCAAATTAATTTTTCTCATTTGCATTTCATATTGCATACTTCATATTGCATCATTTATTTCTCTCATTTGAAACGTGATTTGATCCTGATTCTTTTTGGATTGTGTTCATAACATGTTGAGGTATGTTTGAGATTTTTGGGATGATTTTTAGGTCCTGTTTGGATGACTTTTGATGTGTTGCTTTGAGCATGAATGTATGAAACTCTAATGATGTTTTGACCTAATTGTTGATTGACATTGGTTCTGATTCATTGCTTGTGGCTTTGATATGTTAATTGTACATGTTTGAGATACTTGAATACTGAATGACATGATTTTTGAGGCATGTTTGTTATTTCTTTGAAGCATGAACTTTAACTTGCCCAATTTGTGAATATATGCTTCATGTTTAGTTTGCTTGATCATGAAGGCACTTGTGCCATAATTTGTGGTTTTGTTTGAGGATTGATAGCGTGTTAATTAACTTCTGGTTGTGATATTTGAATCTCATATTTGCATGTTTGATGTTTGCCTTGCACTTTAAGTCACTTGTTTCACAAGTATGAATCATGTTTCACTTCACTTCACTTCTTCTTCTTTGCTTCTTAATTGGTTGTGAAAGTGTTTGTATGACTTATATGATGTTTGAAGATCATGTTTAGGCACATGTTTAGGATTGTGTCACTTCTGGACTTGGTTTACTTTGTGGAATTTTGACTTGGTTGCTTCACATGATCACTTCCTTTCATCTCTTTCCTTCTTTAATGACTTGAATGATATTTGAATGACTTCTCCCTTTTCTTTTTGACTAATTGTGCATGACTAATATTAGAGGTCAGTAGGACCATTAGGTTCTGAACTTGATGTTTGATTTCTTAGAACTTGTTTCTTTATTGCCTTGTGCTTGTTTGAGTTTCATTTTGTCATATGTGAATACTTCTAACACTTTCAGGGGCAAATGGTAAGTTGTTTGAGTGTGGATATGCTTCCACATTCTACCTTCTTCCTTTATCTTTTAATTTTCATACTTGTGTTTGAAGTGGGCTTAGGCCACTTGTATTTCACTTCTCATCTTCCCTTTCATGGAACAACTTAACTTCTCTTGAGAAGTAAGTTGATTCCATTCTTCTTTCTCCTCTCTTCTTCTTCTTCTCTCTTCTTCTCTTTCACTCTTTCTCATCCCATGAATCTCAAGACTTATTCAAGTCTTGGATTCTTTTCCCCTTAGAGCTACCTAGTCCAACTTAATTTTTGATTAAGCTTGGAGTAGGATTAGCATTAGGTTAGGTAGTCTTTTCTCCTAAACCTCAATAACCCTAGGATATCCATGCATGATAACATTAGGACTCTTAGTTTCCCTTTAGAGTTCCTTTGCGTTTTCTCTCCTCTCATCTCAAAAGAAAGGTAAAAATACTTAATAAAGGTTAACGTGTATTGCGTCCGAGCCTTAAATGTAGGAAATGAAGAACGAGGGGTCCCCCCTCCTCTTCTAGAGTGTTTAGCATACGTTCCATTTGGGGGCGACCATGCGATTCACTCGTTCCCGCATGATAGACTTTGGTGCAATGCAAGTTGCAAGCTAACTTAAAAAACACTTCTGCCTAAAAAACTTCAACAAACAATAGCGTCTTTCCTGCGGGAATTCTTTTCTCATCTGACCCACTCTCAACGTAAGAACGTGCTCCTACTCATTCTCTTGCAAGACGGTAACGCCTAAGTCTCGATTCAGCGAGCTGCAACACTTGAGCTAGAACGTAAGTCGTTCCCTAAAAAACACAATCCACCCCTAGTGAGGGGAACTACGTCGCTCTGATTCTCATGCTCCCGATGAGATACGTAGGCAGTGGGGTAGGGCCCATGCGAGCACTTCTTTTATTTTCCCTACATTTGTTTCTTTTTCCTTTCTCTTTTCTTTTCTGTTCCTTTCCCTTTCCAGTAGCAGTGGAGTTCCAGTCGACGACACCCTTTGATGCAGACAACAAGCGTGGATCCCATCGAGTACGATGGACGTGTTGGGTGCTAACACCTTCCCTTCGCGTAACCGACTCCCGTACCCGTTCTCTTGGTCGCGAGACCGTGCTCTTTCCCTTCCTTCAGATTTATGCAGTGTTTCCTTTCCCTCTCTTGGGATGAATACACTTTGCTGGCGACTCTGTTTTCTTTTGCGCCACTCTCGCGTTTGTACCGTTGGATGCGAATCTTTCGGGAGCGACACAACGCCAGTGTTAATTCTACCAAGTCCAAATGATCCTTTTGTAGTGTATTGTGATGCGTCTAAGATGGGATTAGGCGATGTGTTAATGCAAGATGGTAAAGTGGTGGCATATGCTTCGAGGCAATTGAGGGTGCATGAGAGGAACTATCCTACTCATGATCTTGAATTAGCTGCAGTGGTTTTTGTATTAAAAATTTGGTGACATTATTTGTATGGATCGAGATTTGAAGTGTTTAGTGATCACAAAAGTTTGAAGTATCTATTCGATCAGAAGGATTTGAATATGATGCAGAGGAGGTGGTTAGAGTTCTTGAAGGATTATGATTTTAATTTGAGTTACCATCCGGGAAAGGCTAATGTTGTAGCAGATGCTCTCAGTCGGAAGACAATTCATACGTCTGCATTGATGGTGAAAGAAATGGAGTTGATTGAACAGTTCAGAGACTTGAGTATGGTTTGTGAAACTACACCGGAGAGTGTTAGATTGGGTATGCTAAAGGTGAATAATGACTTTTTGGATGTAATTAAGGAAAATCAAAAGCTTGATGTGAAGCTGGTGGACTTGATGTCTACAGGAAGCAATGATTCCGATAGTGACTTTAAAGTGGATAATGTTGGGGTATTGAGGTTCCGGGGCAGAATTTGTGTACCGGATAATGCGAAAATAAAGAAAGCGATCTTAGAGGAGAGCCACCGGAGTAACTTGAGTATTCATCCGGGAGCTACGAAAATGTATCATGACTTGAAGAGGTTGTTTTGGTGGTCCGGTATGAAGAGGGACATAGCTCAGTTTGTCTATGCTTGTTTGACATGTCAGAAGTCAAAAGTGGAGCACCAGAAGCCTTCGGGATTAATGCAACCGTTAGAGATTCCGGAATGGAAGTGGGACAGTATTGCTATGGATTTTGTTACTGGTTTGCCAAATACGGTGAGAGGCTTTGATGCTATTTGGGTAGTGGTGGATCGACTTACGAAATCCGCACATTTTATACCAATTAACATCAGTTTCCCGTTGTCAAAGCTGGCGGAGATTTATATCAGGGTAATTGTGAAGTTACATGGTGTTCCATCGAGCATAGTGTTGGATATAGATCCGAGGTTTACTTCGGAATTTTGGAAGAGCCTGCAGGAAGCCTTGGGTTCTAAATTGAAGTTGAGCTCGACTTATCACCCACAGACTGATGGTCAGTCAGAGAGGACTATTCAGTCGTTGAAAGATTTGCTGAGAGCCTGTGTGTTGGAGAAAGGTGGTGCGTGGGATACTCATTTGCCATTAATCGAGTTCACGTATAAAAATAGTTACCATTCTAGCATTAGAATGGCACCTTTTGAAGCTTTGTATGGTAGGAGGTGTAGGACGCCTCTGTGTTAGTACGAGACCGGTGAGAATGTGGTGCTTGGACCTGAGATTGTGCAACAGACTACTGAGACAATTCAGATGATCCATGAGAAGATGAAAACGTCTCAGAGTAGGCAGAAAAGCTATCATGATAATCGGAAGAAAGACTTGGAATTCAGTGAAGGTGATCACGTGTTCCTGAGAGTTAACCTAATGACTGGTGTTGGACGGGCATTGAAATCAAAGAAGCTGGATCCTAAGTTTATTGGACCGTATCAGATCTTTAAGAGAGTTGGTGCAGTTGCTTATAGGGTGGTGTTACCGCCTGAACTTTCGAACTTGCATGACGTGTTACATGTGTCGCAACTTCGAAAGTATATATCTGATCCATCTCATGTTATCCCGAGGGATGAGGTACAGATCAGGGATAATCTTACTGTGAAGGCGATGCCGATAAGGATCGAGGATCGCAAGATGAAACAACTCAGAGGAAAGGAGATACCCCTGGTGAGAGTAGCTTGGGGAGGAGCTGCTGGCGGAAGTGTGACCTGGGAATTGGAGAGCAGGATGCGAGAGTCGTATCCGGAGCTATTTCCATCAGGTACATTTTCGAGGACGAAAATAATTTAAGGGGGGGGGGGGGGGGGGAGAGTTGTAACACCCCAATTTAAATTATTTGATCGTCGTGTTATTTTCCATTGTTTGGCCTTATTTAGGGGGTGTCTGAGTGCGAGGGGGTAAGGTTAATAGTGATAAGGTAGGGGTGTGTCCATTAATAGTAATATGGAACTTATTGTTATTAGTATTATTATTATTATTATTAATAGTATATTTCATATTATTATTATTATGGTTATTATTATTATTAATATTATTAGTAAATTAAAGTCTAATTTAATTAATTAGATAATGGGCTGATAGAAAATAGGAAGGGCAGTTTAGTCATTAAGTTGGTTTAGTGAGAAGTAATGAGGGGTTAACCATAATCAGAATTTTAGAGAGAGAAGGAGAAAGGCTAAGGAGAAGGGAAGAACAAGGGAGAGCTAGGGCACCCACCTTCATCAATTTTCGCGGGAATTTTCTGAGTAATTTCGAGGTAAGGGGGAGAATGGGTTTAATATTGGTGATATAATCATGAGAGGGTAGTGGGGATTCCTTAACCCCGTAAGAATTCGTATGTATAATTCTGTTTGAATTTATCTGTGGTTGTGTGTACGATTGCTGTGAAATCCTTGTTATGATGCCATGTTGGATCTGGAATTCGTATGATTCTTGGTGAATAATTCTGTTATTGCTGCTGTATAAATTGTATGTGTTGCTGGACTGGTTTTGTGCAGGTGAATATGACAGATAATTAGATCTAAGAACCGTAAATTTGACTAGTAATGATAGGTAAAAGGAGAAAGATGAAGAATAGGACCTAAAACTGGTGTAGAAATAAGTTTAGGACTGAATTAGAGTGGAAAAGTGAGGATCCCATAGCAGAACCCAGACTGGTGTGGGGAAATTGAGTTTTCGTAATAGATCTGGCAATACGCGTAACAGGTAAGGCAATACGCGTACGACTATGGTCATTACGCATATGAGAGGGCCAAAAAGGAGGATTGGCACGACCCTATGCCCATACACGTAAGGATACGCGTATGGAGGTATGGCCTTACGCGTATGAGGAGGGAATACGCGTATTGGGTCTGGAAATGGAATTTGATGGAAAAACAGGTCTCTGCCCATACGCGTAATAGGTAGGGCAATACACGTATGGCAGGGTGGGAGGAGAGGCGGTACGTGTAGGATACGCGTATGGTTGGGCGAGCGAGCTGGGCAATACGCGTATGGCACAAAGCAATACATGTATGGCCAACGAGTGTGCAGAATTTTACCGTTTCGCGATTTCTTTCCCGTTTTCGCATCCGAAGTGGTTTCTTTTGGTTTTTGATAGGTTGGGGGTAGTTGTCAGACCTGGAGAAATGTAGGATTAGCAATAAAAATAATTGATTTAGTAATTTTGGTGAATTAATTAGTAATTAGCTAATTAACGTCATGTGAGGTGTTTCCTGTGGTGTTATGTATTGATTGTAGATCAGGAGGATCGTGGAAATGTATGATTATGATTATACATGAATTATATGCATATTGATGTCATGCATGCATGGTATGTCGGTGGTGATGAATCATTGCTCAGGAGAAGTCTATGCGATTCATCCAAACTCTAATGTGGAGTGTGGTGGGATAAATCATTGCCAAGTAGGGGTGTATGTGATTTATCCGGGTTCGATTGAATGAACCATGGTGATTTGGTACCACATGCATTGTGTCGTTTGTTGAGTCACATTGCATTGTCATTACCTGTTGATTGAATTAATTGAAAAGACAAGTACGTCGTGATTATGTGATTGTATGATTGACTGTGAGTAACTACCCTTAATATGTATTATTCACCATTTATTATTGAATGTAGTTCTCACCCCTTTGTTGTTGTTGTGTTTGTGCTTCTTCGGAAGTACAGATAATCCAGGTACTTGAGTTGCTTGGAGTGTGTGTTGCCTGTTCGAGTCGTAGGAGTCGCTCTGATACGTAACATGGGAATTTTGGGGATTTTATTAATTGTTATTTTGTATTGAATTTTGTTACGTATCTCTTTTAAATTCAATATTTTGCAGACCACGAGTTTAATGTGGAGATTTGGAGTATGTTGGCAAGTGTGTCGTGAACTTAAGAAATAATTATTCTGCTGTTTTATTTCGTTCAATGAAAAGGAATTTTGATGTTGATTTTATTGGTGTAGAATCCTACTTGTAAAAGTTGAAAACTCTGATTTTATCTGTAATATTCCTATATTTTATAAAATGGGAAAGTGGGGTGTTACACTTTCCCCAGTCAGATTGATATATTTTTCCCCGACGAGTATTCAAAAGTCGACTGTCTCAGATAGTATAATGTGGCATCTCCAGCGGTAGACTATTTGGATGTCATTCCATGGCAGAGATTTTATACTCCCCACATAGTAGTGCTGTCTACTTTCCTTATTGGGTTAGGAAGTGTAATTTTGCCAGCAACAATGTGCTCTTATCCCTACCAGAATAAGGTTAAAGGATATTTACCCAACAGAAGCTCAATGACATTCCCCATCAGGTTTGGTACCGTTGGATTCTCTCTCCAAGAAGGGTTTGATGTTGATTCCCTCGATAGGTAAATCAACAATGGTTGGCATCCCCAGCAGATTCCAAGCCCAATCGTCATTGGCACTTTTCTGTATCGGAGTATTGGGACGATTTCCCTGCAGGCGTTACTTATAATCCTCGGCAGAGTGGATTTTCCTTTGGGTTTTATCTTCAGGAGGGGATGTTTATAATCCCTGGCAGAGTGGAAATTCATTTTAGGTTCCTTATTCGGCAAAGATTTTAATCAGGAAAGCCATACAGTGTGACTTCCTCAGCAGGGTTTATGACCCTAGGGACAATTCAGCTTGTCATCCCCAGTGGAGTTGCCTTCGTACCTTCAGCATTTATTTTGCTGAAATGCCTCTTTTGCATAGCATAAGCATTTTTACATTGCATCCTCCAAACACGTAGCATTTCCATTTCGTATGGAGCATTACGCCATAGAAAAATTCAAACATATGCATCCGAAGCATGAGCCAGGTTTGATGCTTTCTTTGACAGACGTTTCCCAAGCAAAAAATGAGGTAACTCAGGAGAAATCTTTTAACTGTATCCCCAAGCAGGTGCTTCAACCAATCCTTAGGGTAGTAAATCCGTCAATTTACCCTTTTGATCTTCGTTCCCTAGCAGAGTTGTCTGACTAGGATTCCATTATCCCTTCAGAGTCATTTAGCGACTAATTCTTGTTTCTTTTACCCAAAGTTTGGGTGTTAGATGTGTTAATCTCGATATTTCCGTGATACTATTCTTTCAAGACCCGTCCGTGTTTGATTCCTTTCTTCAATACTTCGTCTATATTGATTTTAGACACTCGTCCATGTTCTTTCAACACCCGTCCGTGTTTGATTCCTTTATTCAATACTTTGTCCGTATTGATTTTAGACACTCGTCCGTGTTCTTTCAACACTCGTCCGTGCTTGATTCATTTCTTCAATACTTTGTCCGTATTGATTTTAGACACTCGTCTGTGTTCTTTCAACACTCGTCCGTGTTTGATTCCTTTCTTCAATACTTTGTCTGTATTGATTTTAGACACTCGTTCATGTTCTTTCAACACTCGTCCGTGTTTGATTCCTTTCTTCAATACTTTGTCTATATTGATTTTAGACACTCGTCTATGTTCTTTCAACACTATTCCGTGTTTGATTCCTTTCTTCAATATTTCGTCCGTATTGATTTTAGACACTCGTCTGTGTTCTTTCAACACTCGTCCATGTTTGATTCCTTTCTTCAATACTTCGTCCGTATTGATTTTAGACACTCGTCCATGTTCTTTCAACACTCATTCTTGTTTGATTCCTTTCTTCAATACTTCGTCTGTATTGATTTTAGACACTCGTCTGTGTTCTTTCAACACTCGCCCATGTTTGATTCCTTATTCAATACTTCGTCCGTATTGATTTTAGACACTCGTCCGTGTTCTTTAGACACATGTCAGTGTTTGTTTCAGTTTCATCAATACTCGTCTGTATTGATCCTATATTTTATACACTCGTAGTAATCTCTTCAACATCCATCTGCGTTCGCTTCAGTTTCCTACTTGTTCGTTTTGATCTTAGACAATCATTTATGTTCACCTCCTATGGTTTCAAGCACCCGTTCGTCTTTGTTTCATTCTGTTTCAATACTTCATCCGTATTGATTTTTGACACCCGTCCGTGTTTATTGGTTTCATACCTCTTATTACTTGTTCCCTAGCGGAGTCGTCTCTCTGTTTGCAGGTTGTAAATTTTTGTGGTTCTTTTGGTATTCAATCTCCTTCTACCTTGAACGTCTGAGAGGCGTCACTTTTCATCCCTTTAAGTCCAAGTTGATTGAATAGGGGCAGCTGTAGCACCCCAAAATTTGCCCTCTTGTTTCTAACTCTAACTGGCTTATGCTTCCTTTCATTTGCATTGTCATTTCTGCATTTGCATGGTTCTCCTAGACATGGGATCAAGGTATAATTCCCGCATTTCAGAGCTTTCTCCAGTTCAAGGTTATTTCAGCAATATTCATAGCTAAACAGATGGGCGTCAAAGTCTTTTCGAGCATTTATTTTGCTCAGTAGATGATTTGACTGTTGGAGGTTCCGACATTTTCTTTTATTCAGTGGCTCAGCACTGGACAATTATTTTTTTCAGCAGGTTATTTCGAGTGCGGAAAGAAATTCCCAACATATTTCAGGCATGATTCAGTGGCAATATCAAATGACAAGTTTCAGGGGCTTAACGTGGCTCAAAACAGGAGGAAACAGGTGTTTTTCCAAGATTCCCTCCAAAAGGCACCAAAATTCAAATTTCCCTTATGTTAATCGATTAACACATTTTGCACTGAAAATGGTTAATCGATTAATCAAGGCAAAATTTGCCCAGATACTTCATTTTTTTTAGCGCTGCAGTTTGGGGTTTCCATTTCAATCACCAACTCAAAATTTTCACACCAGTAGAAGGATCTAGAAATGGTTCCAATTTGATTTATTTTCCAATTAATTCAAATTCCCTCCAATTTTCAAATATTTCCACTCCTAATTCCACTCCTAATTTCCATTCCAAACACTAACCCACACTCCAAACCACATTTGAATTCCTAACCTAGGGGTTATTTAAATCAGATTGCTCCAAACCTCAAGGATTAACTCTCATTTTCACCCTCATTTTCAGAATTTGCTATCAATTCTCTCTCACTTTTTTCATTCTCTATTTTCATATTCAACCTCACTCCAAAGCTCTTCCATTAGAGTTAACAAATTCTTCATTGGAATTTGTTAATTCTTGAGCTAAACCTTCATCACATTTTGGTTCCATTGCTTGATTCTACAGTAGGTTTTCGTTTGGATCTAGATATGAACTTTAAGAGTGCTCATTTGAAGTGATTTTGGATCAATTCTAGATTATTGATTGGGTTTCCAACTTTTCTTGTAAGAAGCTTCATAGATCTCGAGATTTCTTGCTTGGATTCATCAATTTCAGTTTACAACACTCACCAAAGCAATTCTCCGCTTTGTAGGTTGGTTAATTTCAGATCCACACTTGATTTAGCTTGATTTCAACTTATACGATGTAGATCCATGGTTGTTAATGTGATTTTTCGACACACGACTTTTGTTTTTTTTATGAACATCTATGATCGTGGTGTTGCTTTCTTGATGTGATGAACAAGTTGAACATACTTTTGAATCATGTTGATTGTTGATTAATGCTTAACTTGCTGGACTTGCAATGCATGACCATTGTTTGTGTCTAAGTTCCCTCATGATGTTTTGGCGAATGATTAAGTTGTGCAACTTTGTCCAGCCCACTTGTTTTTGGATTGTTAACATGACCATTGTTGCCTATTCTTGATGCTTGCAATATCAATGCTTAATTTTCCCTGCTATGCTTGCTCATTTGTAATTGTTGCTTGCTTGGTGTATTGTTTGAGTGTTCATGAACACATACTGCCTGACTTTTCACACCTGCTGCTCCAGATTGTGTCATGCTGTTAATTGTACATTCATGCTGCCAGTTGCTTTTTATACCTATTTTGTGTTGAAAACATGAGTTGTTAAATGTTGTTTGGTGTATTTGCTGGATTTTATAGATGTGCATTGCAGGAGCGCTGTTGTTGCTACTGTTTTTGGTTTATTGCCTTGTCTTTTGTTTTCTTTTGGAGAATGGAGAGTCACTCAACTTCTTCATAGTTGAGATCACGACACCGTTCTTTCCTTGTTGACAGAGAGTCACTCAACTTCCTTATAGTTGAGATCAAGACATCGTTCTTTCCTTGTTGACGAAGAGTCACTCAACTTCCTTGGTTGAGATCACGACATCATTCTTTTTGTGATTGTTTAGCATAATGTTTACTTGTGTTTGTTCACATGATCCCTTAGGACTCCTAGCTCGACTTAATTTCCGATTAAGCTTAAGGTAGGAGAGACATTAGGTTTTTAATCCATGCTTGATAACAATTAGGATAGTCCCTTTAAACTGTACCCTAGGTTTATCTTTTGTATGCTAACATTAGGTAGAATTCTCTTTCTATCTCAACCTTAAGACCATTATGTATGACAACATTAGGATCTAGTTTCCCCTAGTTGTTTTCTTTTCACCCCTTTGAGTCATTTCTCTTCTCATCTCTAAACGAGTTCAAAACACTTAATAAATACAACGAGTATTGTGCGCCACGAGCCTTAAGTACATGGGAAGTGATAAACGGGAGTCCCTCCTTACCTTATATAGGGTGTTTTGCATACGTCCCATCTTGGGTCGATTTACAACGCATTTGATCCTATGTCATAGACTTTAGTGTAATACAAGTTTCAAACTAACTTAATTCACTTCTGTCTAAAAAACACAAACAAATTTCAAATATTTTTATCCTTTGGAATGGGTTTCAAATTATTTTCAGAAAGAGCACGTTATTTCTGTTCTGTCGCAAATAGGCATCAACCCTAACTGCCGGACGTGAACCTAACGTCGCTCACAAAAAACACTCACTGACTCGTAGGTCTAACTACGACTGCTTTGATTTCATCTCTCTCGTACGATTGAGGATACGTAGGCATAAGACGGAGATGTCTTGGCGAGCAACCTCCCCCCTTCACCCGTAGTCTTTCGAACTACATTGACTCTGACTTTCCCATTGCATGAGGGAATATGTAGGCATAGGACAACAAGGTCTTATCGAGTCTCCTTTTGTTTTTCTTTCCATTTTCGTTTAGCAGTAGGCTTTAGATGACTCACCATTTGATTAGACAACAAGCGTGGATCCCATCGAGTACGATGGACGCGAGGGGGTGCTAATACCTTCCTCTCGTGTAACCGACTCCCAACCTAGACTATGGTTGCGATGACCATGTCTTCTCCCTTTTTGAGGTTTTTTTCGATCGTTTCCTTTCCCCGTCGAGATAAATAATGTTCGGTGGCGACTCTTCTATTTTTTCCGTCGGTTGTTTTTCGCAGTTGCGATACATATAGGTAGCGACATTCACGGGACTTCCCTGAGAGGCACAATACATTATAAAAAACTCATCCTTGGTCACAGAAGTAATGTTCTCATCCTTACCAAACAGTGTATGGGATAAAATCTTATGGAAATAGCGGATAACGGGGTTATGAATATTCTTGGAAAACATGGTGTGTGGCTCAGGGTGGTAATTTTCAGTTATGGTTCCCCAAAAGAAGTCAAGGTCAAGGTTGGTAGAGGCATAATTAGGAGTTATGGTATAAGCATCAGGACCATTTGGAAATTCTAAAAGGTCAGCCATCTCGTGGTGGGTGAAGCGGTATTTGGTTCCAAATAATTAGGATCATAGTAAAGGGAACTCATAAACTGAAGGGTGAGCCTACGATACAGGGTAAACCTCTTCCTCACAACAAAGTTATCCCAACCTATTTGGTTGAGAAGGTACATCACACTGTCTCTGATTCCTAAAGTGGTCAAGGTGAGTCCATCAGGATAAATTCCTAAAGACAGCCTCCATATCATCAACAGGATCCATTCTCCTAAGTTAGTGACAAGCTATCCTAAGCTATGATAGCCTGAAATTAGACAAATATTACGCTATTAGTGAATTGTACCGCAAGGAAGTGTTAGAAGAGATAATAATAGTAATAATAATAATAATAATGATGATGAAAATAGAATGTAGAAGTAATAGTTATAATAAGAAAAATAAAAATAAAAGAAAGAATAAAAACTAAAGATCGTGGGTTGCCTCCCACGCAGTGCTTCGTTTAATGTCGGTAGCTCGACATTAAATCGGAGTGGGGTTATTTCTTCGAAAGAGCAGGCAGCTCTTCTAATTTGTAACTTATGCAGAAATCCTTGTTTTCTATACTGTGGTAATGCTTAAGTCATTGTCCATTTACAACAAATGTTTCATTGGATTTTCCTTTTATTTCTACATCTCCGCTTTGGAAAACTCTTATAATCTCGAAAGGGCCAGACCATCTAGAAAGAAGTTTGCATGGAAATAATTTAAGTTGAGAATTAAAGAGAAGGACTATGTCACCCTCATTGAATTCTCGTCTCGTTATTCGTTTATCGTGCCACTATTTAGTTCTTTCCTTGTAAATTCAGGCATTTTTACAAGCATCTAGTCTAAGTTCTTCTAGTTCATGGATATCCAAAATTCTTTTCTCTCCTGCAGCTGTGTAATTCATGTTTAGGGTCTTAATGGCCCAATAAGCCTTGTGCTCAAGTTCGATAGGCAAATGCCATGATTTACCCTAAACTAATTTAAATGGAGTGGTTCTTATCGGAGTTTTGTAGACTATCATATAAGCCCACAGATCTTCATGAAGTTTTGCAGACCAATCCTTCCTAGAAGTCACAACGGTTTTCTATAATATCTGCTTAATTTCTCTGAGGGTGATAAGGTGTTGCTACTCGGTGTCGAACTCCATATTTGAGCAATAATTTTCCAAAGATATTTGAGATGAAATAGGATCCACCATCGCTAATGACAACTCTCGGCACACCGAATCTGGGAAAAATCACATTCTTGAAAAGTTTGATGACTACTCGTGCATCATTAGTAGGAGAAGCTACTGCCTCGATCCATTTTAAAACGTAATCAACTGCGACGAGTATGTATTTGTTGCCAAAAAAAGATAGGAATGGGTCAATGAAATCTATACCCCTCTCATACCCTAAAATTTGACCCCAAGACTTCACATCATTGTGAAAATCATCACCACAATATGGATGTATTTTCATACCTCACCAATCTTTTTAAAAATTGTTGAGTATTCACCTTAACCAAGGATTAGGGTTTTTGAGCCCTCTCAGAGCATTTAGGCAAATGATCAATCAAGAATTGACATAATCTTCAACTTCTCAATCATCCATGGAGATCAAGAGATCCCCACATCAAATAAAAAACAAGATTACATCATTTCAAGTTGATCAAGCCTCAAGATCATCAGTGTCACCAAATTAGGGTTTTGGTCGACCAAGGTCTCCAAAGAGAAATTTTCATATGGGCATGAGCCAATACTTTAATATATGATTCAAGAAGATCAAAAGAACCTCATGAGTCCATTCATATGTTCAAAGTAGCCTCAGGGGATGCATCCATAAAAAATCAAGAATTAGGGTTTTGACCTAATTCAGTCCCTAAGTTGACTTTTGGAGTAAGGCATGATCCAAGACCTCAAGATATGCTTTAAGGACCTAAAAATACATCATATTGATCTATTCATAAGATTGGATTGATTCAAAGAGCTTGATTCATAAGCAATACACGGATTCAAATTCACCTGGACCACAAACTAGGGTTTCTGAGAAAAAAGTCAACCATACCTTTCACTTATGAACAAAGCATGATCTCAAACCTTGGGACATGATTCAAGACACTAAAAAAAACCTTTGGAATCCATCCATTAGGTTTAATTTAGCCCAAGGACTTGATTTCATAAAGGATCACAAAGTTCAAGTTTCATCTAATATAAAAAGTCAACTATGATCAAAACCAAGTTTGAATTTTAGGATTTTTTTACCAAACATGGCCTCTTTAAGTCAAGAACAATGTTAAATTGTGATTGGGATCATGATCAATCAAGAAAAATCAAGAAAATTGAGGTTACTTACAAAAAGGGCAACCTTGAGAAACTTAAAATTTCACTAAGTTATGGAAGGAACATGGTTTTTACCCAACTTTGCAAGGCCATAACTTGTGATCTAAGCAACCATTTTTTCCCATCCAAAGTTGAAATGATAGATCTAATTACATACAACAAGATTGAAAGGCAGAAGTACCCCCAAAAAATGCATAGATTTTGAGATATGAAGCATTAAAGTTAGGGTTTCATGAAATTTTGAACTTTGAGACTTAGAATTTTTTAGGCAGAATCTGCCTCAAGTTTTGTCCAACTTTGGAGGCATTTTCCATTATGATCCGAGATGAATCAAGACCAAATGTAAACATCAAAGTTGAAGTATGATATACAAGCTTTCCAAAGAGTACAAGAACATCCAGTGATTCAACTTGAGCAAGAAGTTATGAACCTCACAACATGCCTTGATGCAAACTGGTTTTTGACAACATTTGGGTACATAACTTGCATCCCACAGTTTTGAGTCCAAATTTGATGAATATGGAAGATTGATCCCTATCTAATTCAACAAGAATCTCAGTCAATCATGAAGAACCTGCAAACTTGGCCCCTAAGTCAAGAATCCTATCCTTTGGCATGTGAGAATCATGATGACAAGCTATGGAACTTAAGTTTTGTTAAGTTGCATTAATGTGATGCATTGAATTGGTATGAAGCAAGCACAAACCAGCCAAGACTCATTCTAAAGCCATGTGTGTTTAAACCTACAAAAATTGAATTGAGTTAAGATATAACTATGCTAGAGGAGACTTATAGTACCTTAGACTTCAAGTCATGCTAAATGACAAAATCCATTGGACAATAGCATGCTCCCTCATCCATTCACTATTCCTCCTAAAACAAACTTGCTCAGCTATAAATATGGATCATTTCTGATCATTTCAAACACACCAAAACAATATCAAAAACTTGTTTTCTCATTCTCCCTCTTTTGCTTCAAGTTTCAAAGTTCCAAAGAGCAAACTTGGAATTCTCAAAACCAAAGCCTAAACCACTCAAATAACCATCCAAACACACCACAAATCATCCATTAGAGGTGTCCAAATCCTCATCTTCATCTCAAATGACCAAAATCATAAAGTCAACCATCAAAACCTCAAATTTTGACTTTTCTGCATTTTTCAAGCCATGTCTTGATCCAATCCATTCCAAAGCCAAACAACACTCCAAACACTCTCCAAATAACATACCTAAGTTGTTCCAACAAGCGTTCCTCAACTATAACACCATTTGAGGGAGTTTCTATTTTGACCACTTTTGGTTCATTTTGCAAGAAGAGGCCAAATTCTGATCCAGAGGTTTCTCCTTGATTCCAAGCATCCAAATAGCTTCTATAAGGTGAATTGAAGGTGTCCAAAGCATCAAGACACATCTGTAACAACTATCTTGAAAGATCCCAATTTGCTTCAAGAGGTAAGTTTCCTCAAAACTTGAACTTGCCAAAATATGCTTTACTTTGATGTACATTGATCGTGAACATGTCATGCATATCATATTTGTTGTGTTTGAGCTATAATTGAGCACTATTGTTGGTTGTATAAACATGTAGCATAAAACTTCCTAAATCATGGCCTTTTTGAAACCACTATCGGGTTTTAAAATCTAAACATTTTTAGAAAAATCTAAAACCACAATTGGATTCCTCATGAAATTCTAGGTAGGATCCATCTATGTTTCATCCATTTTTATGGAGAAATGAAGAATTTATGACCTTCTTGCAAATACCCCAAAACCTGGTTCTTGCCCAGCCAGCCATGGCCATGGCGCCTTTGTTCAGGCCTAGGTCATGTTCACCCTTATCATTTAATGGGTGTGGTTTGATTCACGGATGTATCACCACCCAATGGTTTGTGCCTGCGTGTTAAGTGTGTTTGTGTATGCTAGAGCGTGGGTTCAACACCCACCCATGCCATTTTTTGAAACTTCTCCCTTTTTTTTTCTTTCATATTTTTCATATTTTTCATATTTTCTATATTATTTTTAAATAATTATTTTTTAATCAAAATTAATTATTTTAAAATAAAATTTTGCACAAATATCACCCACATATTTAAATATTTTATTCACCCAAAAATCCCAAAAATAATTTTTATTTGATATATTTTTAATATATTAAAAATATTATTTAAATTGTTTTAAATGTTTTAAAATGATTCCTTTTCTTGATTTTTTTTCTTAAACCAAAATGATTTTAAATATTCATGTTAATAAAATACTTTTTTCATAAACCTTAATCATTGTTTATAACGTGATTAATGGATTAATTTATAAATTATACATATTTTATTGATTTTTCTTTTAAAAATATCTTAAAAAATGAAATTAGGGTTTTACTTTGATTCAATCTTTCAAACTTCATTTCAACACTCATGTGCCTCTATTAGAGTGTAAGACCCAACCCTCTTTGTAAATAAACCACTTCTTGGGCTTCTAATAGAGTTTAAGTCCCATCTTGTGTACATAAATAAACCTTTTTCTAGGGCCTCTACTATAGTATAAGTCCCTCATCTCAGTGTTCAAAATCACTGTGTTTTAAAAACATCATGGGCCTCTACTAGGAGTGTAAGTCCCAACCTTTTTTCTTTCAAAATCATCCTCTATTTTTAAACAACCATCTGGGCCTCTGATAGAGTGTAAGACCTAATACCCCCCATTGTAAATAGAAAATCTTTTAGCCTCATTCATCCTGGGCCTTGTACAGGATAAAAACAATCATCTGTGCCTCTATCTAGAGTGTAAGACCCAACACCTTTGATCCTCTCCTATTTAAGATCAAGTCATCTTCAAATTCAAAACTTTCTTCAATTTCTTCAAAAACACTAATTCAATCTTGAAGAAAACATCTAATCAATCACAATACACTTGGGCCTCTATCTAGAGAATAAGACCTAACACCTTTCTCAATTTAATTCATACTTGTTTATATACTTGTTGATACGTTTGTATATATACTTGTACATATCTTGTTAAGTTTCTCTTAGCATTCACATCATCCTCAGTTTAGACTAGTTCAAACAATAGGATCCTTTAAATTAGTATAACTTAGTTCAAACAACTAGTTCCCCCCTATACAAAGGAATTCTTCTTCCCAATACAGTCAGCATCCTCTTGGTCTTTGTTCAATTCATTCAACCTTGAAATAGTTCAGTAAAGAGAGGATTATTTCCCGGTGAAACCTCTTCTTTAACCCCTTTAACCCTGGAACAGTTCAACAAAGAAAGGATTATTTCCCGGTGAAACCTTTCTTGAACTCTTCCTAGACTTGGAAAGTCTCAATCCCCCAGCCTCCTCTTAGGCTTCATACAAAGACCCACATGCTTCCTAGAAGCATCCCCAGCCTCCTCTTGGTTTACATACAAGGACCATCAGGCTTCCTAAAAGCATAGGATATATCATAGTCATCTTTATCAATACACCAGTCCCCAGGAGGGTCAAAATCCTCTAAGACATTCAAGCTTATCCTTTAAGTCTCTTCTGATCCTCGACAAGGTTTGGCTTTCATCTTTAAAATCCCCATCCAGAACCATTTTACCATTAACAAATCCCCAAAAGAATCAAAACCCTTGTGGCATTTAATAATTCAACTCTTTCCTAATCTTTAGCAAGAGTTGGTTTCCCTTTTGATTCCTAAAAACAGTTTAGACCTTCTCTTGGAATTAAAATCCCTCAGATAGAGTCAGTCTCCACTTAAACCCCCTAGCCTCCTCTTAGGCTTCATATAATGTTTTTTCCCAGCCAACCTCAATCTTGGGCTTTGTACAAGATAGACATAACCCTCCCCCAGTTGAGTCAGTTTTCAACTTTTTTAGCTTCAACTTTGGGCTTTGATCAAGGCACAAAAATCCATCATCCCCACAGATGAGACTATGAGTCCTCTCTGAAGGAGGATATTCCCTCTATACATCACATTTTAAAACAAACAACCAAAAACCTTTTTCTAGATAATTCATGTAAGTGGCACACTTGTTGATTCAAAATCCAAGCTGGAGTCCCTCCTTTGTCATGGCTAAAATTTCCCTTTCATCTAAATGATGTAAGTGGCAAACCTAAGGATTCTACACATCCAAGCCAATGTCCCTCTCTTAGCATGCAAAGACTTATAAAGGAAGATGCGACATTGCTAGATTCCACACATCCCAGTTAAAGCTACTTCCCTTATAATCAATTCCTCAATATTTGTGATGAATAGGTGAGATATCTCCCTTTAGAGATGACAAATTCTCTCTCAGTCACACTTTTACCTTCAATATTGGGCTTTAAACAAGACACAAATACTCTTTTAACTTTAATCTTGGGCTGTGAACAAGACACAAATAATCTTTTAGCTTCAATCTTGGGCTTTGAACAAGACACCAAACAAATTTCCTCCCATAAAGTAGGAGGAACTACGAACGCTCTGATTTCCCTAGATCTCTTTACGGGAATACATAGGCATAAGATTGTGAAATCTTAGCAAGTGCACTAATAAAAAATCTTAGGTCTACCACCTTCCCAAAAACGATTGAAAACCCTAAAACAACAAAAACATTTCCTCAACCTTCACAAAGGAGAAACTTTCCCTATTCAACAACAAATGGATTTAAGCAACCAAGCAATTCAATAGTAGAAACATATGCAAATAAAGGTTCCTATAGATTACTATAGATACTCTGGGTGTTAACAGCTTCCCTTTGTATAACCAACCCCCGATCCCCGATCTCTTCGCATTTGTTAAGGAAAACATTTGCACACAGGGTTAGTTTGAGATATCTTCCCCTTCCTTTTAAGCTTCATAGGATAAATATAGAAATAAAAAAGTAGCACAAAACGTGGTAGTGGACGCGTCACAAAAACCGAGCTACAACCCCAAACATCAAAGACTTATACTTCCAAAATACCCTTCAGCGGCATCTCATCGCGTCTAGAGATGTTGCCAGTACGTTGGCACCAGTCGCAATTTATAACCACAGTGTGGACATTTTTCCAAAGGTTAGGCCAAAATAGACAATATTTTAAAATCTTTGCACAAGTCTTTGAGGTGTTTGCATGTCCCCCATAGGGTGCAGAGCGACAATGAGATATGATATCCTTTACTTTTGATTCAGGGACACATTGACGGAAAATCCCATTGGCGCCTCTCTTGAAAAGCAGGGGCTCATTCCAATAGTAATGTTTAAAATCATGGAAGAATTTCTTCTTTTGTTGGTAGGATAAGTCTGGTGGAAGTACCCCAGCTGCTAGGTAGTTGACAAAGTCAGCATACCATGGCAATGTGGTTTTGGTACAAATTGATTCCACAACTTCATTCTTTTCCGCGTCATTATAAATTAAAGAGCATTCACCTGTTTCACTCTCACTTTCTAACTGGGCTACAAGTCGATCATAAGGGAAATCATCATTGATAAGCGCTTGTTCGGGTTTTTAGTCCTCAAGTCTAGAAAGATGATCTGCTACCACATTTTCAGTTCCTTTCTTATCTTTGATTTCTAAGTCGAACTCTTGTAAGATCAGAATCCATCTTAAAAGTCCCGGTTTAGCATCCTTCTTACTTAGCAGGTACCTAATCGCAGTGTGATCGGTATAGACAATTATTTTTGCTCCTACTAAGTAGGAATGAAATTTATCTAAAGCGAACACAACAGCTAGGAGTTCCTTTTCTGTGGTGGCGTAGTTCATCTGCGCATTGTCTAAGGTTTTACTTGCGTAGTAAATAGCATGAAGCTTTCTATCCTTTCTTTGTCTTAAGACAGCTCCAACGACATAATCACTAGCACCACACATCATTTTAAAAGGTTTACTCCAATCGGGTGGCTGCATAATAGGTGCGGTAATGAGAGCATTTTTCAGATGTTCGAACGCTTTCAAGCAGTCTTCATCAAATATGAATTCAACATCTTTCATTAATAAGCCCGTTAGTGGTTTGGATATTTTAGAGAAATCTTTAATGAATCGTCGGTAGAAACCGGCGTGTCCTAGAAAACTACGAATTTCTCTAACGGTTTTCGGTGGTTAAAGATTTTCTATAATTTATATTTTTTGCTTTATCCACTTCAATTCCTCTGTCGGATACTACATGTCTAATTCCTCTAGGTTCGATAGACATCCTTCAAAACTTTGCCCACAGACAGAGAAGTCGTCCATAAATAATTCCATTATATTATCTATAAAATCAGCAAAGATTGACATCATACATCTCATAAATGTTACGAGAGCGTTACACAATCCAAACGACATTCGTCGATAGGCAAATGTACCATAAGGACAGGTAAAGGTGGTTTTTTCTTGGTCATCGGGATGAATAGGAATTTGAATGAATCCTAAGTATTCGTCTAAATAACAGAAGTGAGAATGTTTAGTCAGTCGCTCAAGCATTTGATTAATAAAAGGTAAAGGGAAATGATCTTTACGAGTGTCTTTATTCATTTTTCTATAGTCTATTCACATTTTCCATCCTGTTTGAATTCGTTTTGCTATGGATTCGCCCTTTTCGTTTCTAACAACTGTAACACCTCCCTTCTTTGGTATGACTTGTACTGGACTGACCCAGTTACTATCGGATATCAGGTATATAATTCCTGCTTCTAGTAGCTTTTGTACCTCCTTTTTTACCACATCGTTCAAGACATGATTTATTCTTCTTTGACGCTCTCTAGAAGTTTTACAGTCCTCCTCTAGCATAATACGATGCATACATATAGAGGGACTTATTCCTTTTAGGTCCGAGATATTATACCCTAGTGTTGTCGGATACTTTCTTAGGACATGTAGCAATTTTTCGGTTTCTATCTGTCCTAAGTCAGCATTGACTATTACTGGTCGTTCAAGCTCGGTGTCTGGGAACTCTTACCTTAGATTTTTGGGTAGGGTTTTAAGTTCTACAAAAGGATTCTTCAGGCACGACATTGGATCAGGCGTTAGTGCCAGACATTCCCTCAGACTGTCATCTACGCATGGCTTACGCCAATTATCATCTTCAAATATAGGAGGTGCTGGAATCTTTAGTATTTCAGTATACTTAGATGGTTCCATCTCCATTTCTTTCACGGATTCGTCGATGACGTCTAGGAAGCAACACGAATCTTCTATAGCTGGAGCCTTTAAGAATTGAGCTAAAATAAATTTGACTTTTTCTTCACCAACTTCAAAAGTCAGCTTTCCTTTCTTGACATCAATGATGGCTCCGACTGTAGCTAAAAAGGGTCTTATGTTGGAATCCTCTTTTATATCCATTACTACAAAGTTGGTAAGAATATAGAATTGACCTATACGAACATGCACATTCTCTAGCACGCCTATAGGAAATTTAACAGAATGGTCTACTAGTTGTAGAGACATTTTCATTGGTCTTAATTCTCCTAAATCGAGTTTCTTGCATATGGATAAAGGCATTAAACTGACACTGGATCCTAAGTCACATAGAGCTTTATCTATGACACGCTTTCTGATTACACAAGGTATGGAAAAACTATTTGGGTCTTTCAGCTTAGGAGGCATATAGTTTTGAATGATAACGCTACACTCAGTTGTAAGCATAACGATTTCATTATCCTTAAACTTTTTCTTGTTGGATAGGATCTCCTTAAGGAATTTAGCATATGAAGGCATTTTCATAATGATTATGTGAATGGTATAGCGATATTAAGTTGTTTCAGAAGTTCTATGAATTTCTTAAACTGTCCTTCATTTTTAGACTTAGCAAGTCTTTGAGAATAAGGTATAGGAGGCTTGTATGGTAGCGGAGGCACATATGATGTTTTTTCTCTGCGACCTCTTTACCTTTGTCTTCCTTTTCATTATTGCTTAGTTTGTTCTCCTTTTCAGTTCCTTTACCGGGGTTCTGGTACATGGCTGGATTTTGGAGTCTTGGATCAACTGGTCCATCAAGTTCAGTTCCGCTTCATAGTGTGATAGCATTAACATGACCTTTTGGGTTTGGTTGTGGTTAGCCAGGAAACATTCCAGCTGGGGCTGCTATCATTGCTTGCTGTTTGGCTACTTGAGAAACTTGAGTTTGAAATTTTTTGTTATGGGTAGCCATAGCATCAAGTTTAGATGCCATTTGCTTCAGCAGTTCACTCGTGTGTACATTTTGGTTGGCAAACTCTTTATTTTGTTGATTTTGAGTTGTAATGAAATTTTCCAATAACAGCTCAATGTTTGACTTTCTAGGTGCTTGAGGAGCAGCGGGGGATCCTTTTTGATAGCCTGAAGGAACAGCAGGGGCTTGAGTTGGAGCGAACAAAGCATTGCTGCTCTTGTAAGAAAAATTTGGATGATTACTCCAGCCAGGATTGTAAGTGTTTGAGTATGGGTTTCCTTGGGCGTAATTCACTTGGTCGGTAGGAATACCAGCCAATAATTGACATTCGGTGTTACTGTGCCCAGGGGTTCCACACAAATCACAATTCGGTGTCACAGCGGCCACGATGGCTGCTGGGGCTACAGTCAAACTTTCAATCTTTTAAGTAAGCGCAACCACTTTAGCACTGACACGGTCCAAACTGTTAACTTCGTACATTCCGTTCTTTGTAGTAGGTTTTTCTGTAGGAGTTCTCTCACCTCCCCATTGGAAGTGGTTTTGAGCCATGTTTTCAATGAGTTGTTAGGCGTCTTCATATGGTTTGTCCATCAGAGTGCCGCCAGTTGCAGCGTTCAGATTCAACTTTGTGTTGTATAGAAGACCATTATAGAAAGTATAGATTATCAACCATTGTTCAAGTCCATGGTGCGGTCAGAGCCTCAACATGTCCTTGTATCTTTCCCAAACATCAAAAAGAGATTCATTGTCTTTCTGCCTAAATCCGTTGATTTGGGCTCTTAGCATAGTAGTTTTGCCAAGCGGAAAATATCGGGCTAAGAAGACTTTCTTCAACTCGTCCCACATGGTGATGGAGTTGGATGGTAGAGACTGGAGCCAAGCTCTAGCTCTATCTCTCAAAGAGAAAGGAAAAAGACGTAGTCTTATGGCTTCGTTACTAACACCATTTGCTTTTACGGTGTCAGTGTATTGCACAAACATAGATAAATGAAGGTTCGGGTCATCAGTAGGACTCCCAGAAAATTATTTCTGTTGAACGGCTTGTAACAACGAAGGTTTCAACTCGAAATCATTCTGATTGATGGCAGGGGCAATGATGTTGTTATGTGGTTCATCCTGCGATGGGATAGCGTAATCCTTAAGAGGACGGTTCGGTGGATTCTCGACCATGGGAATTCTTAATTATGGATAAGGAACTTTAGGTTCAGGAAGATTATATCTAATTTGGAATTCGTTGATTCAGCGTCTTAAGTTAATAAAACGCTCGATATCTTTAATTGGTTGCTCAAGCTTGTCGCCTCGAAAGCGAGTGTTTGGCATACAATCGATGGATCATGAAAAAGGGAAAATTTGGTGCCTTAGTCTATATTGCACAACAATGGAATCACAATATTGACTAAATTAGTCCCCTACAACGGCACCAAAAACTTGATCGCGTGACACTGACGTGTCTTTCGGATAATGACTGCAATTATATAGTTGTTCGCGTAGTTTTAAAAGGTTGTCGAACCCACAGGGACTAATAATCAAACCAATGTTATCTATTGTTACTGTGCAAAGCTAAGGCTAAATGTTTAAAACGATAAGAACGACAATAAAATACTATTTGTTAAAAGTTTGATAAAAATGCTAAAACGAGCCCAAAATATGGATTTCGTGTTCCTTAGGGACTTGTAGAATTCTGGTGCTAATTACGATTAAATTTAGTTTCGTAGAAAATACGAACTTAATTTGTTTTTCACTCTCATGTCAAAACAATTTATCATACAATTGGAAACTACAACCAAAACATCATATAATCATAATTTCGCACCTACGATTTCTACTGAGTTCCGTCGGTAACGACGGTCCTCATACGCCGAATTCAAGTAAAATTTAGCAACACATGACTTTAACTAAAACTAACATGGTCAGAGAAATTAAACCTAAAACTAACATGTTAAGCAATATTTAAAGCAATGCCAAGTGCAAGTAAATAAATGGTAAAAACCTGAAAATTAAATAACGGAAACTTATATTGAAAATGCCGGCAGGCTTCGTTTGTGATCCAAGAGTACAGTACAACAAATGAAAAGAAAAAGTAAACAAATGCGACAATCCCTCGATGTGAGTTATTTTCGCTTTTACAAGTAATTTATGCTTAATACTAAACTAAAAGTCGGCAGTGCTTCTGCACGTCTCGGATGTCTGAGAAACTGCCCCAGAAGGTCTATATATAGAGAAACCTTCCTTAGAATCTGCTCTAGTCGTGTCAGAGAAGTGAAGGGAAGAGCAGTTGGCAGAAATTGCTTGAAAAATGCCTCTGTTGCAGAACTGCCATCTGCGAACTAATGGCGAACGTCATTGCCTCTTCATTAATTGACGGGGCAAGGGCTGGCAATGGCAAGGGCCATCTGGGGGCGGCGAATGCCATATTAGGAGAATAGGCAGAATCATCACTTTTTGCTGCTCATTTGCTCATTTAGCTCCTCTTTCTAATTTTGCTCCCGAATCCGCAATGAACGAGGCTGACAACTGCAAAACATACGAAAACAAAGTAAAATTGACAGAACATAATAAAATATGGATGAAAACATGTATGCAATAGGCCTAAAAATATGATACGATTCCTCGTTATCATCAACTCAGTAGATGTTTAGTTTTGATGATGACAAAACTTCATGTCAAACAATATCCAACGAAGTCATAGCTCAAGTGGTCAAAGATGCGAAGGATGTTGATTAAGCTATCCTCTCTAATCATGTTATATTCATGAAGATCAAGATATCTTTTAAAGTCAACACCGTGGTCAAACGACTTTAGAGTGAAAACTTTGTTTCAAGGGTCACTGGTAGTTTGTCCTCTCAATTGATGGCCATCAAGATGAAGATATCTCAAGTCTCATTTAGAAGATTCAAAGTTCTTGTATAATGCTAAACTCAAAGACAGTGATATGAAGACTTAAAGCTTCAGAGTTGTGAAAAGGAGAAAGTATGAAAGTCTGCTTGATTTTATTTGTGTAAATGACTAATGTCTTATAACAACACAAACGTATTTTTGGAAATATTATGGATAAATCACACACACAATAACAATATTTGACAAGTCTCTCATATTTTATTTAAACAATCTAAAAATGTTTTTACATCCTAGTTTGTTGATTAAGGAAGTGTTTGATTGATTGGAAGACCTTTTTCAACTAAATAATTGATTAGATCATTTGCCTAATCGATTATGTGTTGCTTGTTTAAGTATAAAATCGATTGGGACAATCCTTTAATGATTGGTAATAACTATATATCAAAACATTCCATTTTTGGTCATAATAATCGATTATTCAATGTCTATAGTCGATTTGGCTCATGGATTGTTTACAAATTTATATCGCACATTGGCCTATAAATAGAGATATTCTCTATCACTTTTTGTAGTTGCATGCCCCTAATACATGTAGGGGGAGCACCCAATACGGTTATTTTGTTGTTTGTCTTATCAGTTTCATCTTTGATTTTCTTTCAACTATTGAGTCCCTTCATGATTGCATGTGTCTCCATCAAATTTTGAAAAGATTAGTTTTTAGCATGCATAAACCATTGGTTAGGTTTGAACTTGATCATGATTAATTGCATGAGTCAGTGAAATAAGAGCCATATCTTATATTGATTTAAGTTAGGTGGAAAGAAAAATGCCAAAGTCTCATTAAAATTTTAAAAATTTGGGATTATGGGTGTTTGATTCGAATCAAGCATATATCCTGATTCGAATCATTTTGGACAGTTGAAAACCATAAATTTTCAAAACAATTTGATTCAAATCACATTTTACACATGATTCGAATCATCAAACTCTGGGTCACCTCTTCCTCAATTGATTCGAATCACACTTTACACATGATTCGAATCATCCCATTTTTCCATATTTTTCAGTTAGCTCAACCTATTTGATTCGAATAAAATTTAACACATGATTTGAATCATAGAGTGTTTGATTTGAATCACACTATCATCTTGATTCGAATCAACAGAAAAATGGGTCAAAACTCAGTTTTTCTTTTATTCCACTTCACTTGTTTATTTGATTCAAATCATGAAATGTTCTTGATTCAAATCTATCTGACTTTTTTCAAACATTTTCAGTGCTTAATCTCAAGCACATATAAATATTTTTTTGTCATCATTTCTCATATAATGAATCATAGTGAGTATCATAATCAACATTGTGATTCTGTAAAAAATTAATTTCATCTATTTTGAAAATTCAAAGTTCTTGCAACGAAATTCTTGCATCTTCAACTCTAATTTGATTCAGATCTTGATAACGAGAGATTTGTAATTAATTGAAGGAGACGCGTTCTTGAAATTATTCATTCTTGAAGATTTGGTTGAGATTTTTAGGTTGTTTGCAAGACTGAGATTATTGTCAATGGTGATGACAAATTCCATTGAAAAGAAGTATTTTTTCTCTCCAAATTTGCCTTAGCAGTAACTGTGTGGAAGGCTACAAATAAGGCAAAGTTCTTCTTAAATCTTTGGACAATTCATTGCTCAAGGAATCAGTACGATCAAGGGGTTGATAGCTACACACGAAGGCTTAAAGCAGATTGGTGATATTGGAAGATTAAAGAAGCGTTAATCGAGTAAAGATTACTTAGAAAAGATTGGCATTATGCTATATAGAAGTCAATATCTAGATAGGAGTTTTTTTTTTCTCAGCTTTATTCTGGATTGGTGATTGTATGAACTCTTGCAAATATTTGTCAAATAAAAAGGAACAATACAGGTTTTGTAACACCCTAAAATCCCGCACTTAATATTATAAAATAAGACACTTAGAAACACATATTCAAAGCTTAGGATGTTACTTAACATCAAACCCATATATTATGCAACACGTATTCAATTAGATAACATCTTCACTTACACTTGTCATTGCATGCTCACCTTCACTTAGGGTATCATCACAGTGGAATTTCATCAACTAAGCATGCATCATAATAAAATAAGTCTTATGAAATACCTTATTGAAATTCAAAATGATCATGGCAAAGCCTCCATAATTAACAATACTCCAAACGTCGAGAGTATAACATTCAACTCTCATTACAAAACATAAACAACAAAATAACGACATTCTCCCAATGTTATAGAATCAGAGCAACGAAAATCTAAAAATGCGCAAAACGGGAAAAGGAAGGGAATAGCCTCAATGTCATCATCGAACTCTAAGCGGCTACTCATCTACCTGTTTATTTGTACTCCGAAGGGGAGCACATACCATAACACAACAACAAATGGGTGAGAATTCACATCAATAATATAAACGACATAAGCTGCAAGGTAGAGTTACAAACATCTACACATTCAATCACAACAATCACACACATCATTCTCACACCCAATCCATCAACATACATAATAATCACATATTAATTATTTAATTATGCAATGAGACTCTTTACTTAAACTAGATTCATATGCATCTGGTACCATATCATCATCAATTAGTTGACTCAGGAACTGGGTTCACCCTGCTCGAACCCTAAATCCACCATGCTCGGATTCGGGACAAGTCACCAATCCACCCTGCTCGGATTGCAACTTGCCTCTTTCAACAATAACAACAACATAATGAATGCATGTCACAACACATCAATGCAACAACAACATAATGTTTAAAGTCCTCTCTTAACAATAAATAAAACTTATATTGACCCAACGATAATAGCTCCCCCTACTCGAACTATTATCAACTAACACAATCACATCATTACAATTCAACAATATAATTCATGCTCATACAGCAGCACATCATCATCACGACTCACATCAATTAACACAACACCATCATCAAGCATGCACATATTCAACATTCATCACATACTTCATAAATTCGATTAAAATAATGTTTAATCGTTAAATCATACCAGGATCATCCAAATAATTATTAACAGTGTATTAACAGTACTCAAAACATCCACGAAACTCGGAAAATTGAAATATATCTTTTATCATCATCAAATAAAGTATTTGTGCTCACTTAAGGCTCATGGCAGGTTGCCCGCCACAGGCATGGCGCCTGCCATGGACGTCACGACACTTAAACATCCCATGTGTGACGGTCGGTTCCAAAATTGAGCTTGGGCTTCATGACGGGTTACCCATCATGGCCATGACGCCCGCCATCGACCTACATAATATATAAATACGTCTTTTCAATAGAGTTCAATGCGGAACTCCAATTTTTGACTCTAACATCCTAAATTAGTCCAAAAAATTAACCAAGTAGATCATACATCAATTACTACATGTTAATTCACCCATTTAACACAATCAGCATGTCAACTCTTCCTATCAAGATTATGCATAAACCATTAATCATTAACCATGGCATGCTTTCATCAACAATTCTAGAGCAAAATTTATGCACATATAATGGTACACGAAATTCATACCAAATTCATCATACAACTCAATTATAATAAAAAAAAATAGAATCATGTATTAGAACACCCAATCATTTTAAAGGTTAAGGACTCCTCACTCTACCCCTTAAGCATATACCCATTATTGAATACATTCTCCCCCTTACCTAGTTTTCCCAGCAGGAATGTCAAATATCATGGTCTTTGGTTGTTCTTCTCTTCTCTCCTAAGCTTTAACCTTATATCTCCCTTGTGACTCTAATCCTTTTCTCACGTACTGATAGAATTTTTAAACATAGGTTATCTCTTAACCTTATATAATTAGGGTAATATAGTCACAATTACAATTCCCTCCCCTACTTACAATTACTTTTACTCATTCCTCCTCTATATTTCTCTTAATTTACAATTGAACCCAAACTCCTTATTTTTTTTAAAAATTTTAGTTAAATAAGTCCCATAGAATAATATTATTTTAATTATTAAAATAGACTCTAATACTTCTAGCCCACCTCTACCAATCTCTAATCATTCTCCACATTCTCACCTCAAGGTCACACACCTCTAACACCCATATTAATTCAATTATCGTATATAATAATTAAATTAAAATTAAAATTAAATCACGAATAAACACATAAAATAACAATTCAGAAACTGGGGTGTTACAGGTTTCAATGGGAAACCACTGAAGAGTGCACGCAGGCAAAGCGATGACGAACGTCGAAGCACTATAAATCTCGGTGTCATCTCTCTCTCTCTCTCTCTCTCTCTCTCTCTCTCTCTCTCTCTCTCTCTCTCTCTTACTCTTGCATTTAATTTTGTAATATTTGTATACTTAGGTATTTAAATTCTAGCGTTGTTTATCATTGATTCAATTGATGCTGATTTATTACGTAAGCATTAGGTTTTGTTGGAATTTTATACCTTAATGAGCTGAATTGGTGATTAAAATTTTGAAAAATAAGTGAGGTTAAAATTCTCTACATTGAGTCATTGTATAAACACACCCCGTGGATTATATAATCGAATCAATTAGATACATTGTGTTTCATCATATTCATCTTTGGTGTTTGTGAAATGATTTAGTGTTTACGTGGTTGAAATTTCGAATAGTATAATTTTCATATTTTCGTATCAAACCTTCCACTCGGAATTTTTAAAAACACTCTGATAACTTTTTAAAAAGTGGTTGATTTTTATTTTGGATCTATTCACCCCCTCTAGACCGTTTTTTACCCCCATATTCATACCCAACAATTGGCATCAGGACTTGGTATTTTGATTGTTTCTAATCGACATACAAAAGTTGTGAATATGGTGGAAGATGACGATCCTAATGTAGCATATAATAGAGAAACTGTTTTTAAATGCAAAAATTATACTTATTAGAAAGTGAACATGTATGTACACTTGTTATCGGTTGACAAAAATATGTGATGTGTCGCCACCGAGGGATCATTTGTTACCAAGGGCAATGACGACGCTGTTAAACATCTAAAAGATTAGGATGATGCTGAAACAAAAAAGGCTTCATATGATTTGAAAGCAAGGACCATACTTATTTCCGCTTTAAGAGCTAAAGTGTTCTACTCAATTTCACATCACACGAGTGTTAAAGGTATGTAGGACGCTCTCCAAACTCTCTATGTGGTAACAAATGACGTTAAGGATTCTAAAATCAATATATTTATAGAGGAGTTTGAACTATTTTGTAAGAACCCATAGAATCTGTGGATTCCATGCAAACTAGATTCCTCTATTTAATCAACAAACTAAGCAATTTGGGTAAAAACTTTTCCAACAAAGATTGTACTAACAAAATATTGGGATCTATGTGCATGGAGTAGTAACCAAAGGCCGCTGTTATAAAAGAATCAAATGATAGTAGTATTTTGGATATTACAAAACTGTTTGGAAAGTTAGTCGAGCATGAGAACGAGCTTAAACGACTTACCGATAGCAAAGTAAGGTCGAAAAACAAAGAGAAAAGTAAAGAAGAAAAACAAGATCTTTCCTTGAAAGCTCCATCTTCTAAAGTAATAAGTCAAAGGAAAAAAAGTGACAAATCAGATGAAGAAGCTTCCAAAAAGAAAGAGATAGGTTTATTCGTCAGACGCTACAATAGATATTTGAAGATAAACAAACTCAAGCATACCGACAAAGGTCTAGTGAATTTAAGAAATACTCATCCACCAAAGAAAGATCACGAGAAAAGGGATGATGATATCATGTGTTATGAATGTGGGAAAATAGGACACTATATAACCACCTGACCAAGTCTCACCAAACATCATAAAAGTAAAGACAAGGATTTCTGCAAGATGAAGGGAAAGAGTTCCAAAGATCGTATAACCTACATTGTGTGGGAAGAAGAGGGTGAGATCTCTTCCTCCTATTCTTGCTCGAGTTCAGATGATGAGTGTGCCAACTTTTGTTTGATGGAACATAAGAAAGGTGAAACTTCAAAGGTATATAATTCGGATTCTGATAATGAGTATTCTTATAATGAGTTGTTGAATACATTAAATGACATATATACGTATTCTATAAAAGCGTTTGAGAAAATTTCTCTCCAAAAGGAAATGATTTTAAAATTTTAAGAGGAGATAAATCATCTTAATTGTGTTTTAAAATCTCTTAAGGAAACACATATATCTCTAATGGATGAGCGTTGTAATGTTTCAGATACTTTAGTTGAAAAGATGGAAGTTATGGAATGTGTTGAGTGTCCTATTTTAAAACTTGAAATTGAAACTCTTAAGGGACAACTAACACATGCCACTTCACTATCTTGTACTTGTTCTAATTCTTCGAGTGAAAGAGGGAAGATTTTTAAGAAAAAACCTTATGTCACTAAAAGAAATAGAAGAAGCATTTCATCTAAAGCTATTTGCCATTATTGTGGAGATAAGGGTCACATTAGGCCTCTTTGTCATGTTAGGAACGTTCAAGTTCCCCGATTGTAAAATGACATGGATTCCTAAATGTAGCTCAACTAACCCTAAAGGACCCACTAGTTATGGACCTAAATTGGCTATTTGAATTGTTGCAGGAAAGTCTTACCTCCATAAAAAGATTATGGTTTCTAGATATCGGATGTTCAAGACACGTGACAGGAGATGTTTCCATGTTCATCAAGTTAGATGAAAAGGAAAGTGGTCATGTCACGTACGAAGATAATACGAAAGGTAAAATTCTTTGTGAATGTATTGTGGGAAATCCTTCCACAATTACCATTGAAACTGTGATGTTAGTCAGAGGGCTTAAACATAACTTACTTATTATTAGTTAATTATGTGACAAAGGGTATTTAGTAGTTTTTTATACTCTTAGTTGTGTGATTGAGCATAAGACAAGTAAGGACCTTGCGTTTAAGGGTTATAGGATTGAAAATGTCTATATGATTAATCTAGATGATGTGTCAATGCATGGAACTAAGTGTTTGGTATCCAAGAGTGAAAGTTCTTGGTTATGGCATACGCACTTAAGTCACGTGCATTTTGACTTGTTAAATAAAATAGCATCCAAAAATATAGTAGTTGGTCTTCCTAAAATAAAGTTTTAAAAAGATAAATTATGTGATGCTTGCTGAATGGGAAAACAAACGAGAGTGTCGTTTAAACGAAAAGGGTTATTTCAACATCAAAACCTCTCAAGCTTCTTCGCTTAGACTTCTTTGGCCCTTCGTAGACAAGAAGTTTATGAGGCAACTATTATGGATTTGTGATAGTTTACAACTACTCTTGATTTACTTGGACGTTGTTTTTAGCCCATAAGGATGAAACTTTTAAGGCTTTTGTTGATTTTGCTAAGCTTGTCCAAAAAAATTTTGGTTTTAAAATCATCACTCTCCGTAGAGATCATGGTGAATTTGTTAACCATAAATTTCAAAACTTTGGTTGCAAGATAAACCATTTAAAATCTCTTGTTTGGTTTGGGGATTGCCTTAAGAAGTCTTTGTTTGGTTCACGAGTTTCTCCTTAAAGAAAAGAATTTTTGTTTGTTTATGAATATCAGCCAGTAAAATTCCCATAACGATTATTAATGTTTAATAAATGACTTCAAGCTCAAGAGGGATGTGAATTGTTGTATTCAAAATTCGTGATTAATTTAAAGTTATTGTTACTTAAGAAATGAATCGATTAATATTATTTAATATTAGAGTAATTTGAACAGCGAAAAATAAAAACGGTTAAGTAAAATGCAATAATTAAAATATAAGGGTTTAAAGAGATTAAACTAGTGATATATCCAAGTTCGACTAAACGTTGACCTACTTCTGTTCCCAATAGACATTCTTGAGATTTTAACTATAAACTTTAGCTTTTACAGGTTATGCCCACGAACCTTTATACAATTTGATCTTGAGATTTTACAAAGACTTATCCCCAACTAAGGATGTCAATTTGCATCTGTTAACGGAGATCCCCGTAGGGATTATATGTCCGTAGCTGCGAAGTCGGAGATTTTATCCCCCGTGGGAACAGGGATGGATGGAAAAGTTCCTTCGATGACACTTCGGGGCGGGGATCGGGGAAGTACCCTCCACCCCACGAAATTATATGATTTTGAATGTTTTTTTATAAATAAAAAATTAATAAATTAGGAAATGAAAAGTCATCAGTGGATCATTTTATTTTTTTTGTTTCATTGTATAATATATTGTTTCACTATCCAAGTATCTAACTCTAAAAAAGTGCACTCATTACATATATTGTACACACCGTCTTCTCTTCTTCTTTTAATTCTCTTTGTCTCCTCCATTCCTCATCTCCTTTTTTGTCACCATCATCATCATCACAACAACCATTCTCCTTTGTTCATTGTGCTTATGGTAATTACTCTTCAACTTTACTATACTTTAATTAGTAACATGTTTTTCATTCAGTTAGTAAATTAGTGGTTATGTTTTCATAATTGCAAGTGCTTTTGCATTTTCTTTTATTTATACAAGATGTTTTTTTCATTTTTTTTAAAAAGAAATATGCAATATATATATATATATATATATATATATATATATATATATATATATATATATATATATATATTTAAAAAAGAAAATAACAACATACTAGTGTCATAGTTTTGATCAAAAAGTATAGAAATTTTGTTAAGATTCAATCTTCGCGGATCTTCGATTCTCTGTTGGGATCTATGGGGGTGGGGATGGAGAAAAATATTTCCTCGTGGTGGGGATCGGGAATAGAGATGAGGAAATATTGGGGGCGGAGCGAGGAGCAGTGAACCATCATTTGCAAATTCCATGTCCCGTTGACATCCATATCCCCAACCTACAATGGAAGCTTTTACCGAGATTAAGCTGACGAACCAACTAGGGATTTTCCAGGCATATCTCATGAACCAACTAGAATTTTTTCCGACAAAGCTCTAAAAACCAACACAGAGATTTTATGATTGGTTTATCTCAAAAACCAAACTTGATTTCACAAGAATATTGCACTCTTGAGAATTATAACAACATCACGAACAATACAATTTCTTCCTCATAAGTAGTTTTTTTACTCAAAAGCACCAAGGAAACTTAAGTGAAAAACAAAAATATTTATAGAGAGAGGGAAAAAATAAAGAGCAAAAATACAAAAAATAGATAGCTTCGAAAATTGGTGTGTTATAAGGAGGAGGCGGCCCTCCTTCATATAGAAGATGAAAATATCAGAAAAGGAAAAAATTCATGGGTCGTTTTAATGTCCCAATAGTTTGGTTTCTTGTCACAATCGATTGAATGACCAAATTTAATCAATTACCTTAGCATAATATGGAAAGATTGGATAGAGAGTCGTTACCAGTCATTAAGATATTTTGATAATCGATAAAGTGATCGATTAGGCTTATTATGATGGATTGAATTAAGGTTCCAATAGATTGGGTAGTTTAAAAAGTTTTTCTAATCGATTGGCTTAAAGTCCCAATGAATTTGGTAGTTAAAAAATGTTCTTAAAAGGAAGTTGATTGTATCCTAATCAACTAAGAGAGAGAGAGAGAGAGAGATAGAGAGAGAGAGAGAGAGAGAGAGAGAGAGAGAGAGAGAGAGAGAGAGAGAGAGAGAGAGAGAGAGAGAGAGAGAGAGAGAGAGAGAGAGAGAGAGAGAGAGAGAGAGAGAGAGAGAAGAGAGAGAGAGAGAGAGAGAGAGAGAGGGAGATAGATAGATAGATAAATAGAGATAAAGTTAAAGATAGATAGATAGATAGATAGAGATAGAGATAGAGATAGATAGATAGATAAATAGAGAGAGAGAGAGAGAGAGAGAGAGAGAGAGAGAGAATCGTCGTAGTATCTTAAGAGTTACTCACCTACTTTAACAAAACTCTGGTCACTCAAACATACATGAATAGGCAAGCTTTAACACTTCCTTTTTTCACAACATTGAGTCCTTCAAGATCTTTTGCCAGATACGACAATCATATAATTACTTCAATGGACTATTGAGTCTCTTATTATACTATTCTTTAGATGTTTTTATGTTTGGTCACCATCATTAGAGAATTGGAAAGCTACCGTCATTGACTTCGACAGTCATTGGTGTTGTCTTCATCAAAACTTTAGAAGCATGGTTATCACTTTTGTACTAGTCAAAAAGTAAAGGTGTGTGTGGTATCCCTACATAGGTATGGGATACTTATAGGCCTTTGTAGGTTTATAACAATTAGGGATTTTTTACGTAGGTGAGAGGCCATTTATGGTGGTGTTTATAGTGCTTATGGTGGTATGAAATGTGAAACCTTTTTTTGCAGGCCATTGATCAAAGAAGCTCCCTTAAAAATGAGCATGTTTTTCATAATAACAACTAGTTCCTGATGACAACAACTAAAATTCAAGTGTAAAGTAATTAAATATGTAAGCAAATCAATAGGGTTTGATAAACTTGATTCTCTGATGATGGGACCTAAATGGAATACAACTCAAGCTTCTTCTCAAAGTAAAGCTCAAATTAAGTGTCTATAAAAATATGCATTGTAAAAACATAAGGAATTTTCTCGTAAAGTATATGGTTAATCACACACACACACACACACACACACACACACACATACACACACACAAGTTTTCAAACTTATTTTTCTCAAGAAAACACTTCGAAAAATGCTTTGAAATCATGCAAGATGATTTGGGAACTATAAGAAAAGCTATGGGAAAGTTTCTGTTCTTTCCAATCGATTAACACTTATGTCCAATCGATTGGACTAGTTGAAAATTGCACCCTAAGCAATTATGACACTTATTTAATGCAAGATAATGATTAAATATTTTTTCTTACCTTTTTAAACTTATTAATTGATTCTTTTTAGGCTAACAAATTGATTGGAGCAATATGCCAATCGATTGGCTCATCATTATTGGCCATACAAATTTTCCTTTTCTGTGCTAACCTTAAGCCTATAACTAGAGGTCCCTTCCCCTATATTTTAACATCCAGAAACATGAGCTCTCATTCTTTACTCCTCACGTTCTCTCTTAAAAAAATTTGTTTACTTTCTCTCACTAAAGTTTAGTCGTAGGGCTTTCGAGAAAGTCATTTTGCAAGCGAGGCATTTGTAATTCTAGAAGGGTAGATTTGAATATTCACCTGGGGAGTTTGTTTTTACCTTGGTTGAATAATTCACCCACTTAGGGATTATTTATCTGGGTTCAAAGCTAAACCCATGAAAAGCTTTGGTTTAGGGATTGTGTGTTCAAGTCTCCATTAAGGTTTGAGGTCGGCCCGATGTTAAAATCGCATAGGTTCTTAGTTAGCACGATATAAAACCAAGATCCAGTTCAAGCTTAGCCCAGTGTTAAAAGCTTACTTTGGTTCAAGATTAGCCTGATGTTAAAATCTCATAGGTTCTTGGACAACCAGTATAAAACCAAGATTTGGTTCGTGAGCTCAGCCCGATGTTAAAATCCCTCTCAAGTTCAAGGTAAGCCCGTGCAAAATCTTAGTTTAAAGCTTGAAGACTAAACGCTCCAAGTTTCTTGTGGAAAGGAGACTAACTGCTTCGATTCATCATTTGGAAGGAAGACTCATTGCTTCTCTCCATGTTTATTATTTGGTTGGAAGTTATCCACAAACTTTTTTTTACTAAACTTGTATACCTCCCGGTGTATTCTCTCTTCCCTCAACTTTTACTTTCCACATTTTACTTTTTGAAGTTTACTTTCCGCTGCTTACTTTCAAAACATTCCTAAAAACGTTTTCAAACTCTGAAATGAATTCTAAAAGTTTTTCAAATTCAATTTTTTTAGAAACACATGATTTACCACCCCCCCCCCCCCCCCTCCCCCCTCTTATGTGTGAAGTGACATGTTCAAAATGATAGGCCAACTCACGTGAGGTGAGAAGCTCAGTGATATGTGTAATATTGGTTATGTTATGATTTATCTTTTACCCTCAAAGGGGCATATATTTATAGAGGCTTTTGGGTCTAAGATTTTAGGAAACCCTAAGTGGTAATTGTTCCCCCTTGATTGAGGGAGATTGTTGACCACCTATTTTCCAAGGAGTCGTGGGATCCCTCTTAGGGATCCAACATTTTGAACACCTATAAGGGATGCAAGAATCCCTCTTAGGGATCCAACATTTTAATCATTTATAAAGGAGATAAGGATCCCTCTTAGGGATCCAACATTTTGATCGCCTCTATAGGCGGCAAGGATCCCTCTTAGGGATCCATAGTTTTGATCGCCTTTAAGGGCGGAAAGGTTCCATCATAGGAATCCAGCATTTTGATTGCCTCTAATGGAGACAAAGATCCCTCAGATCTAGAATTTTGATCACCTCTAAAGGGGACAAGGATCCATCTTAGGGATCCAACATTTTGATCGCCTCTAAGGGATCCAGCATTTTAATCGCCCTAAGGGCGATCTTCTCCAGAACGTTCAAGTTTCATGCAAAAGGGAATAAATAACACATGCAAATTCTCCAAATTAATAAAATGATGGGCCTCATAAAAAACCATCACACCTACAAGGTGCATAGGGAAAATAGTGCACCCCAAAAATAAAATGTCCTTATAAACAACATAGATGTAATAGTCACCTAATAAAAATAACCAAGTAACTAAATAAGGTAAAGAAACAAACAAATGATAGTAGATAAAGTGACTATAGAGGGCATTCCCTTGGGCTTTTAATCTCCAATATCCTCGCTAGTTGGATGGAGAGCTTCCTCGCCTTTGAAAGCTTCTCCTGGTGGTTTAATTCTTGAGCCCGCCTTCCTAGTGTTCTTGCCTAGAGTGCAAACCCTTTTCAGCTTGAGGCTCTTTATGTAGCATTTCTTGGAAATTTCCTGATCTCCTTAGAAAACTCCTACCCGCCCGTCAAATAATTGATACTTCATGCATAAATACAAAGTGGATAGAGCGACACCCAACTGGTTAAAAGTTGGATGCCCTATAATCATATTATTAGAATAAGGGGCTTCAACAACATAATACCCAACCTTAATTTCTATGGCATGTTCCTTCTCTCTAAAGGTTGTCTTTAGCGTGATGTAGCCTTTCACTAGCATCTTGACGACAGTTTGTCATTACATGATTTTTATGAGTATTTGCAATAAATTTAATGAAATTCCAAGTTTAAGATGAACTAAATATGAAGAATTATGAAGTAAATGAATAATTCAAAGAAATAGAGCAAAGCCAATAAATCGTGAAGAAACTAGCATTTTTCAGCACAATTTACATCTTAACGTCTGTCCAGTAAATTGATCATATCTGGAGTTCTGTAACTCGATTTGAGATGAGTTTTTTTGTTGCAAAATGCAAATAAAAGGAATATCTAACTTATGGAATAATCTCGCACGCGATGGAAAGTATCACGCGCGTGATGTAGCGTGTGAAAATACCATGTGCTGATAGAAAGTATCACGCGCGTGATGAGTCTTTTCTGGGCTTTTCTGATGCGTTTTGACTGCTTTAAAAGGGGAAGTTTGGTACTTTTTCAAGGCAACTGAATTTTTACATGTGAAGGAAGGGTTTACAGCACCAGAGGGCATATTTGGAGAGCATTTGAAGTCATTAGAGGTCAATTCTTCAAGGGATTTCTTATGCAACCTTTTTATTTGATTTTTGTATTGTAATTTGCAATATGACTAGCTAATTCTCTTTAGGATATAGTATTATGTTTGATGAACCTATTTTGATATTGTTGGTACATATGTTTGATTTGTTATTGCATGAGTAATTTGATCTATAATTCTATTCAACTGCAATTTGTTCTACTAGTTATTCAACTCCATTTGTATCACAAAGATTTTTGTTGTAATAAAGATGCACATAAATTTACAAGTCTTGCAATTTGGAGTTTATAGTCTCTACGAATAACCATCATTTAAATTGTCAAATTTCTAGAACTATAGTACACATGCTTTCGTCTATAAATAACTATACCAATTAGATTATTATTTTTTGTCTAGTTTCCTTCTTCCTCTTATGATCTCTTTCGAATATAATCATGACAACAATATTTAATTTCCAATTAATTGTTATGAAGTTTTTCTTTGGTTTAATTTTCTTCATCTCAATTTTAAGATGTTTTTGTGGTTTAACTACATGGAATAGTTGATGGTTACACTTTATAAAAAATATTTTATTTCTTTAGACAAACTATTTCGAACAATACTATAATTAGTGCATATAGACAATATTTAATTTTTCAGTTTAATTGTTATGAAGTTTTGTTTTTTATTTCTTTCTAAATGTAACCAATAATAATCTATCATTCTACATCCATATTCAATCATTAATGACTTATTAAAAAATTAAAATTCATTTCGCACTATTTTATTTATTCATCAACCCAAATTCTAACTCTAAATAAAACTGAATCCCTATTTTACAACATTAATGACATTATCTATCAATCAAAATTTTAAGTTTACAATTAATATCATATTAAAAAAAATGCTTAATTGCAACTTTGATTTCCCTTTTTTTTATCCCTCCATTTTAAAAACCACGATTTTGCTTCTTTTTTAAGTTTTGCGTTGAATTTTAGTCCCCGCTTCAATTCAAAGCTTATTTTTAATGATGTGGCAGCCAAGTCATTTTAAAATTAATTCAACTTTTTTTTTAATTTATTTAAATTTTAAAATAAAAACAATAATATTAAATTATTTTATTCCCTTATAATGATGAATTATGGGTGAAATAAATTAGTATATTAACTATCCTTAAAATTTTATTTATTATATTAATAATAAGTCATAAGATTGAAATTAAAAATCTTAAATTACCAAAACATAAAAAAAATGCAGAAACACTAAAAAAAATGTTTGTCTTCTCCTTCTTCTCTTATGTTATCACCACCACCATTGTTGCTGCGTGCTGTCACCTTCTTCGTAAATTACACCATCAAATAGTTGTTGAGATTGGAATGTTTCTTGGTGCTTCGCGGTTCACATTTAGATCTGAAAAAAATTGAAAATTGAAATTCAAAGAGTATTACTTCTCCTAAAACAAAACAAATCTAAAATGTTGAGGTTTGAAGGTTTTTGTAGAAGGAGAAAGAATAAAAAGTTGACTTAATTTCATCCGTGAAACTCACTCTTTTTAATAGACAACAAAATAATGTATCTTAGAAAGGAAAAACAAATGAAGAAAACATGGGTTTCTTTGGATTTTGTTTTTTCCATAACTTCAATAATAATAACAACAATTTCATTCTATTTGAAATTGAAATTAAAACTAAAACCCTAAATTTGAAAATCAATTTGGTATTTGATTATGATGTGAGCAAATGGATTTGTAATGATTCATTTCAATGGTTTATGCTTAGGTAATGAAGAAAATATGGAGTTGAATTTGCAGTTTTCTAATTTGGAGATTTGACGCTGTTTTGAGTTTTTCATCTAAGTTGAATGAGGAGAGAAGAAAGGGAGAAGATAAATTTTCATAATGCTGGGTTTGTTTGTGCTTGGTTAAGAAAAAAAAAGAATAAAACTGATTTTATTAATATATTATTAAGTTATTATTATTATTATTAAAATATTATTTAAAAAACAGATTATTTTTAAAATGATTTGACAGCAAACTAGCCACATCATTAAAAATAACTCTCAAAATTGAAGAGGGGACTATAATCCAACACAAACCTAAAAAAAACAAGACTAAAATCTTAATTTTTAAAATGGGGATCAAAACAAAAAAAAAGATAAAAAAGGAGATCAAAGTTGTAATTAAACCTAAAAAAGTCAAATTGAATCTCAATTTTTCACTATTTACTAATTATCTATAAGTCAAAATCCTCAACCTATAATTGATGACTATTAAAAATTTTTAAATTATATTTCTTACTTGTTATTGATAATAATTATCTACAATTTCAATTTCTAACTCAACAATTAATGTTATATTAAAAATTTTGAAACTCTTTTTTCATTATATTTTAGTACAGTTATTATTGCATTGTAAATGACAGTCAATCAATTGTTCTTTTGAATAAAAATAAATTAAATTAAATTATAAATTTACTCATAAAATTGTTCTTTTAGATATTATTCATTCATTAAAATCATTAAAATTTTAAGATACAAACTAATTGATAAAATTTAATATAATTCCTATGTTATTTACAATTACATCAGTATTTTTTATTACTACTTAAAATTCAACATATTCTCAATTACCCTAATAAACTCATATATAATAATAATTCAAATAAACTCACTAGAAAAAAAATCCTATCAACATAGGGCCAGTTTGTTTCAGCTTTAAAAAAATGGATATTTTCTTTGTATTTTTTAAAATGGTTTCTACGAAAACGTTTTTCAAAATAATACAAGTTTTTTTAAATTTGTTTTTTATAAATTAAAAGACTAATTTTGACATTCTTTAACATTAATATACATTATTGAAGATTAAAACATAGTCAAAATCACAATTTTTTCAAAAAGTTGTATTTCAAAAATGATTTTCATGAAAAGCTATTTGAAATAGCTTCAAAATTAAGTGATTTTTTGAAATTTTGATATCCAAAAAAAGTTTCGATAAAATGATGAAATACCTAAAATAACTATTCAAACCAAATTTTCATTTGAAGCTTTTATGAAAAGTTTCTTTGTAAAATTTTTTTCTACAAAATTATGTTACACTATAAAAATCATTTTAAAAAAAAGCCAAAACAAACGGGCCTTTTAAAATTCAACTTTTTCTCATATATGTGTTTATAAAACTACATATAATAATTATTCAAATATAATCATTTAAAAAATACTCAACAAAAAACAATAATCTACAATTTTGATGAAGTTTAAGTTTTCATATAGACTGACATTAATATATTAATTTTATCGAAAGATGGATTCGTACGTGGTAAATCTTTTTTATGTCCTATATTTGTTATTCATCTTCTTATAATTGGCATCATAATTTTGAATTACTCTTTTGAAATGGATTGCATTGTAGAAAATAGTTTGACAATGTAAACATTATATATGAACAACAGTATTATATACTTTTTCAACGAGGTATGAGACTGGTATAGTTTACCTTTATATGAATTTTAATGTCAAGTTATAAAACTAATAGTTTTATTCTCTCAAAAAGTTGATCATATATGTTGTTTAAGGTAACATTCAAAAATCTTGCATGTTAAAAATATGTTTGAAGAACTCTGATTTAGTAGGAGTGAAACATAAGATATGTTGAAAAATAACAAATCTCTGAAGTATTATGTTTTAGAATTAGAAGTTGAATATAGTTATGCTATTTAAAGGTCTAATGGTTTTGTTGTTTGTGTTAGTAAAAGATCTAATGTTATTGTAGATTATTTTTGCATGTTCAAAACGTGTTTGAAGAATTATGACTTAGTAGGACTGGAAGTTTGTTTTTGGTTTCAATTTCACATGTAAATTAGATACAAACAATTTTTAAATTTCCTTTGCCTCATGTTCTACTAGGACTGGACATCAGTCGAATGAGGTCGGTTTCGGATCATAAATTGTTCATTCGAACAGAGGCCATTTCCGCCCGTTAGAGTTTTCGGTTATGTTGGATTACAGTTTAATCAAATTTTGGTTTGAGTGGGTGGTTTTAAACCGTTTAGAATCGATTAAAGTTTTGAACTCTTGAGAGGAAAAAATCCAAAAGAAACTAAAACAGTCAACAGAGAACCTATCAAAATAACAACAATAAGCATTAATATGAAAAAAAAAAAAAACAATAGAACAACCACAACTCCAATAGAATAGAATAACTATTTTTAATTGAAACAAATTAAAATGCATTTGAAAGAAGATGCGAGAAGTATAAAGATGATGGTTGTGAAAGAAGAGATTCAAACCAAGAAGATGAATAAGAAAAGAACAAGACAAAGAGAGTGAAAGAGAAAACCTATACACAACAAGGGGCGAGATGGGTAGGGGAAAAGGCAAGGCTGTTAACAATTCAACTTCTTTCATCATATCTGAGTTTCCTGATAGGATGAAAGCTAAAGATTTGTATCACCTGTTTACGGATTATGGTGATGTTGACGAGGTTTTCATCCCTAAGAAACTTGACAAGAGAGGTAGGAGGTATGGTTTTGTCCGCTTTTTCGACGTTACAGATGAACGAAGAATGGGGGTGAAGCTTGATAACATTTTTATTGACGGTAGAAAGCTGCATGCAAACGTCCCGAGGTTCTCTAAGGCTGGGTTTGGTGAGAAGGAGAACGTAGTTCAACCTCCATCTCATAAATATAACGAGGGCGGAACAAGAAGATCAGGTGGGTCGCACCATTTTGGGAGTAAGTCGTATGCTGAGGTGGTAGACAAGGGTGTGAAAAGAGGTGGTAAGGCTGGGCTACTTGAGTATGTGGTAGAGGAAGATGTTTTGAGCAGGTTCGCGAAGGCTTATGTTGGGAAGGTTTTTGAAACAGTCTCGACATTCAGCATTCAGCGATTCTTCCATGCCGAGGGGTACTTTGGAGTCAAGGTTACACCGCTGGGAGCGAATTTATGTCTGTTGGAAGAGAACGAGGACGGGGAGATAGAAGAACTGTTAGCTAGTGCTAAGTCTTGGCTTGACCAATGGTTCAGCGAGGTCAAGAAATGGGAGTGTTGTGATGTTGATCAGGAGAGATTGACGTGGGTAAAGATCTACGGAGTCCCGTGTCATGCTTGGACAGTTGATTTCTTTGTATTTTTGGTTTCTAAAATAGGCAAATTTGTTAGCTGTAATGAAGATTCTCAGAATTTCTCGAGGATGGACGTGGCTGATGTTATGATTAGAACTTATTGTGGTACGACGATAGACGAAGTTTTCAAGGTGGCTATCAATGGTCATGTTTTTAGAATAAGAATGGTGGAAGAGATGAAGGTTTTCAGAAACCTCCCTTCTGTGAATAAGGATGCGAATGAATCCAAGTCTTCTGCTGAGGAGACGGATAACTCTTCAATCGGTGGAAGCACTAGGTGGTGGTGCTCAGAGGAAGATTGGAGAGGTGAGGAGTTTGAGGTTGAAGAAGGTGAAGAGGACAGATACGTCTCTGCTACAGGCAGGCCTAGTGGTACTGGCAGTAGGGTTAATGTTTGTTTTGGCAACTCAGAGACCAATTCTTCAAAGGATGTCAGGAAGTGTATTAGACAAAGTGAGGGGTCCAGTGCTCGAGGTGGTCAGCTTAGGAAGAGTACTGCTGAATTAGTATAGGTGGATGTTGACAAGTCATTTATTGTAGAATTGAGGGAAGGCTCTTCAGACGAGGTAAATTGTGCAGTAAATCGTTTAGTAGTTAATAAGAAAGACCCCTTGGACTTCTCTTCTAAGTCAAAGGGTAGAGAAGTGTCGTTTGATGGATTGTTGAAGGCCCACGCTTTTCCTAAGGCCCAACCTCGTGTTAATTCTGTTGGGTCGTGTGGTCCCCCTAAAGATGTTTTTTCAAACGAGGTGAGCTTGTTAAAAGAAGTTGAGGTTGTGAGTGCTGATTCTCCTAATTTTGTTGGGCTGGACTCGGCTTCAGGCCCATTAGGCTTTAATTCGAGTAGAAGTGGTCCGTGTGATTATCCTATTATGGAAGCTTCTGTTGGAGACCCTACTGTCGGTACCAATTTGTCTTCAGAGGATAGAGGTGCTTCTTCTCGTGGTGGTCAAGGATGTAGCAGTAAGGATACTAGAGTTGGTTCAAGGTGTCACTCAGTCACTGACTCTGAAGTTATGAAGGGTAATCTGAGGTTCTGGGAGAAGTATGATAGTAATGTTGCTTGCAAAATTAGAGAGCTTCTGGGTGCCTTAGGGGTTTGTGATGATAAGGGTGGAAAAGACATTGAGAACGAGGTGAGGAGGCTGGAGAACAGAGATAGCAACAGCTCGAAGGTGGCTAAGTCAAATGGTTTTTGATGAATATTATGTCTCTGAACATGAGAGGGTGTAGCTCTTCAGTTAAGAGAAAGAGAGTGGCGAAATTAATTCAATCTAAGGGGATTGAGATGTGTTTTATTCAAGAGTCCAAGGTAGAGATTTTCGATGGTTCTATGGCTAGTGCAATTTGGGGTAATGAGGAGGTGGAGTGGTCTTATTCTGGTGCTAGAGGAAAAGCGGGAGGGATGGTTATTTTATGGAAACGGGGTTTGTTGGACCTCTTATGTAGTTTTAGGGGTGAAGGTTTTCTTGGCCTTAACGCTCTATGGAAAGGGAGGAGCTTGTTCTTCATTAATGTGTACTCGTCCTGTTCGAAACCGAAGAAGAGATTATTTTGGGAGGAATTGACAAAAACTAAAAAAGCTTTTGGTTATGGTGATTGGATCATTGGAGGTGATTTCAACGCAGTGGCGTTTAAGGAAGAAAGGAAGGGTATTGGGGCTGTCAAGAATAGGAGTGAGATGGCGGAGTTCAGAAGCTTCATCAGTGATCTTGATGTTGTTGATGTTCCATGTGAAGGAGGTATGTTCTCTTGGTTTAACAAAGCTGGTAATGCTATGAGTAGACTTGACAGATTTCTTTTGTCTGAGAGTATTGTTGATCAGTGGAAAATTAGAGGTCAATTCATTGGCAGGAGAGAGATCACTGATCACTGCCATATCTGGTTACTTGCGAACATGCAAAATTGGGGTCCTAAGCCTTTTTGTTTTAATAACAGTTGGTTGAATCATCCCGGGTTCATCTCTTTTGTGAAGGATAATTGGTGCTCTGAGGTCATTTTAGGGAGGGGTGACTACGTTCTCAAAACTAAGCTCTCTAAGCTTAAGGAGGGCCTTAAGGTGTGGAGTAGAACGGTGTTCGGGTGGATTGACGTTAACATAGAGGTAGCAATTGATAAATTGAATGATCTTGACAAAGAAGTTAGTGCTTTGGGGTTTGAGAGTTTCGATGATATGGTTAAAAAGAGAGCTTTGGTTTCGGACCAGGTTTGGCAGAACTTGATTTTAAAAGAGGAGATGTTTAAGGCTAGTGCGAGAGAGTCTTGGTCGAAGTATGGTGACTGTAACTCAAAGTATTTTCACCTGGCTATTAAGAAGCGGCGCAGAAGAAACAACGTTTGGTCTGTTATGTCTAATGCAGGTTTGGTTGAAGATGTGAATGGGGTAAAAGAGGAGGTGAGGCTGTTTTTTCAAAAGAATTTTAGTGATCAGCGATCTTTTGTTCCTAGTTTTGAGTCTCTGAACCTGAAGACTCTTTCTGAGGATGACAGTAAGGGTTTGGAAGCCAGTTTTTCTGAAGATGAGATTAAAGCAGCAGTTTGGGGGTGCCAGGGAGATAAGAGTCCGGGGCCTGATGGTTTTTCGTTTGCCTTCTTTCAAAAGTGTTGGGAGATAGTTAAAGACGATGTGATCAACTTTGTCAATGACTTTTACCATAATCCGGTGTTAACTAAAGCTGGGGTGTCGTCGTTCATTTCTTTGGTTGCGAAAAAGAAGAACCCTCAAGATTTAAGGAGTTATAGACCAATATGCCTTATCAATTGCTATCAAAAAATCTTGTCAAAGTTATTGGCTGGTAGGTTAAAAGTTGTCATTAGTTCTTTGGTTTCTGAGGAGCAGACTGCTTTTGTGCAGGGGAGATGCGTGTTCGACGGAGTTATTGTTACCAACGAGGTGCTGGATGTGGCAAATAGAAGTAAACGTAGTTGTGTGTTATTCAAGTTGGACTTTGAGCGTGCATATGACTGCGTATCATGGGATTTCCTCATCAGCCTGTTACGAAAGTTGAAGTTTGGTGAGAGATGGATTCTTTGGATTAAAGCTCTTGTGTGTAGGGGATTCATGTCTGTTCTAGTGAATGGAAGTCCTACTAAGGACTTTGCAGTCGAGATTGGTCTTCGTCAGGGAGACCCTTTGTCTCCGTTTCTCTTCATTTTGGTTATGGAAGTGTTAAACTATATGGTTAAGGAAGCAGAGATAAAAGGTTTGTACCAGGGTTTTAAAGTGACAGATGATGTTACGATTAACATTGCTTAATTTGTGGATGACTCGTTAATGGTAGGAGAAGCCAGCTGGGGTAACCTTTGGTGTATTAAGGCATTATTGCGTGGATTCGAGATGCTCACAGGTCTGAAAGTGAACTTTTCTAAAAGCAGGATTGATGGGGTTAATCTGGACAAAGATTTCCTGGCTACAACATCCGTGTTCCTTCACTGTGATACGCTGTGTATTCCGTTTTGTTTTCTTGGTATCAAGATTGGTGCGAACCCAAGACGTGTTTCTTTTTGGCAAGAAGTGGTTGATAAAGTGAGAGGTAGACTGGCAGATTGGAGAGGTAGAAACATGTCGGTTGGTGGTAGGTTGGTTTTGGTTAATTCCGTGATCAATGCTCTCCCGTTGTATGCGTTCTCGTTTTATAAGGTCCCATCGAAGGTTTTGAAACAGTTGCAGACTATTCAGAGTAGATTTCTTTGGGGCGGTTACGATAGTAATAGAAAGATTCATTGGGTAGCGTGGGATACGGTGTGCCTGCCAACTGTTTTGGGTGGCCTTGGAGTTAAAAATCTTGCAAGCTTAAACGCTGCCCTCCTTCTCAAGTGGAAGTGGAGGTTGATGGTGGATGGTAATAGTGTTTGGAAGAGGTTGCTAAAAGGCAGGTATGGTGAGAATTTAACTCTTAGCATTAATAACTTTGATGGTGAGAAGACTAACAGTAAGGATTCGATTTGGTGGAGGGATTTGGTTGGGATCGGATATGATGTGGCTTCCAAGAGGAATCGTTTTGTAGAAAAGGTTTCATGTACGCTAGGGAATGGCAGAACTGTTTCTTTTTGGCATAATTCTTGGCTGACGGATAGTCCGTTGAAACTTATGTTTCCTGGTTTATTTTATTACGCGAAACAGCCGCAGGGATCGGTAGCTGATCATGGAGATTGGAATGGCGAATCGTGGTCCTGGGATGTTCCTTTTAGCCACTTTCCTTTGGGTTCAGAACTGGACAGTGAGAAAAATAAGTTGATGGAACTGCTGGTCGGTGTTGTTGTTTGCAGGGAGAAGGTTGACGGATTCTCGTGGAATTCTGCCTCGGATACTTTGTTCCCTCACCAGGACTCGTGTGAGTTTTCGGTTAGATCGTGTTACGATTCTATTCATTTCCACTCTTTCGTGAACACGGTGGATGAGGATACGTTGAAAGGATTAAATAGAATATGGAAACTCAAGATACCGCTTAAGGTTAAAGTGCTGTTATGGAAAGTGTTGCGGAATCGTATTGCTGTTAAAAGTAACTTGTTGAAGAGAAACGTTAGACTCCAGGATGATGATAAGGGGTGTAAAAGGTGTGGGAGCTATATTGAGAGTACTAACTATGTTTTCTTTGAGTGTCCGGTAGCGGTTGAGGTTTGGAAGGGAGTTGAAAGATGGATAGGCATACACCCCATTTGTAAAACAAGTTGTTTGGATTCTTTGTTGGATTTTGAGAATTCTGTCTCTACTGCCTTAGGCGGAGGGACTGGTTTAGAGATTTGGGCTGCTGCAGTGTGGTATATCTGGTATGGTAGAAACTGTTTTACTTTTGATTCTGTTGAGTTATCGGTTGACGATATATTGAATTCTATTAAGTATTTTAGTTGGAGATGGTTGTCCTCCCTCTTAGGCCCTTTTAAGTTCTCTTTTTTTGAATGGTATGTTGTACCGTTAATGTGTCGTTAGGCTGGACTATTTCTTGTTTTCCTTTTGTAAGGGTCTGCACCCCTTGTGCAGTTGGCCTGGTATTTATATAATTTTCCTTTTGAAAAAAAAAAGAGTAAGAATCAACAAAACACTTTATTGGATCAATCACAATCATAAATCACAATAATAGTCAGACTATAAATGGTAGAGTACATTTGTAAACATTAGTGTTAGAAAATGTAGAATACACCTAAAATATTAACACATGGATGAATTCAGATTCCGATAGATGTAGTTTTTCAAACTGAACCAGTCTAAAAATACTCGCCTTAAATCGGTTTATTGCAATTTTGTCACCCGATACCCGAACCGACCCACCCGGAGTAGTAACAGATATTTTGATTTTTTGATTTTCCGGTCGGGTCGATATAATTTGTCCACTCCTATGTTTTACTAAATTTTTGTTAGGACCGAGAACATAAATGATATTATAATAATTAGTAAATTATTTAAATATTTAATCTATTTTTGTTATCATATAAGTTTAGGAGTTTGTAATTATATTTTAATTTTGTATATTTTGTAATTATTTTATTTTAATAATAGCTTAATTTATACAATTTTTGTTATTATAGTATGAATATTTATTTATATTTATTTTACCTTAATATTTAACTATTTAAATTAGAGTAACTATTATTAAGATTGTTTCTTTTATAGTTTATGATAATTTGGATACAATTAATTTTATTATCTATTTTTTAAAAATAAATTTGTGTCATTCCTAAAAATAATACAAAATATATTTTTGATGACTAAGTTATAATTTTATTATGTTTAATTTTTAAATAGATTGAAATTCATCAATTTTTATTTAACAAATTAATTTTGCAATAAATTGCAGTTATATCTCATCAGTGAAAGAATATAAAAGAAAAAGCATCAATTATTTTGTTGTGTAATTTAAATTTAATACAATGATGTTCATAAAGTGATATCCTCTATTTTTTTTTGAATTAATAATATGATAAAATAAATATAAATTTATGAAACAAATCAAAACAAAAATACTTTTTTAATGCATTATTTATTATTGATTAGGTTGAAAATAAAAGTTATGTCAAATTAAGTTTAATATTATATTAATAAAATGACAATATACTTTAATAAAATTGTAAGTTTAAAATATATTAATTAATTATTTTATATAAATATAATGTCCAAAAAAGAATAATACTTTATTAAAAAAATTAAAATAAAGGAGATCAAAGGTTGGTGTGATGGAAAAAAATCTTCTAAAAAAATAATAGAAAATAGTAATTAATTAAAAATATAATTAAACCAGTTTATTAATTAAAATTTTGCATTAATATAATGAGCGAGTGAATGATTGTAGTTAAGGAGTAAAAGTTAAAAAATAATGTTTTGACTATAATAAATTTTATCCGGACTTTTTCTCTCTGACGATTTCCGAGGTGATTTCCGGCGAACGGTCATCTCTACGGCGGTGAAGACTAAAGCGTAGGAACCACATTCAATTCATCAGGAGGAACCTTCTAAATTTGGTTTAAACTCCTAGCCCTAGGGTTAGGGACCAATTTGGGAGGGGATTCACTGAATGAATTAGGGTTAGGTCAACAGAGGGATACGAGCAAATGGGTCGTGGTTGAGGCAGGCCAAAGAAGATGGTTGCATAGACTCCTCCGGCGAGGGTGCGAGTTTTTACACCGCCGCCTAATGCTCAACTGGATGATACTAGTGGGACAAGAGAAGTAAATGAAACACTGACTACTCCATTTAAACCGGTGACAATAAGATCTGCATTCACACCATACAAACCAGACACACTGGAACCAATAGTAGAAGAGAAAGCTGAAGATGAGCACGCAGATGCCTGTGAGGTGGAAAAACAAGAGGAGAAACCCTGGGTGGACATCATCAAAGGTAATCGCTTACCCTCTAATGGAACATAAATAGAATATATAGCACCCATGATAGTTGATGGAGAAATTAAAGTTGTAATAGAAGAACAAGATATAGCATCTGAATTGAAATTTTGGGAAAATGCACTGATTATGTACACGTTCGACAAAGATCTCTCAATGAATGCCGTTAAGAAGTTTATGTCAAACATGTGGAATTTTGTATCTTTGCCAGAGTTATACTACAATGAGGAGGGATACTTTATCATCAGATTTAAAACTAAGGAGGATAAGGACCTTGTTCTGAGAAGAGGACCCTATACTATATACCATAAGCCCATGTTCCTCCATGAGTGGACACAAGACTTTACACTGGACAATGACATCTGCAGGGTAATACCAAATTGGGTGATTTTACCACAGTTACCTCTAGTGTATTGGGGGGAGAAAAGTATAGGGAAAATTGCGAGTGCTATTGGAAAACCTTTGATGACTGATGAGTGCACATCAAAGAAGCTAAGGGTCTCATATGCTAGAGTGTTAATTGAGGTAGACATAACTGTAGAACTAAAGACCTCAGTCAGCATACAACACCCATCAGGAAAAGAAATCATACAAGATGTGGAATATGAATGGAAACCATCTTTTTGCACTAAATGCAAAAAGGTTGGACATGAATGTAAAGAGCCCAAAGAAAAACCACCAAAGGAGAGGAAAACTCAACAGTGGGTAGAGAAAAAACAAGAGGAAAAAGAGGAGGAAAAGAAAACCACAACAACAATCAGTGCTGTGAAAGAATCAAAAGAACCTGAAATTGAAGAGCAACAAGCTTGGACTGTTGTTGGATCTGCTAGAGGAAAGAGAACTATGATCAGTGAACCTACTACTCTGGGATGAAGGAATGAATTTGCAGTACTAGGATATGGGGAATGCTCAAACAACATTGATGACCATGATTAGCTGGAACATTAGAGGATTGAATAAAAGAGCCAGACACATTGAGATCATTGCACATATAAAAAAACTTCATGTGTCCTTGGCTGCCTTACTTGAAACAAGGGTCAAGAAGAATAATGCTTTGGCAATTAGAAAGAGATTTGGTGAGGATTGGCAGTGGTTAGACAACTATAATCAACACTACAATGGTAGAATTTGGATCATGTGGAAAAAACAACAAATGGATGTGAAGATTGTTGACAGCACAGACCAATATATCCACTGTGCAACTTATGATATGAAAGGAGTATTCACTAACTACTTGACTGTTATTTATGCCCAGAATTAAGTCCAACATAGAAAACACTTATGGAATGACATGCAAAGCAAGGCGAGTGGCATTAGGGAGCCTTGGATTATCCTAGGGGATTTCAATAATGTGCTCAAAATTGAAGACAGAATAGGAGGGAATCCAGTCCAGGCAAATGAGATTGAAGATCTAGAGAAGACGATGACTGAAATAGGGCTTTTTGAACATGAAACCAAAGGGAATTATTATACTTGGTCCAACAGGCACACACATGGAATTATTCACTCTAGAATTGATAGAGTGTTATGTAATGAAGAGTGGCACACAAAATATCCTGATTCTGATGTGGAGATCCTCAATGCTCACATATCAGATCATACTCCCATCAGAGTCAAGAGGTTTGGGCAGGTAATGGAGAGCCATAGCACATATGGAAGGCAGTTTAAATTTTCAAACTGCATATCTGAAAATGCAGAATACCTTGACATAGTGGCTAAAAGTTGGAATAACAACATTAGAGGGGACCCAATGTTTGTTGTGTGGGAGAAACTTCAAAGGCTTCAGGCCCCTTTGAAGATCCTGATGAGAGAAACCACTGAGGGGGTGAAGAAAATTCAGGAAACTAGAATACTCCTTGCACAAGCAGAAGACAAATTGAACCAGGATTTACTGAATCAAGACTGTATGGAACAGGTCAAGAAATTAACTAAGGATCTCACCAAGGCCACTGAACTTGAAGAACAAATTCTCATTCAGAAAGCTAAAGTGAATTGGTTGAAAGCTGGGGATGGAAATAATGCCTATTTCCATGCTACCATTAGAGGGAAGAGAAAACAAACTGGCATTCAGAAGTTGGAAAGTAGAACAGGTACACTTCTTACTGAACAGAAGGACATAGAAGAAGAAATCCTTGGTTTTTACACTGATCTTGTTGGCACCAATTCCCAAAGAAGATTGAAAGTGGACATTACTGCTCTTAGAAAAGGTCCTCAACTCAGAGGAAATCATAGAGTGATGTTGGAGCAACCAATTACTGACAATGAGATATGGGAGGCTGCGAAGGGTATTGGAGACACAAAAGCCCCTGGGGCTGATGGGTATAATGCTAGATTTTTTAAGACAGCTTGGAATATCATCAAGGATGATATTAAAAGTGCTGTTCGGGAATTCTTTGAGAAGGATATGATTTACCCTGTTGTAAACTGTGCATTAGTAACCCTCATCCCCAAAACCCCTAGTGCCAAAACTATGAAAGAAATGAGACCCATAGCCTGTTGTACTACCCTTTACAAAATTATATCCAAAATCTTAACTACAAGACTAACTAGGGTTATCAACTTTGTGGTAGATGAGAGTCAATCAGCCTTCATACCTGGAAAAGTTATACACGGTAATATTATCATAGCCCAAGAGTTGTTAAGAGGGTACAATAGGAAAACTATATCCCCTAGATGTGCAATCCAAATGGACATTCAAAAATCCTATGATACGGTTGAGTGGGGGGCTTTGGAAGATATTCTGAGAGAGATGAGCTTCCCTGCTAGATTCATCAAGTGGATCATGCTTTGTGTCACAACAGTTTCTTATAAATATAACATTAATGGTCATCATAGTAAATATCTCAAGACAAATAGGGGCCTAAGGCAAGGAGACCCCATTTCTCCTTTGCTTTTTGTCCTTGTGATGGAGTATTTGCATAGGGTGCTGAAGAATTTGTAGAGTATACCAGATTTTAACTTCCACCCAAGATGTGAGAAACTGCCGATAACAAATATTTGCTTTGCTGATGATCTCATTCTGTTTTCAAGAGGAGATCCCATATCTGTGCAATTGATGATGAAGGAATTCCACCATTTCTATGAGGCCACTGGACTACATGCTAATCCTGCTAAATGTAGGGTATATTTTGGTGGAGTGAGTCAGCTGAACCAAAAACAAATCACTGAAATAACTAAGTATACTACAGGTAAATTGCCTTTTAAATACTTAGGGGTGCCATTGGATAGTAAAAAGCTGACTACTCATGCGTGCAGACCTCTAATAGAAAAAATGCTGGAGAGAATCACACATTGGTCTGCTAGACTATTGAGCTATGCTGGGAGGCAACAACTGATTCAGAGTGTATTATTTGCAATATCAAACTACTAGCTGCAGGTTTTCCCTCTACCAAAGCAAGTAATACATCATATTGAGCAAATATGCAGGACTTTTTTATGGACAGGAAAGGACAATAAATCAAAGAAGGCATTAGTGGCTTGGGATATAGTCTGCAATCCTAAGAAAGCTGGTGGCCTCAACATCACCTCCTTGATGGAATGGAACCAAGCAACTATGGGCAAACTGTTATGGAATATTCAAAGGAAGACTGATAAGCTATGGGTGAAATGGATAAATATCTATTATATGAAAGAGAGAGACATCATGATTGCCCAGATTACTCAACAAGGTTCTTGGCTGCTGAAGAGCATACTGAAGAGTAGAACCATTATAGCAGGCACAAGGTATTGGACTGAAGCTATGAATGGACATCAATACAAGACTGGGCTGATGTATAGAGAAATACGAGGAGAGAAATCAAATGTGGAACGGAGACATATTCTCATCAATAACCATGCTAGACCAAGGGCAAAATTCATATTGTGGTTAGCATTAATGGGGAGGCTTAATACCAAAGATAGACTATGCAAGTTTGGAGTCCACACTGATGGTATATGTAGCTATTGTGATCAAAATGAAACTCTAACCCATTTGCTATTTGAATGTCAGATCACTAACCAAATATGGGAGGCAATTATGCAATGGATTGGTTATCAGAGGAAACCTACTAAATGGATGGATGAGGTACAATGGATGATAACAGAGATTAAGAGGAAAGGTTGGAGAAGGAATTTTCTGAAAATGGCTTTTGCTGAGGTGGTCTATGAAATCTGGTGTGAAAGGAATAGAAAATGTTTCACTCAAGGAGGTGTTACCATCAACTTGAAGAATATAGTCCAAAATGTGATACTTGTGAGGAGCACTACACATGGAAATATCAAAAAACATATTCACAAATTACATGTAATTATAGAGTAGTATAAGATTCTTGTTTGCTACCTTGGTTCCCTGGATCCTTTGGATCGGGTTGCTTTGTAACTGTTTTTTTGGCAATATAGTATATATTTTCCCAAAAAAAAGTTAAAAAAATATAAAAAGTGGTAGTTCAAAGGTTGGTGTGGTGAGAAAAACATATTTTAAAAAAATAATATGAAAATAACAGTTAATAAAAAAATGTAACCAAATTAATTTATTAATTAGAATTTAGCATTCATATTATGAGTAAATGAATTTCACATATAAAATAAAGGTCTAAATTTTACGATTTCTTATAAATAAAGGTCTAGATAATTTGTCTATGTAATTAGATATAATATAAATATGTGTAATTTAATCTCACATATTATTGACTAAAAAGTATATATATTTTTTAATTTATTGTCTTCCACGTTAAGAAATTAATAGTATAATTGCAACCATAATCTAAATGGCCTACAAAATAATTTTATATGCAAATAAAAAATTAAACATCAACTATTATAAAAAAAATGTAGTTTTATTTCTAATATGAAAATAACAGTTGATAAAAAATGTAACTAAACTTATTTATTAACTAAAACTAGTAAGAAACCCGTGCGACATGTATCCATTCCTAAATTGTTAAGTATGATACCATGTTTTCAGTTGGTTAACATTAATATAGTGATAACTTATGATTTATCCAATTTCAATTCATGTGTTTCAAACATTAAACATAATATAATATAATTCTATCAATGATACATAATTTTTTCCAAACAATGTATTAAACAAAACATTTAAAATGTATGCGATTAGTCATAAACTTGACAGGGCGACATTCAAACATATTTAAAAATATGTCTCATGAAAACAACGTTGATATTGAACTTCATCGTTACAACAACCAACCAATATCAACAAATCACATTCTAGAACTGCATGAAGAAATATATCAAATTGTATACTGCCTCTGCCTCTTTCCAAACTATAAAAAAAAAATGAAGTTTGTGCCATGTATATATAAAATTGATATTTAATTTGTAGTAGTCGAACACGGTTTATTCTTCTTGTCATGTATTAAGATTTTTAACCCACTTTTACTCTTAACTCTTAAAATTGCAACATACAATTGGTCACGACTAAACACAGGAGTAGGCAAGTACAATCCGACACTATCAAGTGATTGTCCCTAAGATTTATTAATTGCCATTGCATAGGAGACAATGATCGGAAATTGTCTCATAATCAACTTGAATGGCCAAGGTGACTCAGAAGGTGACATAGACATTCGCGGAATGTAAAAAATGTTACCTATGTTATTTCCAGACATGATTTTTGCCTCAATGACATGATTTGCTAGCCTTGTAACAATTAGTCTTGTTCCATTGCACAATCCATCAGCTTGGTCCAAATTTCTCATTAGCATAATAGGGGTACCAACCTTCAATTTTATCCTATGATTTGGAAGTCCTTATGTTCTTAATTTACTAAGAAATTCTGGAGTCTGAACTTCATATGCTTCATTATAACTTGTATCTGTTGTATCAATTGAATCAAAACTCAAATACTCTTTCTCTTCTCCTACAAAAATGTTTAATACGAAAACATAAAAACATTAGTAAAAATAATTTATTTAATGTATTGTTTTATGCATAAATAGACTAAAGTTAATGGACATTTATCCGGTATCAAATCCAACACATAACGATTGATTTTATCAACAATTTCAATGATGGATGCAAGAATTACTTTTCCTTGTAAGAATGCAACATCTTGAAATTTTTCCAACAAATTCGGATATGTGCTATCAACAATAGTCTTTATAGGATCATCAAAATTAGATATTAATAACTCTTGGGGAATTTATATATCAACCAACCCATCATTTGGTTCAGAAATCTTACCATCCCCAACGTTTAAGATCCATTTTGAGAATTCTGATAGTTCATTAGAACTTGTATTATCTGTTCCTTGCTGCAATCTCATATATTTTGCTAGTGTTAGAACCTGACAATAGTCCTATACATAAGATGAGATAATTGATGCATAGACAATATCGGAACGACCTGCTCTTGGAACAACTGGAAGAATCTGTCTGAAATCTCCTCCAAAAATAACAACTTTTCCACCAAAAATTATATTCTGAAGACCCTTTTTGCTCATGACATCTTTAAGGGTTTTATCCAATGCCTCAAAGCAGTTCTTATGAGACATAGGTGCTTTATCCCATATTATTGCATCCGTTGTTTCAAATAATTTTGAATTTTCTGTGTATTTGACAATGTTGCAAGTTGAGTTGTCCAGTGTTGGTACCGGAATTTTGAACTTTAAGTGCGCTGTTCTTCCACCTAGAAATAATAATGATGTTATCCCACTTGAAGCAACAGTAAGAACAATTTTTTTCTGCGAACGAAGTTCACTTGATAGTGTTCTCCACATGAAAGTTTTATCGGTCCCTCCGTAACCATGTAAAAAAACACCCCTCCTCTCCGTTTGTTAACAGCTTCCATGATTGTATCAAATATTAAACATTGTTCATCTATAAATTATAAAGTTAGAATTATGAACGTAAACAAAAAAAAAAGACATTTCCCAAATTCATAGTAAAAATAAATAAATAACCTGTAAGGGCACGAAAAAGTTCTTGGAAATTCTTTATTTCCATATCGGCATTGTAATCAAGTTCGTCATAAATCAGCCTATTGCCAACATTTGTTGTGACATATGAATCCGGATATGACATACATTTAAATTCCTTCAAACTTCTTCGATTTGATTGCAACATATTCTCAATCTCAATGAGTGTCAAATTCTTTAACTCAGTGTCTGATAGCTGCAAATTTGTTAAAAATGTGTCATCACTTTATATAATGACATTGTGACTACATTCATATGATCACGATATGTATACTGCATCCTAAGTTTAGTATTTCATAAAAATACATCCTGTAGGTGCAAGCTTTATGTTGGAATACATTTTACAATATAATATGTCTTAAAAATCTGCTCTGCAAGCGTATTTTTTAATGTTGCAACAGATGGAAATTATATGAAAAATATTAAATTTTTCTTGCAGCTACTTAACTAAGAAGTTATACGTATAACTGCTGCTATTGTTGTTGTAATGTTGCCACTGACTAACAACATCTGCATCAAATCTTAATGTTACAGGTGAAAGTTAACAAATAAACTATTACATTGAGATAATGATGTTGTAACTGAAAATAAGAAAAACGAAATAGATATCATGCAACATCAAGATAATTATATACGGTAATACATGTTAATGTTGCAGCAGACTTGGAAACTAATAAATACTTATATACTGTTATAACAAAATATATAAGAGTCAAAGAAATGCTTATGTCGATTTACTTGAGAAAATTTAAAAATTGGTATTTACCTTTTCTATTTGTATTTTGTCTTTGTTGATATAGAATACCGTCAAATAATGTCCTCCAAGTTTTTTTCCAAACATTGCGTGGTCTATTGACAGTACTGGATAGTAGTGATAACACTATTTTAGTGTGTTACTTTCACCCAATGTATGTGACATTTCTAGTTCATGATTTCACTTATGTAGCATGAGTTTAAGGTGTTTTAGCATGATTTAAGCTTTAAGCACTTTATGTGCTTCTTTTATGTTTTCTTTGTGTTTATGCTCTAAAAGGAAGTTAGATGATGATGAGAAGAGGCATGACTCCAGTTGCCATATTCTTGAGCAGAATGAGGAGCTAGTTGGAGAGTTGATGATTTAATCAACCATTTCACCAAGGGAGTTGGAGATTGACGATGAAAAGTCAAGAATGACTAGGGCTCACGTGGCAGCATTATGAAGAGCAATGGAGCAAAAGACATGGATAAGATCAAGAAAGCTAGAGGACAAAAGGTAGTACGGTGGGGACCACTCAGCAAAGAGCGCCCAGCACCAACACCACCAGCCATCTGCTCTGCTCCACCAACCGTCTGCTCTGCTCCACCAACCGTCTGCTCTGCTCCACCAACCTGCTACAGCCGCCTGTAAAAAGCAAATTTGTCTCCCACCAACATCTATACCAGATTGCTTGCAAAGGAAGGATTGATGGACAGCTGTCCCACATGAAGGATTTGATTTGGGCCTGACCTTATTTTCCTCAAGAGACCCACAATCCAAGAAAGGAGTAACTACCACTTCCACTCATCACTATTTAAAAAGAGCTTGTGCATTGAAGACAAGGAGACAAGAGATTCCACACACGACAATATTTTATTTTCAGTTTTTAAGTTATTTTCAGTTCCAAGAGTTAGAGTATTATTAGAGAGTATTCTTTTCTTCTCCAGACCTGTACGCTCTGCTGAGAACTGTCGTGACTGAAGAGAGTTGTTGCTGTTTATCCAACGCAAGAGATCTCCCAGTTATTATTAGGTTGCATTTCTTTACTACACTGTGTAAGATGATGGTTCCTATTAATCTCATTCCAGTAGTTTGTACTCAGCTCACTATGAGCTAAACCTTTGTTTGATGAGACTAATGAAGTTAGTATAAAAGTTGTTTTTATGTTAATATGATGTGTTGGCTAGTGTCTTATTTTGTTATGTTTTTTTATGCTATAAACTTGGTCCTTAGAGTGATCAACTAGGAACAAAGTAAAAGTTTGTTGCTGAGAGAGATCCAATAAACAAGCGGATTTCATAACAAAAGTGGTTAATAAAGTAGGATAGAGATATTCATTTAAATCAACTTGCTTAGAGATAAGAAGTTGAGGCCATAAAGATTTTTCAGAATTAAAACCAGACGTATTCTAGGGTTACAAGTGAGACTTAAAGATTTGTTCCCTTGCTCTAGTTATACATGTTTTTGATGTTGTAGAGATACACCACTAGATCACGTTCTGACCTTTTGAGGCATGACACTTCACATCATAAAGGCATATTAAACAGTAACTATACTAATGGATTTAGCTCATCAATTACTCTCTGATATTTTAACTCCTCTTTAGCTTTAAGTTATTTTAGATAATTGTGTGTGCTCTTGTTCTTTATTCTCATATTTCTGTTACCTTGCTCATACTTTTCTTAAACAAAGAAAACTAATATTAGTAGTTCAAATACTTTACACTTCTTTGTGGGTTCGACCTATACTTTATCACTTGCTACATTACCAAACATGTATACTTGCATGTGACACTATTGCTCTAAACCATTTAAAAGAAAAGCATTATATAAATTAGAGTATATTGTAAGCAACAAGTTTTTGGTGCCGTTGTCGGGGAAGTGAAATTTTTTTTTGAAAAACTATATTTATTTTTTCTTTTTGTTTAAGATTGTATTTGAGCTTTTAACGTTTGCTGTGATTTGGTGATATGACAGACTTAAGCTATTGCATGCGCAGGTCGTTACAACTAGTTTACAGTGGTTATCCTGAACCTGAAAGAATTCTCAAAGCACGAAGAAGATTTGTACGTGCTCAGCAAATATCTGGAGATTCCTCAACTTCAGCTGTGGCTGAACCTGAAGGAGTAGTGTACGAGGAGGACACGGAAGAAGAAAGCTCATCGTCTTCTTCAGACGAGTCATTACACGAGATAACCATGGCAGAGCCAAATATCATTGGCATTGCCAATGACCGAGCGTGCATCATTAGGGACTATGCTATATTTGATCCTAATGCTATGAATACTGGCATTGCTAGGCCAGCCATCACAGCACCACAATTTGAGTTCAAGCCTATGATGTTCCAAATGTTACAAGCGGCTGGTCAATATTCAGGCTCTCCTCATGAAGATCCTCATTTGCACCTAAAACAATTTTTGGATATTGCTGACAACTTCAAGATCCTTGACGTGCCAGTAGATACCTTTAGGTTGAGGCTGTTTCCATATTCTCTAAGCGATCGAGCCAAGAGCTGGCTTAATTCTTTGGAACCAAATTCCATTACTACATGGAATGCCTTGGCAGAAAAGTTTCTGGCCAAGTATTTTCCTCCTTCCAAAAATGCAAAAATGAGAAATGAAATCACATCATTTAGGCAAGGAGATGATGAAACGTTGTTTGACGCATGGGAAAGATTTAAGGAGCGGTTGAGACAATGTCCACATCATGGGATTCCCATCTGCATACAACTTGAGACTTTCTATAATGGATTAATTCCATCCTCAAGGAACATGTTAGATGCATCCAGTGGTGGAGCTCTATTGTCTAAATCCTATGACGATGGGTACAAGTTAATTGAAAGCATTACGACCAACACTTATCAATGGCCAGTCACAAGGGTCACTTCAAGTTCAACTCAAAAGAAGCCTGATGGAGTTCATGAAGTCACTGAGACCACAACTCTTGCTGCTCAAGTGGCTCAGATCCACCAAATGATGAAAAATCTGATGAATCCTAAAGTGCAAAAATCTGACCCTGTTAAGGTGGTTACTGACGCTTCTGAGGTTGCCTGTGTTTACTGTGGAGGACCACATCTATTTGAAGAATGTTCTGCAAATCCTGTTTCAGTTAACTATGTTGGTAATCCCAACAACAACAGCAGATACAACAACCCTTACAGTAACACTTACAACCCAGGATGGCGCAATCATCCCAATTTCTCTTGGAGTAACAATCAAAATCAACCTAAACCGCAAGCAACTACCCCACAAGTTCCACCTGGTTTTTCTAACCCTACTTATGCTGGGGGTAATCAAGGAAACAACCATCTAGAAAATGTTCTCAAGTCCTTTATTCAAGAAGTAAAGAATCAATTTCAAGCACAAGGAGTAAGTATCAAGAACTTGGAGAACCAAGTGGACCAAATTGCTACGGCTCTAAGTTCAAGAAACTTGGGTAATCTTCCCAGTTCTACTGAGACTCCCAATACACAAGCTGGAGTGAACAATGTTGAAACTTGCCAAGCTCTTAAGTTAAGAAGTGGCAAGGAAATTGAAGAGACCATAACAAAGAGCAAAGAGTCAAGTACTGCTGTGTCTAAGCCCGACATTCCTGGAGCAAAAGACAGTGATGGAGAACCGTCTTCATCCAAACAGCAAAAGCACAAAGATAATGTACTCACTGAAGATTACATTCCTCCAGAAAATCAAGAAGTCATCACTGAAGCCAACAAGAAGCAAAAGTTTGTGCAAGAAAGACCACCACCCCCTTTTCCATAAAGAATCAAAAAGGAAAAGGAAGAGCAACAATTTTCAAGGTTCATGGAGATCTTGAAGCAGCTTCATATCAACATACCATTGATTGAAGCCATTCAACAAATGCCAAACTATTCAAAGTTCATGAAGGATATGCTTACCAACCGAAAAGGGTGGGAGAGTTTGCTACGGTTGCACTTACGCAAGAGTGTAGTCAATTAGTTCAAGGCAAACTCCCTCCTAAGTTGAAGGATCCTGGAAGTTTCACTATTCCATGCACAATTGGAGTCACCTTTTGTGGAAAGGCATTATGTGATTTAGGGGCCAGCATTAATCTCATGCCTCTATTCATATTTAAAAAGCTGGGGATAGGTGCTGCCAGGCCTACAACCATCACCTTGTAGCTGGCAGATAGGAGTATTTGCTACCCACAAGGGAAGATTGAAGATGTGTTGGTGAGGGTTGACAAGTTTGTCTTCCCTGCTGATTTTATCATTATGGATTTTGAAGCTGATGAGGAGACATCCATTTTGTTGGGAAGGCCATTCCTAGCGACGGGTAGAACCTTAATTCATGTTGAAAGAGGAGAACTCACCATGAGGGTGACCGGGCAGCAAGTAATGTTTAACATACTTAATGCCTTGCAATACCCAGAAGAGGGGGTGGATGAGTGTTCTATGATATCTAGTTGGGAAGGTTTAATTCATAAGAACCTTCTAAAGGCTAATGATGTATTGAAAATTGAGTTAGGAAAAGTGGAAGATGAAGGGCTAAAAGATGGAATCATCTATGGTCCAATGCCAAAGCAAGAGGAAGGGTATGTGGAAGTGATAGAATCCACCACAGTAGCTACCTTCCATTGAAGAACCACCTGAATTAGAGCTTAAGCAACTTCCAGAGCATTTACAGTATGCATATCTGGAGGCAGGACAGAAGCTGCCAGTTATCATAGCTACAGATCTGCAAGAGGAGCAAAAAGAGCAACTGATTTCACTACTGAAGAGACACAAGAAGGCAATTGCATGGAAGATTTCTAATATTAAGGGAATCAGCCCTGGAAGAAAATGCTAAGAATAGCATCGAGAGTCAACGAAGACTGAACCCCATCATGAAGGAGGTTGTGAAAAAAGAGATTATCAAGTGGTTAGACGCATGAATTATCTACCATATCTCTTATAGTATGTGGGTAAGTCCAATCCAGTGTGTACCGAAGAAAGGAGGCATGACAGTGATAGTCAATGAGAAGAATGAGCTCATTCCCACTAGAACAGTTTCTGGTTGGAGAATCTGCATGGATTATAGGAAGTTGAACAAGGCAACAAGGAAGGATCATTTTCCTTTTCCTTTTATTGATCAGATGCTGGATAGATTGGTTGGAAAGAAGTATTATTGCTTCTTAGATGGATATTCAGGCTACAACCAAATTGCAATATCTCTGGAGGATCAAGAAAAAACCACATTCACGTGCCCTTATGGCACCTTCACTTTCAGAAGGATGCCATTTGGATTGTGCAATGCACCAGCCACTTTCCAACGTTGCATGATGGCTATCTTCTCGGATATCATAGAGAATTCCATGGAAGTATTCATGGATGATTTTTTAGTTTTTGGTGAGTCATTCAAGGATTGTCTAAAGAATTTGGAGTTGGTGCGGACCAGGTGTGAAGAGAAAAACTTAGTCCTCAATTGGGAAAAATGCTATTTTATGGTAAAAGAAGGAATTGTTCTTGGTCAGAATTTCTAAAGAAGGATTGGAGGTAGATCAAGTAAAGGTGGAGGTAATTGAAAAACTACCCCCCACCAGTCAATATCAAGGGCATTAGGAGTTTCTTGGGGCATGCTGGATTTTATAGGAGGTTTATAAAATATTTTTCAAAAATCTCTAAACCACTATGCCAGCTGCTGCAGCATGACACGCCTTTTGTCTTCAGTGAAGAATGCCTTGAATCTTTCAATCTTTTGAAGAAGGCTCTTATTTCTGCACCGGTAGTCAAAGTTCCAGATTGGTCCAAGCCCTTTGAGTTAATGTGTGATGCAAGTGACTTTGCCATTGGTGCTATTCTAGGCCAGCGGCATAACAAAGTTTTCCACACCATTTACTACGCAAGCAAGACCTTGATAGAAGCACAAATCAATTACACAACCACAGAAAAGGAGCTGCTAGCAGTAGTGTTTGCTTTTGATAAGTTTAGACCTTATTTGGTAGGAACTAAAGTCATTGTGTACACGGATCATGCAGTAATCAAATATTTGATTGCCAAAAAAGATGCAAAGCCATGGCTCATACGATAGGTGCTTCTCCTACAAGAGTTTGACTTAGAGATAAGAGATAAGAAAGGAGTAGAAAACTCAGTTGCTGATTATCTTTCAAGACTACCAGAAGAAGTTCAATCTCAAAGCAGTGGAGAGATTAAAGAAAGTTTTTCGGATGAGAAGCTGTTGGTGATTACTAATGGCATGACTCCTTGGTACGCTGACATTGTGAACTACTTGGTCAGCAGAGTTGTGCCACCAGAATTCAACTACCAACAGAGAAAGAGGTTCTTCCACACCGTAAAGAACTATTTCTGGGATGAGCGTTACCTATACAAGAAGTGTGCAGACCAGTTTCTAAGGAGATGTGTTGATTATGAGGAGGCACGCCAGATCTTATCAGCATTCCACAAAGCCCCATATGGTGGACATTTTGGTGGAGTCAGAACTACAGCAAAGGTGATGCAATTAGGTTATTTCTGGCCTTCCATTTTTAAAGATGCTCATGAATTTACAAAGAGGTGTGATAGATGTCAAAGGGTTGGAAATGTGTCCATGAGACAATAGATGCCACTCACTAGTATTCTTGAAGTAGAAATTTTTGATGTGTGGGACATTGATTTCATGGGACCATTCCCTCCCTCTTTTGGAAATCTTTACATCCTTGTAGCTGTGGACTACGTGTCCAAGTGGATTGAGGCAGTAGCAACGCCATCCGATGATGCTAAGGTTGTGACTAAGTTCTTGCTCAAGAACATATTGACAAGACATGGCATGCCTAGAGCTATCATTAGTGATGGTGGATCCTATTTTTGCAATAAACTTTTTGAAAACTTAATGGCAAAATATGGGATTAAGCATAAGGTTGCTACAACCTACCACCCACAAACCAGTGGACAAGTGGAGTTGTCCAATAGAGAAATCAAGAGAATTTTGGAAAAAGTGGTTAACCCCACAAGAAAGGATTGGTCCAAACACTTGGACGAAGCACTATGGGCATATATGACTGCCTATAAAACCCCCTTAGACATGTCTCCATATAGACTTGTCTATGGGAAGGCTTGTAATCTACCCATTGAATTGGAGCACAAGGCATTTTGGGCTGTGAAGCAATTAAATTTTAATATTCAAAATGCTGGCCAAGCTAGAATGCTCCAATTAAATGAGTTAGAGGAGCATAGACTGTTCTCATACGAGAATGCTGAATTGTACAAGGAAAAGACCAAGAGGTGGCATGACATGAAATGTCAGAAAAGGGAATTAGTGAAAGGCCAAAAATTTTTACTTTTTAACTCAAGGCTGAAGCTATTCCCTGGAAAATGAAAATCAAGATGGTCTGGACCCTTTATTTTAGAGGAAATTTACCCCCATGGTGTTGTGGAATTGTTGAATGAGAAAAACGGAGGAAATTTAAGGTTAACGGCCAAAGGGTCAAAGCTTACCTTGGAGAGTCCTCAAGTAACACAAGGTATGCCCTCCATTTTATTGATTAATGGATTTTTGTGTTGGTCAGGCGATAAGACCTTAAAATAGCGCTACTGGGAGGCAGCCCAACTTTATGCAATTTTTTCTTTTGTTTTGTACAGGATCATGATGTGTTCTTGTGGCGTCAGCTCATGACAAGACGAGACATGCCAGCAATAGACACAAGGATGGTGGAGTTGGAGTATGGGAAAAGTGAAGGAATCAAAAATTTTCCTAAGTCCAATGAGATTGAAGTGCATCATAGGGAGTATGCGTCTTGGGCTTAGTGAGTGAGCAGAGTTATGATGGCCAGGTCTGCCACGTCAAACACCTCAGCCACCTAAACATGCAAACCCACTAAAATTTGTCTTTTCAGGTGTCAAACCTAGGGCTTTCCACTCCTTGCCCTACGAAACACAAAAACAGAAAAATCTCTCTCTTCAACTTTCAAGAAATGTTTTATTTTATTATTTCCTAAAAACTTTTTCCAACCATCTTTACAACTCCCCCCCCCCCCAACCCACTTTTACCTATACACAAACCTTTAGGCAAAAACCTCTTACCTTTCATTTCAACTTCTTCTCCGAAACCCTAAAAAAAATTCTCACACCCTTGTTTTCCTCTTTCACTCAAGAAAAATGGCAAGAGACCTATAAACCGACCGTCGTTACAAAGTAGCTGCAAAGAAGAATGCCACCCCTACCATTGACATATCAAGTCAGGACGAAGACGAGATCTTTGTCAATGTGGAAGCACACAGATGTTACATGAAACACTTCAGCAAGATGAGTATCTTTGTTGAGCGTGGTTTCATAATGGATACTACTGATGAAGACCTGGGACTCCCAGGGGGTATTGGAACTACAATCTCAAAGTTGAAATGGGAATAGTTGTGCAAGCAGCCTGGTGTATACAATGCGAGCCTAGTCAAGGAGTTCTATGCAAATCTCACTAATCCAGGACACAAAAGATTGGAGGTTATCATAAGAGGAACGAAAGTTATGTATACTGAGTCGGATATCAACTTCTACTTGAAACTGGAAGTTGTGGAGGATGAGTACCAAAACTTGGTACTAAGTTCTCAAGAAGACGAGTATGATGCATATCTGGAATCTTTGTGCGTCCCGGGTGCCAAATGGGTGGATAAAGCAGTCAAGAGAATGGATCTTAGGCCGGAGGTCAAAGTATGGTATCAGTTCTTGAAGCATTCTATCAAGCCAACCGCTCATAATGAGACAGTTTCTAAGGCAAATCTGGTACTTTTACACTGTATCACTGGGTTGAGACTCGTCAATGTTGGGATGATCATAGTGCAGGAAATTCATGTTTGCTCCAAAAAGAAAGAAGGGATGCTCTACTTCCCTTGCTTGATTACAACTTTGTGTCAAAGACATGGTGTGTCTGAGTATGACTCAGATAATTTTGGCTTCCCACAACAGCCATTGGACAAGACACTAGTCATGACACTCATGAAGCCTAAGGGATCGAGGAAGAGAGAAGCTACAACAAGTCAAAGCTCATATGGAACAGAGGAGCAAAACCCAACAATGGAGATCTTAAGGCAGATGCAGAATGATCAACAAGTATACTTTGCTTACCAAAAGGCCAAGACGCAATGGCAAGAAGAAATGTGGGACATGCAAGCCCCATCTCGCATGCTGAAGGTCCCAGAGTTCCCAGACCATATTTTAGGGATTGTTGAACCAGTTGCTGCTGCTGAAGGGGAAGAAAAGAAACTCACGAAAAAGGAGAAGGCTAAAAAGAAGAAGAGAGACAAGGAGTCAAAGAAGAAGGATTTTGAAGAGACCAGCAAGGGTGTGTCTGTGGAAACCAGTCAAAGCCAAGTCAAAAAGAAGAAAAAGCTGAGGAAGGCTTATTCATCTTCACCTCCAGAAATGAAGGAAAGCCCAAAGAAAAAGAAGCTGAAGGCTGAATGGAAAAAGAAAGAGACAGCTGCAGTCGTGACACCACCTTCCAGCCCTATAACAACTGCCAACAAATTTGACTTGAACAAATCAGACCAGGAGGAAGAAAGATCAGAAAAGGATGAAGTCTTGGAAACTATGTTGTCAGAAGTAGAAAAGGATGCAGAAGACTTGGAGATGAACATGGAGAGAGCTACTATGGATGAAGAAAGAAGTGAAGAAAAGGAGGATATTATGGAAGAGATAGTACAATCTGGAGGTGGAACTGAAGACAAGGAAGTAGAGAAAGTGAGGAGATATTACTCCTCCACAGAAACAGAAAAAGAGGAAGTTGCCAAAGAAGACGAGGAAGCGGATAGTGAGGAGACAGAAAAGAACAGAGCTGAGCCAAAACCCCTGCCTGTCATGGAACCTGCCGTTAATGAGGATAACATTGTTGCGGAGGAGCAGCGGGAGGAAACTGAAGAGCAGCCTCAACAAAAGGGGAAAAGTCCAATGAAAGCTGCTAGGAAGGAGGTTGCTGCTGGCACAGCTGGAGAAGGCAGTGAAAAGAAAGATCTGGGAGCGCAGGAGACCAAAAAGAAGAAAAAGAAGCAAATTGTGCAAGCACCAAGAAAGAGCTCCAGGCTTAGGGCCTAAGTGGTAACGTGAAAATAGGTGAGCTCTGATTTGCCACCTCTCATCACTGAGCAGTGAGGACACTGTCCTGACTAAGTTTGGGGGAGGGCATCAGTACTCAACCTATTTTCACCAATTCTAACCTTCTACAATCAACTGTTTCTGTCTTTTACTGTCGTGTCTGTCTTAGGCTGTTGCCCTGTTTTCTACTCATGGATAATGTTTTGGATGTTGTGTTTGATTGGCCGTGTTTTGAGCCAAATGTTTTTAATTTTCTTAAGGGATGTTGTAACGCTCCCAGAACATGATGACCTGCTGTTTTATGTTTTGTTTTAATGATATGTGTGTGGCACTTTGTGTGAAAATTCTTGTGTTAAATGTGTGTTTATCATAACTTAGAATAAGGAAGAACTAGGGAATGTTGGGATTCAACCAAGTCAGGAGCTTAAACTTTTAATTTCTAGGCTCAAGAATAAAGAAGGGGAATGAGGTTGTAGGTGTTAGAAAAGAAAGGTGTAAGAATTTCACCAAATGAGTTTGACATAGGAGACTGATGTTCTCCGTCACGACATCACTAGTCTCCTAAACCAGCCAGAAATTTTTTCCAAAAGAAACTGAATTGTGAAAATCAGGGGAAAGGTTGAACTCCTAGGAATCACAAAGGGAAGGACAATAAGATTTAAATAATGATTGAGATAACCACATAAGGGACACACTTCACAAAGACACGCAAAAGCGTGCAAAAAAATGGTAAAGACCACCAATAAAGTTCTTGTGCCTGAAACTGGAGGAACAGTAAGCGTCTTCATCATAATATCCAGTTGAACTCGCATGAGAAGATTCTGAGATGAGACGTTTTCCCAAAAAAAAGAGAAAGAGACAAAGAAAAGAAATAATAAGTGAATAAGTGTGGTCCCAAATGTGTTAGTAAAAAATATCAAATTAGAATCGGGACAGAATTCCCTGGTGAGACCAAAAGAGAAGAGACCCCACTCAAGAAAGTACACAAGGAGGGATCAAAAAGAGAAAATTGTGGCTTGTTTTCTAGAAGAGTAGGGTCGTGACATGAGACGTCAGTTCCCCTTGAGCTAGCAAAACTTTGGGACAATTGCAAAGCTGAGCAACTCGCACCAGTACCGCTTTCTGACCCTTCCAATTCTTAAACCCTCATTACACTGCTAAACCTGACTGAAGATGTTGAGAACCAAATTCACTTCCCTATGTCTTTCACTGTCACATCACCTAAGGACAGGCGATCATTCAAGTTTGGGGGAGTGATAACACTATTTTAGTGTGTTACTTTCACCCAATGTATGTGACATTTCTAGTTTATGATTTCACTTATGTAGCATGAGTTTAAGGTGTTTTAGCATGATTTAAGCTTTAAGCACTTTATGTGCTTCTTTTACGTTTTCTTTGTGTTTATGCTCTAAAAGGAAGTTAGATGATGATGAGAAGAGGCATGACCCCAGTTGCCATATTCTGGAGCAGAATGAGGACCTAGTTGGAGAGTTGATGATTTAATCAACCATTTCACCAAGGGAGTTGGAGATTGATGATGAAAAGTCAAGAATGACTAGGGCTCACGTGGCAGCATTATGAAGAGCAATGGAGCAAAAGACATGGATAAGATCAAGAAAGCTAGAGGACAAAAGGTAGTACGGTGGGGACCACTCAGCAAAGAGCGCCCAACACCAACACCACCAGTCGTCTGCTCTGCTCCACCAGCCGTCTGCTCTGCTCCACCAGCCTGCTACAGCCTCCTGCAAAAAGCAAATTTGTCTCCCACCAACATCTGTACTAGATTGCTTACAAAGGAATGATTGATGGATAGCTGTCCCACATGAAGGATTTGATTTGGGCCTGACCTTATTTTCCTCAAGAGACCCACGATCCAAGAAAGGAGTAACTACCACTTCCACTCATCACTATTTAAAGAGAGCTTGTGCATTGAAGACAAGGAGACAAGAGATTCCACACACGACAATATTTTATTTTCAGTTTTTAAGTTATTTTCAGTTCCAAGAGTTAGAGTATTATTAGAGAGTATTCTTTTCTTCTCCAGACCTGTACGCTCTGCTGAGAACTGTCGTGACTGAAGAGAGTTGTTGCTGTTTATCCAACGCAAGAGATCTCCCAGTTATTATTAGGTTGCATTTCTTTACTACACTGTGTAAGATGATGGTTCCTATTAATCTCATTCCAGTAGTTTGTACTCAGCTCACTATGAGCTAAACCTTTGTTTGATGAGACTAATGAAGTTAGTATAAAAGTTATTTTTATGTTAATATGATGTGTTGGCTAGTGTCTTATTTTGTTATGTGTTTTTATGCTATAAACTTGGTTCTTAGAGTGATCAACTAGGAACAAAGTAAAAGCTTGTTGTTGAGAGAGATCCAATAAACAAGCGGATTTCATAACAAAAGTGGTTAATAAAGTAGGATAGAGATATTCACTTAAATCAACTTCCTTAGAGATAAGAAGTTGAGGCCATAAAGATATTTTAGAATTAAAACCAGACGTATTTTAGGGTTACAAGTGAGACTTAGAGATTTGTTCCCTTGCTCTAGTTATACATGCTTTTGATGTTGTAGAGATACACCACTAGATCACGTTCTGACCTTTTGAGGCACGACACTTCACATCATAAAGGCATATTAAACAACAACTATACTAATGGATTTAGCTCATCAATTACTCTCTCTAATATTTTAATTCCTCTTTAGCTTTAAGTTATTTTAGATAATTGTGTGTGCTCTTGCTCTTTATTCTCATATTTTTGTTACCTCGCTCATACTTTTCTTAAACACAGAAAACTAATATTAGTAGTTCAAATACTTTACACTTCCCTGTGGGTTCGACCTTTACTTTATCACTTGCTACATTACCAAGCATGTATACTTGCATGTGACACCATTGCTCTAAACCATTTAAAAGAAAAGCATTATATAAATTAGAGTATATTGTAAGTAGCATAGTAACAAATAACTTTCTCAAAAAATGACTGGAACCCCAATTATTTGCTTCATTAATGGCTGCAACATATTCCCTATCATCGTTAAGAAATCCCATTTCGAAGCATGCGTCCTTAAAACTTTCTTGAACCTTTCCACCCACAAATTTTATATCCTCATAGCAAGTTGGTCCTTTGATGACTGTTAGCATCATTCTTAAGTAATAGAACTCACTCGTACTTGGAGGATCCCAAATTAGTCTGCCAATGGTATGGCCCCTTTTACGCGGTCTCCATCGTCGGTATCTTTTATCATAAACAAACTTGGAAAGAAATTGAGAGTACATTAAATTTTGTGTCTCTGGGTATGTTTTGTTTACTTGCATCCATGCCGTAAACATAGATTCTTTCACACTTGGTTTGTCAAGCACCTCAATTATCAATTCATAATCGGTATAGTAAACAGAGTTATCGCCCTCAAGATGAAAGTACAACCTTTCAAGTGCAGGTGACCTACCATGAATAGGAAACGAAAAAAGCCTCCAACACGCTTCACTTGGTGAGACATATCTGCAATCAATATATTGCTTGATAGAAGATTCATCAGAGTCAATTTGGACAACGCAACAGTAATTCTATCATACCCCTTGTTAATATACTTGAATAAGTAATTAACTGAAGTACTCTGATTACAGCATTTCATATTGATGTGTGCTTGAAACTTCTTCAACAAATATGGATTATAAGGAACTACATATCTGTTATCAAGGAGAACATGTTTTTTCATCACTGTATTACCAGTTTCTATTCTTCGGTACACGGGATATCCATCCTGATCAACAATGATTTGAGGCTGATATTTTTTGGGAAAGTATTTTAAGCCCTTTCCATTTTTCATGCAAGGTGAAGACCTGTTTGCTAAACCACATGGACCATGAATCATATGTGTTTTGACCAAGTGATACAGTTGCTTATCATCCTCTTTCGTTGCTATCTCTGCTTAAATGATCTTGTTTATATCATCTGGAGTTGGATACTTGCTTGACGGATGCAAAAACAACAGGATATGGGCATGTGGTAAACCACACTTTTGGAATTCAATCGTGTATATATTTGCAATAAAGTGATTTTATTATAAAACGATGCATATTACATATTTAATAAGATTAAACAAACAAAACGATAACTTAGTGAAAATGCATTAATTTTACTTACATGCAAGTACTTTTCCTACGACATGCTTTTTTGTTAGATCGCACAACAACTCATCAAACTTAATTTTGAAGACTCGTGAGAGGATATTTGGACGATCTTGAGAATTGAAGTTGCTTTTAATAAGCAACCTTTGAATTTTAGCCAGTTGGGATTGCAAGTAAATGTGATAAAAAGGTCTGTAAAACCAAGGTGGCTACAAATTGCCATAAATTGTCTACTTCTAACATAAGTAAATGGTAAAACCAATCTTTTACCTTTGTCTGATCCTTGTGTGTTTACGCCCTGCTGTAATGCGTTCAAATTAAAATATTTAGAAACACACAGCTTTTTCTGATGCTTTCGAATATAATTCAATCGTTGTGACTCCATCATAGTAAATCCATCAACCAAAAACTGTTGAAACAACCTTCTTGACCATAATAGAGTTTGCGCTCCGTTATGTCTAGCTTGAATCCTAAAAGCAAGCCATTCTCTAATGGTAAGCTTATTCCTCTTCATTTTGTTATTTGTATTAGTTTCCCTAAAAAGCACGCCGAGTCTAAAACCATCTTCCCCGTACGGAAACAAAAGTGGATACTGATATGCCAGATAACTTGGATGAAACTCACTTATTCTTTTTAGTCGTTCTCTCTGTCTCTTAAGAATAATATCCCTTTTAGAACCTTTATCAACATCACCAACGATAAGGGCGGCTACCTCCGACACAGTAGGTTGGTTATAAATCCTACCATCTATTGATCTATCAAATATTAACTTCAGCTTGAGATCGAGTAAATGACAATCCTGTAACCTATTTGCTGCCATCCTAAAAGACTTGGCATGTGTGTTAAAATCATCCAACATTAGCTTCAATCGGTTAACTGTTTCTGGAATAATATTGGGGTTGCTTATGCATATTATAATAAAACAGTTAATGTTATAAGAGCTATTAATAAAAAGGTGTAATAAAATAGAGTACAAAATAAGGAAGATTAATGATGTTATAAAGCTAACAAAGTTTTGAAACATCACCCTATTCCTTTAATTTTATGTTGAATCTCATTTTCGGTGTCGTAAATGTATAGTTGAGCAAACTTTGGAGATTTCCCAGGTAAAGGTAGCATGCTCCCAATTCTATGGCAAGTATGTCCATGTATTATTATGTTAGGTGGTCCTCTCCCCTCTTGAAATCTGTTGTCAACTTTCATACCCGGAGAAGTAAAAGCAAACATCATGTTGTACAATCTACAAAACTGTTGATAATTTCGACTTTCTGTTTCACTATTATCAAACAAAAGATGCTGGAGTAATAATGGTGGTGTTTTCAAAAGTGGCAACACGGCTTTACCCTTTCCGCAACACAGTTGGAACTTAGTAATTGCACTATATTTTCGCTTGTCAGTTTTTTCTTGATACCACATAAGTGCTCCATAATGTGTACATTCAACTATGGGATCACCAATATCAAAATAACCTAATTAAATGAAATGTATTTGAAGAATTGGTTCATATAAAATAATTAAAATATAAGTAAAAGCCACAGTATGTAATAGCAGCTACCAAAGTGAAACATCTAATGCAGCACGTAAAGTTATCATTAAAACATAACTTAAATTGATACACACCAATATTGCAAGAATCAAGTGATGTAGAATTGAAGTCTCACACTTCTTCATCATCATAGCTGGAACTTGAGTCATGATCTGCATCTACGACATTAAATTCGCACGAGCTATCGCTCAGTGAATCAACTGTGGATGTCTCGTCACCAGAGTTCTCACTTTCAATGTTGACATTTGGAGTAGATCTGAATGTTGAAGTATCTTGTATAGGCACATTGGTTGTGGATGAAGACGTGGAATTCTGATTCTCATTGGCAAAATAATCTAAGAGTTTCACACTTATGGGTTGAATAACACCCACATTCAACTGTTTTTTAGATTTGTGAACCGAACTACTTGGTTGTGCATGAATGTTCATGTTTCTTTTATTAGACCATGAGGAAGTTATATCGGAAAGTGGCGTTTTGAATTGCAAAAATGATGGAGTATTGTCCCGAAAATGACCTGCACTGCAATTGCTAAAGTTCTCATCAAGTTTGTAAGATTGTGACATTTTACCTTGCAAAACAATTTTCCTCTTCTGTCATGTTGAGGCTACAAGTTGTTTTGTAGAACCAACTTCAAAACTCTTCATTGTATTTGAGTTGCTGATGCATATCCCGGTGACTGGATAATCGTACTTCTTTCATTAAGGAGTGATAAAGTTACATCAGATAATGGTGTTCTGATATTAACACTGGATAGAGCATAGTACCTTTGAGAGCCTTCAATGTGGTTGATACCGTTCGCATTAATTCTGAGTTTTTTTTTATCTTCTTTATTTAAGAATTTGCTTCCTTTTACGTCGTGCCAATGATGCAACTTGTTTTCTAGACAAATAGTGTGGTTCTATTTTTAAGAGAGTATCATTAATTCAAAAGGTTGAAGTCACTTAATCCTAACAGCAAATTTAATACATGGTATTAGTCTACTAAATTCGTATTCAACTATGTTTGTATGCTAGTCATTAACTCAGAAGCAGTTTTCAGCAGTGTAGATATTCAAGAATGTTGCTCTTACACAATTTGAATTTTCTTTTATGAACAAATTATGTTTGTATCCTTTTTCTTGCTCACGTGGAAATCATTGTTGTTGTTAATATATGTGCTAAATGACAAATATATTATAACCTAGTATATACAATTTATATTGAGCATTACTAAGATTATAATTCAAAAATTATTAAATTATTAAATTATACATGTTATAATTATGCAGATTCAAATACCAATAAGTAACTCAAGTGTTATAACTGTTATTAAGACCATATAGGTAGATTAAAGGTTCCAAATGGCAATGTAATGCATCATGAATTTAAAAACAAAGTAATAGGCAATAATTATTGTATAACCGCATGTATAATGTGAAGCAACCTCACGTTGAAAACTATAGACAAATCATCATTATGAATATAAATAGTAATAAGTAAGGCATGTATATGAAACGACTGACACATTTTTTATAGCCATGCCTTATTGATTGTTTCAAGATTTACTTATTATATGTCACTGTCAGATCAAATCGACAACATTACTTTAACCGATATTGTAAGCAACATATCAACTATTCTTTGCAAATCCAAGACATTTAGAGTGCTTTAAATATTACCTCGAAAAATTGTGTAACCCTAAAGTTTCTGCGAAATGTCTTCCTCTACTTCAACTTCAAACGGGTAACAAAATATCCTCGATTACTTAGTGTCAATTCCTTCTGTTTTAGGTTAGCTATTTATTGTTGATCTAACTCTGCATATATATAATGACACATGCATTACATTACATGTGTTTGACTATGGACAATGATAAAGTTAACGAAATAATAGGAAAATGGTGAAAGAAGCGAAAAAACCAACAAAAAATGTTCAAGTGGAAGAGTTGTTTCCGGAAATCAACACGACCCACTATAATCGTCGGACTGATGAGGTGGTGAATTAGGATGTTGTGGGCCACCCTGCTGCTGTGATGAAGGAAATTAAATTGGAGCCTGATGTTGGCAAATCTTCACAAGCTCCAGTCTGAGGGCGTGTGAAAGACATCTTTTGGGATAAGGAGATCACCCGTTCAGAGAAGCGTGGAAATCAAGTCATGGTAAGATTAATACTACCTATATTAAAAAAACAACATAATGTTTTTGTTTAGTTTTTTTGTTATTGTATTGTAATGTTAACTTTTCTATGACAACAAACAATTATGCAGCAATTCCCTCAAAAGGTTATAAGGAAGGCCTTAAGACCTAACATCACTGAATTAATCATGTTAGACCTTGACACATTGGATTTATATGATTGTAGATGATGAAATCAAAGAGAGAATATCTGGAGATGTATGTCGGAGATGGTTGATACTCATACGTGAAGGAGAAGAAACTCATGGTGGGAGATAGAGTCTTATTTCACTATAATTTTGATAAGGAAATGTTGTATATGAGGTTGTACCGACGTCGCCCACAGAAGAATATTTGAAGGAAATGGCTTGTCACGAAGTTAATTTAGTATAATGGAGATGTTGTAGCTGGTTTAATCTAAGTAATTGTTATAGATCAATGGTGTTTTGGTGCAAGTTAATAGGTTGCATTGTCAATGATATTCATGCAGTTGTGTTTTGATTTGGTGATGTAATGCGCTATGTGTTATAAGGGTTTAGTTTGCTGTTGCATTTTGGTCTTAGCTATGTAATGCCACTAGTTATTAGTAATATAATGAAGTTAACTTTGTTTTCCAAATGTTTTGACTCTGGTGACTTAATATACACTATAGTGTTATATATAGATAGTGTTCAAACTATATTTCAAAGTAAATTTACTTAACATGATATTGCTTTTATTATATAGGGAATATAAACAATTTTTCTATCAAAAATTATAAAAAGTTTTCACATGATTTGCTTCTTCACTTGACATTGTACGTATTATGGAAGTTACACGTGGATGAGTTCCAACTTTGCACTCAAACTTAAAAAACTCACCATACATTTGCACCGTCATTTGATATTGTTAATTTGTGTAAGTTACTGTATGATAATTCCCCAAAATGCAATACATTGTTATTCTTTCAAGTCGCAGACATGAATCGTGAATATAAAATCATTCTTTTCACTTAGTTTCCATATGTTGCAAAATTAAAGAAAACACCAGCCTGCAGAGCAGATTTTTGAGAATTCTTTAGACGAAGAATACATATAAATTGTAATGTGTGAAACAAAATCCTGATAAAGCAAGGTAATTTATGACAAATCAGAAAAAAAGTTTAAAGAAAAAGAACCAATATTGCATAACCATATATGGAATTTCAATTTTGCTGCAAACATGATGATACGTTAAAACACATGAAGATGAAATTAACTTGCTTTATCAATAGTTATACTAAGATACAAATATCAAACAATCAAGCAATATCCTGTTTGCAACAACTGGATTCCAATGTACCAAATCAAATATATTAATACAAAATAATTCAATTGTTTTGAACATAAATTAACTTAAACTAATACTAAACATAAACAATACAAAAGTTTTCATGATAATATATAGCTAACTTAAAGATTAATCAGTAATGCATCTATTTCTCTAATTTTCCTATTTGATTGGTTTCATCATCTTCGTGGAGGATAGTTGTACACTTTCAACATCTTCTACATCATCAGTAATTGTTTTTCTCAACGGAGTTAGCAATGAATTTGCAGTTGAAGGGTCATAATCTGTAGATGCAGACAATGCTTCCTGCAACAATGTTCCAAAAACTGATTAATTATTGTATGCAGCAAACAATGTGGTAATTAATGTGATTACATATTAAACAATATACTTACAGAAAAAACTCCTTAAATCCTCTTGCAACGAAGGCTCTGAAATGCCAAGCTTTGATGTATGCTGCCAAGAGGTAACCAAGTAGGCTTCAAAAAATATATCTCTTCTGATTTAAAGTTGTCCCGTATTTTCTTACATGAATCTTCATCACCTTTGAACCCAATAACTGTGAGTCTGCCAAATTTTGGCTGAAAAACAGCTCTGATAGTCAATTATTTTTTTCAAAAAAGCATTAAGTTCATAAGGGAATTCCAGGGGATTGTCTTCACCGGTCTAAAATAATACCAACAACTTAATATGAATGTAAGCTATTATAAATAACCGTTGAAGAAATAAATACTACTTCTATTAATTCATTTTTCATTTGCAGAGCAGATTTTCCGATTAACTTCACACAGTTGTCGTTCCAAAAGACGAATCAGGCCTTGAATTTTCCGTCAACTCCCAAAACTTCAAGCTTGTACCTATAGCAATTAAAGTTTATGAAACATGATTCCATAGTGAACAATAATGGAGGATATTTTTCAAATACTTATATAACACTTAAAATTTTAATCCATACCTCAAGACCGGTTCAGATGTTATATGATTTGCATAACACTTCAGTTTTCCATCTTTAAAAGACACACTTTTTGTACACTCACCACACCCATCGTAATACCACCCTGCCTGACCAACCTCAAACTTCTCTAACGTTGCAACGGTGACACAGATTGCCTCCTATGGAATGGAGAAATAGTTAACAAATATGAAAGACAAGTAGTTGTTGAATATAATCAAAACTTAGGAAAAGTTGACTTACGTGCTTAAGATTCATGATTTTAGCCAGACTAAGAACATCTGCCTTCCATATAAACTTATCAAAATCAGAATACTATGAGTGTTGGGTCGTTTTAACCTGCTGGCTAGACGAAGATAACTTTGGCAATTCAACATGAAGATTGTGATGTATGTAATAAAAGAAAAAACAATGGATTGAATTGGATTAGCGTTTAAGAATAATATCAAAATTATAAGCGTTGGATACATTCAACGGAAAACCACCTTTAATATGACAAAATTTTATACATTACAACGAATTCATAATATGCATTGGTAAATATATTTGTAAGAAGATAGTATAGTAGTAACCAAATACCATAACATTCCAAATAAAAAGTACCTTGGGCGCCATTTATTCTTGCATTCTGCAACAGAACAACAATGTTTTCTTCTTCATTGTGACTCTTGTAATATTGGTAAAACTGCAAAGCAAGCTGATCCCATAGAGTATATTGAACCAAAGTTTTGTTGTGAAGAAAAAATGGCTATCCAAATATGAATCTAAAAATGTAAACTCAAACAAACCAATCAAAATATTTTCAATATCTCATGTCAGTTATCATAAACAGGCTATGCAAATATGAATCTAAGTATGCTTAACTCAAACAAATCAATCAAAATATTTTCAATATCTCATGTCAGTTATCATAAACAGGCTATGCAAATATGTAAACTCAAACAAACCAATCAAAATATTTTCAATATCTCATGTCAATTATCATAAACAGGCTATACAAATATGAATCTAAGTATGCTTAACTCAAACAAATCAATCAAAATATTTTCAATATCTTATGTCAGTTATCATAAACAGGCTATGTAAATATGAATATAAACATTTAAATTCAAACGGAGTTCATAAAAAAGTTGTTGTAAACCATTAAAACATGTTTGTTCATACCTCATGTCAGCTATCATAGTGAGGTATGGCAAATACGAATGTAAACACGTAAACTCAAGCCAATCAAAATACAAAATTTGCTGTAAACATGAAAAACATGTTTGTTCATATCACATGTCAGTTACCATAGTGAGAAATCAAACAAATCAAAATACAACTTTTGTTGAAAAGATGAAAAAACATGTTTGTTCATACATCATGTCGGGTATCATAGTGAGGTATGGCAAATTGGAATGTAAACACGTAAACTCAAACCAATCAAAATACAAAATTTGCTGTAAACATGAAAAACATGTTTGTTCATATCACATGCCAGTTACCATAGTGAGGATTCAAACAAATCAAAATATAACTTTTGTTGAAAAGATGAAAAAACATGTTTGTTTATACATCATGTCAGATATCATAGTGAGGTATGTCAAATTGTAATCCAAACATGTAATTACAAACAAATCAAAAAACAATTTGTTATAAACACCAAAAATAATGTTGGTTCATACCTCATGTTAGTTATCATAAACACAACTTTGCTTTTGTTGATATCGGCCATGATTTGAGTCTGCATAATTTCTGTGACTCCTCCAACAACATCTAAGCAAAATGTAATTTCAAAGTTCAGCATACAGTTAATGGCCCAATTTAATAGTTAAAATCTAATTTATAGATAATAAACACACCAACTAACAAATTAGATTAAAACCTTCCATCAGCTATGAATGCCAAATCAAGTATGTTGATATAATTTGCCGAGATATCTGGTAGTCCTGCTTTCTTAACAGAAGTTGAGCCACAAAAGACCAACTTGAAACTATGAGTAGTTGATTTAAAAGAGAAATCGCTAGTTGAAACCTTGAAATTCGCATGATGTATGAACTTCCTACAACAAGTTCAAGCAAGTATTTTGAGTACAGATGCGGTGGGACAATGGCTTGAATCACGTCGAGCTAAAAAACGAAACAGAAAACGTGAAAATAAAAAAAAATGAAAGATTAATCAGCAAATTTTTAGGTTTCATTAAGCTACGTAAACAAACAAACCCACTACTTATATCTTTGAATCAAACAAAATCAACTCCAAGTGTTCTTTGTTTGAGGAACTTGTCATAGTCCAAATATGCTTGCAATGAACGACAATCTTCCACAAATCCTTTGAGTCGTTAATGGCCCTCACCGCTTTGATTGAGCGTTCCATTGTTTGTTTGAATGTTGTAACAACAACACAAGAAGTGTTCAAGAAAGTGAAAATCAAAACATATAATTAAAACTCATTAAGCATAGAAAAATTAAAGATGAATATGTGGATGAGTTACCAAACGAAACAACCACGAAAAAACGAAGAACAAACGTTGAAGGCGGTGGAGAATCAATGAGATGAAGAAGGACGACAGTGGAGGAGCAGAGATAATCTGTATTTACATGTGATTTTAAGGGTTTAGGCAATGATAGTAAACCATTAGAACTCACACGTCTCTCCATTTTCCAATCCGGATACCAAGAGTTTGTTTGCAGCTTCCCAATGTACATACATTCATCATAACATAACCCTTATAATAATATACGTAATAAAATAAATCAAAATTCAACCAAAAATTATAATATGATGACACATTAGCAAAATTAAATGCCAAATTAACCTGGTTGAAGTAAGGTGTCAGAAAATCTAATTTGCCCATGAAATTAGAAAAGTTTAAACATTTAATCAAAAGGGTAATACGTGGATTTCCAGGTACTTCGTTTTTAATATATAGATAATAGATTTAACATTAATATAGTGAGTAAATGAATCTCAGATATAAAATAAAAGTCTAAATTTTATTATTTGTTATAAATGAAGGTCTAGATAATTTATCTATGTAAGTAGATATAATATAAATATGTGTAATTTAATCTCACATATTATTGACTAATATATATATATATATATATATATATATATATATATATATATATATATATATATATATATATATATATATATATATATATATATATATATATATATATATATATATATATATATATATATATATATATATATATATATATATATATATATATATATATATATATATATATATATATATATATATATATATATTAATTTATTGTCTTTCATATTAAAAAATTAATAGTATAATTACAAACATAATCTAAATGGCCTACAAAATAATTTTATATGAAAATAAAAAATTAAATATCAATTATTATAAAAAAAAAATTATTTATGTCGCACGGGTCGCTGATCTAGTCAATACATAAATATAAATAAGTGTTGTGATCAAGAATTGAACTTTAAACTAATAGTTTATGTCAATTTAACTCAACTAACATTGAGTTATTTAAAATAATGTATTAAAACATTATTTTAAAATAAATTTTTAATGTATTAAAAAATTAAAATTATAACATTTAAAAATATAAACATTGCGTTAATATTTTAAAATTTCTTCTAGTATATTTTAGAGGAAGCAATGTAATAATTTAGGGAAGATTATATTATTAAACTTTTTTTTCCAAGTCATTCTATAAATAAAATAAAATCATGTGAGAGTTTTATTTGACGCAATAATTAAATTCAACTATTATATATTAGAATTTAAATGATATATTAATAATATAAATATATTTTACTCTACGAGTTAATTATAATTGCAAAAAATATATTTTGCACTACGAGTTAATTATAATTGTAAAACTTTTATCAGTGTTTAATTTTTTTTAATAATTTAGGAATGATTGTGATCCACCATCGTATAAGTTTTATTTTTTTATTTTTTATTTTTTTACATTAAGTAGAACACATCAATTCGTTTCTATTTATTAATAGTTCTATTTTTTTTTGCAAGTATTTCAATAATTAAAATTCAACAAATTAATATTTTCATTATCAAAATTTATCTATAATCCAATAAAAAAATATATAAATTATGCAAAATTTACATTCAATTAATAGCCGTCAAATTGTTAAAATATTTAATTTTTCTCATAAACTTATTGTGATTCAATGAATTAACTTTCTCATTTTCAAAGTTTATCTATATACCAATTGAAATATAATTTTATCTCACATATATTGTTTTTCTTCGAAGTTATTCATTGGTTCAAATAAGATGCCATCTATCAACCACCAACTTGAATAAGTATTAAATCTAAAAATGACAATATATAGTTAAATAAAAATTATAAATTACAAACTTACTTGGATCCATCGGGTCGAATAAGATGTTGTCCATCAGCCACCAAATGCTCATCATGATCTGCAACAAGATTTTCCTACTCCTCGTGATCCTCACCATTCTCCAAAATAAGGTCATCCTGTTCTTCGTTTAGGTATTTGTGTGGGATGTGGGGTGCGAGAACTAGTTCTCCTAGGTTACTGCATGAAGGATAATGATACCTGGGTGTGACGTGGAAAACTAGTTCCCCCAGGCTACTGCATGAAGGATGACGATACCTGCATGAGATGTGGAAAACTAGATCCCCATGCTGCTGCATGAAGGATGATGGTACTTGCATGAAATGTGGAAAACTAGATCCCCCAGGCTGCAGCATGAAGAATGACGATACATGTGAAAAACTAGATCCCCAGGCTGTAACGTGAAGGATGACGGTACATGTGGAAAACAAAATCCCCTAGGCTGCTGCATGAAGGAAGACTGGTGCATGGGATGCGAAAAACTAGACCCTCAGGCTGCTGCTAGTATGGTGATGGAGAATGCCCAAATGGACTAATAAAAGCTGGACTCCCAGATGGGACCATATGATAGTTATGGAAGGAGGAGAGTAATGTCGTAAATGGCCGAGAAGTGTCCATAGACATAGGATCTACCTGACTATATGGGCAAGAAGCATACGTGGACGAGGGAGGTGCCCCACGTACCCTTACCCTCGGGCGGTGTTGGATCTTACCCTTACCCTTCTCAAGAAAGGGTGGCATTTTATCTATTTTGAGAGAATTGACAATTAATAAATCAACATAATATATACAAACAATAAGTGAAAATTATTTGCATCCATATTATTTTCATCATCTGATCCGAATATCACATACAATACATTAAGTAAAATTACAAAAACGATCTATTCAAACTCTTTATGTTCTTCGTCCATATTATTTTCATCATCTGATCTGATATTGTCCTCGAATCCAAACTCTTCATGCTCTTCATCCACATTATTTTCTACCAAAAATATAGATGCATCAATTTGATGACCTTCAACCACGATATCACACAAATTTGTAATTTTTTCAATTTCAATCACATAATTAATTTGAGAAATTTCATCATCTTGGTAATCAACATATTCCACTAGGTCGCTAGTTTCAATATGACCTAATAATTTTGTGATTATAACACATCGTCCTCATTTATGTGGCTGAATTGAAGGGTAAGAAACATAACAAACTTGCTTAATAATATGTGACATTATGAATGGGTCATACTTTTTGTACCTTTTGTCCATTCAAATCTCAACAGTGTTATATTTCTTATCTATTTTTGTGCCTCTGACAGATGGATCATACCAATCACAATAAAATAAGACAATTTTATTTTCCAAGTCCAAGTAATTGTTTCCCAACTCGTAAATATGCGTAACAACGCCATCGAAGTCACATTCACCGCCATCTGTAACTCCTTTTACAAATACACCATAGTTTATGGGTTTTCCCTATTGTTCATGACTGAGTGTGAAATATATATATGTTCACCAAGAATGTGTGTCATTCAATTGCTCTTTGAACAAGGCCTTTAGTCAGGTTTCTCAAATGGAGTATTTCTTGAGTCGGTACAATAATGCATGACAATTGATCCTTGAACCATGCTGGAAAAGAAACATGTATGTGATCGATAGTTGCTTGTCCATCGATGCTTTGAAAATAAGAGGTGATAAATGCCCTATAAAGAAACACATTATAACTTTTAAGGTAATAATTTAATTTGTAAAGATAAATAGGTAGTTGGGGTATACTTACTCAAGATATGGTTTAACATCAACATTGCTAATTAAGACATGAACATGTACAAATTGCAGTTCTTTTTATGTCAGCCATGCACATTATCCGTTCTAGAGGGACGACCGGGAAGACCGGAGACTGATAAGGTAAATTGACTTCTTTTGTTAACATAAACTTCTAAAAAATTGACTAATTTCAGTTAGGGGGTTAAACACATGTGAACTAAACACAATTGAGAGCAATCGTTCCATGAAAACATGGCAATCACAAATTTTCATACCATGCAACTTCCTAGTTTTGGCGTTGCCACACCTTGCTAAGTTTGAAGCATAACCATCAGGCATTCTCAACTCATTTAACCATCGACAAACTGCTTTAGCTTCTTGGGAAGTTAGACTGTAAGTAGCCTTGGGTTTTAATAATTTTCTATTAGGTCAAGACTACAACTCCAAGTCTTTTCGATTACACAAAATTTCCATGTCCCTTATACCCTTCTCATTATCTTTTGTTTTTCCTTGAGTATCCATCACCGTGTTAAATACATTATCGAAAAAATTCTTCTCAATATGCATAACATTAATATTATGTTGTAACACCCCGATTTATTTTATTATTTTTCGTAATTAGAATTATATGATGTTGTGTATATGTGTGTGATTGTGCGTGTTTTGGTCGTGTTTGGGCTGCCCTTAGTATGGGATAGTGACCTTAGAATTGTAGAGATTAAGGTGTTGGGGGTGCGTGACCAATTGTGTAGAGAGGAGTGGTGTGGTTAGTAATTAATTAATATTAGGAATATTTGATTAATATTATCAATGTGAATTATTAAGAAATACTGTTATTATTATTTAATTAGTAAAATAATAATAATAATAATAATAATAATAATATTGAGATAATAATAATAATATTATTATGAAATTAAAAAGAATATTAGTAAATAGAAAAGGGGATTAGAGGAGAAAATCATTCAGTACGTGTTTTTGGAGGGAAAGAGAAAGAGGAGAGCTAGGGCAAAAAGGGAAGAGAAAAGCCATTTTTGAGGCCGAGGTTTTTTATAAGAACTCTAAGCTAAGGGTGGGGTTCTCTAATCTTTAAGGGTTGTATAATATTCGTATGAGGGTAAATAAACCTTTAGGATCATCACTATGTATTGTTTGCGTTGATTTGGGATTGGGGTTTTGCGTGTCGGAGGTTTTGATAAGAGGAAAAATGCATAAATTAACCGGTTAAATTGTTGCTTTAGTGTTCCTAATTGATTGTATAATAATCTGTGATTATATGTGCATTTGTGGGGCTGTTTATGGGCGGAATCGGAGAAGGGTTGAGGTTAAATCGTGCTGAAATCGTAACTGCAAAATTGCAGAATCGTGCAATTCGCTGTGCGAATGAATGTTCGCTGGGCGAATGTTCGCCCAAGATTCGCTAAGCGAATGAGGTAGTGAGCGAAGGGAAAGAAGAAAAATTATGGAATGAGAGGTGGAGAAGTTCGCTGGGCGAATGAGAAGCGAATGGGAAGGAGAAAAAGTGAGTCTCGGGTTTTTGTATGGGAGGGGTTGTTCGCTGGAGACTTCACTAGGCAAAATCCTAGAGAATGATAGTTCGCTGGGCGAACTCGCAGCGAGCGTGACAGTGTTGATTTGCTGTTGTACGGACATAATTTTCTTAAACTTTAAAAATTCATAACTTTTAATCCGTATGTCCGTTTTAGTTGCTGTTCGAATCGTTGGAAAGCCGGTTTCATATACTTTTTGTTAAAATTAATTTCAATACCAGAATTTTAACTATTTGACGCATTAATTGGGTTTTCGTTCAGGTTGTTATGTGTTGCACGCTGAAATGGTGAATTCGGTCGTGTGAATGCGTGTTGTAGCTGTGGATTGCAATTGTTGTACGTTTTGGCAGGTATAGTGTGCATGTTGGATAATTTTGGTGTGATGTATTGGCTTATTGTTAGTCATATGCATTTTGTGGTCGTTGTATGTTGTTGTTGTATGTATGCCTGTTGCATAAGTTGTGTGATAAGTCGTGTGCCCATGTGGGCTGTGAGCGTCTTATCCAGATTCTTTGAAATAGAATCATATTGTTGTTATTGTTGAGGTGATCGTGTGCTCATGTGGGGTGTGAGCGGTCACGGATGCCGTGTGCCCATGTGGGGTGTGAGCGACTTATATGGAAATTCTGACGGGAATTATGATCATGAAAAAGGGATCGAATTGGTACCACATGCATTGAGTCGAGTTGTGAGTCGAGTTGTGAGTCTCATTGCATTGCATTATGTTGTGTTGTATTTAAGAATTGTATGATTATCTGCTTATGTGGAAAAGTTTGATTTTGTTGATGTAGTAATGATAGGGTGAATGGTGTAATTGATTAAATGCTTTTATATTTATCTTATGCATTTCTTTTGTTGATTTGAGAGTCTCACCCCTTCTGTTTGAATGTTACCTCTATGTGGGTAACATGCAGATAATTAAGATTAGTGCAGAGTTGAAGTTAGTGAAGATGAAGTCTTCTATTTTATTTCGTTGAGTCGGCGTCTGCTCTGATGTGTAACACTGGGGATTTGGAATGCTTACTGTTATTTCTTTTATTGTCAGTTGTGGTTTTTATTTAATTGATGATGGTATTAAACATGTTATGTTTTAGTTGAATTTCCGCTGTTATATGAGAAGATCAATTAAGTATGGTTTTATTGATGATATTTATGTGTTACATGTCGTATGCATGAGCAGGTGTATTGTTAAAAAGTAACATCCTAAACGTTGTATGTTTTATTTTACTCTGATATTTTATTATTAATTATCGCAGGGATTTAGGGTGTTACATAGTGGTATCAGAGCAGGTCGGTCTGTCCGGCCAAGTTGTCGAGTCGTTGTCGCGTGACAGTTGATTACTGTCGATGTCGGTTCCTTAACCAATATGTTCTGTTGTTGGTGTGTAACAGATTTATAATGGCTGGAAGGAACAATGTTGCTATTACTACTGCCTTGCAGGTTGTTGCTCAGGCGGTACAAAACCCACCTCATGCTGGTGAGAATGACGAGTTTCGGAAGAATAGACCGCATACCTTCAAGGGAAGATATGATTCGGATGGAGCGCAGTCTTGACTCAAGAGATCGAGTGGATCTTCTGAGTTATGGAATGTTTTGAAGCACAGAAGGTGCAGTTAGGTACTCACATGCTGGCAGAGGAGTCTGATGATTGGTGGGTTAGCACTCGTCAACTGTTGGGAGCAACAGGAGAGGTAATCACTTGGGTTGTGTTCAGTAGGGAGATCTTGAGGAAATATTTTCCTGAAAATGTCTGAGGAAAGAAAGAGATTGAGTTCTTGGAACTGAAGCAGGGTAACATGACGGTTACGAAGTATGCTGCCAAATTCTCAGATCTGGCTAAGTTTTACCCTCACTTCAGTGCGGAAACCGCTGAGTTCTCAAAGTGTGTCAAGTTTGAGAATGGATTGAGGCCTGAGATCAAACAGGCGATTAGTTATCAACGAATCAAAAGGTTTCCAGATTTGGTGGATTGTTGTAGGATCTTTGAGGAAGATAGCAAGGCTCGATCGACTCACTATAAAGGGCTGGCCGAGAGGAGGGGAAAATAACCGATGAACCGTGGGAATCCTTATGCAGCTCCAGCTGAGAAAGGTAAACAGAAATACGCTGACGGTAAGAAGCTGAGTGGGGGAGGTGGCCCTGCTCCTCTTAAGTGTTACAGGTGTGGTGAGATGGGTCGTCGTGTCAGTGAGTGCACGACTGATGTGAAAAAATGTTTCAAGTGTGGACAGGCAGGACATTTGATTGCTGACTGCAAAGTTAATGTGGTGACTTATTACAACTGTGGAGAACAGGGCCATATTAGTACTCGTTGCCAGAAACTAAAGCAAGCTTCGACTGGAGGAAAGGTGTTCGCTTTGATAGGGACTCATACTTCCAGTGATGACAGACTGATCAGAGGTACATGTTACATTAATAATACGCCTTTGATTGCTATTATTGATACTGGTGCTACTCACTTTGTTATTGCTACTAATTGTGTGAGAAGGTTATGCCTTGTTGTTTCTCCTATGAAGGGAGAGATGGTTGTCAAAACTCCCGCAAAGGGATCGGTGACCACTTCCCTAGTTTGTTTGAATTGTCCATTATCAATCTTTAATAAGGACTTTGGTATGGATCTTATTTGCTTACCGTTGGGAAATATTGTTGTGATCTTTGGTATGAACTGGTTGGAGTTCAATCATATCCATATTAACTGTTTTAACAAGTCGGTGCGATTTCTTGCTCCTGAGGAAGGGGAAGGAGATGGGTTTCTATCTGCTAGAAAGTTGAGAGAGCTCTTAGAAGAAGAAACTCAAGTGCTTGAATTGTTTGAATCCTCGTCAGTGGAGAGTGAGTCGGTGATTAATGAATTGCAAGTGGTGCATGAATTTCCAGAAGTATTTCCGGATGATATTGCTGATTACCGCCAGAGAGAGAAGTGGAGTTTACTATTGATCTTGTCTCTGGTACCAGACCTATTTCTATGGCACCATACAGGATGTCGACATCTGAATTAATAGAGATGAAGAAGCAACTGGAAGAGTTGTTAGAAAAGAAATTCGTGAGACCAAGTGTATCGCCTTGGGGAGCTCCAGTGTTGTTGGTGAAGAAAAAGGATGGCAGTACGAGGTTATGTATCGATTACAGACAGCTGAACAAAGTAACGATTAAGAACAAGTATCCACTTTCAAGAATAGATGACTTGATGGATCAGTTAGTCAGTGCCTATGTGTTTAGCAAGATTGACTTGAGGTCGGGTTATCACCAGATACACGTGAAGGATGAAGATATTCAGAAGACGGCCTTTAGAACCCAATATGGACATTATGAGTATGTGGTGATTCCATTCGGAGTTACTAATGCACCTGGTGTATTCATGGAGTATATGAATCAAATTTTTCATGCTTACTTGGACCAATTTGTGGTTATCTTTATTGACGAAATTCTAATCTATTCTAAGTCAGAAGAGGAACATGCTGAGCATTTGCGGATCGTGCTGCAAGTGTTAAAAGAAAAGAAGCTCTGTGCTAAGTTGTCTAAGTGCGAATTCTGGTTGAGAGAGGTGAGTTTTCTTGGTCATGTTATTTCAGGTGATGGTATTGTTGTGGATCCATCCAAGGTAGATGCAGTTTTACAGTGGGAGGCTCCGAAGTCGGTAACTGAGATTAGAAGCTTTTTGGGTTTGGCTGGTTACTACCGTGGGTTTATTGAAGGCTTTTCGAAGTTGGCACTTCCGTTGACTCAGTTGACTTGCAAAGGTAAAGCGTTTGTGTGGGATGTTCACTACGAGAAGAGTTTCATCGAGCTGAAGTAGAGATTGAATACAGCTCCGGTTTTGATTCTACCTGAATCAAACGAACCATTTGTGGTGTATTACGATGCTTCGTTGATGGGTTTAGAAGGTGTGTTAATGCATGATGGTAAGGTCGTGGCTTATGCTTCACGACAGTTAAGGGTCCATGAGAGGAATTACCCAACTCATGATTTGGAATTAGCTGCAGTGGTGTTCGTATTGAAAATTTGGAGGCACTATCTTTATGGTTCCAGATTTGAAGTGTATAGTGATCATAAAATCTTAAGGTATCTGTTTGATTAGAAGAAGTTGAATATGAGACAAAGAAGGTGGCTATAATTCTTAAAGGATTATGATTTTGGTTTGAACCATCATCCCGGTAAAGTGAATGTCGTGGCTGATGCTCTGAGTCGAAAGTCTTTGCATATGTCTGCTATGATGGTTAAAGAGTTGGAATTAATTGAACAGTTCAGAGATATAAGTTTAGTTTGCGAACAGACACCGCATAGTGTAATGTTGGGTATGTTGAAGATCAACAATGAATTTCTTAATAGTATCAGAGAGGGTCAGAAATTGGATGTGAAACTGGTGGATTTGATGATTGAAAATGAACAGACAGAAAGTAATGAATTCAGAGTGGATGAACAAGGTGTGTTGAGGTTTCGTGATAGGATTTGTATTCCTGATGATCATGAGTTGAAAAGAATGATTCTAGAAGAAAGTCACAGGAGTAACTTAAGTATCCATCCATGAGCTACAAAGATATATCAAGACTTGAAGAAGATATTTTGGTGGCCTGTATTGAAACATGATGTGGCTAAGTTTGTGTATGCTTGTTTGACTTGTCAGAAGTCGAAGGTGGAACATCAGAAATCTGCTGGTTTTATGCAACCGTTAGATATTCCATAGTGGAAGTGGGACAACATTTCTATGGATTTTGTGACTGGGTTGCCTAATACTCCAAGAGTACATGATTCTATTTGGGTAGTAGTGGATAGAGTGAAAAAATCAGAACATTTCATTCCGATTAATATCAGTTTTCCTTTACAGAAGCTGGTAGAGATTTATATTCGGGTGATTGTGAAGCTGCATAAAGTTCTGTTGAGTATTGTGTTGGACATAGATCCAAGGTTTACTTCCAGATTTTGGGAGAGTTTGCAGGAAGACTTAGGATCGAAACTGAGGTTGATTTCAGCTTATCATCCGTAGACGGGTGGACAGACGGAGAGGACTATACAATCTCTGGAGGATTTGTTGAGGGCTTGTGTTCTTGAGCAGGGTGGTGCTTGGGATCGCCATTTGCCATTGATTGAGTTCACTTATAATAACAGTTATCACTTCAGTATTGGAATGGCGCCTTTTGAGGCTTTGTATGGTTGAAGGTGTCGGACGCCTTTGTGTTGGCATGAATTTGGAGAGAGTGTAGTATTTGGACCTGAGATTGTTCAGCAGACTACTGAAAAGGTGAAGCTGATTCGGGAAAAGATGAAAGCTTTGCAGAGTATGCAGCAGAACCACCATGATAAGAGGAGGAAAGATCTTGAGTTTCAAGAAGGAGACCATGTGTTTTTGAGAGTCACTCCGGTGACCGGTGTTGGATGTGCATTGAAGTCGAGGAAGCTTACTCCTCGGTTTATTGGTCCATATCTAATTTTTGCAAGGGTTGGACCTGTTGCCTATAGAGTGGCGTTGCCACCCAATTTGTCGAATTTGCATGATGTGTTCCATGTGTCACAGCTTTGGAAGTATGTCCCGGATCCATCACATGTGATCCCGATGGATAATATGGAAGTAATGGATAACCTTACGGTTGAGGCCTTACCAATACAGATTAAAGACTGCGAGGTAAAACAATTGAGGGGTAAAGAGATCACCCTTGTGAAGGTAGTGTGGGGAGGCACTGCCGGTGGAAATATGACTTAGGAGTTAGAGAGCAGGATGCGAGAATCATATCCGGAATTGTTCGTATGAGGTAAATTTTCGAGGACAAAAAAATTCTAAGTGGGGGAGACTTGTAACACCCCGATTTATTTTATTATTTTTCGTAATTAGAATTATATGATGTTGTGTATATGTGTGTGATTATGCGTGTTTTGGCCGTGTTTGGGTTGCCCTTAGTATGGGGTAGTGACCTTAGAATTGTAGAGATTAAGGTGTTGGGGGTGTGTGACCAATTGTGTAGAGATGAGTGGTGTGGTTAGTAATTAATTAATTAATATTAGGAATATTTGATTAATATTATTAATGTGAATTATTAAGAAATATTGTTATTATTATTTAATTAGTAAAATAATAATAATAATAATAATAATAATAATAATAATGAGATAATAATAATAATAATATTATGAAATTAAAAAGAATGTTAGAAAATAGAAACGAGGATTAGAGGAGAAAATCATTCAATATGTGTTTTTGGAGGAAAAGAGAAAGATGAGAGCTAGGGCAAAAAGGAAAGAGAAAAGCCATTGTTGAGGCCGAGGTTTTTGTCAAGAACTCTAAGGTAAGGGTGGGGTTCTCTAATCTTTAAGGGTTGCATAATATTAGTATGAGGGTAGATAAACCTTTAGGATCATCCCTATGTGTTGTTTGCATTGATTTTGGATTGGGGTTTTGCGTGTCGGAGGTTTTGATAAGAGTAAAAATGCATAAATTAACTGGTTGAATTGTGGTTTTTGTGTTCCTAATTGATTGTATGATAATCTGTGATTATATGTGCATTTGTGGGGCTATTTGTGGGTGGAATCAGATAAGGGTTGAGGTTGAATCATGCTGAAATCACAACTGTAGAATTGCAGAATCGCGCAATTCGCTGTGAGAATGAAAGTTCCCTGGGCGAATGAGGTAGCGAGTGAAGGGAAAGAAGAGAAATTATGGAATGAGAGGTGGAGAAGTTCGCCCTAGGTTCGCTAAGCAAACTCCAGTTCGCTGGGCAAATGAGAAGCGAATAGGGAGGAGGAAAAGTGAGTCTCGGGTTTTTGTATGGGAGGGGTTGTTCGCTGGAGACTTTGCTAGGCGAACTCGCAGCGATCATGACAGTGTTGTTTTGCTGCTGTACGGACATAATTTTCTTAAACTTTAAAAATTCATAACTTTTAATCCGTATGTCCGTTTAAGTTTCCGTTCGAATCGTTGAAAAGCCGGTTTCATATACTTTTTGATAAAATTAATTTCAATACCAGAATTCCAACTATTTGACGTGTTAATTGGGTTTTCGTGCATGTTGTTATGTGTTGCACGCTGAAATGGTGAATTCGGTCGTGTGAATGTGTGTTGTAGCTGTGGATTGCGATTGTTGTATGTTTTGGCAGGTATATGCTACGTGTTGGATAATTGTGGTGTGATGTATTGGCTTATTGTTAGTCATATGCATAAGTTGTGTGATAAGTCGTGTGCCCATGTGGGGTGTGAGCGTCTTATCCGAATTCTTTGAAATAGAATAATGTTGTTGTTGTTATTGTTGTTATTGTTGTTGTTGTTGTTGTTGTTGTTGTTGTTGTTGTTGAGGTGATCGTGTTCCCATGTGGGGTGTGAGCGGTCACGGATGTCGTGTTCCCATGTGGGGTGTGAGCAACTTATATGGAAATTTCGACGGCAATTATGATCATGAAAAAGGGATCGAATTGGTACCACATGCATTGAGTCGAGTTGTGAGTCTCATTGCATTGCATTATGTTGTGTTGTATTTGAGAATTGTATGATTATCTGCTTATATGGAAAAGTGTGATTTTGTTGATGTAGTAATGATAGGGTGAATGTTGTAATTGATTAAATGCTTTTATACTTATCTTATGCATTTCTTTTGTTGATTTGAGAATCTCACCCCTTCTGTTTGAATGTTACCTCTACGTGGATAACGTGCATATAATCAAGATTATTGCGAAGTTGAAGTTAGTGAAGATGAAGTCTTCTATTTTATTTCGTTGAGTCGGCATCTGCTCTGATGTGTAATACTGGGGATTTGGAACGCTTACTGTTATTTCTTTTATTGTCCGTTGTGGTTTTTATTTAATTGATGATGGTATTAAACATGTTATGTTTTAGTTGAATTTCCGCTGCTATATGAGAATATCAATTAGGTATGGTTTTATTGATGATATTTATGTGTTATATGTCATATGCATGAGCAGGTGTATTGTTGAAAAGTAGCATCCTAAACGTTGTATGTTTTATTTTACTCTGGTATTTAATTATTAATTGTCGTGGGGATTTAGGGTGTTACATATGTCGCAACAAATTATTTTTCACTACAAGAAAATTAGGGTTTCACGACACAAAAATTATGACAGTTACTTGATAACTGTCGTAACTTTAATATAGAGACGCATGTCACGACGATATACTCCTACAGTCCTTACATTTTAAAAAAAATTAATAAATATTACGAGTTTTATCATTAAACCGCCCTACAAATCAGTTCACGACTGTCTCAAGAACCAACCTAAATTTTATGTCATGACGGTGGAATAACCGTCGCCCCCTAAACCTAGTAACACACACGCTACAACAAATGACAGATCCAAAATATACTTCTTTTTGTCCAATTGTGGTTGATCCCATATCCTTGAATCCTGCATGCTTCACCCCAATCTGTGAATTTTGGTAGTTCACAAACTCAGTTCCATATTTCACCTGGTGGCAATCGAGAGGGAGGCAAATTTGTTACTTGTTCGTCTTTTTTTAAATCATTCTTGTTTCTTCTAAATACATGATCTTGTGGTAGGAATCTACGGTGACAACCAAACCACAAAATTTTCCCTCCGTATTCCAATGTAAAATACTTTGTAAATTCCATGCTACACGAACATCCCATTTTGCCATGCGTACCCCAACCATACAACATGCCATATCCGGGAAAGTCGTTAATAGTCTACACCAAGACAACTCACAAAGTAAAGTTTTGCTTACATGATATGTCATAAGTCCATTCTCCAATCCACAACCTCTTTAAATCATGAATTAAAGGTTGTAAATACACGTCGATTCCGGCTCTTGGACTCGACGGTCATGGAATGAAGTAAGTCAAAAACATGTATGGTTTTGTCATGCACATCTCATGAGGAAGGTTGTAAGAGGTTACAATAACTGGCCAACAAGAATATGCAATTGTCGACGCTTGAACATATGGAGTAAAACCATCAGAATATAATCCAAGTCTGACATTTTTAGGTTTTACAGCAAAATCAGGATGTATCCAATCAAAGTGTTCCCATGCCTCACCATCGGATGAATGCCACATATTGCCTGAACTTGTTTTGTTTGTATGATGTCATGTCATTTGACTTCCACTTTGCATTGAAGCAAACATTCTCTTTAACCTTTGTAATATTAACAGATAAAGCATGAACTTCACTGTTACATATTTTTGCTTACGTTTAATGGCTTTACTACGAACTTGATATCTCGGGCTCTTACAGATCTTACATTCCTCTAACGCTCCATCATTAGTACCAAACTCATTGGCATGAAACAACATGAAACCATGAAATCCAACCTCAACACCAACCTCTTTGCATCATAAAAACTTGTAGGCAAGTTGTCTTTCGTAGAAGTCGCGTCCAATATCATTTTTGCAAAGAATTTTAAACGCTGATCAGGAACATTCCAATTTGACTTGGCGGCAAATAATCTCACACACATTAATAATTTTGAGTTCGACGACCCCTAAAACAACGACATATTCATTTCTTTCAACAACTAATAAAGTTTTTGCGCTTACTCATTCGACAACTCTTTCCCATAAAATCTTGAGGTTCATCATGGGTCATGTTCACCCCAAAGGCATTACCAACTATGTCATCGACCTGATTAAACTGTTCCTCATATTCCATATGTGATCGACTACTTGACGCATGCGTATTAATAGTATCTAGTATGTTACTCGACAATTATTGTCCATTAAATGTCCGAACCCAATAATTTTTAAAGAAACTCATTCTCTTTAAATGACGTTTTTTTTCCTCTGGGTCACTAATTATAGATATACATTCACGTTTAAGACAATGACATATTACTCTTCATTCTCTTCAACAACATTCTTGAGCAAATGCCCACGTGATAAATCCTTTAACTCTTTCCCCAGAATTTTGTTTAAGCCCACATCTTCTTGGTAACGTTCTATCGTACATTCAACTATGATAGTCCCGAAAATATTCCATATTGCACATTTACAAAATCGTTGCCATTTAAATTACGAATAAAATTTCAATCTATCGACCAATTCGGAGAAATTTGGCCAAACATTAACGAAAAATATTAACAAACTTAATAACTATACTTAATAATATAAAATTTTTACTCATAGTTTGAAACATAACTAGATTTCATACTACGTTTGATCAAATTGTATTTACGTACTTATCTAAAATATATATATACTTACATAATTAATATATATATATATATATATATATATATATATATATATATATATATATATATATATATATATATATATATATATATATATATTTACCTACTTATAATATATTTACTTTAAAAATATATACTTACTCAAATTGTATTTAATTACTTATCTAAAATATATATATTTACTCAAATTATATTTACTTATATATATATATATATATATATATATATATATATATATATATATATATATATATATATATATATATATATATATATATATATATATATATATATATATATATATATATATATATATATATATAGGGTTCATATCTTATGAGAATGACATTTTTATATAAGAACATGAGAATGAATCAAAATCATTAGGTTTTAAAATAAACTAGCGGGAGACCCGTGCATTCGCACGGGTACTGGTATGATACGCGCATTTTTTCCAAATAAAAATAAAAATAAAAATAAAAAATTTAAATTTTCAACCAAAAAAGTTATTATTTTTAAAAGATATAATAATTTAGTGGCTATAATCAACAACGAATTTGACCCCGTATATAAATGTTAAATTTGTCTTTTACATGACTTATATATTTGAAACTATATAATAATAATTGAATCAACAAAGTATGTTTTCAGTATTTTTTAATAAATATATGAATGACACAAAATTGTCCCAAAAAAAATATAAATAAAATGATGTATTTAACAATAAATTAGTATAATAATTTGATTTCAAAAACATTGAAAGATGTTTTTGATAATTGAAATGTTTAAGTTTTTGTAATAGATAAGAGAATTATGTTATAAGAGATAATACAATGATCGATAAATTTATGTTATTCAATATTTGAATCAGTAATAAAGTTGATCCCATTTATGACAAGACTGTTTGTTTTTGTATATAAAAATTGTTTAAGGAAAAATAAATTTGATCCCTTATATAAATATTAGTTTTGTTTTGCCATGATTTAGAAATATATTAGAGGCAATAGTGAAGTTGCTCCTGTTTATGAAAATATTAAAATGCATAATATTATTTTTGTGTTGATAGTATTTATTAAAAATTTTAAATGAATAGTAAAATTGTTTCCGTATCTAACAATAGTATTTTTCCCGATTTAAAAACATAAAATATACAATGTTTTTTTTCCTGCATATAAATAATTAATGTCTTTTTGCATTATCTATAAAATTATTTTAAAGAACAGTAAAGTTGTTCTCGTATATTAAAAAAATTGAGTCAACAATAAAATTGTTTTCCCTGATGACTATAATTTGATAAGTTATTTCATTTATCCTGATTCAGATAATTAAAATGAAATAAAAGATTAAATTGTTTAACTAAAAAAATTATTATTTTTAAAAGAGATAATAAATTAGTGTCTATAATTGTTTTTATATATAAAAATATTTGAATCAACCATATAAAGCTCCATTATAACACAGATAGAAAATACCACTTATGTATGATTCTTCTTATATTTTTACTTTCTAGGAGATTCAATATTATTAATTTTATATTTGCGTTGAATTGCAAACTTGTCACCAAATAGTAATCATGAAACAATTATTTTCAACTGCCATCTTTTGTATTTTTTGTCGATGCAGTAAAAAATTCTCATATTTGTCTTTTACTTTTCTTTATTTCTTGCAAGCGGTCATTGAATTTGAATTACTGTATAATTGAAAAAAAAAATAAGATTCTGTCTTTAGAGCATTTCCAAATTGTTTTGCTAATGATTACAGAATGTAAACAGATTTGGTTAAAAACTCACGAGTCTGAAAAATTGGTCCAGCCAAAGATTTGGCTTAAAAACTCATTTTTATTCAATCCTGCAAAATTTGGCTGGTCTAAAGTTTGAAACAAATTTGCACACACTCATAAAATTGAAGCTAGATCTATATTTGAGTTGACGAAAACAAAATGAATAAGTTTGCAGAAGCGACTTATTATGTGAGTACCACTCTGGCATGATCATAAATCCATTATTATGTAGTAGACCTTTGCATCAATAACCAAAACCAATAAATAATCTAAATATATGTGTTCCATAAAACTAATAGTTAGAACCCATAAATATTAAACTTACAGGCATCTAAAATTCTGCAACATATTCCATCTTCTGTCATTGCTGCAATCCACGTCCATTTGCTTGAGTGTTTGAAAACCAAGCAGAAGTTCTCAATTGTAATTCTCCATTTCCATCAATGACAATTGCGTCACACCATAAGCCCACAATCAGTATTTCCCCGATTCACTCCTACAGTTGACTTTCCTTTTCTTTGCAAGGACTACCATAATAATAATGCAATAGAGAAAAGGAAATATGTAACACTGATTGGTGTACATGGAAATAATGAAAGGGAAATCCTAACTTTGTATCTCTTGAAATCCAAGAGGATGTGTAAATGATGGGAAGATTGCACTTTCGCCTTTTCCTGCTGCACATTTTCTTAAAAATTAGACAATAAAAACCAGAATCGGCTATTTAGATATTAATGTGTATCAAAGTGTGGTCTACCTTGTTCACGCGTTTTCACCAGAAGCCTGTAGCGCATTGCTCTTTTTCTTTTGTCTGAAATACATTGGGTAAAAAATTATAGATATCAAGCTGTTCATATATTAACGAATAGTAGCAAAGGTGATATATCCACTTTTGCCCCATTTTATGTAATATATCCTTATCACTTTAACCATTGCATTTGCATATGGTAGAGCAAATCAGACACAAGAAGTGACATAAATTTAGTTGTAATATTTACATCAATAATATTAAATTAGCGACTAAAAGAAAAAGTTACTCAACATTTCGCGCTCTATATTCGCTTCTTTCTCATAGGCAATGCAATTGAAGAAGTTTTCTTCTATGTCAAGTTAAGAGCTGGGCTAGTAACTGTTTGACTATTTATTAATACTAAATGAATATTATATTTTTTACAATTGCAGTTATATTGTGGTAGTTATGGCAGTTATTTTGTAATCAGTAGTTATTTAGTTAGTCATATATTGCGTGTCAATAAAAGGGAAACTGCAGACTGGATTGTCTTAAAAATTAGAAAGTGGTTATTTGGAAGGAAGAGATCAAGCTCACGAGTTCATGAAAGGGATAGACCATACTCAAAATTCTTGGATATGAATCCTTTATCTTTTATTTGATTTATGTCAAGATTGTGAGTGTTGTGTGTCTGGATATTGTACTGCCTATTCTATCATCATTAACAGTAAGTTATTTCTATTATATTTTTCTATTTGGTACAGGTTTCTATCAGTAACTTGTGTGTATGATAGATTCCACGCATAAGATCATATATTAACCACCAGATGTATATAACACCTAGATATATTTAATCAATAAGCAGTTGAACTTGTAATAACGTACCGATCTTGCGACAATCCAAGGTTGCAGTCTCTTGCTGCTGACACTGGAAAATAGATCTATTAAAAGAAACAGAAAATAGTTATGATATTTATGACTGTCGCCTGTAGCTACAAATTCACAACCTTTTAGCCACCCAAGAATAATAAAAAAAAACTACTACTTTCTTACCTCCAAAGTTTTTGCCAGAAGACATACTATTCTTCCATGTCAAATTAACATTTATGTCATTATCTACTTAATCAATCAAGATCAAATTTCCTATATGACCATATAAATTTGGCTAAGTTGAATAGAAGAATTTCTAAGTTCTAGCATGATGAGACGTACTTTACTGATTGATGATTGAAGTCTTTTAAAAGTGGAAAAATTATCATTATCGATTGTTAGAATCTACCCAACTATACCCTGCTTGCTTCTTGATATGATTTTCTTCCATCAATACTCTCACTCTCTCAGCATCCTTCCGTATCTCAAAACATCTTTTATTCCTCCCGATTCAATGTCATTGACAATTACGGATGCAATAGTCCTGAAGCATCAAACATCTTAGCTTTAGCCTACAAAAGCTGTTGAAGTTGATATATAATTGAATATTTAGTCAGGCAAATAAATTTGTCATCCAAAATACTTGTGTTGAAATGAATAAACAAAAGTGTTGAATGAATAAACAAAACCAAAAACCATCAATACATTAAGGTTCCACTGAAATTGCTAAAACCGTACAGGTACCACTTTAATAGTTGGATATTTAATCCATGCATGAATGTAATTTCCAGCCAAAGCACAAATCATCCACTCTTTGCACTAAATACCGTTAAAACACGAATCTACTCAGACATACCTGTTATGTCTGAAGATACAGTTTGGTGAAGCCAACTTGGTACATTTCAGGAGGGATATTAAATTGTTACAAAACAAAAACTGAGACACTTAACAGATGTTGAGATGTGTAAGCCTCATAGAGCAGAAAGCCATACCCAAATATATGCAGGAATGTATATATCAGCATACTACTAAAGATAATCCAAAAATAAAGTTGGTTTCACCATTACCTTTCAGAACATATAGACCGACAATAATAAAAAACTCATCTATAATTATAAGAGTTATCACTTCTAAAACGAAAAGCAATACTATATATTTGAAGATCCTATAACATGATATTTTGGATGGGAAATGTATTAGCTTTGAAGATCTTACACAATTTTCAATCAGTCAATGGTTGTGGAAATTTAAATTTAATCCAAAATATTACTTTAACCCTGAAAAAATATCACATAACACGAATTCGTTGCTCCACAAACAATACTAATTTCGACAGAAGCAAGGTTAGAACACCTTTATAATAATGCAGATGTCTTCCTGTTCTTTCTTCAACGTCTCCTAGATAGAGTTCAAATAATAGAAGTTGAAAGTTAGTTGCAAACGAAGCTTGGTTTGATTTAAAATTATAGTTCTGGCATAGTACAAATAATTGTCTTAAAATATAATAGGTTTAGGCAGAGGTCAACTTTCTGAGAAAACCAGTGTAATTACATCACAGTGAAGCATACCAGATACAGGCTTCGGGTATTACATGATCTCGCAGCTCACTCATTTCCTTTTCTGTCCTTCCAAGAATCTTGAAATGTATATAGGGGGTTACCGATACGCCTTGCTTGTTTGCTGGCCCCCGTTGTACTTCAAGAGCAAGACTTGTACTCTAACTGTCAGGAAGCACGCGCTGCAGAAATTTCCGCTTCCATCACTTGAACCTCCGACGATATTGTTTCCGTTTGAGTGACCATGTTGTAGAATTGAAAGGCCAAAAGGCAAAAGAGCAACAATGAAGAACCTCCACCACCCATCACCTTGTTCATGGCTTGCAGACTGACTGGAGAAAACATGATCATCAAGCCGTAGCTATGACTCCATGAATCTTGTAGGTATAACATGTTTCCCTCGTTTCCATTACCAACAGTCAAGGAAAAAAAGTTAAATAAGAATGTATATAAAACTCCCCATGCAAGTCCTAAAGTGTCTTTATCTACAAACACTAAGAATTTCAAATGGTTGGTTCATCAAGAGCATAATGGTAAAAGAGAACTTACATTATTGGCACAGAGGATAGAAATGGTATTTCAAAGTGCTTGACTGTTAATAATGTGAACCATCTCCTGTGTAGTTCCACCATTGGATAAAGCATCCCACTCGCCTCGTATCCTTGTATGAAAGACAAAATGAAACACCGTTTGCTGTGACACCGAAATCCAAATAGAAGTAGAAGTACTTAGCACAATGCGTTCAACAGGGCCATCGATACGTGTAAACAATGAATATATGATTTGACCTTACAGCCAGAACTTCAATTACTTTTACCAATATACGTTGAACCAAAAAGAATAATTTGTTTAAGGAATACAAACCAAGAAGTCATATTGCATTCTTCATGCTATTCTGCCACAATATTGCAGCTTCTTTCACCACAGAGGGATCAACTTGCAGCACTAACTCATGGAGTACCTAAACCTAGCTTGAAAACATGAAGCAACAGTAGGCATAGACAACAATCTGCTGCTACTGCACACAACACAACACTACAAGCAGATCTGGCCGAAAAAAGATATATGTCGACATAAAATTCAGACGTGGTCACAAACTATAAGCATTGAATAAATGTGCCAGGGAAGGAAAAGTAGCAAACCTGCCACAATTATATTTATTATCCTTATCCAGGATTTCAGGCGTTGTAAATTATTCAAGAGCCTCCTACAAAGTTTCAATATTTCCACCAATCTTAACAGTAAGATCCATCATTGTCTCATGAATCTCAGACTTTGAAGGCTGCAGAAGGACTTTATCTGCATTTTGCAGTAAAAAGATTAAATGTTTGAAAGCTATTATTTTTTCCAGCTCAACAAAAGTTGAATACACAACACTATAAAATAGTAGAAATGCATCACTAACCATTTGAAATAAAATCAACCTACTTCCACCACACTATAATCAGCAAATATTTGGCTATATTATTTTTTACTAAATATTTGCATCACTAACCATTTGAAATAAAATCAACTTACTTCCAAAATTTTGTTTCAACTTTTTCTGTAGATGCATAAACAATTTCAGCATCACCAGGGCGTTTCATCTTTGACATAGTACATAAAAATCAAAATCAAAATCAAACTAAATCAAAATCAAACTAAATAAAAAAGAATTTGGTTATGATTTATTTGACACTGTTAGTAAATCCAAAAATGAAAAAATAATTCAACGTGTCTCTAATATATGAACGAAAACCTGTCTCAGAATGTTGTTTCCCAAACCCACTCCAATCTTGTTTTTCTTCACAATCAATTTCACAATCATGTCATTAATAGTCTCCTTAATGAAAACCATAAAGGATAATAAGTATTGCTTACCTCATGTTGGATTTTCAACTCAGTAATCTCATTTTCCTGCATGATCTACAACACAATTGTTGTAGTGAAAACAATTTCTCCATCAAATAAAACATATCAGAACAAAAAATGACGAATCCAGAATTTACTTTAACAAATACCAGAATCGAAATATATCATACGATGTTGAACTCGACGACGAACATTTAACCTAACAAATTGCATGTGATGCGCTTCAACATTCAAACAATAGGAAGAAAAAAGAAGGTATCATTATTGTTTGTAAATAAAATGAAGGAGGAAGACGTAGAGGGAGAACGAAGGAGAGGAAGAAGGAAGAAGAAGAGAGAGAGTGGAGGAAGAAGAAGACGGAAGACGATGAAGGAAGAAGAGGGAAGACGATGAAAGAAGAAGAGAGAGAGTGAAGGAGGAAGGTGTCTTGCATTGAAAAAAACAATTTGCACCCATGTGATTTCTCAGCAAAGCAGGGTGCAGGTTCCAATACCCAAATTCAATTACATAAAGTTACAAATTGGAACTATTTGGTATTGTAAAGCAACTTGTTGGAAAAATAGTGGTGTTTGTAGTGTTAAAATTGTAGTTCCGTTTCAATTAGTCCTTAATTTGGTTGGAAATAGTTGGTTTTGGACTCAAATTACCCATAAATTGGTGACATGGCAAGCTAATCAAAAGGGTTAATAAATAGTTTTTCACAACCACTTATTTTCCTATATTATAGATGGTGGAGATTGTGTGTGGTTTTGTTTTTCTCTCTCCTCCATTATTAAAATAAATGATGGAGGAGAGAGAAAAAAACTGACACATAATCTCCACAATTTATTTTAAAATCTAATGATTCAGATTCATTCTCATGTTCTCACATAAAAATGACATTCTCATATGATACGTTCCATATATATATATATATATATATATATTATTTTTAAACTCCAAATATAAACATTAATTGATATATTGACAATATAAAAGTATTTTACACGATGAGTTAATCATACACGTTAAATTTTTATAAATGTTTGATTTTTATTTTAATTATATATATAAAGTATCACCGGTGAATAATTGTAATATTCTAATCGAATAAGTCTTTTTTACATTGATAGAACACATCAATTAATTTCTATGTATTAATAGTTCTAATTTTTTCACATATTTCAATAATTAAAATTCAATGAATTAATATTTTCATTTTCAAAGTTTATCTATAAATGAATAAAAAATATAAACTTATATTACCAAAAAAAATACAAACTTATTTGTTTTTGCAAAATTTAATTAAATTAATAACTATCAAATTATTAAAATATTTAATTTTTCTCATATTTACCTATAATATAATACACATACTTAGTTGTGATTCAATGAATTAACTTTCTCATTTTCAAAGTTTATCTATAAACCAATTAAAATATAATTTTATTTCACATACATTGTTTTTGCAAAATTTTCATTCAATTTATAGCGGTCAAATTGTTAAAATATGTATATTTTATTTTAAGATAATGTTAATTTGTGCCTTTAAAGTATATGTTAAAAAATACATAAATAAAAAATTTGTATTGAAAAAAATAATAAAGCCATTAATTATAAACATATATTAAATGTAAAACACAATTTTTAATAAATTTTTACTATATTTATTTCTTAACTTGTGTCCTTAGAACACAAGTTAACATTATCCTTATTTTAATAATTTATAAAATAACACACATAATTAGTTGCTGTGATTCAATGAATTAATTTTTTCATTTTCAAAGTTTATCTATAAACCAATTAAAAATATTAAAAAAACTTGTTTAAAAGTCAATTTTATTTTCCTTGGTCGGTTAAGCTAATTTTATTTTAATTATAGTATTATTTATCCTCAAATTTTCAATATACAATAAAAATGAAAGAACTTTTAAAAAATAAAAAGAAAAAAGAAAAAAGAAAAAAAATAAAGTTTATATAAATTTAACGAGTTTCAATGCACATGATTCTGTTCCTCTTTTGAAAATTGAAATCAAATAGATTTCATTCCATCTTCACAAAATCTAAAATCTCTCCGGTAACCGACCAATTCCGCCATGGAAGAGTCACAACAACCACCGCCACCGCCACCGCCACCACCAGTTTCGCCGATGACTATCGACGGTGCCGACCAAGACATAGTATTTGCTAACTCGCCCGTGTTAACTCGGCGCGAGGTTCTGACTCGTCGACTCCGCCGAGTCAAACAACTCGCTCGCTGTTACCGGCGTCACTACTGGGCTTTAATGGATGAGGTTAAAGCTAAGTACAGAGACTATTACTGGATTTATGGTAAGAGTCCTTTCAAAGAAGATGAAGAAAACCCCAACGGTGTCGTTTTGGGGGAAACGGGAAATAGCACTGAAAATGGTTCTGCTGTTGGTGATGATTTCGTTCGTTGCGCTTATAGTGGATGCAAGACAAAGGCTATGGCTCTCACTAGGTTCTGTCATGCGCATATTTTGTCTGATTCGAAGCAGAAGCTTTACCGGGGATGCACCGCAGTGGCTAAAAAGTGAGTTTTTATTTTTTTATTTTGAATATATATTTTTTTAATTTAATGTTTTGTTTATTTGGATTTACTGGATTTTTTTCTAGATGGTGGTAATTTGAGTGAAGTAGAAATTCTTGATTAACAAGTATGAATAATTGAGTTTCTTGCAATTTGGGAATTAATGTGATTTTAGGGTTTGTTTACTTATTTTTATTTTTTGGCTTTTGGTTTTTGTTTCTTTCTTGGATTTGGTTGTGGTTTTGGGAAAGATGAATAAGAGAACTTAGAGGAATTAAGTGGGTATTGTTTATGGTTGATGAGAAAAAATAGGTAATTTTGTTTGTTTCGGTCTATGGTTATGTATGAGGCGAAATCGGATTCTGTGCTGTAAATTTTTTCACACATTCGGTTCATTTGTAGTCGTTGAGCTTTAAGTTCAGGTCGCTTCAGATTTTAATATACATTTAACTTTTTATGAAATAAATAATACACACTTTGAAATCTGAATAGTCCGATCTCAATTGAAGGACCACAAATGCACCAAATGCGTGAATGCTGTCGAAAATTGACAGCAGGTAATCATGTTCCATTGATAAAACCAGACAGACACCATCGACACACACCGACATTGACAGGTCGAAATCAATGATAATTTAAAAATATAGATTGGTTAAATGTAAACACATGTTGGTAATGGCGTGGCAGGGTTCAATCAGAAGTGTCCGTGCTATATATCAGTTATTGATTATTTTGCTTTCTTCCCGAGTGCACTCTCTTTTGTTTTCCAATTAAGTTCTGTGATGGGTATCTGCTCAAAATTGTTTTTCCTTTTGGTTAAAACGTTACACGGCTACTTTTTGCTCTTGTTTTTAACTAAAACATAAACACTTGTGGTCAATGAGACACAGACACATATATAGACATTGGATATGACACCAGCACATATATACAGTGATATTTGAAAAGAAAAAAATGTGATTGAATGCTACCAGACGCATCAATGTCATGTCTGTGTCCGACACCGATATATGTTGGACACCAAACACATGTCAAATTTCATAATGGCGCTACAGCTTGCAATTCTCATTTTAGTGATATAATTGTAATGCAACATGGCGTGGAACAATTTTGTTCTGTGACTTGGTGTTGTCAAATATCTGCCATGTGGTGGATTTTCTGACAACCACCAGACCAATTTGTGAAGGATGCTGCTGGTGCCATGGTGTTTTATGGCGGATATGGTGGCTTTTATATGGCTGATATTTAGCTTTTCATGGTCCGCCATCTGCTATCAAAAAGACTGTTGAGACTTTGATTCAATTCTGTCATCCTCAATCTTTCTTCTGTTCACGAAGCCGAATATTAACTGTACTTGCTGAGGAATATCTTACACCGTGGTCGGTATTGGGTGGATTCAAAACCAACCAAATTCCAATATCAGCAGGACTAGTTTGATACAAAGTTCTTGAGAATTTACAAGATTGCTCTTTCTTGATCTTGTCATCTTGGCTAGTGATAGGGACTTTGGTATTACGGGGTGTCTAAGTCCCATATCAAGTAGTATGAAGTGCTCGGTGAAGTACTTAAGTGATCTGATTCTCCGCATGACCCCAAGCGCCAATGCATATCTGTTGAGTTCTAGTTACTTGTGTCATGACAGTGTACATGTGAAAATGGTTCACTTCAAAACCTCACCAATGTGAATATGCCATCTTGCACTATACAGTTTTTTAATTCTGTACATAAATTCTTTCTATTCATAGCTTACACTTTTGTACCTATCTTACTAATTAAATTTAATGCTTGAGTTTTACTGGATCATTGTTTTTCTTATTTATGTCAATTGTCAACTATTGGTAAATTGTTTGTTTTTTGTCCTTTTCTGTTTTCATGCATTACATTTTGTTTTCTTATTTGTAATAATTATCATTACCTACAGAAGACAATTTTACTGATAAAGTTTTGGCTTTATGCAGTTTGCCAACAGGGCCATCCTACTGTAATAAGCCAGTATTGAGGTCTATGGTTCCTTGTGCATGCCCTGCTCATTACCAATTAGGTGAAAAGTGCTTGCTTCGTGCAGTAAAAAGGGCCGGTTATAATATCTCAGTTAATGGTAAGCCTAATCCAAATTTCCATGAATTAGTTCCTGAATTTGTCCGCCAAATTCAAAATAGACGAAGAGCTGCTCGTAGGGCAATGCTACCTAAACCCGAGACTGAATAAACTAAGATTATGCTGCTGATTATTGGAAATATTATTGATTCATTGAAGACATTGCACAGTATATAGGGAGGGCAGGTTCCAATATCTGAGAAACAGAGTTATGATTTGGTGTTCACTGTTGAAGCATCAAGTGTCAATAAGAAATGTACTCAGATACATGTAAATTGTGAGTATTCTAGGAATGTCCTTAAATTTTGCGTTTCTTTATTCTTGCTCAGTTATTTTATTGGCACCCTATGAGCAGCATCATAAATCATAATACATTAAATTGTTGCTTGTTATTCATAATAGGAATTTGTTGGTATGGATTGGGAATTTCTATATTCTTGATGCTTATGTTAAAGTCATCATTAACTTGAGTATCCGGGTTGTTGATTTTTATATATGCTTGATGAATTCTTGATGCTTCTATTAAAATTGATTTTCTTCAAAGTTATTCAAAATATATTTACATTTTTAGTGTAAAAATCATTTTTTAATAAAATGTTGTTTTGAAAACAGCTTACACATACATAACTAAAACATCAAAGAAGATTTTTTTATTTGAAAATAAGTAATTTTCTCATAATTTGAACAAACATGCTCATTAGCGAACACATGCCCATAACAAAAGGGATGTTCATGATATTTTTGCTCTTATGTTGCAAATGGTCCTAACTATTACAGGATTAGGAAATATAAGTAGCTACTATTTCCTTTTGTTATTGTTCCATTTGAACTGCTGACTGCTGCTCTAACAAAATGATCAGTCACATATTATATGCTACTGTCTGTCATCGATCAAATACATTTATTTACTTCTTCCCATAGTATCCAATAGTGGTGATATAGTGGGATAGCAGAGTGGAGGCAGGCTACGATGGAAGAGGCTTAGCGGTGCATAACACTATAGTGGCCACTATTCGATAAAAAAGTAGGCAGCGGGCCGGCCCCAAGCGGTTTTTGGCCCGCTATCCTTTTCCCCTTTGGAAAATCAAATTATCCCTTAAATTTAAAATGTTAAAAAGGTAACTTTGGGGTTTTCAATCAAATTTGAGTTTGATTTGAGTTGAGACTCAACCCTAACCTTCTTTCACGGCCGTTTCTTTTCTGCACTTCCGCCGTTTCAAAGAAAAATCACGCGTTTCTCCCTCATATCTCTCTATCTTCCCTCATCTCTCTGCACTTTGTTTTTCCCTTTGCCGTCATCATTCCTCCCTCTCAGCCGCAGTTCCTCCCTGTGCTCCGTTCTATTGTTTCTTTCTTTTTAGGTTGGTTTTTTTCTTCTCTGTTTCCTCCTTTTATTTTATTTTATTTATTTTAATGTTTTTTCCCTTCTATTTTGCTTTGTTTACTTCTCTGTTTCTTTTGGAAGTATACTTTTATCCAAAAGTGTATTTTCAAATGACACAAAGTTTGTTTACTTTTCTTGGGTGTGAGAAAAGTTTACTACTTATAAGCATGATGATTCTATATAATTGTGTCTTGTCCTTGGTTGTGCCGGAAGCATGTACTACATATATTTTTTCTTAAGTTCTATATCAAATGAGAAACAAAGGTGGATTCAGTTGGGGTAAGGAGTTGGCTTGCTAGAAAAGTTATGGGTTCAACTTCCGCTGCCGATAGTTAGGATGACGTTTTCGGTGAGTAATATGTAAGTACCTTTGTAAGCTCTTTTTAGCTTTGAGGTCTGCTCTGATTCTTGTGAGCCTCCGAAACGTAATTTACCTAAGTTTTACACTGATGTTAGAATGTAGTGTGATGTGGTTATATATTTAGCATTAAGTACTTTGGTAAGCCTTTTCAGCTAATCTTTAGCCTGATTTGTACCTTTAATGCAACAGTTTCTTTAGTCAGATATCCACCTTGTATCTTTTCATTTCATTAGAATTTTTTACTCTGTTCTAAGGGTTCATTGTTAGAATCTTTTTCTTTATGGAAATCTAGATATGTTTTGATTTTGACTATTAACAAATCAAAGGCTCTCTTCAAAAGAGTGTTTATAGCTTCTTTGGTTATTCTTCAAATGATTAAGCCAACTTTGTAGTAATTGAAAATTTTACTGATTGTAGTAATTGAAAATTTTACTGATAATACCATGCGAGTGTTGACCTACATGAATATCATTAGTATATATTTAGCCTTGGATAGTGCGATACATAACGAACGAAGGTGTGGAAACTTGAGTATTTTATTGGTCTAGTCATTTTTTACTGTGTTGAGTCTTACAACACACAAGTCTCGTAACAGAACCAATCTTTTAATTAAAGAAGGAAGTAGAAAATGACATCACTGTTAGAGATAGTAAATAATTAGTTTGTATTACTTAAATGCTAAACTATAACTAACTTTAACTAGCTGTAAGTTAGTTACTCCTATCTTTATAGAGATTTTTGTGTGTCTATAAACCTCCTATCATAGGTAAGAAGCTTTTTAAGAAATCATAAACACCCTGAAATAGCAATCGGAATTGGGAGTAAGGTTTTAAACTCAAACTTTAATAAAAATCAATTTCGTTTATAAAAACTCAATTTTTCAAATAATGGAAAACAAAGAATATTTGAAAACAAAGAAGAAAATTCTAATTTTACAACTCAGATATTTTTCAAATTATTTTGGAGCAGATTATTTTGAACCAAATTCTAACATAAAATTATTGGATCTAATTTATATCCAAAATTTTGATGAAAACGTAACTTATTTATTAAAGAAATTTCCTTATTCTGACTTAGTCAAGATAATTTTGAAAAAATTAAAATTTGCTAACTTTTAAGAAAAAATAATTTTAGAAGATTTACAAGCAACATTAGAAAGAGATTTTGACGAACATGAATTAAAATGTTTGGTCAAGGACTTAAACGAATTTACCTCCACTTCACATTACATAGATCTATTTGAAGGACATTTTTATGGTGATTATTCACAAGTACATTACAGAATGAGAAACCATCAGAAAATTAACTATAATTGTGAAATAAGTTATAGAAACTATAGATATACTAAACTTAATAATGAAAGAAATTCTGACAACAACATAAATTTTGATGAAGATGGATTTGAAACAGACTAATTTTTCCCGCTCATTAACACTCTGAAAATACAATGGATTTAGTAAAAGAAAGATCAGAATTAAAAGAATATAGAAAAATTATTCTTGATTTAAAAAGAGAATTAGCCATAGTTAATTTTCGCATTCAATATAGTAACATGTCAACTTATTCTTTGTTTAAATTTCAAAAAGATCTACTCCTCCAATAACTTTCTACTTTCAAAACCATGATTTGTATAATAAAAAATAATTTGGATACAATATCCAGAGCTTAAAACTTATTATTCACTTTTACTATTTACTATTCACTTACCATTTACTTTTACTATTCATTATTCACTATTCACTTACTAACCTCCGAGGAGGCAATACCCCCCTTCTCTATTTGGTATCAGAGCCCTGTGATCTGAGCCATAAAGGGAATATAATATTAATTATCTTAAAACTTGTTTAGATAAACAAGAAAAGAAATTAGAACTTTTAGAACAATTATTAAGAGAAACTACAAGTTACAACCAACAAATCTTATCACTTCTTAAAGATCAATTAAAACAAAAGACCCCAATAAACGGGTCAGAAGAATTAAAAGTATCTATAAATTCTTTAACTGAAAATTTTCCATAAATAAGTACTGAATGAAAAACAAAAAGTGTAAAAACAAAAAACTCCTTAACTTATAATACATAAGAGGTTAAAAAACATTTAAAATTATGAATCCTTTTGTTGGCAGATCTAGAACATTAATGGACGAGGAGGCCAATTCTTCTCGAACTACAACTCTAAATCAAACTCGGAGTACTTCTTATTTAAATAAAATTTTCAACAAAAAAAGAAAATAAAAACTCTACTCAATTAGAACAAATCGTTGACACTAATAAAGACTTAGAAGTTATGACAAATGATCATATTAACCTTTTAAGACCAACCCAATTATATAGGTCTGGTTTTCTTGAAAATAATTCGAGTTTAATTAGGACACACAGATCTGAAATGTTAGAATTACCAGATGGTAAAATTGAAGAATTTGGATTATTAACAACTGACAGTATAAATCAATTAACTAATAGAAATATGAATTATGTGCATTTAGGACTAATCACTACAGATGTACGAGGTCTAGTAATGAAACAAAACGGTGTCAAAGTGTTAGTAGCTATATTAGATACTAGGCACCCTGATTTAAATAGACAAATTATTGGAGTAATTGAAGTAGATATGAACAATAATTGTGAAATTCATTACTTATGTCCCAATTTTACCATAGGATTTAAAGACTTAAAATATATAAAATTTCAAGTCCAAAGCAAAGGATTTAAAAACTTTAAAGGATCAAATATTGTTATAGATATTATTTTCTTAGGAAAATTGTCAACACAAGTCTCACCAAAATTTAAACTAAAAATTGATGATATGATTAACACAATCACATCAAGAGGAATTAACTTTTTTGGTCTAGAACCAATTTCTCCTTCTCTTTTAGCTGGAGAAGAATGGAAAATTAAAAACAATATTCAGACTGAAGCTGAAACATTAACACATACATAGGTTGTGACTTATAATACCAAAGATTCTTTGGCCTTAAGATTTAAAAATTATGAAGAAACTCATAAACAAACAAGTGAAGATGAATGAAGAGGCCTTAACATTAGAAGAATTAAATAAAATTAAAAATGATGAAATTTTAATGGAAAAATTTAATATGGAAATTGAATTAGCAAATTCAAAAACTGATAAAAATTTCCTTATGGGGAAGTATTTAGAAGCCTCTAAAGTTTAAAAAATTTATTTGAAGAAAACTTAGATGAAACTTCTGAAATAAATAACTCTGGAAAAAAATGTAGTAAATGAGGAATCTAGCTATTCTGCTTCATCAAGATTTTCTAACAGTAGACCAACTCAAATGGGTTACTCTATAGGACACCCTTCAAGATTGCCCGTGGCTATCTATAATAACAACAACCATAACCTAAGAACTTTAGGAAAAAGAAACTCTAACGAAATAAATTTATGTGGAGATGGACAAGTAATGTTAAACATTACCAATATTCATCCACAACTGTTAGATACATACATTGGGCAACGAACTTCTATAATAATTAGAGACTACGAAAGTAAATATTATAACATCACAACCGGAGAAGAAATGATTAAAATTGTTGAGAACTATCTAGGTGATGTAGCCCGAGCAGCTTGGGAAGCATTCAAAGCTACCTTTTCAGAAAAATTAGCTGAATTAGTAACTCAGGGAAACAATATCCATAATTTTACATATTTAATACACAAAATTATTACAGGAAAAGATGCTAATGTAGGATTAACTATGAGACAGGCTGAAGCCATGAGAGATTTAGAACAAATACAATTATATGATTGGAATCATGTAATAAAATTTTTACAAGATTTTTATGCCCTAGCCAGCACTTCAGGAAATTACTTCTCTATTGAATTAGGAGAAAGATTATTCACCAAATTACCAGGACTTTTAGGTCAAGAAATCCATGAAAATTGGAAAAAACTGGAAATTAGTAGTGATTTTGATAACATTGGAATAAGAATACAATACATCATTTCTGAATTAAAAAAGAAATGTACTTATATTCAAATCCAAAAAGAATTAAAGCAAAATAATGTAGGATTCTGTAAACAAATTTATACTCCTCAACAATATTGTAACACCCACATATACATACATACATCAAAGCATATATTATACATGAATAATACGTTTGGTACTGAAATATACAATAAGTTCCTAGTAAACACATTATAGGTATACATGCCCAAAAGAGACTAAATACAAATAACTACGACATAGTATATCTACAAGATGTTTCAATGACAAATACTAAGAACTAGATCAAATAATGATCTCAAAAATCTTCACAACGGAAGCCTGCCAACTAAAAGCTACGATCCGTAAGGAAAGTCAAATAACCTTGTCCTTACCTTTCACCGAACCTGCAGAACCTGTGATGTAAACAACAACAGTGGGGTGAGATACATCAAATCTCAGTGAGTTCGCTATCTTATAGTCCTCTCGGCTTTACAAGGTTCTAATAAGCCTAACTCAAATCAAAGGGAAGGGAAGTGACTTTGAGTACACACACGATATAAATACATTCACACTTGTGAGCCTGTTAACTCACAATAGTACTAAAGTAAGTTCTGAGCCTGTTACTCCAGAATCTCACAAATCAATAACCGTACAAAGGAATCCCCTATTCCCGTCCGCTTCTACGTCTAGAAAATGATCCGACTCATGGATCCTTGTATTTACTTGGCATACGAATTGCATTCGGGATCATCGGCCCGTACACCGTGATCTGTCACTTCACACGGCCCGTACACCATCACAAGTCTCTTTACCCGTAGGCCCCAATCGTACTATACGCTGGAATCAAACCTGCCAAGTAATTGTGTATACGTTTCAGAGGAGGTGCTCGAGTCTCATGAAACTACACCGCAAGATCAATCGGTTATGATTACTAGACACACGCCTCGGCCTCTTACACGAGCATTGTCACCATGTCATTTACACACTTTCGATATCATTTACGGTAATGTTCCTCACTCTACCTATTCATATTTTAACATGCATACATATTCCAACATGTTTCACAATAATAACATAGGCATGTAATCGTCAATCACATAATGGAACACCAAAATTCAACATACCACAATTTATACCAATTTACAGTTCCCTCTGATTCATTTAATCGGGCAATAAACAGATATTTCCCACTACCATCAGCTAGAATATGTTCTTAGCTTCACAACAATACCAAGAATACACAAAACGGATAACCGAGTCAAAAGTTATGCAAGAACAAAATGGGTGTTCTGCTATGTTCGCATTGCGAATAAGCCAGCGAATGCTCGCTACTTCATTCGCAGTGCGAAGCGTCCAGCGAACGCCTAGCTAACACTTGTTCGCTGCACCATTCGCAGTGCGAACGCTGGCGAACCAAGGTAGTAGCAAAAACAACGTAAGGTTCGCAGTGTGAACCACTGGCGAACGTTCGCTACCTCATTCGCAGTGCGAAGCTGCCAGCGAGTCCACGATTTCCCTTTCGCTGGGGGATTCGCAGTGCGAATCTGGGAAATGAAAAAAAGTTCATTAGCGTAACAGCTGATCTCCCAAGGTTCCAAAACCCCATCAAAACATATCCAAACATCCCACAATCAAACATAAATGATTCTACACTCATATAACTCATACTACTCAGTTTATAACATATTTCAACTGTTAATTTTCAAGATTTTCCAATTTAACCAAATCTCTTACAACTCTAACCTAAGTCTTAGAATCCAAGAAAATCTAAAACAAAAGCATCTATCTAGAACCCACCTTGAATAGATGAAGATGGTGAAGATGAGTTGAATCGATGAAGATTGGATGATGGTTGAGGATTTGGTGTTCTTGAGCTTTTTCTCTTCTTTCCTTTCCTTTCTCTCCCTTTTCTTTCTATCTTTTCCTTTCTTTGGTTCTAAAGAGGAAAATGAAGGAAAAGAAAAATATATAGTAAAACATCATCAATTACCAACACTACTAATTGTCCAAAAAGTCTCTAAAGTCCAAATATTTAATATCTCAGAGTCAGATAATATTAATTGGATTTACTCTAAATCCGACAGTTACCCTAATTATCTTTGCAGATAATTTATCAGAGTACACTGGGACTCAGTTGATCACAACTAGTATTATCCGGAGTAAAATAATTTACGGGGTATTACAAATATGGTAAGCATTCTGATGATAAAAACCAGAGGAACCAGACTAGATTTAAGAAAAATTGTGTAAAGAAAAATTACTTATGAAATCTAATGCCAGAAAACCTTACTTAAACAAAGAAAAACATGTCAGAAAATATAACCCTAACAGGACTTATAAAAATACAATTACTTGTTTTGCTTGTAACAAACCAGGACATTTATCTTCTGTTTGCCCAAACAAACAGAATTTATTTACAAGAGAATCAAATCTTGTATCTACTATAAAAGAAGATATTTTAGAAATAACTTCAGATATTTCAGATAACTCTGAAATTTGGAGTATTTGCTCTTTAGAAGGAATAGAAAATGAAGAAGTGAATATTCCCCTAAAAGAAGAAAATAGTAGTAATTATATTTTGTTAGATAAATTAAATAAACTCACACTTAATGGATAAAAAGAAAGATTGTAATCATAATTGGAATTATAAAACAGGAAGTGATAACATAAGATGCTTCCAGTGCAATTGGTTTTCATCTTTTGACAAGAGATGGAAATGTCAAATCTGTTTAAAACAAATTTGTTCAAATTGTATTAAAAAACATTTTAATATAGAAAAAGAAGTTCAAGAAATTTCTGAAAATTCTAATAATAATTCAAAAAATAAGATAGATAAATTAGAAAACAAAGTTAAAAACCTGGAAAATAGAATTGATAACTTAGAAATTAAACTTAATAGTTTAGAAGAAACAATTAAGAGATTAACAAAAATTGTTAAAAAAGGAGAAATTCAAATCTCTGAAAACAATTTTAAAATAACCAAGGTAACACAAGATGGAATTAATATTATAAACAATATAGAAAAACCCTGCGAAATTCCCGCACCACTAATTTGCAATAAAGATAAACTAATACAAATTATAATACCAGCAAAAATTAACATTCATGGTTATGAAAATACCGTACCAATCTTAGTAGATACTAGAGCCACTTCATCTACTATAGATGAAAAAATAATTCCAGAAGGCTTAAAAAATAAAATTGTAAAAGTAAAACCATCATATTCTACACAGTTTGATGGAACTAGATTATTGACAGATTCACAATTTAAAAATATCCAAGTAAAATTCCAGACAAATTGTAATTATTGGTCAGATTATTATCAATGGCCAAAAATTTGGGTAAGAGATATGAATCTTTCCGTACCTATTATTATGGGATTAGATTTCCTACTCCATAATTATGGACAAATCAATATTAACAAAGATTATGTAACAATTTTATCTAGAAAATTATTACATGACTAATAATTGATGGTTGTAAATTAGGATGGGGAGGAATCTTAATTAAAAAACCTAATGAATTTTCCTCCAAATCATTAGAAAAAAATTGTAGATACACCTCAGGAACTTTTAAAGAAAAATGATACTTAACATCCTTAGATTATGAAATTTTGTCAATTATTTATGTATTGGAAAAATTTGCTTTATTTATTTTGTCGAAAAAACAAATTACTATTAGAACTGATTGTGAAGCAATTGTGAAATTTGCTAATACTAAAAATGAGAAAAAATTAACCTCTAATAGATGGCTGAAATTCAGAGAATTTGTCCTAAACAGAGGATTTAGGATAAAATGGGAACACATTCAAGGAAAAGATAATAAAATACCAGATTTATTATCTAGAAAATTATTACAAGACTAATAATTGTACTTGATTGTTCCAGGAAAAGAAAAGAATTTCAGACATTTGAAGAAGTTAAGACATTTCTCATTCAGACATCTCAAATGGCTGGAAAGGTCATTGAATTCGACATTACAAAATTAAAAACATTTCCTGAGAAGGAACAATTCAAAACACCTTTGAGAAATCAACTCAAAGAAGAAGAACAATGTCTTCTTGACAACATTTGGAATCTTTCTACTACCACCAAAGGTAATAGTAAGAAGGTAGCAGTGATAAATGCTTTAGCATCCTATCTCTCTACTGGAAGACATTTTAGCAAAAAACCATTTATTTGCTACACATTATTCACCGGCCCTAAAGCTGGAGTATATTTAGACTGGGAAGAAATTGCCCTTTTAATTGAAAAAATTAAACTTTTTCCAAGATATGGCCAGCCTTTGTATAAAGGATTTTACGACATTCAAGAGGCCATAGATACATTAATTAAGAGTTATGGGAAAGATATTATTATCTCGGCCAAAGTTCTTAAGTATCAAGATTACCTAACACATTTGAAATTTTTTGGTGATCAAGAATCTTTACAAGAAATTCAAACAATTTTGCCTAAAGATAAAGGAAAAGAAATTTCCTTGTGACCACAAATTCCACAAAAGGATAAAAAATCCTTTAGTGATACATTAATTTCTTCAAAAATCCAGAAAACCAATACAAGTTTGATAAATTTAGGAAAACCCGTAATCCCTATGAAACCAAAGATCTCCGAGGATGAGATTGAATTAAAAACATTCATTTTGTTACAAGAAGTACTGGCACAAATCTGTAATAATCAAATTATTCATAATGAGATTTCCACTGAATGGAGTCTTGTTAACAATCCTTACAAAACATGCCAAGCCATGTTTGAAAATTGTCCTGAAAACCAAGATGGTGAGTGTTATTGCCAACTTGACTCTGCAATAAGGAAGGCTAGAATTTCATTACCAACATTCAAGTCCTTTAAATCCAAAGATTACAATATAACGCTCAACGGTTTGCTCAAACATGGACTTTTGAGTACAATTAATGTACCTCCATTATATGACTTTGTCCCATATTTACCATCATTCCTGGCAGACACATTGGAAACCATTATCCCAGAATGTCCAGAAAATGCCAAACTGGAAATAAATTCCTTATACCCTGATTTCCAGAACAATTATCCTTGTTTTCATGTAATCTGGATATATTTTAAAAGTATAGACATTGAGCATGAAGATTTCCAAATTCAAAATTCTGGCCCAAAGACTATACATTTGGAGGATTTGCCACAACAAATTGAAATTGCTAGAGCTAAATTAATACCATAAGATTTTGGCTGGTCTAAAGATAAAATTAAAGAAAAAATTTTATTAAGAGAAGACAAATTTAGAAAAATCTACTGAAAAGCAGAGATTGCAAGAAGTTTTTCTTTTCTTTTGATGTCAAACATTCAAGACCCAAATTAGTGGAAGCTTACAAGAGAAAAAATTCAAATTTTACAAAAAGACCAGGCTCAGCTGGCTCCTCACAAGATAGATCAATAATTATGATGGACCCATAAGCATGTGATTTTCCTATTTGCTAAAATTATTGCCGACACCCAAAGGCGGATAAAGACAACCCTTAAGGAAAGTTTTCAAAGATTCCTGACTTTCAAAGAACAAGATAAAAGGGTCTAGTCCCTTTCAACTTTTTTTAAAGTTTATCGTTTTGTTTTTAGTTGTAAAACAAATAATGTTTTACTTTATGTAAAGTTTTTTGTTTGTTTTAGGAAAGCCTTAAAGTAAATAGGACTTTAGCTTTTTCCTTTTGTAAAGACAATAATGCATTGTCCCTAGAATCTTCCTTCCACTTCTATATAAGGAAGAAACCCTTTCAATTGTAAATATACAACACTACGCAATGCAACCAAGAATGCTTTTCAGTTCCTCTTACTCAAAAATTTACAAAATTTCACACTAAATTGCTTGCTCCTAATTCCTTATTGCTATCAAGAGGTATAATTTTTTAAAAAATTAGCCTACTATTTATGATTTATGCTTATTATTATTATTATTGCTAATCCGTGTTTATTTTATGAACCAAAAGACGTAAATCCTGCTTGAACCGAATGTGAATTAATCTAGGAAAGAATCCGATAGGGAACAAGTACAAAAAAAAAGGGAAATGAGTACCGTCAGGAGGAGATTCTTAGATCTTAGATCACTGACGCAGAGATCTCTCTAATAGAACTCTGTGGTAGTAGGTTAGGGACGACAATGTGAGGTTTTAAATAAACAGGAACTATTCAATAAGATTAACAATAATCATTAATCATCATAGGTAAGTAGCTTTTTAAGAAATCATAAACACCCTGAAATAGCAATGGGAATTAGGAGTAAGGTTTTAAACTCAAACTTTAATAAAAATTAATTTCGTTTATAAAAACTCAATTTTTCAAATAATGGAAAACAAAGAAGAAAATTCTAATTTTACAACTCAAAGATATTTTTCAAATTATTTTGGAGCAGATTATTCTGAACCAAATTCTAACATAAAATTATCGAATCTAATTTATATCCAAAATTTTGATGAAAAAGTAACTTATTTATTAAAGAAATTTCCTTATCCTGACTTAGTCAAGATAATTTCGAAAAAATTAAAATTTGCTCACTTTCAAGAAAAAATAATTTTAGAAGATTTACAAGCAACATTAGAAAGAGATTTTGACGAACATGAATTAAAATGTTTGGTCAAGGACTTAAACGAATTTACCTCTACTTCACATTACATAGATCTATTTGAAGGACATTTTTATGGTGATCATTCACAAGTACATTACAGAATGAGAAACCATCAGAAAATTAACTATAATTGTGAAATAAGTTATAGAAACTATAGAAATACTAAACTTAATAATGAAAGAAATTCTGACAACAACATAAATTTTGATGAAGACGCATTTGAAACAGACTAATTTCTTCCGCTCATTAACACTCTGAAAATGCATTGGATTTAGTAAAAGAAAGATCAGAATTAAAAGAATATAGAAAAATTATTCTTGATTTAAAAAGAGAATTAGCCATAGTTAATTTTCGCATTCAATATAGTAACAGGGCAACTTATCCCTTGTTTAAATTTCAAAAAGATTTACTCCTCCAATAACTTTCTACTTTCAAAACCATGATTTGTATCATAAAAAATGATCTGGATACAATATCCAGAGCTTAAAACTTATTATTCACTTTTACTATTCACTTCACTATTCACTATTCACTTATGTTCTGGACTGGGCCGAGGCTGCCCAACAGTCGAGTAGGCCCAACCCATATAGCATGGGGAGGCCCACTAAGACCCCTCCGCGGGGCCCTTGACTGCTGCAAGCAGACCAACGTTCCACCCGAGCACTTTGCATGTCGGGCATCTAGGTCAACAGGACAGGAGGACCTCGCATCCCGGCGGAGAGGTACCTCCCCGACATACCAGCTTCTCCCCCGCGAGAATGCCACATACCACTCCTCGGCAGACATGGTCCCTCCCCGCAAGGCCATGTCTGTCGTACGGCTGGTTGGTCCTCGACACAGAAGACTCCTCCCCCGCGAGGAGTGTCTAACGGTCCGTACCACGTGGACACGTTCCAAGTAACCTCCCGCTTCCGCAGGATTCGGTCTGCCCTAATCCCGGAAATCTAGGGACGGTTACCCCAGGGCGAAGACCACGTGCTGGTCTTCACTACGCCACGTAAGCCCTGGCAGTTACTTGGATTGGGCCTGACAAGCCAGCCCAATACAAGTAACCGTTGGCCCCGCGCTGGGGGCTCTCTATAAATACCCTCTCACTTGAGAGGGTCAGGTTAAGTCACCTTTTTTCACTCTTTGTATTTGCTGTTACTCTGTGCACTCCCTAACTTGAGCGTCGGAGTACCTTGCAGGTACACCCCCCCGCCGTACTTCAACCTCACCGGAGCCGGAGCTCAACGGACGTCGTTGGCCACCTCTAACTGTCTGATCCAGGTACGATCAGTGGCGCCGTCTGTGGGAAACTTTATAAGCTTCCCCGTTTTCTCCTCGATAAACCAAAGCTTCCTCTATTCATCACCAACATGGCCAATCCGACCGTCAACCAGGCTCTGGACACCGTGCTCGCGCAACTGGAGAACGGGAACCACCGTGAGGACGCCGTCATCCTCCACGCCGACGAAGGCGACATAAGGGACGGACGGACCGCCTCCCCGGACTCACAGGATGCGACTATCAACGTCGTCCGCACGGACAACCAGCAAACCCCTCTCCAGCCAGTGGCTCCGCCGCCCAACGCGGACCCAAGCACCGTGGCCCTATTTGCGTTGATCAACCAGACCAATCAGCTGATCGCGCAGCAGAACACCAGAATTGAAGCCTTGGAGCATGAACGTGCACGACGATCTTCCCCGCGAAGACATCGTCGCCTCCAGTCACCTCGCCTCTCTCATTCCCCGCGAAGGACCCCTTCCGAAGATTCTCGGACACCGTCGCCCGTATGCCATGGTCGTCGACCGCGTCTCGAGCGCCCCCAGCCGGCAATCACCCAGAAACGCCTCGTTCCCCTCCCCGGAAGGAACCCAGGGCCTTCGCCACCTCCAAGAAGTCCAAGCAGACCGAAGAGAGACCAAAGAACCAGTCGAGGAACTCTCCTCCACGGCACCATCGATCACCTTCGAGATCCCCGGCTGATAGCGACGACGAGGACCAAAGGACCCCCTTGTCGTGGGAAATCATGGACGCCCCAATCCCTCCAGGCATGGAGAAACCTCCACACTTGGGGACCTATGACGGGCTGACCGACCCCGACGATCACATGGAGAATTTCGAAGCGATGCTCGACTTTCGAAACTTCAGGGGAGCCATCAGGTGCCGGCTGTTCCCCACTACCTTACGGAAGGGAGCCATGACGTGGTACAAGGGCCTGGAACCTGGTTCGATCACGTCGTGGAAGCAGCTGAAACAACGCTTCACCAAACACTTCACCGCATCTCGTCGACACCCAAAAACAGAGGCTGCCCTAGAGAAAATCTTCCAAGGGAGGAACGAATCCCTCCGAAATTACATTGAGAGGTTTAACAAGGAAGCCGTCGAGGTCCACACGACCGACGACATGAAGAAATACTTAATTATTCACGGACTACGCGCCGGGTCGGACTTTGCCAAATCCATTGGCCTCCGAAGACCCAGGCGTCTCGAGGACCTTCTCGCTCGAGCCCAGAAGTACATCGAGCTCGAAGAGACGGAAGCAGCCCAGATCGCTCTTGAGACAAGACGCAGAGAAGGCCCCCGCGGCCACAAAGACGATGACGCTTCTCCCCGGCGGGGAGGAGAAAAGAGGAAGGAAAATCGCAATCGAGATCCCCGGGAACAGCGCGGGCCAGCTGGCCGATTCACGGAGTACACGCCGCTCAACACTTCCAGGTCTCGGATCCTCTCAGACTGCCAGAATTCCGAGTTTGTGAAAGGAGGAGTTCGCTTCCCGAACCCCGCGGCTCCCAAACCAAACGTTGACAAATCTAAGTACTGCAGGTTCCACAGAAGCCACGGGCATGTCACCGAGGATTGCATCCACCTCAAGGATGCCATTGAGATTCTCATCAAAGAAGGGTACTTGAAGAAATATGCCCAGCAGAATGATCCTCCTCGTACCAGCTCAAAGGAATCACAGAACGTCGAGGAGACAACACCCCCTCCCGCCGACAGCCAGCTTCAGGTCGCCCTCAGCGTCACTCGGCCCGAGGACTTCTTCGTCCCCCCAATCATCGAGGGCGAAGAGGCAATCCACAACATGTGGGCGACCTTCCCCGACGAAGGCCCCGTCACGGCCCGTAGTACCTGGGAAGGCTTCCCCAAAGCAATGGTTATCTCCGGAGGAGACCCCGGGAAAATATCGGTTGGGTCGATCAAACGAAAGTTTGACGAACTGGAATCCGCGACATCGTCAAAGGCGACCACCCTCGAGAAAGTGCGAGGAAACTCCAATCCCATCACCTTCTACCTCGAAGAACTCCCCGGGGGAGCACCAAACGCCACTATTCCCCTCCTGGTCAGGGCCCAAATGGCGAACTTTGACGTCCGAAGAATCCTAGTCGACCAGGGGAGCTCGGTCGACATCATGTATTCTCATCTGTTCGGGACCCTTCAGCTGGACGAGAGGCATTTGACCCCGTACGTCGGGTCAGACCTACAGGGGTTCAATGGATCCACCACCAGACCATGGGGTTACGTGGAGCTGATGGTTACGTTCGGGGCCGAAGACACGGCCCGACAGGTGAAGATCCGTTTCCTGGTGGTGGAATGCCCATCCCTCTACAACTGCATCCTCGGAAGGACCACCCTTGCTGAACTCACGGCGGTCCCGTCAACGGTCCACCTCAAAATGAAGTACTACACGAGGAGAGGACGGGTAGTGACGATGCACGGGGACATCGACGCGGCTAGGAGATGCTTCGATTCCGCCGTCAAGGGCCTAAGTTCCATTGGTCCCAAACCTAAGGCCGTGGCCAAACCACCCCAGGACGTCGGACAGATACCTCTCCCGCGCGTCAACGCGGTCGACCTCGACAGCAGGTTCTCCGGCGAGCCCAATGAAGACAGAGTCGAAGACCACGACCACCTGGCGGAAAACAACGGGCAACCTCTCCACCCAATACGCCCCATCCCAGATGGAGAGTTCGAGCTCGTGGCCGTCGGAGGCAGTCCAGATCGCAACGTGAAGATCGGCACCAGGATCCCCGACCTAGCCAAAGAGCAGCTTAAAGCATGTCTGAGGGAGAACGCTGACCTCTTCGCGTGGAGCGCATCCGAGATGCCTGGCCTCGACCCCGAGGTGGCTTGCCATCAGCTCGCAGTAGATCCGGCCGCTAGGGCCGTAGCACAGCGTAGGCGCAAGCAGTCTCCCGAGAAAGCGGAGGCTGCTGAGAAAGCTGTAAAAGACCTCCTAGAGGCAAATTTTATTTCGGAAGCCAAATACACGACATGGCTGTCCAACGTTGTACTTGTTAAGAAAAATAATGGAAAATGGAGAATGTGCGTTGATTATACTGATCTTAACCGGGCTTGCCCGAAAGACTGTTACCCCTTGCCTAACATCGACCAACTGGTCGACAATTCTGCAGGTTACAAACTACTGTCTTTCATGGACGCCTATTCAGGATACAACCAAATTCCCATGGACAAGGTCGACAAGCAACACACGGCCTTCATGACCGCGTCGGGCAACTACTACTACAATGTAATGCCTTTCGGTCTGAAGAATGCCGGTGCGACCTACCAGCGGATGATGAACAAGGTCTTTCGGACTGAAATAGGAGACATGCTCGAAGTCTACATGGACGACATGATCGTCAAGTCCGCAGAAGAAGTCAACCACGCCGCGCACCTCAAGAAGGTGTTCGACACGGCGAGAATATGTCGTATGAGGTTTAATCCCGACAAATGCACCTTCGGTGTCCGGGCAGGAAAGTTCCTCGGATTTTACCTCACGGAACGAGGAATCGAGGCAAACCCCGACAAGTGTAGAGCCTTTTCCGAGCTCCCTACTCCGGGCTCGAAGAAGTCAATACAATCATTGAACGGAATGCTCACCGCCCTTTCCCGGTTCGTCGCCAAATCCGCACAGTACGCACTCCCCTTTTTCAAACTCCTCCGGCAAAAAGCAGAGTTTGAGTGGAGCGAGGAATGCGAACAAGCGCTCGCACATTTGAAACAAGTCCTATCGCAACCCCCGGTCCTCTCGCGATCCGAGAACGGGGAAACACTCTTCTTGTATCTTGCGATCACGAGCGAAGCGGTCAGCGCCGTCCTCATTCGGGAAACACCAGACGGACAGAAGCCAGTTTACTTCACGAGCAAAGCTCTCCAAGGCCCCGAGCTCAGGTATCAACAGATCGAGAAAGTCACACTGGGCCTCGTCACCGCGGCCAGAAGACTCCGCCACTACTTCCTTGCCCATACCGTCGTCGTGAGGACCAACCAGCCGATCAGGCAACTCCTCGGACGACCAGATATGGCGGGGAGGATGCTCAGGTGGTCGCTCGAGCTGGCCGAATTCGACATCCAATACGAAGGGAGGAAAGCCTTGAAGGCACAAGTGCTGGCCGACTTTGTAGCAGAGATGACCGTCCCAGAACCCTCAGCCAACGGGTCGCAGAAATGGACAATATATGTCGACGGAGCATCCAGCCCGAAAGGAAGCGGAGCGGGAATCATCCTCGAAAACGAGGAAGGCATCCTCATCGAGGTGTCCCTCGAACTGGCTTTCCCGACTTCGAATAACCAAGCCGAATACGAGGCCTTCCTTGCGGGACTCAGGCTGGCTGAGGACCTTGGCGCCAAGGAGGTCAAGCTATTCACCGATTCCCAGCTCGTAGCCTCGCAAGTCCGGGGAGAGTACCAAGCCAAGAACGACAGTCTCATAGAATACTTGGCCTTGGTAAAAGAGAAGATGAAGAAGTTCACCTCGGCAGAAGTGACTCACATTCCCCGGGAGCATAATGCCCGGGCAGACGTCCTGTCAAAATTAGCAAGCACGAAAAAGAAAGGCGGAAACAAGTCCGTCATACAAGAGGTCCTTTCCCACCCGAGCGTCGATAAACCTGGTATGGTTTCGAATATCAACGCCATCGGGGACAGCGGCTGCTGGATGACCCCGGTATACGAATACCTCACGACGGGCAAACTGCCCGAAGACCCCAAAGAAGCTAGAATGGTCAAGAGACGGGCATGCTCGTACACTATAGTCGAGGATAAGCTATACCGACGAGGATTCTCTATTCCCCTCCTCAGATGTATCGAAGATACCAAGGTCCCCGGCATACTCCAGGAGATCCACAAGGGAATCAATGCGCAGCACCTAGGCGGACGATCGCTAGCTCAGAAAGCACTCCGGGCAGGATATTACTGGCCGACCATGCAACAAGACGCCAAGGAGCACGTCAAGAAGTGCGATAAATGCCAGCGGCACGGGGACATGCACCTCGCTCCCCCTAGCGAACTCACGACGCTATCCTCCCCGTGGCCGTTCGCATGGTAGGGGATGGATATCCTCGGGCCTTTCGTCCAGGGGTCGTATCAAAACAAATACCTCATCGTCGGGGTAGATTACTTCACAAAGTGGATTGAAGCAGAAGCATTGGCCAAAATCACTGCTTTCAACATACTTCGTTTCTACAAAAGAAATATCCTCGCCCGGTTTGGAGTGCCTCAAGCCATCGTCACAGACAACGGAACCCAGTTCACCGACAGGAACTTCCAAGACTTCGTCACAAAACTAGGCACGAAGCAGCACTTCACGTCGGTCGAGCACCCTCAAACGAACGGGCAGGCTGAGGCCGCTAACAGAGTGATCCTTCGAGGATTAAGACGGAGACTGGGCGACGCCAAACAACGGTGGGTCGAAGAGCTACACAACGTTCTCTGGGCCTACCGAACAACCCCACACTCCACGACCGGGGAGACCCCCTTCCGTTTGACTTATGGAACGGAGGCAGTGATCCCCGTGGAGATCAGAGAACCCTCGAGGAGGACGGAAGCCCCCCTCGAAGGGAACACGAACGACGAAGCCTTGAGGGAAGAACTCTACTTCGTGGAGGAAACACGCTCGGGCGCTTCTCTCCGAGAGGCGTCACTTAAACAAAAAATAACACTACGTTATAATGACAGTGTCATTAAACGTGATTTTCAGGTGGGCACCCTCGTCCTACGAAGGAACCAGAAAGACTCGCGAGAAGGCAAACTCGCCGCGAACTGGGAGGGCCCGTACCGCGTCCGCGCGAAAACGGGGACAGGAGCCTATTTCCTCGAAAATCTGCACGGGGAAGAACTTGCTCGACCATGGAACGCTGAAAAGCTAAAACAATATTACAGTTAAACACTGCCCGCGGATGACTAGCACCGCGATACGGGGACGCGCTGGGGTACAAGCGCGACACCCCTATAAGAACACGATGATCAGAGACCGCGTTGTGTGTGCGCAAGGACATTTGATCCGGCGGGGATACCTCGATCGAGGCCCACCGTCGTCGTGCCAACCGGGCATAACACCCAGCTCGCGATGGGAAGTTCATGCCACGAGACTAGGACCTCGACCGAGCTCTTAGCCTCGTTGAAGGTCGGAGTACTCCTCCGGCCGCCCGACCAGCTCTCCACGCGGTCAGGGACGATCAAGGTCGAGCAAATCCCGAAGCCTTATTACTTGGGCAAAAATAAAGTATAACAAACAATAAAGTATAACAAACACCACATCACACACAAGGAAAATTAACAAAGAGATATTATAAAGTACGAATAGCGGGCAAAACACTTGGTCCAAAAAGTTACAAATATGAGCCCACAAGTCGGGCGAAAATAACCATTGTGCAAAAAGTACATCAGCTAAGCCCACAAGCCGGGCGAAACAAAACGGCTCACAGGCCGACCAAAACAAAGATAAAAACCTACTCAGCTGCGGTCCCGTCGGGCTCCTCGCGCGCATGAATGTCGTTCTCCCGCAGAGGATACACGATCTGGCCATCCACCACCTCAGCGTCGGGGTCGATCCCTTCGATGACAAGGTCGGGGTTGAGAACCTGAAGCTGCGCCACGGCACTGCGGAACCCTATACCCGCGGTTTCGATAGAATCATCCTCGGACACTCGGAGATCCTGCTCAAGCTTCCGGAGCTGCGCCACAAACGCCGCACGAGTGGTCAGGAGTTTGTCCTCCTCGGTCTCCCCTTCGGCTGGCCGCACTGCATCTTCCAGCTCGGCAATTCTTACCTTAAGCCGCTTCTCCTCCAACTCCAGCTCAGCGATTCGGGCAAGGTGGCACTTCTTTGTCTCCTCGGCTTCCTTAAGCTTGGCCTCGACCAATTGCTGCTGCTTGCCTTGCTCTTTGTTCAGATCTCGGCACTCTTTTAGCTCCTTGCGCATGCCGAGCATCTCAGCGCCCAAGGTATCCAGCGCCTCCTGCAGGCGGGCCAGTTCAGCAGCAGGGCGGGTCTCGTCATTTAGAATGAGGGCAGTCGAGCAGATACGCATGACGGCCGACAGGTCCTAAAAAAGCATCTTCCTCCTCACTTCAGGTGCGGTCCCCAGCACGGTTTGGATCTCGGAGGGAAGGGAGCGAGGATAAGTGACCTCGGAGAAGAAGTGAGGTTTTTGATGGCAGGGGGGAAGGTCAAAGCTGGAAGGAACCGGGGGACTATCTTCACCACCCAGGTCGACGACCTCTGCAATGCGCTGCCTCTTCGGAGTCCCTTGGGTAGCCGGGGATTGGCTTCCCGCAGGAGTTGTGCGGTCACCCGCGGTCCCCGATACAGAGGCAGCAGGCTGGGACAGAGTGGATCCTTCGGGGGCAGCGGCCGTGGAAACACCCTCGTGCGGGGCCCCAGAGGGGGCAACTTCCTGATCTTTGGAGCGCGACGCTTCTTCCCGGGCCTGCGCTTCCCGGGCCCTCTTCGCTTTCAGTTTCTTCAACCTCTCCTCGGCTCCGGCCATTGTTCCTGCAAAAGAAAGCGTTAGTAAAGCGAGAAACACAGATACGAGGAAGAAATAAAACCAGGGCGTTTCACCACCTAACAATTCGATGGCCTCCTCGTCGGAGAAGGTCTCGAGCAGAATGCGGGTATTTATCAGGCGACGTTCTTTCTTCACCTGCCCATCTGCACCTATTATAGGCTGGCCGTCCAGCGTCTCATGTCGAGCCTCTGAAAAGCTGTCGACGAAAGCTACGATTTTATCGTAGGCTTCCCGCTCGTAGGCCTCCATCTGAACAGGTTTCGTTTTATACTTGTCAACTCCCTTCTTAAAGTGTTCCTCCGTCCAGTACAGAGGAAACTTCGGCACCAGCACCTCCTCGGAACGGCCGTCGACCTCGCGGGTGACTTTCCGGTACAATGAATATACCGCCTCGAGGGTGACCGGCTTCACATAGAAATAGCGGAACTTGAAATCCCGGATGGAATCCAAGTAAGTGTGGAACAACGCCTTGCTCTGTTTGAAGGACACCCAGCCGTGTCGACCTCCTACCGACGACCGTTGGAGGTGGAATATGCGGAAGAAAAGGCGAACGGTCGGCACGATCTCCAAATATTTGCATACGAGCTCGAAAGCCCGGATGAAGGCCAGCGAGTTCGGATGAATCTGCGAAGGGGCCAACTTCAACCAGTCAAAGATCCCCTCCTGAAAATCCGTGAAAGGCAGCCTCCACCCCGCCTTCTCGAACATAAACTCGTACAAGGGGACCCGCATTCCCCGGTAAGGGGAGCATATCCGGTGATGCTCCTCGGGACGAAACACCTTCCAGGATTGACCACTTCCGATTAGTCTGTGCTCGACGGTGCAAAAAGCATCGCCCACATCTGGGTACACGAAGATGGACGACATCTCAAGGGCTTCGCTACAGACTCAGTCCTCAAGCGGCCTCTCCTGCGCAAAGGCCATGTGAGCCATGGGGGAGTCAGGCTGGTCGTCGTCGTTTTCCTCGAAATATCCTGCGGCCACCTCTGCAGCCAAATCGTCCATTTACCTGAAAAGCAGAAGGAAACGGTGAATTCGATTGGTCGTATCAAATTCACCCCTCCACCGCTGTTCAAGCGAACGGGCGAAGAAGGGGCAAGGCTTTCTCAACTCCCCGACGAGATCGACCAAGGATCAACTTGCCCACCGGGGAACTCATCGTCTCCCCGGAAGGTTCTGCCCCGTGTCCCCGCGGCACTAACAAATACACTGATTAACAAGGACCCCGAGACATTCAACGGATCCCCGACGTGTTCGTCCCTGATCCCCGAGGTATTCATCAAAAGCGAGAAAGAATCTTCGCACTCTCCCTCTCCACAACTAAAGATTCCCGCCGTAATCGCCGGGAATCCCTTCGTTTCTCATGGGAATGTCATCAATTCACCAAGGAAACGTCCTACACTAGTTAAAATCAAAGAAAAACGCAAAATAAAGGTCCGGTTTGAAGCAAATACCTGGTAAGCGGCGGTGTAGGGTTCCGGCACGGAGGTTTCCGGCTCTGGTACGGCGGCGAACGGCGGTCCTAGCGGAGGAAATGCGTCCGGCAGAGAGTGCCCGGCGATTGACGACGGCGAGCTACGACGGAAGAGGTTAGAGAGAGAGGGAGAAAGTTTCTTGAGAGAGAAGCGGAAAAGTGAAGAATGAGCGAGGGAAGCGGCTTTTATAAGCGATTCTCGCAAGACCCGAGGGGCGTAGGGCACTCGAGTGCGCTACCCTAGCCAGCCGCCCTAGCCCCCTAGGTAATGATGGCAGGCAACACGTGGCACGCATGCAGCCACCCGTCTCCCCACGCGTGTCGTTTCGGGTTTCCCCAGCGCTTTGAATCTGAAACCCTTCACCCCCCCGACCATACGACCAGACACATCTATCCGACGCCCGACACTCATTCGGCCGAATGAATTTCGCATAGGATATCGACCTCCTCGGTTCCTCTCTTAGCGGATCCTCGACATATAATAACCCTTAAGTCATCACTCTGCCACCTCAGAGCAACGACTTGGGGGGCTCCTGTTCTGGACTGGGCCGAGGCTGCCCAACAGTCGAGCAGGCCCAACCCATATAGCATGGGGAGGCCCACTAAGACCCCTCCGCGGGGCCCTTGACTGCTGCAAGCAGACCAACGTTCCACCCGAGCACTTTGCAGTGTCGGGCATCTAGGTCAACAGGACAGGAGGACCTCGCATCCCGGCGGAGAGGTACCTCCCTGACATACCAGCTTCTCCCCCGCGAGAATGCCACATACCACTCCTCGGCAGACATGGTCCCTCCCCGCAAGGCCATGTCCGTCGTACGGCTGGTTGGTCCTCGACACAGAAGACTCCTCCCCCGCGAGTAGTGTCTAACGGTCCGTACCACGTGGACACGTTCCAAGTAACCTCCCGCTTCCGCAGGATTCGGTCTGCCCTAATCCCGGAAATCTAGGGACGGTTACCCCAGGGCGAAGACCACGTGCTGGTCTTCACTACGCCACGTAAGCCCTGGCAGTTACTTGGATTGGGCCTGACAAGCCAGCCCAATACAAGTAACCGTTGGCCCCGCGCTGGGGGCTCTCTATAAATACCCTCTCACTTGAGAGGGTCAGGTTAAGTCACTTTTTTCACTCTTTGTATTTGCTGTTACTCTGTGCACTCCCTAACTTGAGCGTCGGAGTACCTTGCAGGTACACCCCCCCGCCGTACTTCAACCTCACCGGAGCCGGAGCTCAACGGACGTCGTTGGCCACCTCTAACTGTCTGATCCAGGTACGATCAACTTACTATTCACTTTTACTATTCACTATTCACTATTCACTTACTAACCTCCAAGGAGGCATACTCCCTCTCTATTTGGTATACACACACACACACACACACACACACACACACACACACACACGCTGTAACCTGCATAAATGGACTCCATTGTATACTATACCCTGACATATACTATACCCTGAATATCTACCATGACAAAAAGAAAGGGTCATTAAGCTGTTGCATTTCTTTATTGTACCAATAACTTGCTTCGTGTCTCTATAAAGACATCTACATGATTGAGGCCATGAACAACCATAATTGGGCTTAGAAGCTGATGTCTCTAGGTCAATCCTTTGGTACCCCAGAAAAATAGATACAAAAGAAATAATTGTCAGTTGCGGAGATTTTCCTTACGTTCCATTCATTAAAGAAATAATTGTCAGTTACGGAGATTTTCCTTACGTTCCCTTCATTGGTTCTAAAGGATGCATCAACTATAATCCTGTGCTAGCCATGAGACAACTAGCCTACCCAATGTGGGAAAAGCTTAAAGATGACGTTGTAAAGGAATTAATACTACATGATGGGGATACCACACATCGGGAGTTGCTTAGAAGAATCATTCGTGTATGGAAAAAGGTGCATACTAAAGGAAGCAAGTTAAAAAGGAAGAATGTTACAACCAAAGAATCCTATACCTAATGGGTTAAGGAAAGAGTTCTACAAGTTAAGTTACCTTTCGCCATCGATCCTACACACCATCCAGACATACTTGACCCAATCCCTGTGTCCATTGAAGAGGTCGATCACCTCAAAGTAACTGTCGCTCGACTCGAGCAAGAGAAGGAAAACTTAAAGCACAACCTCTATGATGTCTTCTATGAGAAGAATCAGCCAAAAGCCGACCTTGAGCAAAGGGAAAAACAACTTTATGAGAGCAGAGAGGAGGCCGAATTTGAAAGAAGCAAAAGACGAAGAACATTAGGTGGGTTGTTTAGAGTTGGAGTCAGTCTGAAAGGTCTAAATCAGCAACTGAAGGATGCCCGAACAGAGAGTCAAAGATGGAAAAGGGCATGAAAACGAGCCAGGTGGGAACATGAAGAGATAAATGATGGGTTAGAGTCTCAAATTTCTGTACTTGAAAGATCACTTGCATAATTCCAAGTCTTTGTTGCTAAGGAGCATCAGCTCTGAGCTGAAGGAGAATATATAGACAATTATTAAACCTCAGGGAACATGGCGTCTTCAAGACCAGAATCATGAAGTCTTAAGGATTTAAGCCTTACACTTGGAAAGAGAATTCCAACGTCTGAGGGAGCTTGCAAATGATGCCCAAGTCATTGTCCAAGAGCAATATGATAAGGCAGAGGCGTGTAAGACTAATCATTATAACTTAGCAGAATTTGCGAATAACCTAGTTTGAGATATCCCTAGGATGCATTGGAGAGCTACCAATGTTGCACACTTTGGCAAATCCCCAGGAAGCTTTGGAATTTATTGAGCTTTGTGATGTCTTATTGAAGGAATTTAGGGCTTATTTGGATGTGCCTATGAAGACACCACTCTAGTTTCTTCGTAAGAGTTTTTTTATCTTTTCAATTTTAGATTTTTTGTATTGTTGTCCTTATGGATTATTTCTCTTATGAACTTTTATTTTTGAGTTATGAATAAAGTTATTTATACTTTTGCACCAATAACATGGTCTATTTTGTTTAGCTATTTTCATATCTCTAACATACTACAACGAATCTTGAAATTCCCTAAAATAAAAAAAACGAAATTATTTATCACACATACGCATACATGTACCCACATGCATTTACATCTATTGCATACAAAAAATTCATTTTTTTTCCATCTTCCTTCCAGGCCTTTTAATAAGCAAAGCTAACTTCTCGACCTCCACTAACAAGAGCTTAATACCAGAAAGCTATGGACCAAATCGAACAAAATCAAGCGACTTTCCAAGAGGACTTGGAAAGCGGTAAAAAGAATCCTCAAGTATCTAAGTAACATTATGCACTATGGGCTACTTATTCAAGTTGTTCCCATTCATCAAACTTTATCACTTCTAGGATTATGTGATAACGATCGGGCATCCAATCATAATGACAAAAGGTTACTTCAGGTGCTTGTGTGTTTCTAAGGCCTAATCTCATTTCTTGGGGGTCAATGAAGCAACCATTAGTGGCAAGATCTAATGTAGAGGCTAAATATAGAAGCTTGGCTAATCTTGCTGCAGAAATCCTTTGGGTTCAGTTTCTTCTCAATGAACTTCACTGCAAGTTTCAAATCCCAAAGATTTTGTGTGACAATCTTAGCATTGTTACACTAGCTCCCATTCCAATCATTCACAACTGGACAAAAAATATGGAGTTAGATATCTTCTTTTTAAAAGAAAAGGTTCTCAACAAGAGTTTAGTTGTAGCTTATGTTCCTTCCTAGGATCAATGGGCTGATGCTTTCACTAAACCTTTGTTTTCCTTTAAATTCCTTCCTCTGCTTGACAAGCTTAAGGTGTTTAATAAATACAATTTGATTAACACACCCTCAACTTCTAAGGAGGAATGTTAGAGATAGTTAATAAACAATTTGTTTGTATTACTTAAATGCTAAGTTGTAACTAACTTTGATTAGGTGTAAGTTAGTTACTCCTATCTCTATATAAAGATATCTTTATATTCTTTCATCAAAGAAATACAATATGAAATTTTGATTTGATCCTAATAGAATTTTAACTCATTCTCTCTCTGAAATTTTTGCCTTCATTGTGGTATGCTCCTAGCCGCCTTAATTGCGACATTTTGTTTGCCTTCATTGCAGTCATCAACACCTTCATTGTGTTGGGTTTGAAGGGGGTGCATTTAGTCACATATTGCTTTGAGATATGACACGTGTTGTGTTTATTAATGGGAGTAATTCTCACTATACAAATAGGTTTTCTCACATTTCTTAATTTAGTATCAGAGTCCCGTTTAAGATCCAGTGACCCTCATGCTATCGAACTTTCGCTATCGGGCCATCGACTATTTATTTTCACATTCTAGATGTCCATTCCTGGGCGTGAGGTGTGTTTAGAGTCTCACATCGAACAATATATGGTCTGAACATGTGTTTATAAATGGAGGTAATTCTCAGTATACAAACCGATTTTATAAGGATAAGTTAGACCCAACTCAAATTCCGAGATGGTATCAGATCTTGTCCTAGATCATTTATTGGGCTTTCTCCATTGTCCAAACTTCGACCTCATTGAATCGTGAGCGTGAAGGTGTGTGTTGGAATTTCCGCCTCCAATATCTTCGTTGTGTTGTGTTTGAAGGGGTGAATTTAGTCTCATATTGCTTAGAGACATGATCCGCGATATGTTTATAAGTGGAATTAATTCTCATCTTACAAGCCAGTCGATTTTGTAGAGATGAGTTAGACAAAACCTAAATTCTGAGATAACTCATAAGTCTTTTTTGAAATAAATTCAAGTTTTCTTAAACATCCATATTTGATGTCTATGTGACTTAAGTAGTTCGATTACGAACAAATTTTGGATATGCTTTGTATTCATCTTAGCTGGAAAATGAAAAGCCACATTTTTTTTTTCATGTGTAACACTCAACGATACATTTGGTTTTCTTAGTAGAAGTGTTTTGTTGTTGAACCTTGCTTCCTAATTTCTCTTCCTTTCTCTACCAGAATTGTTTCTTTATGGAGTAATGTTTTTTTCTCCATATTTATGTGAATATTATTAATGTTATGATCCATTAAGAACATCATATGTTTGTTGGTTCTCACATGTATGTTCTTATAGTAGCTAGCAATTTGAGGGGTTTTGACCTTCTATCACACTGCATGTTTCAAATGCCATTTAGTTCAAGTTTTCTTAACTGACTAGTCATGAAATTTTAGACTTGTGTAGTAGTAGTAATGCCAACTATTGATTGCTTTAGGAAAATTATGTAGTACCCATTAATAGCAGAACATTTCACATGCTTAATAGTGGCAAAACACGCAAACCCATTTAGTCAAAGCATTTTTTTTAGGCGAGAGTTGTAATGTGAAAATAAGGAGAAAAATCGAGTTTAATATACATAAATAAATGGTATGTTTTGTTCTGAGAAAAAAATTAAAAAAGATCTTTATATCCATTATACTTATTTTATTTTTGTATCGATTCTTTATCGATGATAAAAATAAAATCCAGAAAATCAATGTTTCGCTTTTCTAAACAAATTAATATATTTTATTACTTATAAATGGTTATTTTGATTTAACAAAAAAGAAACACTGTTTGTCTTCTCCAATTTAACCATTAAAAACAACATTGTCTCACATCGTTGGAGCACATTTCATTTCCATGGAATCTTGTGGAGACAAAAATGAAATTAAGAAAAAAATAGTTATCATTTTTTTTTGAGAATTTCTTATTACACCCCCAATGTTTCTTAGGTACCACGCGAATTTTCGCTTTTGCCCCCTGATTTCGGATGTGCACATCCGGACGCACCATTTTTTTTAAAATTTTGATTTGTTCCGGATGTGCATATCAGGAAAAATTCCTGATCTGCAGATCCAGAAAAATAGCAGAACTTTATTTTAAAAAAAAAAAATCAGTTTTGTTGGTTGGTCGCATATGTTAATATATCGTCGTAACGTAATATACATTCGAAAACATCCATATATAAAATAAAATGATATGTATACATAATAATACTACTGTCAAAATACAGTACATAAATGTAATAAAAATATAATACATCAAACAAAAAAATACTGTGTATGGCGAAGGATCTCTCCTGGCTCCCCTGCTCCTCTGCCTCTACCCGCCGTCCTGACTCGATGTTTGCGGTACCGAAGTGCCCCCGAGCAATCTCAATAATCCTATCCTTAGCAAGTTTGCCACCAGAGCCCTCAGGGAGGTGACCGTCTGCAATGGCTTCCCGCGCTATCTCCTCTATCTCACGACAGCGAGGTAGGACATCCTGAGTATGGTCCAGCTGAGACTGCCACTCCTATAATATCTCCTGATGAGCAGGTCTGGGTGGCGATCCCTCAGCAGTGGGCACCATGCATGGGTGTAAGATGATATAGAACCACATGATGTATCCGGCAGCAACACTCTAGTCTCTCGGCGCTCTGGTCGCCCGAGCCTCTTCCGGTACCAAGTGGGACTGGAAGTCAGCATATATCTCATCTATCTGCACGCGGGTCAAGCCTAGAGGAGCAGACTCATGAGGCATCCTGGGGATTGTCTACGTGTAACCGAACTGACGCTAGATGCGCTCCAGCAGGTATCGAGCAGTAATGGTCGAACTGCATACCAACCATCCTAAGAACAGCGAAACCTTGGCGAACGGGCGTGTCTCACGGTGATTGGCATAGGCGTGATAAAAAATGTCCTCAGCAGCCATCCGATCAAGATAAACTTTGTAGGAGTCGGGCGCCTGGTTCTCTCTGAGCAGGAGAAATGCAGCAGAACGTGGCATATCCTCAGTGTACCCCTCGACACTCCCCTAACCAGTAATCTTGGGAAAGTGCTGTAATATCCATGCCTGAAATGGAAAACATAACATCGGTGTCAAACATTATAATGAATATAGAAAGAAAAGAAATGAAAAAAAAGACTTAGAATATAAGATTGTTACCACGTATAGTGTACAGCTACTTGCCACAGTCTTGGCTGCCCAGCGGCAACCATCTAAGAGCCTAGAATAGGTGAATGGCAGCGTAGCCGCCCCCAGTTGTACCCATGGATCTCTGTGGGATCCAAAAGGTACCTGAGGTAAACGATATCAACGTAAGTGACACCGGCGTCCACAAACATCTGCGTGCCAAGAAAAAATAGATAGTAGCATCTCAGGGCACGCTGCCTGTTGATCGCCACCTCAGCTGCATCACCTGCTGCCCGTCCTGCCTCTGCAAGCTCCGCACGAAATCTGCGTGTTAGAAAGGAGAACCGGACGTGTGCGCCTCTCAACTGGGTCACCTCCGCAAGTGCCTCATCTGGGGTAGCCCTAAGCTCCTTAGGCAGCATCTCCATCGCCTCCACCTTCGACATCTTACCGTGACGGAGAAGGGTACCCGTGATCGGTAGATGTAAAAGGCACGAGATGTCGTCGAGTGTGATCGTGAGCTCGTCGTACGGTAGATGGAATGAGGATGTCTAAGGGTGCCATCTCTCAACAAAGGCCATCAGCATACCGTACATGATCTGGGGATACCCAATCCTAGAAAGGCCTTCGAGACCAGAGGTAGCAAGTGCAGACTGGAACCACTCATCCCTTGGCAGCTCCGCCATCATGTCTATAACCTTGCCCCCATGGTTATAGAACTTATGGGAATCCTTCTCCTGAAAATTTCCAAATAAAACAGTGTTACAAATGAAAATATTTTCAACGAAAACAATTCTATAAATAAACCGAGAAAGGTTACCTGTCCTAGCTAGACATATCTGACAGTATGCTCAGAGTACCCCATGAGTAAGGACATATCAGACTGTCCCCCCGGGGTAACCGTTCAGCTCATCGAAATCGTCATCGCCGTCACCACCCTCATGTGCTGGGTGATCACCCTCAGGAACAGGAACAAGGGATGAAATAGGAGCAGCTGATGGAACTTGAGTCTCCCGACGACGCCTGCGTGGGGGCTGGGACCCTGATGAACCAGCAGTAGGAACCCGACGCCTCTGAGATGTAGAATCAGCGGCTGACGGGGGAGTGGCCTGAACCTGTGATGTGGAAGGCTGTGGTGTAGGATGTGGTGTAGGTGTAGGATGTCCCTCAGCTGTAGGGGTTACCCCCACTCCCTCTGCGCCGGAACCCTCGGCTGTAGACTGCATCCGCTCACGTCGGACAAATGCATGCTGGGCTGTCCGTCCATGTATGATACGATCGTCTCTGCCAGCCATGTAATTTGCAAAGCATAATAAATAAATTAGAATTAAAAAAAAAAATAGAGACCAAGTTTCTTCCGGATTTGCACATTCGGAAGTACTCAAAATATTTAACGTTGGGTTTTTCTGGATTTGCACATCCGGAAGCACTCAGAATATTTAACGTTAAAATGTTTTCGGATCTGCACATCCGGTACGTATTTGAAGTTCTAAAAACCCAGCCATGGCTACTGTACCATAGAAAAGGGCATTTAATGCCCTGATCGTCCGTTTGAAGCAGCAAACAATACCTACATTGTCTCTAACCTATGTTATTCATACTACCTAACAATTTCTACTCCTAAATGTCTACTCTAAATTGATTACTCGAAAATAACTCCGAAATTCTAAAATTCAAAAGCTTACCGATTAAATTGAGATACAGAGGATTTGGAGTGTCTTGATCTTTGTAGAAGTTGCTCTGCGCCGAACTCGAGTGAAAAAAGTCGGGATTTGTGGGATTGAGAATTTGAGAGTTTGAGAGAGTTTGGTTGTTTGGAATATGAAAATGTAAAGAATGAGGGGAGGGAGAAGGTCTGGCGCGAATTAATAAGAAATGGTCCGGATCTGCAGATTAGGGATTTTTCCTGATATGCACATCCGGAACAAATCAACGTTTTTAAAAAAAATAGTGCGTCCGGATGTGCACATCCGAAATCAGGGGGCAAAAAAGAAATTTCGCATGGTATCTAAGAAACATGAGTGGTGTATTAAGAAATTGTCTTTTTTCTTTCTTCTTATTCTCTTTAATTCTTTTCTAACTCTCGGCTTCTCTAATTCTCTCAAAACAAATAGTGTTTGTTTTAAGATTGTAAAAATTATTTTTAAAATATAGAAGTTATAAAAATAGATTTTGATATTTGTTTTAATGTTTAAAAATAACTTTCGTATATAAAGTATTACTAAAAATAAAATATTTTTTAAATTCTTATACTTTTATTCCTAATAAACTAGTGAGTATAAATCTTTTTTTTTTTGTTTTTATGAAAGTAAGAATAAAATTTAAATAACTATTTATATATTCTATTTTTACAAATGATTTTAAAAATATAATAAATATCAACCAAATGCATTTAATTAAAATTATTTGAGATTAAGATTTTCATTCTTAGTTTTTAGAAAACTTATTTTTAAAGAAATTTTTAGTTCATGAAGCAAACCCCTAATAAGTTTTATTATGCTATAATGCGAAAATAAGCTAATAGGTTGAAAAAAATAGACAACGTTTAAACTTGACATACCAATCCCTTCTATTTTTACAAGTAAATTAAAAGGCAAACCAACTTGAGTGATGAGATTAAAATTTTGGGTTTGCTAAATACATCCAGAGTGTTTTTCTCAAATCCTATAAATTTTAAAAATCATCTCCTTAATCTTGTATAAATAGTATTCTTCGAACAAATATATAGGTGTACAGTATGAAGTCTAAGGATGCTTATTGTTTTGTGCCGCCCATAAGGTCAAAAGACGCGAAAGTCCAATAATGATAAAGGGTGACGCTTGGCGCATAATAGGTGGACTCCTTTCTCCCACCAAGCATGCAATATCTCTTGCGAGCCCTATCCTAATCGTCCAGATTGACCTGGCGAATGACTGCATGTCATGCCTCATCACTTGCGTTTGGTTGCTAACCAATTCTCCTATTTAAAGGGAGATAGCACAATTTCTCAAGTACTCAAATCCTTTCCCATTCAAACTTTATTTTTCAATCTCTTACAGATTTGAGCGTTGAAGTATTGACCTTATAGGTCAGCCCCATCCCCACCGCATTGGAAGCCTTAAATCATCACACTAGAGTGTGGATTCATCTTCTCCGATCGAATCTAGTTCTAGTGCAGAACATTGGCACAATATGTGAGAATCAACTTTTGATTCCAACAATTTTCCATGGCTTAACTCCTCTCAATTCAATCAAATAGCCTTCGATAGAAATTCAGATCTTCTTCGATCGAAGCACATATTTCCATTTTGGATCAATTCCACTAAATTTAGATTCAAACAATCCTCAATGAGATCCGTCAATGATGACGACTTCCAAAGCCACTCGCTCTCCAGTCCAACGACAAGCCGCTACAGCCACTAAAGCTGTCACAAATCCCGTGTCTATCCTTAAGGGACAGACAATCAAGTAGTAACAATTGCTTATTTTGTTACCCTGCCGCAAAATTTTGTCCAACCTAGGGTAGATCAAGCAGCGTCTCAACCTTCTGCATTCCTCGAATTTGCACGACAATTCCACCTTGGCGAAGCTTCATTCAGACCTCTACTACCACCTACAATGTCCAAATGAGAAATGCTTCCCGCTTTCAACTCTTGCAGGATAATCTTGGCTTGTTAGGAGCCAACAAACTGCTGAGCAGCGTAGATGGTTCAGGAGTAGAACTCCAAGGTCTTGGCAGAGAGGCTTAGATTGAAGAAAGTTTACACAACGGCAATCCGAGAAACAAAATTGTACAAGAGGCGGTAGATGACACATGTGTCGTGTAACACCCTAGAACCCCGACTCTTTATTTATAAAATAATTTCATTAAATTTTACAAATAGGGCGTTACACATTCTTCACCAGACATTTTACTCAACAAGATATAACATTTATTAAAGCAGCGAGATAAAACTTAATTTAACATAAATAGTCTCAACACCAAAAGATAATGAAATAATTTAAAACCATCTTCGCGAGAACATAACATGTAACAAATAGCCTATCCCTAATGTTACATATCAAAGTGACTCCAAACTAAAAGACTAAAAAACAATAAGGCAACTGAATAGGCCTTAACGCCAACCTCTAGCTCAAACAACAACTACTCATCTACCTTATTATCTGTACCCCGAGGGAGTACAAAACACCACAAACAAAGTAACACGGGTGAAAATACGTTAAAAAATGAAATGTTAGCGGTGTATAAAGCAATAAAGGATAACACACTAAAACATTAACATATTCATATCATTCACATTCATTACCAGTCACCAACATATTTATATAATACTCACATCATCACATCATCGCCAAATGCATGTGGTACCAATCTACTCACCAAGTTGGATGTCAGTGTTTTGTTACTGAACAATCCCATCACCAATATTTGGACATCAGTGTTACATTACTGACTTAGTCCCATCACCAATCATCACTAATCCTTATCTCCGATATACATGATGCATGAAAATTCCATAACAATGTAATATAAAAATCATCACCAATATTTCGCATTTGAATCACATGCTTTATCATAACGCAACACCATATAATTGCTCACTATAATATATATATATATATATATATATATATATATATATATATATATATATATATATATATATATATATATATATATATATATATATATATATATATATATATATATTCACATCCGATAAATTCTGACGAAGTAAAAAAATATTTCTTAAAAAAAAGAGAGTAAACAAAAAAGAACCCGCTAAGTCGAAAACCCGAAAGAACGGCTTAGGCAAAAAAAAGGTATCATCCTGTTGGATTGAAAACTCGAAAGAGCGGTTCAAGCAAAAGTTAGGATTTTTTTAAAAAAAAAGGCTAAAATATTGCAGCACACGAGCTTGCTAAAAAAAACCAAAGACAAGAAGAATCAACGACAGTCTCCTAGATGCAACAAAAGTTGAGAGTCTGATGCCAGAGAAGTCTAAAGAAGAAGGAAACTTGGAGGATTTGGGTTCAAATCATGAAGAAACTTGAAGCACCTTCTCAGCCTCGACAAACACACCAACCTCAGTGTTTTAGTGGGCAAAGAGCCAATCAAACAACGAATCAAGCCTGCGAGAGTTTCCCCAACACTTGCAATCATTAGGCTATCATTTTTATTTGTAATTTCTTTCTTTGTTAAATGCTACTTGTTGTTTTTAAATGATAATACTAATGAAATGAGCATGCATTTTTGAAGCAATCGATTCGTATTCACTATGCATGTATTCATTCTTTCATCTACCATATAAGAAAAAAAGACATTCTGGAATATATTTTTTTGCTCATTCTTCCACATCTGACAACACATCATTTTAGGGGTAAATTGAGTTTTTTTGAACACTATCTTAACAATCCAACCATTTAGTTTCTATGCTTCTCTCACTGTACCGGATTTTGCACTTGCCTCTCAACAAGATGTACACATATGGTTACTTTCTCCCTCCATTCAAATCCAAATTTTCTGCAGTCATCACATCTGCACAGTCCCTAACCTCATGTCTAATATTGCAGAGCTTGAGTACTTCCCACCTTCTTCCTTCTCCTACCCATTTTCACTTAAAGGTTTTCGATTCATCACTTCTCTCAGGCTTCAATTTTGGTAAAATCTACTTCGTCTTTTCCAAACTTCCATTTGTTTGAACATGGACAGACCATTCGAGATGATAAATGACATCAGTAACCGTAAATAACTATGGAAGATAGTTGTAAAAATCCACCACAAATGGAAGGTTTCTTCAACTACAAAGGAGCATTTTGAAATGGTGGTTGTAGACATACATGTGAGTTTTAATTGTCTTTCTGTCGTTCGTCTGCAGTATACGAGAAACTTGGTTTTTTTATGCTCACTTTTGATGTTTGTGGTTATATATATATATATATATATATATATATATATATATATATATATATATATATATATATATATAGACACACACACACACACACATATATATATATATATATATATATATATATATATATATTTGGTGTTTATGGTTAGTTGTAAAAGGTCAGAATGAACGTTGGTCTTTTGAGGCTATGTTAAGTGTTTGTGTTTAAATATGATAATGTTCATCAATATATTAATGTTGGGTTTTGATATACACATGACATGGGCATGATATTCATGTGATTATTTCGATAATGTATAGGAAAGCTTTTGACTCGATTTTATCGGTTAACATGACTTGCACTATCTCAAACTTCCAAGTTCAACCTAATGATTTAACATTTAGACCTTCCAACCACAAATATCTTCTAGAATTCACCGGAGGAAAAACCATAGGAGACTTGGACAAGCACGACATCCCTGATAAGGTTTTTAAGTTCACCTCATTTACTGATATCATTCCAGACAAATGGTAGAAAAATCTGCTTATTGATATGATTTTTAATGTCCTTTTGTTTATCAGTTTGGAATTCAACTTTAAATGGTAGTGCATTGACTACTTATCAAATACACAGATGTCATAGGTATGGATGATGAGGTCAGATACTCACACTCTCAGTCAGGGAGTAATAAAGCTCAGGTTAACTTTGTTTTGAAAGACTTTGAAAGCTTCAAGGATTTGACTAAATTTTGGTAAAACATAATGTTGAACAAGATGATCTAGTTTGAAGATGTCGAATGAGATGTCCCAACATGAAGACTCGACATCATGACTGCCACAACAGGTTTTGGTTTTAATTCTGTTTCAAGATTCAAGGCGCGTTTGGCAGTGGATCAAGGACAGAAGATTTGAAGCCCAAGGAAGCAGAAGACTATAAAAGAAGACTTAGACCTAGGGCCGACTAACTAATCCTTATGTAAACTTTTGTAAAGTAGAAAATAGGGTTTAGGGTTTTGAGAGTCATAGGCTTTCTTGTGTTGTAAGTCTCCCTCTGTATCAATTTGATACATTGTGGAAGACATAGTTGTTTATACAGATTCAGAAACATGTAGGTAATGAATCATGTATTGTTCTTGGATGAAGCTTTGAAGAAAATTTGAGTTGTGTTGTTAGTCGAGAATGCTCGACTGAACTTTGTATTAAAAGAGGTGTCTTTCAAGTAGGATGATATAGTTATTGTGACTATAACTGTTCGATAATCACAGGTTGTGATTTAGGGAGTGAGATGGGTTCTCTTATCAATTAGATGTAACTTCTAATGATAAAGTCTCCATTATGTAGTGATAGGTAAACCAGAGGTTGTTTACTGTAAACCAGAGGTTGTTTACATAAAACTATACTACTTATAGTGGATTCTTCTTCCTGGCTTGGTAGCCCTCAGATGTAGGTGATTTGCACCGAACTGGGTCATCATATCTTGTGTTGTTTATCATTCTGCAATTTACTGTTCAATTTTGATTAACATGTTGTAACAGATGTCGAAACATCTGTCTTGCTGCTGTTGTTGATATCCAGAATATCAACTTATTTATTCTATCCTTGTTTTTAAATTTATACAGAGAATAATGTCGTGACATGTGTTTGGACATCTGCTATCTGCTATGCTAGAATTTCAATTGGTATCAAAGTAGGCATCCTGTCTGTTTTTGGATGCGATCTTGGGATATACTTTCTGGCGCTTCAAACAAGGAGGAGTTTGAGAGACCAGATCATTCACTCGGACATACTCAAGGGTATTAATGAATATGATGGATGTTCTAGATAAAAGGGAACAAATATTGATGGTTGTTCAAGTTTTATGAGGAGTTTCTACAGCAACTGCAGGAGGAGTGGCTAGTTCTCCTGTATGGTGTCTTATAAGATGTCTTGACAGCTTATTGGGTATGTTGAAGATGTTCTTTGGTGGTTCCGCTGCATATGTTTCTGATGGAAGAACTCTGGTATTTATGGGATTCTGAAGTTGTGATAGAAGAAAGATGGTGGAAGATCTTGATTGTCGGCTTCTATTCTTGAAGATATTAACATCTATGAAAGCTATAGTTATTCCAAAGTTAGGGGCAATGAAATGGAGAGAGTTGCTATTTGATGTCTGTCATGTTAACTTGGTACTTGGAAGCTTGGTTCCATCTGGTATCTTGAATTCAGTTTGAAGATAAGGTGAGTTGAGATCGTGTTTATCAAGTTCATGCTCTATGAATTTGGTAAATATTCTTTTCGACAAAGTTGCCAAAGATACTTGAGTTTTTACTCGAGTTCACTCATAAAGCCATCTCTGGTCGTGTTTAAGAGCTCTTTCAGAAGGATAATCTGGTTCTCATGATGAAGATGGATTTCTGAAGATCTCTGGTGCTGATGGATGTTATTCAACTTGGAGATAATGGGAGGTGATTTATTTTCACCATTCATGATTTGCAAGAATTTTATTAGTAAAGAAAAGTCATAGGCAGGTTGAGTCAAGGGTGACAGACTTGATGTCTCAACATGTTGTTTGACTAGAAATATGTTGACACAAAAATTCTTGATTTTTGTTGATATCTGGTAGATCATATATCTTATAGGATGTATGATTTTGTGGACAAGGATTTAAGATCAACTTCTATGTGTGGAATTCACAAATATTTAATTGATTATCCTTGTATTTTGGAGTACAAGATTACTGGTGACAAGTTGGTACATCAGGAAGTGCAACACTCTAATTGCATCTGCTCAAGAATCTGTTCTTTAGAGAATGGGTACAATCAAGATAAGGAACTGATGTTCTATCAGATGTTGAAACATCTTGACAGTGGAGTATGTGCAGAATCTTGCTGATTCAAGGAGTGAATCTCTGGAGCAAAGGAGTTGTAGCTGATAATCTTGGTACCATACATGTGTGTGGTAGGATATGTCTTTATTCTGGTATTGCAAGGCACGTAATCAGACTAGGAAGTTTCGTGGAAGAAAGCTTATCTAGAATGTAGTGCTGATGGAAGTGAAAATGAAGACATTTTTTTGGATCAGTTTATTTCTGATTTAGGTGCATTGGAGTGCAGTAGGGGTATTCCTGTCTCTACTCTAGGAGCATGTGATCTTTCTCGTCTTGGAGGTCCAGGATAAGTGGCAGTTATCTCTGACTTTCTGAAAAAGTCTCTACGTAAGGAAAGTGGGATTCCTTTTGTAAAGATCTTGTGTGACGAATCTCTTCTGAAGAATCAAGCTTTGGCATGTTTGGTTTCTCTGAAGATGAGGTGGTTGCTGTAGTACAATAAAGCAGGATAAAGGTTGTCTACTCTAACTTGATATCATTAATCAAGTCTATGAGAACATGGAACTCTTGTTCTATTATAGGGAGGAGGTTCTTCTAAGTGGCAGAATGAAGGACTGGACTCTCCAGCTGGATGACTGATCAGATGTTGTGACATCAAGTGGAAGCTTCAGGGTCTTAGTTGATGTTGTGGCGCATCATCATATGATAAGTTGATCTTCTCAGAAATAAATGGAATTAATTCTTCAAAAAGGTCTATCTCATGCAGTTTGTGGGAGCTGTGAGAAGGAGTAGATGTTACAGGTCCAAGTCTTGGTGTATCTAAGATACCTTGCTATGGAGCAAGTAGGATATGTAACTTAAAGATTAGGTTTCATTGGTGGATCAGAAGACTTTCTGGAACTCTGAAGAAAGCTGAGATTAACCAAACAGTGGAATTTGGTTAATCTTTATTGTGAATTCAAGCAGTGTGCTTGGAACTAATTGGTCTTGTGCAGAAGGGTAGTTGGTTGAAAATTAAAGGAGGTTCTGGTTCTGTTCATATCTTGGAGCTTGTGGTAGAAGCCCTAAGTTGCTTATGGAAGATTACCTTCTTTTGGGAGATGTATGAGAGTTTATTTCTCTCTTTGGTTGTCTGGAGTTCTTATTGATCAAGCTGGTGGAGCCGTGTTCTCTGAAGATCTTTAGTTGGATTACTATGCAGTTAGTGAGTCCAGTGGTAATTGTATCAAGATAATCTAGTTTGAAGATGTCGAATGAGATGTCCCAGCATGAAGACTCGACATCATGACTGCCATAACAGGTTTTGGTTTTAATTCTGTTTCAATATTTAAGGCGCGTTCGGTAGTGGATCAAGGACAGAAGATTTGAAGCCCAAGGAAGCAGAAGACTATAAAAGAAGACTTAGACCTAGGGCTGACTAACTAATCCTTATGTAAACTTTTGTAAAGTAGAAAATAGGGTTTAGGGTTTTGAGAGTCGTAGGCTTTCTTGTGTTGTAAGTCTCCCTCTGTATCAGTTTGATACATTGTGGAAGACATAGTTGTTTAAACAGATTCAGAAACATGTAGGTAATGAATCGTGTATTGTTCTTGGATGAAGTTTTGAAGCAAATCCGAGTTGTGTTGTTAGTCGAGAATGCTCAACTGAACTTTGTATTGAAAGAGGTGTCTTTCAAGTAGGATGATACATTTATTGTGTCTATAACTATTAAATAATCACAGGTTGCGATTTAGGGAGTGAGATTGGTTTCTCTTATCAATTAGATGTGACTTTTAATGATAAAGTCTCCATTGGGTAGTGATAGCTAAACCAGAGGTTGTTTACTATAAACCAAAGGTTGTTTACATAAAACTATACTACTGATAATGGATTCTTCTTCCTGGCTTGTTAGCTCCCAGATGTAGGTGATTTACATCGAACTGGGTCATCATATTCAGTGTTGTTTATCATTATGCAATTTATAGTTCAGTTTCGATTAACATGTTGTAACAGATGTCGAAACACCTGTCTTGATGATGTTGCTGATATCTAGAATATCAGATTGTTTATTCTGTTCTTGTTTTTAAAGTTATGCGAGAACAATGTCGTGACATGTGTTAGGACACCTGCTATCTGCTATGCCAGAATTTCAGACTTGGGGTATGATAATTAAGTCCTATGCTTTATATTAACTTCACTGACTTGCTCCTGATTCGTTTCACTCTCTTTAGTTTCACATGTTTTATTCTACGCTAAATTTTACCTCTAATATCATGTAGCGACAACACGATACATTGTACCATGTGCGAAGCCTACGCTTCGGAGTTCTATGCTTATAAACAGAGTCGACAAGATCCAACAAAACAAACACAACCTAAACGCTTTCGTGACATTGTTTACTCGTTTATTTACTTTACGCACTGAAACTTGTAACCCCCCCTTATTCACTGTTTTCCTTTAAATTGCACAATCATTGTCTTGTTTGAACACAAACCTTACGGGTTAAATCTTTTTATTACTACAACATTATCGATACACTTACTGAGAAGTAATCATGAATTTTTTTTGAGTTTTTTAATATAATTTTTGTTATTTATTTTAATAATTAAAAATATAATTTTCTATTTAATTCATTGTTTTATGCATGAAATAGCCAAAAAATCATAAAAATATAAAATTATCCCACAATTTGTCATTTTTCGTTTTTTGATTGGTTACTTTTTGGAAAAATTGATTTTGATTGGTTATGCTTTGTCATAATGGCTTTTGATTAGTCAAAGTTTGTCAGCTTGCTGATCAAGAAAAATCAGATAATATCTGATATTATTTTATTTCATTTTATTTTTCCTTTTTTGTCTTTTAAGCTAGTATTTTTATATTATAATTTCTACACATTTTCCATCATAATTCACAGAGAAATCACATAAAGAAACCCTAAGTTGATTTTTCTCACACTGAAGAAAATCAACACCCAAACCTTAAGCCTCAGCAATCAAGATAGAAGCAAAATCTCGTGCCGAAGAAGGAAGGGAAAGAAAAGAAGGGAGGAAATAACTTGCATTGGTCACGACACCCCAGGTTGGTAACTCCGTCTTCTTTTATACCTCTTGAATATTGTGTTTGATGTAAGTTTAATTTTATATTGTTTGAATTTTGATTCGATTGCATATTTTGTCTTTTAAAATTTTAGTTTTTATATGGTACACAATTTTTCTGCTTGTTGTCTTTACATGTTTTTTTTTTTTGAATTTTTATTTTATCTGGTTTATTTAATTTAATTCATTTAGTCCCTTTTTTAATTTTTGTTTTAAATACTCCATTTTAATTTTTATTAGAAATTATAGGAATAATTTTACAAAAAAAGGAACCACAAATACAATAAAAAACAAAGCGTGATTCAATACCATTTTCTTAGTTCACCACACATTTTCATCACTAATTCAAATACATAACCATATTCAAATTTCAATCCAAACTCATCATCAACAAGCCTAAACCTTTACATCAAAAAAACCTATTTCCATCATATTGCAGCATTATTCCTGTCATACCCCAAATTTTGACAACTAAGATTTCCCATCATTGTGCAAATCATCATCACAATATGGATGGAACCATCATACCTTGTCAGTCTCCCCAAAGATGGGTGAGCATCCACTACAATCAAAATTAGGGTTTCAAGCCCTCTCTGAGTGCTTAGGCAAAGGATCAATCAAGGAATGACATGATCTTTAACTTGTCTAACCTCTTAAACATTCACAAAGGATCAAAAAGGACTCCCACTTTAAGGATTAAGCACAAGGATGCTCCCTTTCAGGTGGATTAAGTCTCAAGATCGACAGTGTCACCAAATTAGGGTTTTGGTCGACCAGGGCCTCCAGATGGAAATCTTCATCTGGGCACAAGGCAAAGATCCAAAACACAACCTAATATACTCCATGGAACCTCATGGACCCAAGCATCAAGTCAATTTGACCTCAGGGGATGCATACATCAAAAATCAGGAATTAGGGTTTCTTGACCTAATTCACCCCTAAGTTGACTTTTGGGACAAATCAAGAGCCAAGACCTCAAGACATGATTTGAGGGTCTCTAATGAGCTATATTGATCCATTTTTAACAATGGATTAATCCAAGAAGCTTGAGCAACAAGTCTCAAGTTCATCTGCACCACAATTAGGGTTTCGCGAGAAAAGTCAACTGTAACTTTGACTTTTGACCAGGACATGCTCCCAAACCCTAGGACATGCCTCAATATACCCTATGACACCCATGGAACATGTCCATCAAGTTTGATTTAGGTCAAGGACATGATTTCCTGAAGAATTACATAGTTTGGAATTCATCTGATAAAAAGTCAACTGTGCACAAAAGTCAACTTTGACTTTTTGAGATTTTTCACCAAAATGGATTTTTAACCCTAAAATGATGTTAATGTATGATTTGAATCATCATTCATCAAGAAAAATCAAAGAAAGTTGGATAACTTGTAAAAGGGGTAACCATAAAACTTAGAAATTTTTCTAAGTTATGGAAAAAGTACCACTAATACCCTAACTTTGAAGGATCATAACTCCTAAACCACAAGGCCATTTTTTCTCATCCAAAGATGTATTTGTAGCCCTCATTACCCTCTACAAAAACTTCAACTAGACCTAAGTCCAATTCATTAAGGATTTTGAGTTATGGAGTGATCAAAATCAAGAAATCACACTTTGTTCCAACACTTAGTGAAAATTTCACTAAGTCAGATTTTGCTTCACTTTTTGCCAAATGTAGAGGGATTTTTCACTTGGAATCAAAAGAGATCAAAACCAAACTTGTTCAAACAGTTGTTGTATCATGTAAGGGCTTTCCAAAATGGTCAATAGCATTACCAAATTCAACTTACACCATGAGATATGACATTGTCAAGTTGCCTTGCTGAAATCTGTCAAGGCAAGGCAGAATTTGCAACTTTGGTCGATTTGCCAAAATCAGCCAAATTCAAATGCTCCTATCCACTTGGACACATCTAAGGATTGAATCTAAAGGGGACAATCACTGAGCCAAGCCTCCAAAGTCCATGGAACAAGAAATAGCATGTTGAACCTAGAATGGCCAAAATAGGGACAAGACTCCAAATTTGGATTGAAGCATTCAATGGAAGCATCAAGGTAGCATGGACTGAGCCATTCTCATCTGAAATCAGTCAAGACTTATCCAAGACCAAGGGGACCAAAGCTCTGTGCCCTAACCTCTAGTCAATGGCTAGAGAAGACTTGGATTTTCATTTGCCAACATTGGCCAAACCTACTTACCAGCTGCCATGCACTATCCTTGCAAAACAAACTTGCTCTACTATAAATAGAGCTCAATTGTGATCAGTTTGAGTACACCAAAGCCATCAAACAGATGCTTTCCTCAAAATCTCTTCTTTCACTCCAATTTTGCCTTCTAAGGCAAGTCACTATCGGGTTTTGAGTTTGAGAGCTTTTCCAATCAAACCAATCACTCACACACCTCACATACATCATATAGAAGTGATCCAAACACTCACATAATATCTGGAACACTGATTTCACAAAATCACCAGCTGGTTGCTCAAGGTTTTAACCAAGTTGCAGCTGAGGTACCACAAAGTGATCCAGCCAATTTCAATCAAGTCCAACCATTCAAACACACTCCATAGGGTGTAGGGAAGCTGTCCAGATCATCACCACTCATCTGTAACACCTCAAAATCAAAAATCACATTGCACTTGCTGTCACGGCCTAGAGGTAAGCACATTCTTGGTCATCTCTCAATCTATGCACATTTCCTCGCACAATAATTTGGCCATATGTTCATAATCATGCATGGAATGTTTTCCCTCAATTAATTGCATTGTTTGAATTGTGTATCAAAAATCCTAGCCTTCATGCAGAAATTAGGGTTCTTCGTGATTTCTTGTTGTATGTTTAATTTAAATGAAATTAATGGACATAGACATGATCGTGAGGTTGAGACGAGCATAATGATATGTGGATTGCATGATATGATTACGTATTCAGTGAGATTGGATGGAAAACGCAAATCAGCCAAACCCAGAACACGCGCGTGTTCTTGGCGCCATTTTTGAATAATTCAAATATTTGAATTTTGTGATTTTATTTAATTGATTCAAAAATTAATTTCTCTCTGAGTTTTAATGATTTTGAGTTGATTCTTTTTTTAATAATTCACAAAAATGTTAAAATATTTTATTTTAACAAAAAATCCCAAAAATATTATTTATTTCATATAATTGATATTTTTGCAAAGAATTAATATTTTAATTGTTTTTGACATATTAAATATTTTTTCTACATTGATTTTGCAACTTTTAATGCTTTCTAATTATTTTGTAGGTCAATACTTAATTTTTGAAGAATTAATCCAAGATCACAATTTGTTTTTCACATGTTAAATAATTTTGATCATTTTAATTGAATTTTTATTCAATTAAATACATCTTTTGAAAACAAATTAGGGTTTTTGGATTAATTCAACCCTCATAAATCATTTTCAAAACACTTTGGGCCTCTAATAGAGTGTAAGACCCAATCCTTTCTTGACCAAAACATTTTGGGCCTCAGTACATTGTATAAGTCCCGATACCGTCAAAAATAAACGGCGCGATCGTCGCCTTTTCAAAATAACCTTTGGGCCTCTCCTTGAGCTATAAGACCCATTCAAAACACTTTTGGGCCTCTAATAGAGTGTAAGACCCAATCCCCTTTTAACCAAAATCATTTGGGCCTCACTTATTGTATAAGTCCCTCCGCGTTAAAAGAAAACCTCGGCGCGATCGCCATTTCAAACGGAAAAGTCATCTGGGCCTACCCTCGTGTTATAAGCCCCACTATTTTTCTTTAAACCTTTTGGGCCTCTTGAGAGAGTGTAAGACCCATCCCTTTGTACAGAAAAACATTTTGTGCCTCAGTCACTTGTATAAGTCCCTCTGTACAAATTCAAACCGTGCGCTCACTGATAAAACCCTGGGCCTCTCCTTGAGCTGTAAGCCCCAAAACTTTCTTTTTCAAAGCACTTTCTCCTTTGATTTTGAATATACTGTTGTTTTCAATCTCTCTTTGTTGAACAACTAACCAAACAGCATGGAAGCTCTACAACCGAGTAAGTGGTTATTGCTTTCATTTACCGCTTTCATATACATATAACTGTATTGTGGGGTTGTTTCACTGTAAGTCTTCCTTCATAAACTCATATCAACTGTGTAATAATAGTATAGATATTTTGAGTTTCCCCGGCAACTACGTCTAGAACTAGGTGACGCCGTTTCGTTTATTTGTAGAAATAGACAACTAGATCCCCAATAGGATCACCAGATACAGTCTTCTCTTCGGTTGTCCTCATTAGGAATTGTCAAGAAACTATACTCCCCAAAGATGAATGTCTTCTCCGTGAATGGCATCTTTGAGTTTCTTCCAAATTCTCGAACTTTCCTGACTTTGATCTATTCTCGGTGAATAGCATTGCCTTGAATTTCTCGGGGTTTAGGGACCCACGGGCTTCTTAAAAGCATCAGCCTCCTCTTGGGCATCGTACAAGGACCCACAGGCTTCCTAAAAGCAACCCCGCCTCCTCTTGGGCTTAGTACAAGGACCCTACGGCTTCTTAGAAGTATTCACAGCCTCCTCTTAGGCTTCGTATAATGATCTCTTCCTCCGGGAATGATAGCCTCCTCTTGGGCTTCGTACAAGGACCCGTCGGCTTCTTAAAAGCTTTCAACCTCCTCTTGGGCTTCGTACAAATTGTCCCGACGACCTCCTAGAGGTATAGGAACAGAACTTAGTCATTTGCATAGAACAGTCCTTTCATAGAGTCTACTACCGTTCCTCAAAACATAGTACAAAGACAAAACTCTAGACACAGACAATCTAACTTCCTTGAGTCTCAAAGACATTCTCAAGTGACCCCTTCGTTAAATAGGAAGGAAAACCCGCAGACTCGGACAGTCTCAATACCCTTTGGATTTCCCGTTTTCTCAAAGAAAAGGAAATAACCCGGATCCTTGAATTAAATCCCTGAGTACAGTGTTGCTCATATAAGAACTGATTTTCTCTTTTAAAATCAGTATACTGGGCCTATCACTTAACTGAACAGTCACCATAGCCTCCTCTTAGGCTTTGTATAATGATCCTTCTTCAGTGGAGTTAGCCTCCTCTTGGGCTTTGTACAATGATTCTCCCCAGCGGAGTCAAACAGCGTTTAGCCTCTCTCTCGGGCTTTGTACGAGACACATAAGAGACTCCCTCGTTGAGTCAGTCACCCCTCTCGCCTCCATCTCGGGCTTTATACGAGATACAAAAAGGTTCTTATTGAGCCAAATAAACAACAACCTCCATCTCGGGCTTCATATGAGATACAAAAACTCTCTTGTTGAGTCAAATCGCCTTCATCTCGGGCTTTATACGAGATACCAAAAGATTCTCTCGTCGAATCAAAACCTTTTAGCCTCTCTCTCGGGCTTTGTACGAGACACATATTAGCCTCCTCTTAGGCTTTGTATAAGAAAACCATTGGTTGATCTAATCAACCTTTTAGCATCAAAACTGTGCCTCGTTCACAGTACACAAACATCAACAACTCCTTCCCCTTCATCTAATCGCTGTAAGCGGCAAGCCTCTGGATCATCTACATCCATGCCACTGTCCCTCTTTTAGCATGAGAAATTCCTAGGGAAAGATAGCATTGCTCTACACTGAGTTAAAGTCTTCTCCTTCAGGTTAAAATCCCCTTTAAAGGAAATTATGGCATTGCTAGGATTCACATATCCCGGTTAAAGTAATTATCCTTTATAACCAGTCACCCAACAGTTGTGACAGACAAACCCTTCTTTAGAGATGACAAATTCTCTCTAAAGTCGAGGTCCTTCAGCTTCACGTCTTGGGCTTTGAACAATACACAAATAGACTTTTCAGCTTCACATCTTGGGCTTTGAACAAGATATAAATCACCTTTCGCTTCACGTCTTGGGCTTTGAATAAGACACCAAAACAACAATTTCCTCCCATAGACTAGGAGGAACTACGAACGCTCTGATTTCCCTGTTTCGGTAAACGGGAATACGTAGGCATAAGATCGAAAGAAAAGATCTTAGCGAGCACACCAAACAAAAACCCAAATCCCATATCTCCATCAATCAAAAGCAGTAATTCAAAAATATCCGTCCTAAGATCCTAATCCTTGTTCCCCGCCAGAAACTTTCTGTCAAGTCCTAGATTAAAACCAGTATTGGAGAAAATACAAATAACCAGTACAAAGGCCCCCCACATTGATAGCATTCGTAACTTAACAGACCACTGTTTAAACTCAGTATGAAAAGCAGGGTTAATTGGAGACATCTATTTCCCTTCCTTCATCAGCTTTAATAGGATAAAAAATGAATCGACCTGTAGTTTTAAGCTCAACCGCAGAGAGCGACCAGCGCTTAAGAACCGTGTCCAAAATCGCTCGCTACAGAAAAATGGCGCCCACCGTGGGGCCTAATTCTGATTTCCTTTTTTACCTCTTGTGTGAATACCACATATTGGGGCTTCCGCCGGGGAATCCATTTTCTGTCAGGAACTTAGGATTCTTAGCCTCATAGGTCTAGGATGTCTAGGACAAATATATATACCACTTTTCCTAATTACTATACATGTTTATTTTTCTGCTAATGGGAATGCGGGTGATGCCGTATGTGGAAAGAATGAGTATACACTTAAGATAAGTGATGGCGACAAGTTCGACCATCAACCTCAGTGGAGGCTGACCAACGCAACCCATTCACTCTCTTAGCCAATGGGCCGGTTGTTAAGTCTGAGAAGCTGAGGAGCCAAACCCTTTCGTAGTGCGGAAACTATCGGAAATAGTTGTTACGCGATACTACCCTCATTTGAGGCTGGTGATCTATTCTCGGTGAATGGCACTTACTCTAAGATTGCACTACAACTCGCTGGCGATCCGCTTATTGTTTTGCTTTCCTGGGAGGAGCTAATGATAATGAGTACAGGTACAAAAATCACCCTAGTATAAACCTTTGGGGATGGGTAGAGCCTTGACTTCATGACAACGACCCTTTGACCCCATGTTTTTTCTATGTTTTTGTGTGCTGCATTCATGCATTCATCTAAAAAACATTAAAACATTCAAAAAAATATTTCTCTTCTAGTCTCTCTGTTTTTCAAAATAAACTAAGACTGTGATTGCAAATATCTGAGAAAAGGATTGCACTAATGGATTTCGGTAGAAGGAGAACTCACCAGTATACCTTCAAGGTTCCAAAACTAGAGGATTTGAGAAGGTTAGCGAGAATGATCACTAACCCAGAGGTTTTCAGAGCCAAGCATGGAGGTTTGCTACCACTATTAAGAGTCCATGTGATTGAGGGAATCATGGATGCGCTCGTTCAGTTTTATGATCCGGTTTATCACTGTTTCACATTCCCGGATTACCAGCTAGCACCAAAGCTGGAGGAGTATTCTCATCTGATTGATTTACATATCCCAGACCGAGCTCCATTTTCCAGACTGGAAGAAATTCCAAAGAATCAGACTATTGCAAGAGCAATTCATTTGGACGAGTCTGAAGTTAGGACTCACCTAACCACTAAGGGTGGCATCCAAGGTCTGCCAGCCCAGTTCTTGACAAAGAAGGCCCTATATTTTGCCAGTATAGGAAACGTGAGTGCTTTTGAAAGCATCTTCGTCTTGCTCACCTACGGGTTATTTTTGTTTCCCAACATCAATAACTTCGTCGATATTAACTCCATTAAGGTTTTTCTCATTGGAAATCCTGTGCCGACTTTGCTCGCAGATGCGTATCATTCTGTACACTTGGGAAATTTGTACAGCGGAGGGGAGATCACATGCTATGTACCTTTACTTTACAAATGGTTTATCTCTCACTTGCCCAAGTCTGCTGCTTTTTGGGATTGCAAGAGTGCCTTACGTTGGTCGCAAAAGATCATGTCTCTTACCAACTCTGATATAGATTGGTGTAATAGGATTTATGAGGGAATCAGGATCATTGACCGTTGTGGAAACTTCCCTAACGTACCCCTTATAGGAACTAAAGGAGGAATAAACTACCATCCGGTATTAGTTCGCCGTCAATTTGGATACCCGATGAGACACATCCTACTCGGTGTTCATCTGGAAGGTCTTTTCTTCAAAGAAGGAAAAAACGACAGAGCACTAAAGATGGAAATAGTACACGCTTGGAAGCATGTTCATAAGAAAGGACGAGAGTCTCTAGGAAAACCAGACTGTGTCTCGGTGGAGCCTTATCTCCATTGGGTACAAACTAGAGCTCTCAAGCTAAAGATGCCTTATCCTCGTTACGGAATTCTTCCGCCGAGGGAATCTGTCATGTGCTTCATGACGGAAACTGAAAAGCTTCAGGTTACTCTCAACAAAATTCAAAAGGAGAGAAGGTCTTGGAAGAACAAGTACCGCACCCTCGACATAGAGTGCATCAAAATACAGCAATTACTGAAAGAGAAAGACGCTCTGATTGAAATTTTGGAGCAACATGCTGTGGATAATTAGGATGAGCAAAGGAATTTGCTCGCTCCTTTCACTTGGCAAAGGAATGACAACCCGACAACGGCCCAAGAGCCCCGGTCAAAGAAAAGGAAGATACCAGAATCAGCACCTGATTTCTCTTTAGAGAGGACTCAGGACCTATTAGTTTAGGTTTCTGTTTCTGCACCTTGTAATCTACTGTATTTCCACTTCTGTAATCCTTTGAATTCAATAAAAAGGGGTTTCCCCACTGTTTGATATTTGTAATCTAATTGTCAAAGTTTATTTTGATTAAACCAAAAAATAATTAATATAATCATTGCATTCATCATTCTCACATCACGTATTCTTCTTCCCTACGAATCTCACGTTTGTGTCTCGATTCTAGAGTCAAACTGTCTCATTCGTACAATACTCGGGCCAATCGTCAGAAAAAGATGGATGCTCTTGAGGAAGAAAATAGAGAGTTGAAAGAAGAGATCGACGCTCTGAGAGAGGATATGAGAAAGCTTCGTAACGACATGCAAGCCATGGCAGAAGCTCAGCTACAAAGAACTGTGATCTCAGAGATCACCTCAACGCCCATAGTGGAGAGGTATGATCCTAGGTATCAGATACCGAAATATCGTCCCTGGGGCATGCCTGTTAACTATATCCCGGAAGGATATGTTCCGCCGATCACTGAAGATCAGGGAATCACAACAGAAGCCGCTGGGCCTGAAGGTTACAAACTTCTGGAAAGCGAAGATGCCAGGGGCATACTAAAGACTCCTGAAGGTTACAAACTTCGGGAAACACCAAGACTCACTGCCGTAGTCACGGTCCCACCCCTTGTGGTGCACACTGTCCCGGAAGGACAGATTCCACAAACACCTTCTGGTAAGAAGGAAACTATGTTCGATAGAATGGATGAATTCCAGGAACAGTTCCTGGAAATGCAGAAGGAACTGCAGGCCATTCGCGGTCAGGATCTATTTGGAAAGGACGCCGCAGATCTCTGCTTGGTCCCAAATGTGAAAGTCCCGCACAAGTTCCAAGTGCCCGACTTTGAAAAGTATAAGGGTAACTCTTGCCCTCAAAGCCATCTGGTGATGTACGCTCGGCGGATGTCAGCCCAGACAGAGAATCAGGACCTACTGATTCACTACTTTCAGGATAGTTTAACCGGTGCCGCACTCAAATGGTACATGGGTTTAAACCATACTACGATCAACACATTCAGAGATCTTGGTACTGCCTTCGTCCAACAATACAAATACAATTTGGACATGGCACCCGACAGAGATCAACTCAGATCAATGTCACAAAAGGACAGGGAAACCTTTAAGGAGTATGCTCAAAGGTGGCGTGAAATTGCCGCTCAAATTTGTCCACCTCTTGAGGAAAAAGAGATGACAAAGATCTTCTTAAAGACCTTAAGCTCATTTTACTATGACCGAATGGTTGCCAGTGCGCCCAGTGATTTCACCGAAATGGTCGGCATGGGCGTACGTCTTGTGGAAGCCGTCCGAGAAGGATGTTTAGTAAAAGACACTGGATCGACGAGCGGTACTAAAAAATATGGTAGTGCTCTCCCTAAGAAAAAAGAGCAAGATATCGGGAATATCTCTCTTGGAAAGCAAAGACGACGTTATCAACCGGTAGCAGCTGTGACTCCTGCTATCAACCATGCATCTATTCCTATGTATCAACCTCAGGTTGCGCAGAGCCAACCTGACCAGCAAAGGACACAACAGCCTCTTCAGCAGGCTCGTCCTCCATATAATAACAACCGTACAACACGGCCACCAGGATTTGATCCTATACCCGTAACGTATGCAGAACTGTTTCCATTACTACTGGCTAAGGGGCATATTCAGACTAAATCTCCTCTTACAGTACCGGAAAATCCGCCTTTTTGGTTTAAGGTGGATCAAACTTGCCCTTATCATCAAGGAAGTCCAGGGCATAACATAGAGACTTATCTCAATTTCAAGTCGGACGTGCAAAAGCTTGTTAGGAGCGGGGTCTTATCTTTCAAAGATACGAATCCTAATGTTCTCACGAACCCGCTGCCTCAACATGAGAAGGCTGCAGTCAATTTGATAGAAGGAGAGACTAACGATGTCTATCAAATTCACGATGTACTCTTGTTGAAAACCAATATGGTTAAGATGCATTGTAGACAGAGTGGATATGGCCATGTGCCACCTCATAACTATCATCAGTGTAATATCTGCTCTAAAGATAATCAAGGATGTTCGGTAGTGCAAGCTGCTCTACAGGAACAGATGGATCTCGGATGGGTCCAAGAGCACTGAGTTCGTGGAGTTAACATGGTCTACACGAATTCTAACGTCATTCAGAACCACGACATCCGTGCAATGAATGTCAACTTGGTGGCGATGCACTCAAGGCAAAGCCAGTATCATAATCTACCACGGCACGATTACAGTTCCTGTCTGACTTGCTCGGTAAACAAACAGGGATGCTCTTTCATACAAGAGGCCCTCCAGCGTCAGATGGATCTTGGATGGATCCAAGACTACCATGATAGGAACTCCTATCAAATCAACATGGTTCAGATCTTCGATATTCGCGTAATGAATACCAACCTGGTAGAGTTACATGCTGAGCAGGTCCGGCTTGGATTCTTAATATCACATGACTATCAAAGCTGTAAAGCGGGTTGCGAAAACGAACGGGGTTGTACCCTTGTCCAGGAGGCACTTCAGCACTTGTTAAATCATTGGTGGATGCCAATCTACATGAATGAAGATACTCAGCAAATTAGTATCAGTAACTGGAATCCTACTCGGCGTCAAAGTCAGGATGTCCGATCAGTCGAAGCTAACCTAGTGAGGTTACATTGTATTCAAAGTGGCCGTGGCCAGGTGCCACCACACAACTATGACAGTTATGGTGTCTGTTCGGAAAGTAACCAAGGGTGTTACCTTGTGAGAGCAGCTCTTCAGGGTCAGGCGGATCGTGGAGAAATTCGTCCATATCCAGGTTCTGGACCCATCAACTGGACGCCGAACTACCTTGCCGAGCAAGTTGAGGATGTTGTCACGATCTCTGGTCATCACCATACCAGGGATGTTTTTGCCATTATCCCTCTACTTGACGAATCTAAAGTTCCCAACCGGGAACGAATCGAGATTCCTTATAATGGTCAGAAAAATCAAAAGGCTCCAGTAGTCATCTATCTACCAGGACCGCTACCGTATAAATCAGCTAAGGCAATCCCTTACAAATACGCTGCAACAATAATTGAAAATGGAAAGGAAATTCCATTACCCTCCGTTATGAACATTGCAGACATCAGTCGAGTAACACGGAGTGGTAGAATCTTCAACCGAGGGGTTGGGGAAGTTAACAAGGAAAAGGAACTTCAGACAGAAGCTCCCGATCTATCAGTCGGTCAGTCCAGTAATCCCGACCTTTCGAAAAATAATGATGAGATACTGAAGCTCATCCAAAGGAGTGAATATAACATTGTCGATCAACTGTTACAAACTCCTTCAAAGATCTCGGTGTTATAACTGTTACTCAGTTCAGAAGCCCACAGGGAGGCTCTACAGAAAGTCTTGGAGCAAGCCTTTGTGGAACAGGATGTAACAATTAGACAGTTCGATAGTATTGTCTCTAACATCACTTCCTGCAATAATTTGGGATTTAGTGATGAGGAATTACCCGAAGAGGGTCGCCGTCATAACATGGCACTCAACATTACAGTTAACTGCCAGGACGATGGTTTAGCCAGCGTACTGGTAGACACAGGGTCAGCCTTGAATGTTATGTCGAAGTCCACTTTGATGCAATTATCATTCAAGGGCCCTCCGATGAGAGTCAGCGAGATCGTCGTCAAAGCGTTCGACGGATCCAAAAAAACGGTTATCGGCGAAGTTGATCTTCCCATAACTATTGGTCCTCACACTTTCCAAGTTACTTTCCAGGTCATGGATATTCGGGCAACCTACAGTTGTTTATTAGGAAGACCTTGGATACATCGTGCTGGAGCGGTCACTTCGACCCTCCACCAAAAGCTAAAGTTCGTTCAGAACGATCAACTTGTCACAGTCTGTGGAGAACAAGCCTTGCTTGTGAGTAACTTGTCATCATCTGCTGGTATAGAACCCGAGGAGGTTATTGGAACTCAGTTCTAAGAATTGTCGGTGAGCAAGGATAATCATTTCAAAGGAGGAACCTCAATTTCCTCATACAAAGATGCTATCAAAGCGGTCGAAAGTACCGATACGACAGGATGGGGATAGCTTATCATTCCCACTGACAATAAAACAAAGAAGGGTCTTGGTTTTTCTGCAACCTGTACCCAGACAGCTGCCAACGATGAAAGTCTTCATCCCCTTCAAAACTTATTCCACAGTGGAGGTTTTCTTCACCCAGTGTCTCAGACAGTTCATGATATCAATGAGGAAGATCGCTCTGACACAGATGAAGAATGGAAGTCCTACCTTAACAAGGACGGTTATATGTCTCAGGAAGAGGTGCCTATGCCTTTTTACTTTCCTACAGAAAGTCCGAGATTTATACCAAGATCAGATGTCGAAATGATCTACGGGGATTGTGATCCGGAAGGATGCCGCGCTCCGCCAAATTCATTAGAGGAAGACACTCCGATGAAAGACAATTTTGACTACACCTACTATGGCCCAATGGATGGTCTGCCAATGTGGCAACCTTATCCAGGAAACTTGGGGAAAGAAAGTCAGCCGAGTAATGAAACTCAGCTGAGCATCATTGAACAGAATACCTGTGTCCCCACCATGTCATGGGAGCAACACTCAGGTCATTCAGAAACTACTCAACATGAAGATGAATTCGCAACGTTCGCAGGACTTGAATTCATCAACTATGCTTTTCCCGAGGTCAACGTCATTGAGAGAGATGACTCCTCCAGTTCCAAAGAAGTTTGGGACACTCTGGGAGAACCAAGTGGAAAATTCGACTACATGGTCAAGTACACCGCTCCCGAAAGCTCTCGTATCAGGCTCGAAGATATCCAGCCGACTGGATGGGGAGATACAACTGAGAGCACAAATGCTCTGCAAAATGCAACAGAGGAATTCTCCTACGACAACTCTGCCTGGGAGACAGATTCCAATGATCCCGCTCCACCAGAAATCAGCGTCATTTCTGAAGACAAATTAAGGAAGGTGCCAGACTTTGTGATTCACCGAGGAGTTCGTCGCCAATGGGTTGCTGTCGAGGTTCCGAAGGTCGTTCATCAGTCAAAGTAATTGCCATCTTTTAACCTTTCACCCTGCCCAGGTGAAACAGATGTTTTGATAGGGCTCGCTTTCTGTAAATTTCCCTCTTCGCTTTGCCCGAAGCGACAGAGTTTTGTTTTATAGGGCTGCAGTTTCAAGGATCGACTTGTTCATTAATAAAATAATGTCGTTCTGTAATTTCCGCATTAATTGCTGTTTTCTCTTTTCGTTTTTCAGAAAATGGTAATCCTAAAAAAACAAGTAAAAATAAAAATAAGCAGTAAAATAAAACACTGTACACACTTGCATTTTCTCTATCTCTTCTAAACACGAATCATCACGTCATGCAGATTGCTTGTTTTACACCCCGTTGAAACATACGATCCGATGCCTTCTCCCAACTTTGAGTTCCCGGTATTCGAGGCTGAAGAAGAAAATGATGACAAAATTCCAGAAGAGATCTCTCGACTACTCAGACAAGAGGAAAGGTCCATTGAACCTCATAAAGAACCGTTGGAAATGGTAAACTTGGGTTCAGAACAAGAGAGAAAAGAAATCAGGATTGGGGCACTGCTCAGTCCAACTGCCAGAGAGAGTTTGATAAAACTTCTCAAAGAATTCCCCGATGTATTCGCTTGGTCCTATCAGGATATGCCAGGGTTGGATACCAGTATCGTGGAACATCACTTACCGTTAAGATCGGAATGTCCGCCAGTAAAGCAAAGGTTGAGACGCACTCACCCGGACATGGCCATCAAAATCAAAGAGGAGGTGCAGAAGCAGATTGACGCAGGTTTCCTCGCTACATCTGAATATCCTCAATGGTTAGCCAACATCGTACCCGTTCCCAAAAAGGACGGAAAGGTCAGAATGTGTGTTGATTACAGAGATCTAAACAAGGCAAGTCCAAAGGACGATTTTCCTTTACCACACATTGACATGCTGGTAGACAGCACAACAAAGTTCAAAGTATTCTTCTTCATGGATGGATTCTCGGGCTATAACCAGATCAAAACGGCACCGAAAGACATGGAGAAAACTTCGTTCATTACCCCATGGGGCACCTTTTGCTACAAGGTAATGCCGTTCGGTTTGAAGAATGCCGGGGCAACCTATCAAAGGGCCATGACTACTCTGTTTCATGACATGATACATAAGGAAATCGAGGTATATGTCGATGATATGATTGCAAAATCTAAAACAGAGAGTGAGCACGTTGAACATCTATCAAAATTGTTCGAACGTCTAAGAAAATTCAAGCTCCGCTTGAATCCCAACAAGTGCACCTTCGGTGTCCGTTCAGGGAAACAACTAGGGTTCATCGTCAACCAGAAAGGAATCGAGGTTGATCCTGACAAGGTCAAGGCCATTCAAGAAATGCCTTCTCCGAAAATTGAAAAATAAGTCAGAGGATTCTTGGGACGTTTGAACTACATCTCCAGATTCATATTCCTCATGACCGCCACATGTACGCCGATTTTCAAATTATTGAAAAAGAACCAGGATTGCGTTTGGTCAGAAGATTGCCAAACCGCCTTCGACAGTATTAAAGAATATCTGTTGAATCCTCCGATTCTATCACCTCCAGTGGAAGAAAGACCACTGATTATTTACCTCACAGTCCTGAGGACTCGATGGGATGTGTACTTGGCCAACAAGACAAAACCAAAAGGAAAGAGTCTGCCATCTACTATCTAAGCAAGAAATTCACCGACTGTGAAACTCGGTACACGATGCTTGAGAAAACTTGCTGTGCTTTGGCTTGGGCAGCCAAACGTCTTCGCCAGTACATGATTCGTCACACTACTTGGTTGATCTCAGAAATGGATCCAATCAAGTATGTCTTCGAAAAGCCTGCTCTTACCGGAAGGATTGCCCGTTGGCAAATGCTATTATCAGAATATGACATAGAGTACCACGCTCAGAAAGCCGTTAAAGGAAGTATTTTAGCCGATCATTTGGCTCATCAACCAATTGACGATCAAGAATCAATCGGGTTTGACTTCCCAGACGAAGATGTCATGTATCTAAGGATGAAAGACTGCGATGAACCGTTACCCAGTGAAGGGCCAGAACTAGGTTCCCAATGGGGACTTATCTTTGACAGAGCAGTTAATCATTATGGAAACGGAATTGAGGCAATCATTGTTACCCCTCAGGGTACCCACATTCCTTTCAGTGCTAGACTTACGCTCAAATGTACGAACAACGAGGCCGAATACGAAGCTTGTATCATGGGTCTCGAAGAAGCAATTGATTTAAGGATCAAAAACTTGGACGTATACGGCGACTCAGCCTTGGTTATCAATCAGATAAAAGGAGATTGGAACACATACCAATCAGGATTGATTCCTTACAAAGACTATGCAAGAAGGTTGTTGCCTTTCTTCAACAGAATTGAGTTTCATCACATCCCTCGTGATGAGAATCACATGGCTGACGCTTTAGCCACTATCTCTTCCATGATTAGGGTAGGTCAATGGAATGACATACCTAAGATCGACATAATGCGCCTTGAACGGCCCGCTTACGTCTTCACAATTGAAGCAGTCATAGATGACAAACCTTGGTATCACGATATAAAATGCTTCCTTCAGAAACAAGAGTACCCATCAGGGGCATTCAGAAAAGACAGGAAAACCCTCAGAAGATTGGCTGGAAACTTCTTCCTGAGCGGTGACACTCTCTATAAGAGAAATTTTGACATGGTCTTGCTCCGATGCGTAGACAGACCAGAAGCAGACATGCTGATAAAAGAAATTCATGAGGGATCCTTTGGCACTCATGCCAACGGACACACAATGGCGAGAAAAATTCTGAGAGCAGGGTACTCTTGGTTGACAATGGAATCCGACTGCTACAAGTACATGAGGAGGTGTCACAAGTGTCAGATATACTCCGACAAAATTCATGTACCGCCATCACATCTCAAAGTTCTTTCTTCCCCATGGCCTTTTTCTATATGGGGAATCGACATGATTGGCATGATTGAACCTAAGGCTTCGAACGGACATCGGTTCATCCTTGTAGCCATTGACTACTTCACCAAGTGGGTCGAAGCAGCGTCGTACGCTAATGTAACCCAACAAGTGGTGGTCCGATTTATCAAAAACAATATCATCTGCCGTTATGGTGTTCCAAGCGAGATCATTACTGATAATGGGTCTAACTTGAACAATAAGATGATGAAGGAGTTGTGTACAGAGTTCAAGATTGAGCACCATAACTCATCTCCCTACCGACCTAAGATGAATGGAGCGGTAGAAGCGGCTAACAAGAACATCAAGAAGATTGTTCAAAAGATGGTTGTAACCTATAAAGATTGGCAGGAGATGCTACCCTTTGCTCTTCATGGTTATCGCACATCTGTCCATACTTCAACAGGGGCAACCCCTTTCTCTCTGGTATATGGCATGGAGGCAATTCTCCCCATAGAAGTAGAGATCCCGTCAATCAGGGTATTGATGGAAGCTAAGCTCACCGAAGCTGAATGGTGTCAAAGTCGACATAACGAACTGAATCTGATCGAAGAAAAGAGAATAACGGCACTATGCCACGGTCAGTTGTATCAACAGAGAATGAAGAGGGCGTTCGACAAAAAGGTCCGACCTCGTATCTTCCGAAAATGAGACCTTGTGTTAAAAAAGATTCAATCTTTTCTCACTGATTCTCAGGGCAAATGGACCCTGAATTATGATGGCCCCTATGTGGTCACGAAAGCTTTCTCAGGCGGCGCCTTGAGACTTGCAACCATGGACGGAGAGGAATTTGCCTACCCCACGAATGTTGATGTAGTCAAGAAATACTTCGCCTAAACTAAAAAAAAAAAACGTCTCGGTGGATTGAAAACCCGAAAGGGCGGTCCAGGCAAAAGTTAGAGACATGAAAAAAACCATCCCGGTGGATTGGAAATATCATAGTACAATCCAGGCAAAAATTAGGGATAATGGCAAGTAACTATGTTCAACAGAGGCAAGTCCCTCGGCGGCAGCAGTTACATCATCGGAAGAAAACTCCAGTCAAGGTCATCTTCGACAGAAGCTCAGGATGCCCAGAATTCAAAGTTGGTAGAAGGATAGTGGTCGTTATGTTTCAACGTAGCCCTTTTCCCTGTAAATTACCATTTTCTAACTTTGTAAATACTCTTTGGAATCACGCGCTTGGCTGATTTCCATCCTATCAATAAAATTTGAGCCCTTGTGCTTTTGTTTGCAATTCTTATTTGCTTTAGCTTTATAGAACGACGTTGTTAACATGATTAACGATTCTTGAAATAAAACAAAATGAATTTACTTGTTAAACTTTTTCTACTTTTAAAAATAAAGATGGTATTTCTTTTGACTGTGGAACATCAGAAGAACATCAACCGCTTCTCCAGAAGTAAGTGAACTTCAAAGTGCAGAATCAAAGTGCTCCTTCTAACCCAGTACGCCTGAATGAAGGGATCAACTGTGTCAGAGACCTTGTTTCGTCTGACACCCCTCGGCCGAGTTCTTACCTCCTAAGCCCGATCAACGGTATTCCCCGCAGGGATTATCTCTCCTAAGCAAGGTGGAATTGCTATCTTGAACCAGCGATATCTCTATACGCCCCGCGATGGACGAGTATCCAGTCATGTTCATTTTTTAGTTTGTGTGTCGCGTCAGTTTTGTCAGCATAAACATACATGCATCATGCATTATTGATTTGCATTTACATTTCATATTGCATCGCTATCACTCTAGTCGGTCGTGTCCCCTAGTGATAAAAGCCTTCTCAATCGAGTTGTCAGTTCTTTCCTCGTCAGGAAACGTTGTGTCTGAACAATCTCGCCACCAGTGTATCCTTAAGTCAGAGTCGGCACTTAACCACTTTGATAACTTGAACCTCTGAAGAGCCAGAGAACCTTCAACAGATGTCACTCTTCGCCATTGAAGATGATATCCTTGCTTTCCCGGATTAAGGAAAATCCCCAGAGAAAGCCTCTTAAGCAAAGGTTCGGCAGTACATCAGTTTTGCTCCGAAAATCCGCTGATGAAAAGGTCATCGGCACCTCAAGATTGGATCCCATCATATGGCATTTCTCCGGGAAGATCCCGAGAAAAGTATGATGTAAGATCCCAAGCGGAAACAGTCTCTCAAGAGACTCGCTTTCCCCAGTAGAATTGACAAATGGCGTCTCTAATAGAGAAGTTTGTGCAACTCTACAACTCAGACGACTGGGTTCCCTAGCAAGTCTGACATCAGAAGTTTTTTCGTCAAATGGCATCTCCCCAGGAAAATTCGGCGAGAAGTTTGAGTAAAACCGCTACGCATAGCGTCCCTTGTCAATAAAGTTTATTGACAAAAGAAACTAAGACCAGTTCCTTGGTAGGAAACCAGGATCGAGGGGAAGTTTAAATCAAAAACTAAGACCAGTTCCTTGGTAGGAAACCAGGATTGAGGGGAAGTTTACATAAGCAACTGAGACCAGTTCCTTGGTAGGACACCAGGATCGAGGGGAAGTTTGTTTCCGCAACTGAGACCAGTTCCTTGGCTGAAGACCAGGATCGAGGGGAAGTTTACCTTTTCTAAGCATCACCGCTTAGCAAAAGAAGATGAATGCGCAAGCTACCATTCATAACCACCATCAAAATTTCGGGTATTCTGATATTTAATCCTCTTGCACCCCGAATGCCCGAATACCTTCGCCATTCACACTTTCGGGTCCAAGAAGATTAAATAGGGGCATCTGTCATACCCCAAATTTTGACCACTAAGATTTCCCATCATTGTGCAAATCATCATCACAATATGGATGGAACCATCATACCTTGTCAGTCTCCCCAAAGATGGGTGAGCATCCACTACAATCAAAATTAGGGTTTCAAGCCCTCTCTGAGTGCTTAGGCAAATGATCAATCAAGGAATGACATGATATTCAACTTGTCTAACCTCTCAAACATTCACAAAGGATCAAAAAGGAATCCCACTTTAAGGATTAAGCACAAGGATGCTCCCTTTCAGGTGGATTAAGTCTCAAGATCGACAGTGTCACCAAATTAGGGTTTTGGTCGACCAGGGCCTCCAGATGGAAATCTTCATCTGGGCACAAGGCAAAGATCCAAAACACAACCTAATATACTCCATGGAACCTCATGGACCCAAGCATCAAGTCAATTTGACCTCAGGGGATGCATACATCAAAAATCAGGAATTAGGGTTTCTTGACCTAATTCACCCCTAAGTTGACTTTTGGGACAAATCAAGAGCCAAGACCTCAAGACATGATTTGAGGGTCTCTAATGAGCTATATTGATCCATTTGTAACAATGGATTAATCCAAGAAGCTTGAGCAACAAGTCTCAAGTTCATTTGCACCACAATTAGGGTTTCGCGAGAAAAGTCAACTGTAACTTTGACTTTTGACCAGGACATGCTCCCAAACCCTAGGACATGCCTCAATATACCCTATGACACCCATGGAACATGTCCATCAATTTTGATTTAGGTCAAGGACATGATTTCCTGAAGAATTACACAGTTTGGAATTCATGTGATAAAAAGTCAACTGTGCACAAAAGTCAACTTTGACTTTTTGAGATTTTTCACCAAAATGGATTTTTAACCCTAAAATGATGTTAATGTATGATTTGAATCATAATTCATCAAGAAAAATCAAAGAAAGTTGGATAACTTGTAAAAGGGGTAACCATAAAACTTAGAAATTTTTCTAAGTTATGGAAAAAGTACCACTAATACCCTAACTTTGAAGGATCATAACTCCTAAACCATAAGGCCATTTTTTCTCATCCAATGATGGATTTGTAGCCTTCATTACCCTCTACAAAAACTTCAACTTAAGTCCAATTCATTAAGGATTTTGAGTTTTGGAGTGATCAAAATCAAGAAATCACACTTTGTTCCAACACTTAGTGAAAATTTCACTAAGTCAGATTTTACTTCACTTTTTGCCAAATGTAGAGGGATTTTTCACTTGGAATCAAAAGAGATCAAAACCAAACTTGTTCAAACAGTTGTTGTATCATGTAAGGGCTTTTCAAAATGGTCAATAGCATTACCAAATTCAACTTACACCATGAGATATGACATTGTCAAGTTGCCTTGCTGAAATCTGTCAAGGCAAGGCAGAATTTGCAACTTTGGTCGATTTGCCAAAATCAGCCAAATTCAAATGCTCCTATCCACTTGGACACATCTGAGGATTGAATCTAAAGGGGACAATCACTGAGCCAAGCCTCCAAAGTCCATGGAACAAGAAATAGCATGTTGAACCTAGAATGGCCAAAATAGGGACAAGACTCCAAATTTGGATTGAAGCATTCAATGGAAGCATCAAGGTGGCATGGACTGAGCCATTCTCATCTGAAATCAGTCAAGACTTATCCAAGACCAAGGGGACCAAAGCTCTGTGCCCTAACCTCTAGTCAATGGCTAGAGGAGACTTGGATTTTCATTTGCCAACATTGGCCAAACCTACATACCAGCTGCCATGCACTATTCCTTGCAAAACAAACTTGCTCTACTATAAATAGAGCTCAATTGTGATCAGTTTGAGTACACCAAAGCCATCAAACAGATGCTTTCCTCAAAATCTCTTCTTTCACTCCAATTTTGCCTTCTAAGGCAAGTCACTATAGGGTTTTGAGTTTGAGAGCTTTTCCAATCAAACCAATCACTCACACACCTCACATACATCATATAGAAGTGATCCAAACACTCACATAACATCTAGAACACTGATTTCAAAAAATCACCAGCTGGTTGCTCAAGGTTTTAACCAAGTTGCAGCTGAGGTACCACAAAGTGATCCAGCCAATTTCAATCAAGTCCAACCATTCAAACACACTCCATAGGGTGTAGGGAAGCTGTTCAGATCATCACCACTCATCTGTAACACCTCAAAATCAAAAATCACATTGCACTTGCTGTCACAGCCTAGAGGTAAGCACATACTTGGTCATCTCTCAATCTATGCACATTTCCTCGCACAATAATTTGGCCATATGTTCATAATCATGCATGGAATGTTTTCCCTTAATTAATTGCATTGTTTGAATCGTGTATAAAAAATCCTAGCCTTCATGCAGAAATTAGGGTTCTTGAGGTTTCTTCGTGATTTCTTGTTGTATGTTTAATTTAAATGAAATTAATGGACATAGACATGATCGTGAGGTTGAGACGAGCATAATGATATGTGGATTGCATGATATGATTACGTATTCAGTGAGATTGGATGGAAAACGCAAATCAGCCAAACCCAGAACACGCGCGTGTTCTTGGCGCCATTTTTGAATAATTCAAATATTTGAATTTTGTGATTTTGTTTAATTGATTCAAAAATTAATTTCTCTCTGAGTTTTAATGATTTTGAGTTGATTCTTTTTTTAATAATTCACAAAAATGTTAAAATATTTTATTTTAACAAAAAATCCCAAAAATATTATTTATTTCATATAATTGATATTTTTGCAAAGAATTAATATTTTAATTGTTTTTGACATATTAAATATTTTTTCTACATTGATTTTGCAACTTTTAATGCTTTCTAATTATTTTGTAGGTCAATACTTAATTTTTGAAGCATTAATCCAAGATCACAATTTGTTTTTCACATGTTAAACAATTTTGATCATTTTAATTGAATTTTTATTCAATTAAATACATCTTTTGAAAACAAATTAGGGTTTTTGGATTAATTCAACCCTCATAAATCATTTTCAAAACACTTTGGGCCTCTAATAGAGTGTAAGACCCAATCCTTTCTTGACCAAAACATTTTGGGCCTCAGTGCATTGTATAAGTCCCGATACCGTAAAAAACAAACGGCGCGATAGTCGCCTTTTCAAAATAACCTTTGGGCCTCTCCTTGAGCTATAAGACCCATTCAAAACACTTTTGGGCCTCTAATAGAGTGTAAGACCCAATCCCCTTTTAACCAAAATCATTTGGGCCTCACTTATTGTATAAGTCCCTCCGCGTTAAAAGAAAACCTCGGCGCGATTGCCATTTCAAACGGAAAAGTCATCTGGGCCTACCCTTGTGTTATAAGCCCCACTATTTTTCTTTAAACCTTTTGGGCCTCTTGAGAGAGTGTAAGACCCATCCCTTTGTACAGAAAAACATTTTGGGCCTCAGTCACTTGTATAAGTCTCTCTGTACAAATTCAAACAGTGCGCTCACTGATAAAACCCTGGGCCTCTCCTTGAGCTGTAAGCCCCAAAACTTTCTTTTTCAAAGCACTTTCTCCTTTGATTTTGAATATACTGTTGTTTTCAATCTTTCTTTGTTGAACAACTAACCAAACAGCATGGAAGCTCTACAACCGAGTAAGTGGTTATTGCTTTCATTTACCGCTTTCATATACATATAACTATATTGTGGGGCTGTTTCACTGTAAGTCTTCCTTCATAAACTCATATCAACAGTGTAATAATAGTATAGATATTTAGAGTTTCCCCGGCAACTACGTCTAGAACTAGGTGACGCCGTTTCCTTTATTTGTAGAAATAGACAACTAGATCCCCAATAGGATCACCAGATACAGTCTTCTCTTCGGCTGTCCTCATTAGGAATTGTCAAGAAACTATACTCCCCAAAGATGAATGTCTTCTCCGTGAATGGCATCTTTGAGTTTCTTCCAAATTCTCGAACTTTCCTGACTTTGATCTATTCTCGGTGAATAGCATTGCCTTGAATTTCTCGGGGTTTGGGGACCCACGGGCTTCTTAAAAGTATCGGCCTCCTCTTGGGCATCGTACAAGGACCCACAGGCTTCCTAAAAGCAACCCCGCCTCCTCTTGGGCTTAGTACAAGGACCCTACGGCTTCTTAGAAGTATTCACAACCTCCTCTTAGGCTTCGTATAATGATCTCTTCCTCCGGGAATGATAGCCTCCTCTTGGGCTTCGTACAAGGACCCGTCGGCTTCTTAAAAGCTTCCAGCCTCCTCTTGGGCTTCGTACAAATTGTCCCGACGACCTCCTAGAGGTATAGGAACAGAACTTAGTCATTTGCATAGAACAGTCCTTTCATCGAGTCTACTACTGTTCCTCAAAACATAGTACAAAGATAAAACTCTAGACACGGACAGTCTAACTTCCTTGAGTCTCAAAGACAATCTCAAGTGACCCCTTCGTTAAATAGGAAGGAAAACCCACAGACTCGGACAGTCTCAATACCCTTTGGATTTCCCGTTTCCTCAAAGAAAAGGAAATAACCTGGATCCTTGAATCAAATCCCTGAGTACAGTGTTGCTCATATAAGAACTGATTTTCTCTTTTAAAATCAGTATACTGGACCTGTCACTTAACTGAACAGTCACCATAGCCTCCTCTTAGGCTTTGTATAATGATCATTCTTCAGTGGAGTTAGCCTCCTCTTGGGCTTTGTACAATGATTCTCCCCAGCGGAGTCAAACAACGTTTAGCCTCTCTCTCGGGCTTTGTACGAGACACATAAGAGACTCCCTCGTTGAGTCAGTCACCCCTCTCGCCTCCATCTCGGGCTTTATACAAGATACAAAAAGGTTCTTATTGAGCCAAATAAACAACAGCCTCCATCTCGGGCTTCATATGAGATACAAAAACTCTCTTGTTGAGTCAAATCGCCTTCATCTCGGGCTTTATACGAGATACCAAAAGATCCCCTCATCGAATCAAAACCTTTTAGCCTCTCTCTCGGGCTTTGTACGAGACACATATTAACCTCTTCTTAGGCTTTGTATAAGAAAACCATTGGTTGATCCAATCAACCTTTTAGCATCAAAACTGTGCCTCGTTCACAGTACACAAACATCAACAACTCCTTCCCCTTCATCTAATCGCTGTAAGCGGCAAGCCTCTAGATCATCTACATCCATGCCACTGTCCCTCTTTTAGCATGAGAAATTCCTAGGGAAAGATATCATTGCTCTACACTGAGTTAAAGTCTTCTCCTTCAGGTTAAAATCCCTTTTAAAGGAAATTATGGCATTGCTAGGATTCACATATCCCGGTTAAAGTAATTCTCCTTTATAACCAGTCACCCAACAGTTGTGACAGGCAAACCCTTCTTTAGAGATGACAAATTCTCTCTAAAGTCGAGGTCCTCCAGCTTCACGTCTTGGGCTTTGAACAAGACACAAATAGACTTTTCAGCTTCACATCTTGGGCTTTGAACAAGATATAAATCACCTTTCGCTTCACGTCTTGGGCTTTGAACAAGACACCAAAACAACAATTTCCTCCCATAGACTAGGAGGAACTACGAACGCTCTGATTTCCCAGTTTCGGTAAACGGGAATACGTAGGCATAAGATCGAAAGAAAAGATCTTAGCGAGCACACCAAACAAAAACCTAAATCCCATATCTCCATCAATCAAAAGCAGTAATTCAAAAATATCCATCCTAACATCCTAATCCTTGTTCCCCACCAGAAACCTTCTGTCAAGTCCTAGATAAAAACCAGTATTGGCGAAAATACAAATAACCAGTACAAAGGCCCCCCCACATTGATAGCATTCGTAACTTAACAGACTGCTGTTTAAACTCAGTATGCAAAGCAGGGTTAATTGGAGACATCTATTTCCCTTCCTTCATCAGCTTTAATAGGATAAAAAAATGAATCGACCTGTAGTTTTAAGCTCAGCCGCAGAGAGCGACCAGCGCTTAAGAACCGTGTCCAAAATCGCTCGCTACAATTCCCACCTTTTTTTTTCCTTTTATTATCTTCTATTATTTTGATTTAATATTTAATTATGCAAAGTCAAAATTAAGGTTAGATTTTGTGTTGGGCTTGAGCCCTCATATCTTATGATTCACACCCTCTCCATCTTTCTACTACATCCCTTAAGGTTTTATTTTAATAATTTAATTTAATTCATTTAGTTGATTTATTTTCTTAAGTATTATTCAAAACACAAAATATAGTTTATTTAGTAAATTCATTTAACCTAGTTTATCTTAACCAATATTCAAAAATATCAAAAACATGTTCCTTTCATTAGGTTCTTCTATTTATTTATCCTATTTTAAATTATTTTAGTTTATTAGGTTAGTTAATCTTGTTTATTAGAAAAATATCAAAAAATACAAAAAATATTTAATTAATCAAAAAACACAAAAGCATGTCTTTATCTCTTTTAATATTAATATTAATTTAGTTGTACAATCTCTAGGTTTTTCCTGATTAAAACATTCACTTGTATATAAACTCGTAAATATTGCACAATACCTGTACATAGGTCATTAACTCAAAGTCAATTCCAAATATAAAAAACTAAAACTTTTTTTTCACAACTAAAATTCATATTAACCCATCAAATTATTTTTTTGCCCTTGCACACTTAAACCAAACATTCACATGAATGAATAGTCAGATTAATTTAACGCGAATACAAATAGAGCCTAAACCTCCATCACGCGAGCATACAAGCAGACACTTAACTGCTAAAGTGTGATATAATACTATTCTCCAAAATCAAGAAACCCACAAACATTTTTTGGCACAAACTATGAAGCTTTGACGTTCTCATTACACTTTGCGAATACATAGGCACAATAATAAAAAACTAACATTTCCCCTCTTTAAATCTTTTATAAATATCCCTTTTAATAAATAAACAAAACGATTGCAAATATTTCCTTAAGAACACTTAAACCTAGCCTATTAAGAGGTTCCCATTGAGTACAATGGATGTGACGGGTTCTAATATGTTCCCCTCACATAACTGACTCCCGAACCCTTAACTGGTTGCGATGACCATGTTTTCTTCCTTTAAGGGTTTTATCGATGTTTCCCTTCAAATAAACACTTCGGTGGTGACTCTGTGTCTATTTTGAGCGCTTAGACACTCAGGTATTTTTCGCGCCACAAAAATGACCAAATGAACAACCATCATGCCGATGGAGACATGAAGTGTAAGATCGTTGAACTATCCCTAACCGAGTCAGCCCTAGCCTGGTATAAGTCCCTTCTGGACGGAAGTATAATTTCTTAGTCTAACATGTGCGATAATTTCACCACCAGGAAGAGCCAACCAACCACCATGCTTGTGCTTAGTGGAATAAAAAAGGGTAATAAGGAAACCCTACGCATGTATATTGAGCATTTAACTAAGGTGACGGTAGCTGTTGGAGGCTCAAATGAAAGCCTAAAGTTCTAGTTCTTTGAGAAGGGCCTATAATTTGATTATATGTTCTAGGAAAAGCCAGGGAGAAAAAAGGCCATTAATATGAAGGATTTGTTGTGTAGGGAACACCATTACATCAACTACAAGGAAAAACTTCTATTCGATGGAGGTAGCCGGGTGTTGGGGAACAAAGGGTTCGGCCGACCATCAGAGAAAGACCTCAGGTGACCTAAAGAAGAAAGTGAGCGTAGACACCACTTAAGGTTTGATGCATATAACCCTTTGAAGTATTCAAAGGAGAGAATCTTGAAGGAATGTGCCAACAGAAAGTTTAAATGGGTTGGAATAAAGAACTCTCATCCGGTTAGGGAGTCTGCACAAACTAATAAGTTTAACTGCCGATGTTTCCACAAGATTTCCAACCACAACACCAATGATTGAATCCAACTGAAGGATGAAATTGAAGGACTAATCATGAAGGGTTGACTATTCGAGTATACCAAGAATGACAATAGGGGCCAAGGAGAATCCCCAAGAGGAAGAAATTGCAGTAGGTTCAACTCTACCAGTAAAAGGGATAAGATTTTGAGAAAATGGAAAGTTATGAGCAGTAGGAGGTGATTGATCAATATTAAAATTAGGAATATGAATTTAATTTTGTGATTTAGTGGCACAGTCATCAAAAGATATGGGTAGGGTTAAATGGATTGGGTGTGCAATAGGTGTAGCATTTGTGAGGAGTCAACTTTGAAGGGAAAAATAGACTCGTAAAAGATGACATTCCTAGAAACAAACATGTCATGGCTGTGTAAATAATAAAGAATGTATCCTTTACTACCTTCTTTATAACTTAAGAAAATCGATTTTCTATCTCTAGAATCAAATTTAGTTCTATAGGCTTGCAAAGAGGCAGAAAAATACAAACATCCAAAGACTTTGAGATGCATATAATAGGGTGGCAAATTGAAAAGAAGATCATAGGGAGTTTTAAATTTAAGTACCACGAAGTCTATTAATGATATGGATGGTATGTTAGACACAAAAGTTCCATGTATGTAGAGAAATGTTATAGTGAAAAAACAGTGATATTGCTACATTTAAGATGTGCTGGTGTTTTCTTTCTACTACCACACTTTGTTAGGGTGTTTCAATGCAAGATTTATGGTGTAAGATGCCTTTGTTCTAAGGAATTCAGATGATGAAAATAATTCATAACCGTTATCAGATCTCTAACATTTTAATATTGTGTGACAAGGATTTTCAAGGTATGAAACAAATTCAATGAGGCTCTTTTTGGTATGGTATTTGGTCTTACAGAAAATTAACCAAGTATATCTTGTGTAATCATCAACTAATATTAGAAAACATCTATGTCGTAAAGTGGAAATGACAAAATAAGTGCTCCATAAGCCAACATGCAAGATATCAAAACATGCAGTAGATTGAATATAGGTATTAGGAAAATGTAACTTTCTCTGTTTAGAAAAATGACATGAATCACAGGGTGTCATTTAGTTTTACAAGTAATGAAAGGATTTTTTTAAACGACCTGTAAGCCTACATCAGGTACATGGCCTAACCTAAAAAGTCATGGATCACATGAATTATTAACAACATAATTACAAATTAAAGAGTGAGGTGCAATGTTAAGGATGTATAAGCCTTGATTCAACTTAGCTTTACTAATCGTTTCCTTGGAATTGCTATGAAGAACTTGACATGAACTAACATGAAAATAAAGATGAAAGTTATAACTACTAGTTAATTTTTGGGACAAATATGAGGTTAACATGGAAATTAGGAATTTAAATCATATTATGTAGTGTTACAAATAGATAAACAACAATACTACTAATCATATAGGTAGGGACACTAGATCTATTTGGTAAGGTGACAAAAACATGAGATATACTTATAGGTTTGATAGGTAAGAAAAATTTAAAGGATATATGTTCAGTGGCACCAGTGTCTAAAATCCAAAAGGAGGAATGCTTATAATTTTCATTGGAGGAGTGTGAGTTGTGGGCGATAGGAAAACTTGTCACAAACTTGGATTTGAGATTGGAAATGGGCTTTAATTGTTGAAGTTGTAAGTTCTGAGGTTTTTGGATTGGCTGCATTTTGGTAAAACAACATGTTGTTAGCAAGATGTTAAACCAGATGTTCTGCCATCACAGTCAGACATCATGTTCAGCATGATGTTGTGACATGTTCCAGGACATGTTATACCAGATAACTAGGGCATGTCTATTTTAATTTTTTTAGTGTGATTTTTGAGTGTGTTCTAATTCACATAAGTGCGTCTTTCATAGGAATATATTGAGGGATTTTCTGTTATGACAAATTCTGTTACTTTTCATAAAAAGGATCCTTGAGCCTTTTTAGGAAATTTTGTATTTTGTTCCTATTATTATGCAGGATGATTTGCAGCCATGTTATACTGATTGCTGCTATTTGTATGCCTCATGAAGTCCAAATCCAGTAGGTCTGAAGGCTATTTAAAGTGAAGAAAAACCTTATTGAAGTAAGAGAGCAAACATAAGAATTTAGGGGAATAAGGATTATCCGTTGTTTTGGTTGGTCTTTAGGTTTTTCTGTTTGTTAATTGTATGTCACTCATGTATTTTCTGATGCATTGAGGTTGACTGATTGTTCATTGTCCACTCTAAAGCTTTTAAGCAAGAGTGTATTGTTCTTGATTGAAGCTTTTAAGCAAAATCAAGTATTGTCTTGGAAGTATGTTATTATTTGTTGTTGTTTATACAATCACTGGGATTGGGACTGTTTGATATCACTGAGGTGATTAGGAAGTGATAGGGGATTCTCATATCTAGATGGTGATTTCTAGGTAGAAGTTTGCATGGGTAGTGATTAGGTGATAAGTTGTCAACGGGGGAGTTTAACTTTGAACTAATACTATCATAGTGATTTTCCTTCCTGGCTTGGTAGCCCCCAAATGTAGGTGAATTGCACCAAACTGGGTTAGCAATTCTGGTGTTATTTTTACTTTTCTGTCATTTCAATTCCTGCATATTTGCTTGCGTGGTCAAGCTATTTTGATCCCAATGTTGTGAAATCTGTCTCGACATCTGATATCTGCGTGCCAAGATTTTAATTGGCATCAGAGCAGGTCACCCTGTTCTATTTTGGGTGAGCTCCAGGGAGTTTGTATTCTGGTACTATGGATAAGGAAGGAGGAGGAAAAGTTAACAGACCCCCATTCTTAGATGGAACTAACTATGACTATTGGAAGACACGTATGGTGGATTTCTTAAAATCTATGGATAGCAAAACTTGGAAGGCTATCATCAAAGGCTAGAAACATCCTGTGGTTGTTGATAAAGAGGGTAAGGAAACTCTAAAACTTGAAGTGGACTGGACCAAGGAGGAAGATAAAACCGCTCTTGGAAACTCCAAAGCCTTGAATGCTCTATTTAATGGAGTTGATAAAAACATGTTTAGGTTGATCAACACCTGCACTGTGGCCAAGGATGCTTGGGAAATTCTCAAGATAAATCATGAAGGCACATCTAAGATGAAGTTGTCTAGACTTCAGTTGCTTAGCACCAAGTTTGAAAATCTAAAGATGATGGAGGAGGAGAGTATTCATGACTTCCACATGAATGTTCTTGAAATAGGTAATGCCTTCAGTGCCCTAGGAGAGAAAATATCAGTAGAAAAGCTGGTTAGAAAGGTTCTCAGGTCTCTTTCCAAGAGGTTTGATATGAAGGTCACAACCATTGAAGAAGCCCAAGACTTAAGCAAATTGAGAGTGGATGAACTTGTTGGGTCACTTCAAACTTTTGAATTAGTTATCAATGAAAGATCTGAAAAGAAGAACAAAAACATAACTTTTATCTCCAACACTAATGATGAAGAGTTTCAATGTGACATGGAGACTGATGAAGGAATTTCTAATGCTATTGTGCTTCTTGGGAGGCAATTCAATAAGGTGTTGAAGATTATGGATAGGAAGTCAAGACCATATGTTGAGGACATGTCATTCGATACCAGGAAGAACAATAATTTTCAGAGAAAAGCAAGAATAGAAGAGAAGCCAACTAAAGGAAAAGGTACTCAATGTCATGAATGGGAGGGTTTTGGTTACGTTAGATTAGAATGCCCCACGTACCTCAAGAAACAAAAGAAGGGTTTGTCTGATGATATTTCTGAAAGTGAATCTGATGATGAAACTGCTAAGCATGCTACAACACTCACTGGTAGATGTTATTCTGATGAAGATTCTTGTGATGAAGAGGTCACTTATGAAGAATTAGCTGCTTCCTACAAGGATCTTTGTATCAGAAGTGAAGAGGTTTGTAAGATAGGAGAAAAGCACAAGAGTCTTATAACTCAACTGCAGGATGAAAAAGAGAAACTTCTATCTACTATTTCTGGTCTTCAAGATGAGGTAATCCTATTGAATTCTAAACTTGAAAACATGACCAAATTTGTAAGAATGTTGAATAATGGATCTGATGTGTTGGATGATATTCTTCAAGTTGGGAAAAGAGGTAAGATGTTTACAGGTATAGGGTTTAATTATTAGTATTTAAATAATCAAAGAAAAACCCTTGTGACAAAGTTTATTTCTGCTGAAGTAAAGGGCGAGCTCATAATGTCTGACCAAATGTTACAACATCCTGCCAGATTTCAGAAAACTCAGACATGAGGTAAGTTCAAGCCTTGGAAATGTCATTATTATGGTAAATATGGTCATATAAAGCCCTTCTGTTATAGACTGTATGGTTACCCAAAGCATCCAACACAACCTAGGACTAATCATATGATGACTAAAACTAGAAAGGAGTGGAAACCCAAGGTTGTTAATTCTATTCTAATAGCCCATACTTCCTTTAGGGATTCATCTAGAGGAGACTGGTACTTTGGCAGCGGGTGTTCTAAACACATGACTGGAGTAAAGAAGTTCCTTGTTGACATTAAGTCCCACTCCACCAGTTATGTCACTTTTGGTGATGGTGCCAAAGGTGAAATTAAAGGAGTTGGAAGACTAGCCTGCAGATGATTCCCTAGTCTTGATAATGTTCTCCTTGTGAAAGGACTGACTGCTAATTTGATAAGCATAAGTCAGTTATGTGATCAAGGTATAAATGTGAATTTCACAAAGTCTGAATGCTTGGTTAAAAATAAGAAGTTTGATGTTCTGATGAAGGGAGTTAGGACTAAAGACAATTGCTATTTATGGGTTCCTCAAGAAACTACATGCTCTTCCACTTGCTTAGTTCTCAAGAAAGATAAAGTCAAGGTATGATCTCACAAGCTTGGACAGCTGAATCTCAAAGGTATGACAAAGATTATGTCTGAAGAAGCTGTTAGAGGTCTACCCAAGTTCAAAATTAAAGAAGGCAAAATCTATGGTAAGTATAAAATTGAGAAGCAATTCAGGATGTCAAACCCAAAGTTACAACATCGGGCTACGACCAGAGTTTTAGAATTTCTTCCTATACACTTAATGGGGCAGATGCAAGTTGAAAGACTTGGTGGCTAGAGGTATGCCTTTGTGGGCATTGTTGATACTTTTGGGTTGAATGTTGCTGTTTCAAATGTTGTTACCTCTGAAATTATGAGTCAAGATAACCCTAAAGCAGAAGAAACTCTAAGTCAATCTAGTTTGAATATTGCTGTTAATGACACTGTTGATACAAGTGTTCATATGACTCTCTTTAAGATCTTGGTCACTGACCCTGAGTTTGATGTTGTGTCGGATGTCGCAACATCCTTGGCCCGACCTGATCATCCTGTTGAAACCACACAAGAAAACTTTCAGAGTGAGTCTCCTGAAAAAATCTCATGTGAATGTGGCTGAAGATAATTCTGTTGGTGGTAAAAGAGATGATTCTGATGACAATAATATGTCTGCTGAAGATAAAGAAGAGAGTGCTGGTGTGAAGAAGGATCAGTCTACTGACATTGTCAATGTAGATTGTCTAGATTCTGATGATGAGCCTATAAAAAAGAAACTGGGTCATGGTATTTTTAAAAGATTTAGGAACAAAAAGAGGAAGGCTGTTGTGTCTACAAGCAAGCCTTCTAAGACATTCAAGAAAAGTACTAAGGTTGGACCTGACAAAGGATGGAGTAAAGTTGTAGCCCCTGCTACCAAGAAAAAGTCATTGAAGAAAAAAGAAGTTCCCTTAAGTGACTATGAGTATGATGTTGAATAATATGTTCAAGACATCATGCCTTCTGCTAAGAAATGTGTTGATGTGGATCAAAGGTTATACATGAGTATGATTGGTAGCCTGCTGTATCTTACAGCTAGCAGAACTGACATCAATTGGGATGTAGGAGTTTCTGCTAGATATCAGGATGAGCCTAAAATGAGCCACATTAATCAAGTTAAGAGGATCTTGAAATACATCAATGGTACTAGTGATTATGGAATGTTGTATTATCATAGTCAAAATTCCATGCTTGTAGGACATTGTGATGTAGACTGAGCAGCTGAGGATGAGTATATTGCTACAGGAAGCAGTTGCTCTCTATTTATTTGGATGAAATAGATGTTGAAGAAACATAATGATAAGTCGGATGTTATGACATTACATTGTGAGGATCTGAATGTTATAAGATATTTCATTCAACATGGCTGGAACAAGAACCTTGAACAATATAATCAACTAATCAGGAATCTTGATGAAGGAAAAGTTGTTATTTTGGAGCATGTGGACACTAAGGATCAGCTGACTATTAGGTTTACTAATGCCTCATATGGAAATATTTTTGAGAACATAAGCTGTGAAGTGAGAAAAGACACTGTTGAGGAGTTGTAGCAATTACAGAAATGAAGGAATGCAACACATATTGCATCTTTCCTCTATCCTCTGATGCTTGGGAGTGTCGTAACCCGAAATTTGACCTCCCTCTTTTTCCTTTTGCATAAGCATGCGCATTCACATCGTTAGCATACGCATTCGCACTTTTCATTGTGTGTTTCCTGTTGCCGGATATTCAGGTTTTCCATGCCCGATTAATCATATCCTCACAAGGTCATCACATCATCAAAACAAGCACAAAATGAAGGTTTCTATGCCTATTCATCAATACAAGAAGTGGAAAATCGAAGCCGGGACCACAACACCTTTTTTTAGGCAAATTGGGCATATTTTGGCATGGTTAATTGATTAACCATTTGCAGTGTAATTGTGTTAATCGATTAACACAGGCAAAATAGGCATAATTTGCTACTTTTTCATGACAGCACCTTTGCACACATTTTGGTCTTGGATTCTATAGTATTCTAGCAGCATATGGAATATTCTAGACATCTCTAGAAATTGCCAAGATACTCAATTCATTCCAAGTGCATTTGCTCTAATACTCCACTTCAAATCAAGTGCACCATGTTCCTTGTTTTCCAAGTAATGTGGATCTTTGGATGTTGAAGTTCACCTTGGGATTGTTACCGACTTGGTTCTAACTAACCGAGTTAACCACCTTGACTCGGTGAATCAAGTCCAACTAACTCCTAACCTAGGTCCAAACCCAAAGCTAATTCCAAACCAAATTCCAAACCATCTCATATTCCAAACCTAAAATCTATATAAACACACCTTCACTCACTTTTCAACGCCTCCACCATTTTCACCAAATTTCTCACATTTCACTCTCAATCCTCTCACTTTCTCTCTGATTTTTTTCTGCTACATTTTCATCTTCATCTTAATTCTCTCCCAAAACCTCACTAAAAGCTCTTAATTCTTGAAGAATAATCACTTTTCACATTGAAAGTGATTATTTCTTGAGCTTAACCTCCATTGCCATTCCATTATACTGGTTTTTCTGGAATTCTAGTAGCTTTTGGATTCATCTCAAGTGATCGATTCAAGTTTCTTAGGTGATAAGTCTCATTTTTGGAGTTTTCGTCGCAATTTGATCGGTTTCGACACATTTCGGCTATAGTTAAAGATTCCTCTGGTTTTCTTTGATTATCTTCACCAAGATCACATTGCAACATTTACCAAGGCACATCTCAGCCTTGTAGGTTGGTAGATTTCATTCGTTTTTCTGTTTCGATCAATTCCGTATCATTCGCGATGTAGTTTCAATGTTTCTATTCTTGCATGTGAATTGATTATACTTTTGCTTGATCCGTGATCTTGATTGCTTAATTGATTCTATTGTTGATCATTTTCTATTTCTAAACTTGTTTTTTCGTGCATAATTGTTTGCCCTAGCATTGGAGTGATTGCACAATCAAAAAGTTGGCCAAAAGCACTTTTTCAAAACTGATTTTCTGCTCCCTGTACAGTGTTAATCGATTAACACATTGCAGTGCAATTGTGTTAATTGATTAACCAGTGTTTTTTTTAAACTTTTTCATGTGCTAATCGATGAACACTTTGTAATGCAATTGTGTTAATCGATTAACACTGAACCAGAAGGCCATTTTCCTGCATTTTCAAGTGTGTTTGCCATGCTTTCTTCATTTTAACTTCCATTGATTGTCATGCTTGATTTTATGGATGTTTTTAATGTCATTTCACTTCTGGTTGAAGCATATTCATGAAATTACGATGCACACTTTCGATTATTCATTTGTTACATGTTCTTAGCATTGTATGTACATAGCAATTCTTGCACTATCTTTGTTCACACGATACATGATTTTGTGTGGCATTTTGATGATCATTTGGCACTGTTTTGCACCTTCCATTTCAGATTTGCATTAAGGTTATTATTCATGGATAAACTTAATCTTGTGTAATCTATAATTCACTCCTTTGTGCTCTAATGACTTTTCATTCTCTTTGGAAAGTTGTTAGCGTATTTCTCACTTGATTAATTGATCGAAACTTTGTTTCGATTAATCGATCTTTCCTTTTCCTCTCTTTAGGCCTCCTTTAGAGCTATTTCTCTTGATCCCCTCGTAGAGTTGGAGTTCGCGCCACGCCTGACATTGGAGCACTGTACAAATTGACGCCGTTATGCTATCCGTTTCTCTACGCAGGAGCACTGTACAACATTGGAGCGGTTGCACTGTTCGTTTCATTTTCCACACTATATTTTGAGTGCTAGAGAAAGAATGAGGATGGAGTTTTTCTACCCTCATTCTAGCTATTTCTTTGGTAAGGGCGTCTGTCCTCTCCTCGAGAATAGTCACCTCTATCCTCCAGCTATAGTGTTTCTCATTCCCCTGTCGAGTCAATCCTTGATCACTTTTCTCTCCTTGTAATCTCTTTCGATCCTTGATCACTCCTATCTCTTTCGACCTCTCTTTTGGTCAATTATCATTCTTCTTGGTTACGATCCTTTGTTCTTTGGGTTAGCAAGCTTCCTTTGTTTCAATACCCTATCCTTTTCTTGCGGTCAATCATTACTTTTTGATTCCCCTGAAGAGTCTCAATTCTTTTTCTTTGGTCTAACACAGTTTTCTTGTCACGACCATTATTCCCCAGGAGTTCGCAACCTTCTCTTGGTTCTTCTCTTTTGTTTGGTTAATCACTGCCTGTCAGTTAAAACACCAATGTTTGCACTCCATCTCAGTTAACCACAGTCCGTCTGTTAAAACACTGAGTTCCTCTTGGGTTAATCACCTATTCTTGGTTAATCACCCTTTTCTTCAGTTAGCCACAGTCCGTCTGTTAAAATACAGAACCCCTTTTCGAGTTAATCACCTTCTCTTGGTTAATCACTCATTTTTCTCGGTTAATCACAACTTTCCTGTTAAAACCGAATCCCTTGCAGTTGGCAACCTTTCTTGGTTCGAATACTTGTACCCTTGGGCTAGTAACCTCTCTTGGTTCAATACCCTTCTTTCGTTGGTCAAGTGCTGTTTGTTCAGTCGTTACCAACATCCCTTCTGGGTTACGAGCTTTGATCGGTCCTACACCCGTGCTTCTGGTTAATCACAGTTTCCTCTGTTAAAACCAATGCTTCTCTATCCCCACAGAGTTACAGTCCTTTATTTCTTCGGTTTATCACTGCTTATCAGTTAGTATACCGATGCCCCTCAGAGTCAAACACCTTCTCTTGGTTCAGCACTCTCTCTCTTGGTTTATCACAGTCTGTCTATTGATACCACCTTCTTTTCCCCGCCAGGGTCTTACTCTCTTTCTTCGGTTAACCACTGCCATCCAGTTAATATACCGAGTCTCCCTTTTCTCCTGGTTTTGACACCATCCCTTTATTTGGATCCCCAGAGGAATCCTTCCTTTTCTCTTTGCTTTTATTTTCTTGGTTTTGACAACAATTCTATTTGTTATCCCCAGCGAAGTTTATTTCATTCTCGGTTGTGACACCATTCTTTTCCTATTTTTTTGTGCAAACGCTCTTACTGCAGGGTCTTCCCTAGTAGAGTTTTCTCTTTCACTTTTGCTCTTGGTTTCGACACCACTTCTTTCGTCTCCTTGTTTCTTTCTTGTTTTCCTTCTCCGTTCAGTTCCCCGAACTACTAAAGCTCTGATTCTGCATTCTTTTGAATGTATGATACGTAGGCATGAGACGTGATGTCTTGGCGAGCACACTTCCACCCTTCTTTCCTTCTTCCTTTCTTCCTTCCTCTCTGTCCCCTGGTTCCATGAACTACGATGCTCTGATTTCCTCATTTCACTATGAGGGTACGTAGGCACGAGGGCCACAATCCTCCGGGAGCACCTTCTTTCTTTTCTTTCTTTTTCCCCTTTCTCTCTCTCTCTCCTTTCCTTTTAGCTAGTAGCCTTTAGATAGATAACCCATCCAAGCCTAGAAGCAAGCGAAATGGTTCCCGTCGAGTACGACGGATGCGTTAGGTGCTAGTACCTTCCTTTCGCATAACTGACCCCCCCGTTCCCGTTTCTCTTCCCCTTGGGTTTTATCGATATTTTCCCTATCCTTTGGGACTAAATAAAGTTCAGTGGCGACTCTGTTGTATCGTTGAGTGTGCGATTCACTCAGGTAGAAACAAACCATCTTCAGCTGGCGACTCGCTGGGGACAGATTGACCTCTTGCTAGTCCATCCCTTGAGGGGTCTCGCCTAGTTTTGTTTGCTTTCTTGCTTGTTTGCGTGTTTATCTTCTGTGCTTTACTAGTTTTATCTTTACGCTTTATTCGCTTTATGTTTATTTATTGCATTTCTTTACTGCTTTGAATATTCATATGTTGCATATTGTGGATATCTGCTATCTTCTTTGCTGTTGTCGGTTGGGTTGCTACTTGAGAGATAAGCCCAATACACAGGCTTGAGTATACACCTAGGATTAGAGTGGAAAGTAGTGGGACCTACGTGCCATCTTGGTGCGTCTGGTATTCACGAAATTCACATCCAGACGAGGTTTTCTTGGGAGATGCTCTGACGTGCGTGTCTTGCGCATTTCAGGGTGTTGATCTAGAGAGCTGTCGACTCTGGCGACCAGTCCCGAGGACTCAGTTGAGGCACTCCTCCCGAGGATTGATAATGGTAGACCAGAAATGGTAAACCCATTACGCTTCTTGATCCGAGGACCTAAAGCTGGGAACTTGCCATAGGATGACCTTTTTTGGGGGAATCAGTGGATGACCTCTTTGTTTGGCGATAGTATTGTACCCCAAGGGATGAATGTACTATTGCTTCTCAAATCGAGAATCCAAAACTGAGAATCCCGCTTTCTAAATCACGCCTGTGAGGGGGATATTGGGTTTTTCTGCAGGAAACCAAGACTCTTCAAACCTTTGTTCTCTCATTGCTTCAGATCTCACACCAACGCAGCACTACCTTTGTGTAATACCCCAAAATTTGCCCTCTCATTTCTTCATAGCATTTAGCATGAGCTTTCATTTCATTGCATTACGTTCAAGCATAGAAAAATAAAACAAAACATAGAGCATTGCATGGCATCTTGCATAAAGGCGTGGGGATCAAGGTATCATGTGCAGGCTCAGGGTTATCTCTTGTTGTGAGACTCTCATCTTCATTATGGGTGAATTCTCATCAAGTGTATCTTATTCAAGCTTTCTCAAGAGTATCAGGTGGCTCAGGGTTCCTTATATTTTGTGCGACTGGGTTGATATTCATCAATTGAAGATGGTGGTTAGGGTTCATGGCGAAGGCATCTTGGTATTCACAGGGCACGGTATTCAGTTGGGGATTTATATTGTAGCTAGGGGTTTGTTGTTCTTTCAGTTGCTTATCGTTTATTGCTGGGGAGAATGCAAGTTTGATTTGGATTTAAAAAGTCTGATTTGGAATCAAGGATGTCCAATTGATCAAGGTTCAAGCATATGAAGTTTGAAAACGAGATTGATTATGTGGATTACTTGGAATTCAAGATACAAGTCTATCTTTTATCCGTCTCAATTCATTGTTCTTTTTATCCACTTCAAAACCATTTTTCTACCTACATTCAATTTTAAAACTCATTTTAAAAGCCATTTCTCCATGTCCAAAAGATCCATATCTTAACCCATAACCACTCTTTGGACCTATTGAATATCCAAAATCCACATTAGACCTTTTCCAAATTCAAATTCAATTGTCCACTTTTAAAGTCCAAATAATCCATATCCATTTTCTTTCTTTCTAAACATATCCATAAATATCCATTAACCATGTTATCCATTCGATTTCCAAATCCCAATTAATTCCAAATCAATTCAATTACAATCCATAAATCCAATCTTAAGGCCGTGTTCATTTTGTTGGAAACCAATATCCAAATTCAAATACCCAAATCTCAGTGTCTCCCCAACAGTTAGCAACAGCAGAAAAGTGCGAAGGCCTCATCAAAGTTCCATAGAGAAAATGACATAAATGCAGTGACGGCTAGAGTTGATAGCACTTTTTCCAAATGAAGGCTATGATAAGAAGCAGCGGTTGAACTATGAGCATGCACTGAAGCTTGTAAATAGCTTTGTTTTTTTATCATCAGAAAAATACCATAACAGTCCAATTCATTACAGGAAAATATCACGGAGAAAAATACAACAGGCAGCAGGGGAATTCAAAGAAAAAGCACAGCAGATGGAAATTCATATAAGAAAAATATAACAGTTACAAACCAATACTCCCTAACTTAACTATCATGAAAAACCACCATAACCGTTTCAACAAAATAGAGCTAACGGTTTTCCAATTTCTTCTCTAACTTTCAATTACAATATCCTAACTACCTAACAAAAATCCTCTAACAATTTTAACTAACCAGAATCTCAATTCCTCTAACCATTACTAATAGATTTTTTCTCCAACAGAGTTTTTTTTTAACCAACTCATACAAGAGAAAACTATCCCAACCGAATTTCTAACTGCCATAACGACTCTAACAGAACCTTTCTTCCTCTCTTCAATTCATCTTCTTCAATCCCCTGTAAAAAACCGCCTCAATTGGTCGCTCATGACCACCACCATCGCATCCTCACTCTTCCTCTACCTTTCAACCTTTACCTTTCAAGAATCAGAACCAAATTAGAACGCAAATCCTGAACAGTTTCGATCCGCAACTGCATCATCATCTTCTTCGAACAGTTTCAACAACAAAGCTTATACACCTTCGGAACCTGCAAGAAAGCATCAGAACCGCAGAACCTTCATCATCTATGCTTCAATTCTACACAAGAATTCGTATCCAATACAACAACAACTTCATCGCACATCGTCATCTACTTCAGATCGCTTCAAAACTATGCACTGAGATTCACAACAAGAACAATCAACAATACTGAGAAGCGATCCAGGAATCGCGAGGAAGAAGAGTGAGGAAGAGAATTGCACGAAGAAGAGCGGGACAGAGTAGAAGAAGCGTTACCTGCGAAGTCGACGTTGATCCGGCATTGAGACTGAGCTATCGCGTTTGAAGCGCTCACTACAAAGAGAAGTCAAATCGAACATAGTACAATTCGCGATAGTTTGAAGTAGCTTATTTCCGGAAGAGATTATTGAGGAAGCACGTTTGCAAGAGATAATTATGGAGCTTGATTCAAGGTTGAGAGTGCGATTACAGGAAACGATTTCGGTGAAAGGCGCAAATGATATGAAGAGGCGTTGAAAGCCATGGCGTGGAGGAGGTGCGCGTGCGTTTGATGACTTTGAGAACGGAGCATCGAGATTGATCTTCGCCAAGTCGCGGCGGTCGCCGTCGTGAAAGGTACTTACAACTCCACCTCTAGTTCATATTTCCGTCGTTAAGTTTGTGTAGATTCCGCCGTGTTCGATTTCGGTGAGGGCCGATCCCGTGGTTTCGTTGATCTTTTGAGAGAACCTGTTCCAGATTCGTAATCTCCGTGAGAAATAACCTAGGGTTTGTGTGTCGTTTCTTTCGATTTGAGGTATGGCTGGCCGGAGAAGACGGCACCGCCGTCGGCCACCATCTTCTCCGGCCGGTATGAGTTTTTCGGCCATGTAATGGTAGAGAGGGAAAGAGGCGAATGAAATGGAGGGAGGATTGGTGTCGGTGCGAATGGAGAAGGAGAGTGATGAAAGAAAACGACGGCGCAAAAGGGGAAGAAGAAGATGGTTAGGTTTTGTTCTGAAGTAGTTTTAGGTTTGTAATGAAGCCAACGTGGACCGGGTTTTTTCTTTTGCTTGTGCAAGCTGGACCGAGCCTCCCGCATGAAATTTCTATTTGCACCACCAAACTTGCCAATGCCTCCCAGTTTTGATTCAGGTCAGTTTTTTAGAGTTAATGCAAATGTTAGTTAAATGATCTTTTAGAAATTAGGATGATTTTAATTAGGTGATAATTTTAGAATTAGATTTGTTGGAGTTAATTAATAACTTTAGGTTTGTTTTAGAATTATCTTCAATTAGATTTTCTCTAGAATTAATCTTAGAATGTGTTTTAGTTCATAACCTTAGAATTACATTAGAACTAAATTTTGCTAGAATTAGATAATTAGTTTATATGTTAGAATTAGATCTTTAGGTTTAATCACTTTGATTTTAACCATGTTCCTTAATTGACCTTTTCTACATGGTTTAACAATCGATTTTGTAGACTAATATTGGCATGGTTTTGATGTTGATGATGGTCTTTGATTAATTGTTTTTTTGTTTAATCGTATTCTACTTGAATTTGCTCACTAGTTGTACACTAATCGAATTTTAGACTTAATTGGTCATTAATTGATATTGCTTAAGCATATCCTAATTGATGTTTTGCCTAATGGTTCACTAATTTTTAGATTAATCGCTTTATAATCTTGTTTGCTTAATCATGCTATTTGTTTTTTGCTTAATTGCCTTAATTTTTTTGCTTAATGGCATTAATTGTTTTTAGCTTAATTGCTCACTAATTGTTCTTAGCTTAATTGTCCCCTAATAGTCCATTAGAATTAACTTTGAACTAATTGGTCATTGACATAGTTTGGTTTGATTTTGTTCTAACATAGAATGTGCTTAGTTCTAATGCTATCATTGACTAATATTTTCATAATAGTTTCATTTGATAACTTTGTTAATAGTCTTTAATGTGTTTTGCATAGATTGTCGACTAATTGTTGTTTACATTTTAGTATTGATTTCACTTACTTCTTATTGATCTTTCCATTTGAAGTTTGACTAACCTTTGAGTTTGTTTTGTAGTGTTTTACACTTGATTAGTAAAATGTAGAAGTTGCTGCCACATATACAGCTGCTGTGCACAGAGGGTGCTGTAAAATGTTGATATTCTGGCTGGCTGCATATACACCCCTTCTGTTATGGAAATAATAGTTGTTATAGGCTGTTTTTACTTGTTGCTAGTTTTTACAGCTATGCAGGTGTTGGAGCGCTGTTGTTGCTGCTGTTTATGGCTTTTGGCCTCGTTTTATTGTTTTTTGAAGAGCATTTGGTTCCATGCCTTTCACGGATCCATTCCATTTTCTAACACCTTTGTCCATTTATGCTAGGTTACTAGAAGCTTGTCGGTTTGCTTGTAGTTTGCTTGCGTTGCTACGGATTGATATCCGTTCGGTATCACTTCTCTTCTCTTTTACTAATTCATCATTTTTCCTTTTTATGCCATGAGAAGTAGGATTGGGAGTCCGTGCCACTTGGCCGGCAATGATGGAAATCCTCAAAGGAGGCTCTGTTTGTGATTGTTTAATATTGTGCCTGAAGACCTCTATGAGGCATCCCTTTCCCATTCCCCCTGGCAAGACCTCCAAGAAGGCAATTGACGGAAGTTAGGGTTCGCAATCGACCCCCGTTATTCTAGTCGAGTCGTTCTTATCTCTCATTACATGATTGAAGCTTTGAACATTACCCGCTTCTGTTATCGAGTCGGTCAAGTGGAAGATAGGGTTCGCAACCAACCCCCACGCTTTGTCTTTAGCTCGCATTGACCAATGCTGATGCTTATGTGATCTGATTCACATCTTCCCCTTTTTTATTCTGCTCTCCATGGTTCTCGATACCATTGGGTGAGTACCCCTACTTCCCACAGCTAGCTTGTTTGCCTCGGTTGATATGACCCCTTGGCTAAAGCTCCCTCTTTTACTTTGATTGTGTGATACTATTGCTGACTGATATTGTTTGCTCCTTCGTTGCTTTTAATTTATTTTGTGATTGATTTATCTTGTGTTTACTTGTCTGATGACATGATCCCTTAGGATTCCTCGCTCCACTTAATTTTTGATTAAGTCGGAGGTAGGAGAGACATTAGGATAGCAATCCATGCCTGACAACATTAGGTAGACTTCCCTTGATCCTGACCTTAGGACCATCATTGCATGCTGACTTGTAGGACCGAGTTTCCCCATAGACTTTCTGTGTGTCCTTCCCTTTTGTTCTCTCGTACCCATGCGATCGAGACCGTTTCCTATCCGCGGTCGTTACCACGAACTACGGACGCTCTGACTTCCTCTCTCTAGATAGATTGAGGATACGTAGGCACGAGGATCCCTATCCTTGGCGAGCACACTAACAACTAACTTCCATTTTCTCTTACACTTTGAGTCTCTTCTCTCTTCTTTTAGAGTTAGGTTTTAAACCACATTAACCATAGGATCTCCGAGCATGCTAACACTAGGGTGTGTCTTAGTCTCCCCTTAGTTTTCACCTTTACCTCTTTCTTGAGTCTCTCTTCCTCATCTTAAAACAAAAAGTAAAAAATACTTAATAGAGGCATAACGAATATTGTATTTAGGCCTTTCATGTGGGAACAAGGGAGTGAGGGGTCTTCTCTCATTTCCTTGGAATGTTTAGCGTACGTCCCGTCTTGGGTCGATATGCAAGGCATTCGATCCTATATGAGGGACTTAAATACAATGTATGTTACAAAACACCCAAATAAACAAGACACTTCTCTCTAAAAGACAAAAACAAACAATAACGTCTTTCCTTCGGGAATTCTTTTCTCATCTCACTCACTCTCAACGTATGAACGTGCTCTTACTCGTTCTCTTGCAAGATGGTAACGCACTCGGACCAGCGAGCCTGCAACACCTGAGCTAGAACGTTAGCCGTTCCCTAAAAAACACAAACAAGGCGACCCTCGTTGAGGGGAACTACGTCGCTCTGATTCTCATGTTCCCGATGAGATACATAGGTAGTGGGGTAGGGCCCGTGCGAGCACTTCTTTTATTTTCCCTACATTTGTTCTTCTTCCTTTTTCAGTTCTTTTTCCAGTATCCTTTTCTATCACCCTTTGATTGAAGCAAGCAAGCGTGGATCCCATCGGGTACGATGGACGCGAGGGGGTGCTAATACCTTCCTCTCGCGTAACCGACTCCCTTACCCATTTCTCTTGGTCGTAAGACCATGCCCTTTCCTTTCTCTCAGGTTTATGCGGTGTTTCCTTTCCCTTTCTTGGGATAAATACACATTGCTGGCGACTCTGTTTCGGTGCCACTTTCGCGTTTGTACTAGGATGAAAATCCCGGGAGCGACAGCTGGCGACTCTGCTGGGGATAGGTTGACCTATTGCTGGTCCATCCTAAGCGAGTCAATCCTAGCGCTTGTTTGCTTTTCTTTCATTGGGTGTTTACTGTTGTGCTTTATTTTGCTGTTTATTTACTTTACTGTATTTACAGCATTTTAGCATTACATATCATATATTATATTGTGTTGCACTGTTTTGTCTGTTTGGCGGGATGGGATTTCTGAGAGATAAGCCCATTACACAGGCTTGAGTATACACTTAGAATTAGAGTGGAGAGTAGTGGGACCTACGTGCCGTTTGGAGTGCGTTGGGTGTTCACGGAATTCGCAGCTAGACGAGGCTATCTTGGGACGCGTCATGGTATGCGCATCTTGCGTATTCCAAGATGTCGATCTAGAGAGCTGTCGACTCTAGTGACCGATCATGAGGACCTTAGTGGAAACATCCCTCTTTAGCGGTGACAGTGGCAGACCATATTCTGTGGCAAACCCATTCGCACCCGAGGGCCCACTTTGGAACTTGCATAGGATGGCCTTATTTTTGAAAGAGAATCAGTGGAGGCACTCCTCGATTGGCGATAGTACTGTACCCCGAGGGATGAATGTACTATTGCTTCTCGACCTCAGTGCCAGAAGCTGAGGACCTTTCGTTTTGGGGAATCAGTTGAGGCCTCCTCGATTGATGATGATGCCAAATCAGAAATGGTGAACGTATCATCATTTCTCGACCTGAGAGCCCGGGATACTGAACATCCTAGTACCCGTATGTGAGAGGGGCGGGTTGTTTGCAGGTTTGCAAGTAACCTTGACTTTCATCCTACCTGGTATTCTGGTTCTCTTATCAGTGTGGACTCGTTAGCCTGGTGTAATGGTATTCCGATTATTCTGGTACCCTGATTATGCCGATATTCTGGCATCCCCATATTCTGATTATGCCGATATTCTGGCCGTCCGGTATTCTGATTATGCCGATATCTCGGCATTCCGGTATTTTGGTATTCTGGTGTTCTCTTCAGAGCAGACCTTTGAGCTTATCCATTTAGCAGTACAGAGCTTTATGAAAGCCTTGATCCCATGTCTGTTGCATCTGCATCAACACTTTCGCATACATGTTCTTGTATTTCCAAGGGACGTTAACTTTGAGACTTGTTGCTGAGCATTTCCATCCAGTTCTTGTGGTTTGTAAAACAAATTTGAATCAAAGCATAATGATTCCTTGGAAATATCCGAACATGGCATTCTGCATTGCATTCTCATACTCATATGCATAACAGGTGTTCCGGAGAGGATTTCTCATTTTGACTTGGTCTCATCTTCAGAACGGCCAACATGACTTCTTCCAACTACTCAATTCACCACAGTCAAGGTTCAGATATGGAACAACTCCGAGCAGAGGTGACTGAGATGAAGGTCCAACTGGGGCATTTTATGGTGGACATTCAGGCGTTGTCCCGCGGTCAGAAACTGCTGAGAGAAGAAGTCAACCGGGTGAAGACTCAGATGGGCCTGATTACAGAAATCCAGAATGCGGTGTTAAAATCCTCATCCCTGTTGAGGGGAACTACGTCGCTCTGATTCTTCATTAGCCAATGGAGATACGTAGGCAGGAGATCGTGTGAGATCTTTGCGAGCAACCTTATCTATCAACCTTATTTATCAATTTATTTCCTCCAGATATCTCTTGTCAGCTTCCAACTCCATCTCCCCAAGAGAGTCCTAGGGGCAGAGCATATGGGCAAAGGCCAGAACAACTTGAGAAGAAGTTTGATCCTATTTCGATGCCGTAAGTGCAACGGGTTTCCTCATTTGCTCAAATTCAAACTGGTTGAGCTAGTCGCATCAGGATCATCTCCGACAAAGCTTCCTTTAGGATTTCAAAGCCAAATGCCAGGTATGACTACCATTCTGGGGCACCTGACCATTTAATTGAAGATTGCAAGTCTTTCAGAGGTAAAGGTAAAGACAAGGTGCAAGACGTGATTGACTCAAAGGTTATCACACCAGATGGGTGGCACATAAATTAAATTTTCTTCATCAGATTGAGCACCCAGTTTGCAAAAACATCTTCAGAATCAATAAGTCCAGACGGAGTCAAGCCTCCTCAACAAGGACAATCATTTAGCTTCTTTACTGCATTCTCATGTGTAGCTTTTTATGTTTGTCAAAAACATTTGTATGCATGCATGAAATCTGTTTTTCTTTTTATGTTAATCCTAATAAAGCGCCCATGTTTTTCCTGAAGTAATCCATTCGTATTCACTCATAAGTTCGTATATGTGCATTGCGATACCAATTATCTTGCTTAAACTCTCTGAGGGAGAATGATGATCTGAAAACGCAGAAATCTCTAATTGTGTGCTTTTGAATAAAAACCCTGTTGAGGATGTACAGGCATTGTTTCAACTCCCCAAACACTGGAGATATAAGGGAGATAGACCCTCGTTAACCCCTTTGAGCCTTGAAGTAGGAGTTTCTTTCGTATGGAAAAACCCTCACATTTAACCCAGGGGCAGGGTAGGCGTCAGTTAATTTGACCAAGCGTTCAAATTTCAAAAGGAGTGTGCATCTGAGGATCCATTACCTTCCATTCCACCATCAAGAGGTCAAGAGATGTGAAACCACAATGGTTATCCAACAACAGTCAAAGAGTGAGGCAGTCACAACCCTTCCAACAAAGTCAAGACAAGCCAGTGTCACACAACGTGTTCAAGAAAAAAAAGAAAGAAAAAAAAAGAGAAAAGGAAAAGCCCGCTAAGTTGAAACTTGAAAACAAGCAACTTAGGCAAAAGTTAGGGCATCCCGATGGACTTCAAAATCAAAGATTCAAAAGAATCTGTCCAAGAAAAAGCCAGGGATAAGCAAAAGAATGCGAAAACGAAAAACAAAAGGATTACAAAAGAAAATCCTCGAGCAAGAACAAAGTCGTGTGACTAGACACAGAAGACAAAAAGGGGTGACTGTTACTCCAAAGCCTCATTAGGTGTCAAACCATCAGTGCATGGATTCCTCAAAGATCACAAAATTCTTTTTGAGAGGCGAACGCTTGTGCAAATTAGCTGAATGTAGGACTGGAGAATATCACGAAAAGTGGGTGGGCACCAATAAACTTTGAGCCTTAAAACCATTTTTCTCAAAAACCGTGAACCAGGCCACGATACAACCCTCAAAAGTCCTAATTGAAACAGGGTTATTTCAAAAGCATACTACCAAGAGATAGTGTTCCTGACTCCCATGAGTTATGCTAAAAGATCTTTGTTGGTGTTGCATGTGCATTGCATTCTTTCATTCAAAAATTAATGTCGTATCCTAACCCGTGATCCGCTCACAAAGGGTTTGCGACATCTTTTCAGTAAAACTTTGAGATTAACATGTGTGTTGCATTAGAATTTTCATTCTCAGAATAAAATATTTTCTGCTTGCATACATTTGTTTGACATCAAAGGAAGTTTACATATGGCAGTCCAGTCCAGAAGTTTAATCTTGCCGAGTTGAGAATCCTAAAACTCCCGAAGGGCAGTCACGTCCAGTGGTACCTCCTCAGGAAACTTTGTTGAGCAGGAGCTTTCCCAACAAGTTGTGCTAAGACGTAGTCGATCCGGGGCAATCACGTCGAACCATCTCTTTAAGGTGTAGCCAATCTGAGCCAATAACGTCGAGAAATCTCTTCAGAGTTCAGTTAAACTGAGGCAATTACTTCGAGACTCAAATCCCTACAAATGCAGGCATTCTTGGTTCAGTAGTCAGGGGTAAAAACCACTTCAAGGGTCATACTGGGGCAGGCTATCCCAAGAGCACAAGAAGTTAGTCCATCCAGACGACTAATCAGCCTATCCAGGGTTCAGAATACTGAGGCAGAATATCTCACGGTGGTATGAGATTGTTCATAAAGCTTCGCAAGGCAAAATCCTCTGTAGACCATACAATCTGAAGCAGTTAATTCGAGATCCGACGAATCTCTCCAAGAGTTAGAAGACACTGAAGCATTGAGCTTGCCAAGTTTTCTGTAAAATCCTCTTGAGATGACTTCTTCTAAGTAATCCATGCAGGCTGGGGAAGTTACGTCGAGATCCGACGAATCTCTACAAGAGTTTGAGGACATTGAGACGCTTTGAATGTCAAGTCTTCTGTAAAATCCTCTTGAGACAATCTTCTTTTGGTGGACCATGTTGATCTAGGGCTAGTGAAAGAAGAACTGTTGTTCACGCATATGCAGTCAATCAGCCAAAAGGTTTGAAAGGGGTATTCCAACCCAAGGCAATTGTGGCCCCCTATTGTCAGCAGGCTTCATTAAGCATGCTCCCAGCAAGAGATGCATCCAAACTTTTTTCCCCAACAAGTGGTGGTTCAGAGTTGGATTTTCTCAGTTGCAGAAGTCATATCCAGCACGGGGCATACGTGCGTATCCTTTTGCTTGCAGGTAACAGCCCCGTACTAGGCTCAAAAGCAAGATTGAAGCTTTTTTAAGAGCACAAGGGTCATTTCTCCTAGACGAGTAATCACTTATCCCCGCGCAGAAGACTGGGGCAATCATGTTCAAGGAAGGGTTCACTAGTCACCCTTTTGTCACAACGTTTACTGAGTGAGCCCATCATTCGGTCGACGGTCGTTCACGACGTTTCGATATCGGTGAATCAAGTTCAACTGGGTATCGTTGTATCTTATTAAGTCGATTCTCTCATTCAATACTTCTAATAGTTACAAGCTTTTCTGTGTCGATAACGGTTGCGAATTCCCAGTAGAGTTGCTTCGTAGACACCGAAGTTGATTGGCTAATCCCCAGTGAAGTCGTCAGGAGTTTGAAGATGCTTGATCTGCTGAAAAATCCTCTTATGACGTCTTCTTCAGGAAACAAGTTGTTGAATTTCCCAGGCATGGGGCATGATGTTTCCCCAGCATGAAGTATTTCAGAGTTATCATCCCCAGTAGAGTTTGAGGACGTTTGGTCTTCTGTAAAATCCTCTCAAGAGACGTTCCCTAGCACGAGGCGCTTTGAAGCGGTTCTCCCCAGCAGGGTATGGTAAACTCATTATCCCCAACGGAATTGTCAAACGGAAAGTTCGTCTAACATGGGGCATTGTGACATTTACCCTAAGCTTGACGGTTTTTCTCTTCAGCGGACTACCATGGGTTTCCCCAGCAGACCTTTAAGGACTCCTTCCCAACAAGTTGCAGTGGAATGTTCTAACCAGGACTTGCATATCCCCGGCACAGTAGCCTTGAGCCCCAACAAGATTGTATCTCTGGTAATGATATCCCCACAAAGCTCAGCATCGAATCTTGTCAGCAATACTCCCCAGCTGAGTTGTTGTTCTTCCCGCAGAGGTTTATAAGATCAACATAATCTATTCCTCAGCATGGATGGTGCATTCTTTCCCCAGCTGGCTCAGAGAATTGATAATCCCTACAAAGGATTTTGGGTTGGATAGATCCCCAAGCAGAGTTTTAATGACTTGTCTTCCCCTAGCAAGACGTCATGCAAAGAAATTCTCATCCCCAGCGGAGTTGCTGTGACCAGAATTCATGCCCCAAGCAGATGAAGTGATTCCTGGCAGGGTGATTATTCTTCGAGTCCAATTTACTTTTGGTATGTGTGATGATTCGAGGCAGACGGATTGTTCATTTATTCTCCAGCGGATACATTATCCTTTCAGGAGTCTCTAAAGTCAAATCATTGATAATTGTTCCTCAGCAGAGTCGGCAAGGATGTCTGACGTAGATGCAGAGAGTAATGCAATTTTGAAATTCTAAAAGTCCAACAGTGGATTGGCAAAAGGTCCATCTAAGGGTGGAAAATTCTAAAAGTCCAACAGTGGATTGGCAAAAGTCCGTCTTCGGGTGGCAAAAAGTCCAACAGTGGATTGGCAAAAGTCCATCTTCGGGTGGCAAAGCGGCAAAAGTCCAACAGTGGATTGGCAAAAGTCCGTCTTCGGGTGGCAAAAGTCCAACAGTGGATTGGCAAAAGGTCCATCTCCGGGTGGCAAAAGTCCAACAGTGGATTGGCAAAAGGTCCATCTCTGGGTGGCAAAAGTCCAACAGTGGATTGGCAAAAGGTCCATCTCCGGGTGCCAAAAGTCCAACAGTGGATTGGCAAAAGGTCCATCTCCGGGTGGCAAAAGTCCAACATTGGATTGGCAAAAGTCCGTCTTCGGGTGGCAAAAGTCCAACAGTGGATTGGCAAAAGGTCCATCTCTGGGTGGCAAAAGTCCAACAGTGGATTGGCAAAAGGTCCATCTCCGGGTGGCTAAAGTCCAACAGTGGATTGGCAAAAGGTCCATCTCCGGGTGGCAAAGGTCCAATAGTGGATTGGCAAAGGTCCATCTTCGGGTGGCGCAAGGTTGCAAAGTCCACCAGTAGTGTGGCAGGCCAGTAGTCGTCTGGCGTTGTACAAAAGACAGTGTCAAAGTCCACCAGTAGTGTGGCAGGCCAGTAGTCGTCTGGAATTGCATAAAAGACATTATCAAAGTCCACCAGTAGTGTGGCAGGCCAGTAGTCGTCTGGAATTGCATAAAAGACATTATCAAAGTCCACCAGTAGCGTGGCAGGCCAGTAGTCGTCTGGAGTTGCATAAAAGACATTATCAAAGTCCACCAGTAGTGTGGCAGGCCAGTAGTCGTCTGGCGTTGTACAAAAGATGTTTTTAAAGTCCACCAGTAGCGTGGCAGGCCAGTAGTCGTCTGGCGTTGTGCTAAAAGACATCTCTCCATTATTTTCTTCACCATCAGAAGTTCTTCAAGCAGAGTTTGTTTGGTTGGGTTTATATCCCTTTTTCTTCTCCTCCACAGAGTGCAAATTTTCTGGTTATTTTCGGTATTCAATCCCTCCATACCTCGAAAGTCTGACAGCAATCGCTGTCATCCGTTCAGGTTTACAGTGATTGAATAGGGGCAGCTGTAATACCCCAAAATTTTCCCTCTCATTTCTTCATAGCATTTAGCATGAGCTTTCATTTCATTGCATTACGTTCAAGCATAGAAAAATAAAACAAAACATAGAGCATTGCATGGCATCTTGCATAAAGGCGTGGGGATCAAGGTATCATGTGCAGGCTCAGGGTTATCTCTTGTTGTGAGACTCTCATCTTCATTATGGGTGAATTCTCATCAAGTGTATCTTATTCAAGCTTTCTCAAGAGTATCAGGTGGCTCAGGGTTCCTTATATTTTGTGCGACTGGGTTGATATTCATCAATTGAAGATGGTGGTTAGGGTTCATGGCGAAGGCATCTTGGTATTCACAGGGCACGGTATTCAGTTGGGGATTTATATTGTAGCTAGGGGTTTGTTGTTCTTTCAGTTGCTTATCGTTTATTGCTGGGGAGAATGCAAGTTTGATTTGGATTTAAAAAGTCTGATTTGGAATCAAGGATGTCCAATTGATCAAGGTTCAAGCATATGAAGTTTGAAAACGAGATTGATTATGTGGATTACTTGGAATTCAAGATACAAGTCTATCTTTTATCCGTCTCAATTCATTGTTCTTTTTATCCACTTCAAAACCATTTTTCTACCTACATTCAATTTTAAAACTCATTTTAAAAGCCATTTCTCCATGTCCAAAAGATCCATATCTTAACCCATAACCACTCTTTGGACCTATTGAATATCCAAAATCCACATTAGACCTTTTCCAAATTCAAATCCAATTGTCCACTTTTAAAGTCCAAATAATCCATATCCATTTTCTTTCTTTCTAAACATATCCATAAATATCCATTAACCATGTTATCCATTCGATTTCCAAATCCCAATTAATTCCAAATCAATTCAATTACAATCCATAAATCCAATCTTAAGGCCGTGTTCATTTTGTTGGAAACCAATATCCAAATTCAAATACCCAAATCTCAGTGTCTCCCCAACAGTTAGCAACAGCAGAAAAGTGCGAAGGCCTCATCAAAGTTCCATAGAGAAAATGACATAAATGCAGTGACGGCTAGAGTTGATAGCACTTTTTCCAAATGAAGGCTATGATAAGAAGCAGCGGTTGAACTATGAGCATGCACTGAAGCTTGTAAATAGCTTTGTTTTTTTATCATCAGAAAAATACCATAACAGTCCAATTCATTACAGGAAAATATCACGGAGAAAAATACAACAGGCAGCAGGGGAATTCAAAGAAAAAGCACAGCAGATGGAAATTCATATAAGAAAAATATAACAGTTACAAACCAATACTCCCTAACTTAACTGTCATGAAAAACCACCATAACCGTTTCAACAAAATAGAGCTAACGGTTTTCCAATTTCTTCTCTAACTTTCAATTACAATATCCTAACTACCTAACAAAAATCCTCTAACAATTTTAACTAACCAGAATCTCAATTCCTCTAACCATTACTAATATATTTTTTCTCCAACAGAGTTTTTTTTTTAACCAACTCATACAAGAGAAAACTATCCCAACCGAATTTCTAACAGCCATAACGACTCTAATAGAACCTTTCTTCCTCTCTTCAATTCATCTTCTTCAATCCCCTGTAAAAAACCGCCTCAATTGGTCGCTCATGACCACCACCATCGCATCCTCACTCTTCCTCTACCTTTCAACCTTTACCTTTCAAGAATCAGAACCAAATTAGAACGCAAATCCTGAACAGTTTCGATCCGCAACTGCATCATCATCTTCTTCGAACAGTTTCAACAACAAAGCTTATACACCTTCGGAACCTGCAAGAAAGCATCAGAACCGCAGAACCTTCATCATCTCTGCTTCAATTCTACACAAGAATTCGTATCCAATACAACAACAACTTCATCGCACTTCGTCATCTACTTCAGATCGCTTCAAAACTATGCACTGAGATTCACAACAAGAACAATCAACAATACTGAGAAGCGATCCAGGAATCGCGAGGAAGAAGAGTGAGGAAGAGAATTGCACGAAGAAGAGCGGGACAGAGTAGAAGAAGCGTTACCTGCGAAGTCGACGTTGATCCGGCATTGAGACTGAGCTATCGCGTTTGAAGCGCTCACTACAAAGAGAAGTCAAATCGAACATAGCACAATTCGCGATAGTTTGAAGTAGCTTATTTCCGGAAGAGATTATTGAGGAAGCACGTTTGCAAGAGATGATTATGGAGCTTGATTCAAGGTTGAGAGTGCGATTACAGGAAACGATTTCGGCGAAAGGAGCAAATGATATGAAGAGGCGTTGAAAGCCATGGCGTGGAGGAGGTGCGCGTGCGTTTGATGACTTTGAGAACGGAGCATCGAGATTGATCTTCGCCAAGTCGCGGCGGTCGCCTTCGTGAAAGGTACTTACAACTCCACCTTCTAGTTCATATTTCCGTCGTTAAGTTTGTGTAGATTCCGCCGTGTTCGATTTCGGTGAGGGCCGATCCCGTGGTTTCGTTGATCTTTTGAGAGAACCTGTTCCAGATTCGTAATCTCTGTGAGAAATAACCTAGGGTTTGTGTGTCGTTTCTTTCGATTTGAGGTATGGCTGGCCGGAGAAGACGGCACCGCCGTCGGCCACCATCTTCTCCGGCCGGTATGAGTTTTTCGGCCATGTAATGGTAGAGAGGGAAAAAGGCGAATGAAATGGAGGGAGGATTGGTGTCGGTGCGAATGGAGAAGGAGAGGGATGAAAGAAAACGACGGCGCAAAAGGGGAAGGAGAAGATGGTTAGGTTTTGTTCTGAAGTAGTTTTAGGTCTGTAATGAAGCCAATGTGGACCGGGTTTTTTCTTTTGCTTGTGCAAGCTGGACCGAGCCTCCCGCATGAAATTTCTATTCGCACCACCAAACTTGCCAATGCCTCCCAGTTTTGATTCAGGTCAGTTTTTTAGAGTTAATGCAAATGTTAGTTAAATGATCTTTTAGAAATTAGGATGATTTTAATTAGGTGATAATTTTAGAATTAGATTTGTTGGAGTTAATTAATAACTTTAGGTTTGTTTTAGAATTATCTTCAATTAGATTTTCTCTAGAATTAATCTTAGAATGTGTTTTAGTTCATAACCTTAGAATTACATTAGAACTAAATTTTGTTAGAATTAGATAATTAGTTTATATGTTAGAATTAGATCTTTAGGTTTAATCACTTTGATTTTAACCATGTTCCTTAATTGACCTTTTCTACATGGTTTAACAATCGATTTTGTAGACTAATATTGGCATGGTTTTGATGTTGATGATGGTCTTTGATTAATTGTTTTTTTGTTTAATCGTATTCTACTTGAATTTGCTCACTAGTTGTACACTAATCGAATTTTAGACTTAATTGGTCATTAATTGATATTGCTTAAGCATATCCTAATTGATGTTTTGCCTAATGGTTCACTAATTTTTAGATTAATCGCTTTATAATCTTGTTTGCTTAATCATGCTATTTGTTTTTTGCTTAATTGCCTTAATTTTTTTGCTTAATGGCATTAATTGTTTTTAGCTTAATTGCTCACTAATTGTTCTTAGCTTAATTGTCCCCTAATAGTCCATTAGAATTAACTTTGAACTAATTGGTCATTGACATAGTTTGGTTTGATTTTGTTCTAACATAGAATGTGCTTAGTTCTAATGCTATCATTGACTAATATTTTCATAATAGTTTCATTTGATAACTTTGTTAATAGTCTTTAATGTGTTTTGCATAGATTGTCGACTAATTGTTGTTTACATTTTAGTATTGATTTCACTTACTTCTTATTGATCTTTCCATTTGAAGTTTGACTAACCTTTGAGTTTGTTTTGTAGTGTTTTACACTTGATTAGTAAAATGTAGAAGTTGCTGCCACATATACAGCTGCTGTGCACAGAGGGTGCTGTAAAATGTTGATATTCTGGCTGGCTGCATATACACCCCTTCTGTTATGGAAATAATAGCTGTTATAGACTGTTTTTACTTGTTGCTAGTTTTTACAGCTATGCAGGTGTTGGAGCGCTGTTGTTGCTGCTGTTTATGGCTTTTGGCCTCGTTTTATTGTTTTTCGAAGAGCATTTGGTTCCATGCCTTTCACGGATCCATTCCATTTTCTAACACCTTTGTCCATTTATGCTAGGTTACTAGAAGCTTGTCGGTTTGCTTGTAGTTTGCTTGCGTTGCTACGGATTGATATCCGTTCGGTATCACTTCTCTTCTCTTTTACTAATTCCTCATTTTTCCTTTTTATGCCATGAGAAGTAGGATTGGGAGTCCGTGCCACTTGGCCGGCAATGTTGGAAGTCCTCAAAGGAGGCTCTGTTTGTGATTGTTTAATATTGTGCCTGAAGACCTCTATGAGGCATCCCTTTCCCATTCCTCCTGGCAAGACCTCCAAGAAGGCAATTGACGGAAGTTAGGGTTCGCAATCGACCCCCGTTATTCTAGTCGAGTCATTCTTAGCTCTCATTACATGATTGAAGCTTTGAACATTACCCGCTTCTGTTATCGAGTCGGTCAAGTGGAAGATAGGGTTCGCAACCAACCCCCACGCTTTGTCTTTAGCTCGCATTGACCAATGCTGATGCTTATGTGATCTGATTCACATCTTCCCCTTTTTTATTCTGCTCTCCATGGTTCTCGATACCATTGGGTGAGTACCCCTACTTCCCACAGCTAGCTTGTTTGCCTCGGTTGATATGACCCCTTGGCTAAAGCTCCCTCTTTTACTTTGATTGTGTGATACTATTGCTGACTGATATTGTTTGCTCCTTCGTTGCTTTTAATTTATTTTGTGATTGATTTATCTTGTGTTTACTTGTCTGATGACATGATCCCTTAGGATTCCTCGCTCCACTTAATTTTTGATTAAGTCGGAGGTAGGAGAGACATTAGGATAGCAATCCATGCCTGACAACATTAGGTAGACTTCCCTTGATCCTGACCTTAGGACCATCATTGCATGCTGACTTGTAGGACCGAGTTTCCCCATAGACTTTCTGTGTGTCCTTCCCTTTTGTTCTCTCGTACCCATGCGATCGAGACCGTTTCCTATCCGCGGTCGTTACCACGAACTACGGACGCTCTGACTTCCTCTCTCTAGATAGATTGAGGATACGTAGGCACGAGGATCCCTATCCTTGGCGAGCACACTAACAACTAACTTCCATTTTCTCTTACACTTTGAGTCTCTTCTCTCTTCTTTTAGAGTTAGGTTTTAAACCACATTAACCATAGGATCTCCGAGCATGCTAACACTAGGGTGTGTCTTAGTCTCCCCTTAGTTTTCACCTTTACCTCTCTCTTGAGTCTCTCTTCCTCATCTTAAAACAAAAAGTAAAAAATACTTAATAAAGGCATAACGAATATTGTATTTAGGCCTTTCATGTGGGAACAAGGGAGTGAGGGGTCTTCTCTCATTTCCTTGGAATGTTTAGCGTACGTCCCATCTTGGGTCGATATGCGAGGCATTCGATCCTATATGAGGGACTTAAATACAATGTATGTTACAAAACACCCAAATAAACAAGACACTTCTCTCTAAAAGACAAAAACAAACAATAACGTCTTTCCTTCGGGAATTCTTTTCTCATCTCACTCACTCTCAACGTATGAACGTGCTCCTACTCGTTCTCTTGCAAGATGGTAACGCACTCAGACCAGCGAGCCTGCAACACCTGAGCTAGAACGTTAGCCGTTCCCTAAAAAACACAAACAAGGCGACCCTCGTTGAGGGGAACTACGTCGCTCTGATTCTCATGTTCCCGATGAGATACGTAGGCAGTGGGGTAGGGCCCATGCGAGCACTTCTTTTATTTTCCCTACATTTGTTCTTCTTCCTTTTTCAGTTCTTTTTCCAGTATCCTTTTCTATCACCCTTTGATTGAAGCAAGCAAGCGTGGATCCCATCGGGTACGATGGACGCGAGGGGGTGCTAATAACTTCCTCTCGCGTAACCGACTCCCTTACCCATTTCTCTTGGTCGTAAGTCCATGCCCTTTCCTTTCTCTCAGGTTTATGCGGTGTTTCCTTTCCCTTTCTTGGGATAAATACACATTGCTGGCGACTCTGTTTCGGTGCCACTTTCACGTTTGTACTAGGATGAAAATCCCGGGAGCGACACTTTGCAGATGTTCAGATTTGACTATTCAGACTATGCTGGATTGTTGATTCTGATGTTGCACATCATCTCATCATGTCAAATTAATTTTTGCATAAGCATTTCAAAACTTTATTTTTGCATAAATTGCATTCATTCATGCCCGCATATGCATGTCTTTCATCCGGGAACCTTTGCTCACTCTGATCATTTTTGGTTTGTAGCAAGACGACGACTCGACATCGAAATTTCACCCGCTCAAGCAAATCTAGAATCATGGCTGACTTCGAAGCTGAGAACGCCGCTTATAAGGAAACTCTGGCTCAATTCCACGGTCAGATGGATCAGTTCTAGACGAACATGGATGTCATTATGGAACTCCTTCATGCTCAGAGGGACGCTGTTGCTGCTGCCACTGCTATTGTAATCCCTATCGATGCAACTGTTGTCACTCCTATTGTGACCACTCCTCTTGTTGTTATGGCTACTCCTGCTGTTATTGTTCCTTCTCCTGCTTTGGTTGAAGTGCCAGTTGAGCCTGTGAATCAGCCTAGTTTGAATCAGATGCCCACTGGTTTCCCTTGGGGCATGCCTCCGAATTACACTCCTCAGCTTGCAAATAATGGTAGTGCCTTCATACCATATCAGCCTTTTGTTGCACCCATGCCTAATGGGAATGCTGCCGCCTATCCATGGCTCATGCCTACTCCAGTCCCGCCTCCAGTGGTGAATGATGATCCTGAGAATCTTCAGGCTTAAACTCATCAAACTGCCGGATTGGTCGACACTGAAACTCCTGATGATGAAGAGCATGTGTATAGGGGTCCTCCTATTCATGTTCCGGTTCCATCTCAGGATGCTCAAACTGCTGTTCTGAATGTTTATCCTGGAATGTTCTATCCTGGGGCATCTTCCTCAGCTGCTGGGGTACCTCCTCCAAATTATCTGTATGGTGTTCCGATGGGTCAGAATGCTAGTCAGATGGTTAATCCTGGTTTGGTGTATCCTTCTTAGTTTGTTACTCCACAAGTTCACGCTCCAGCCGCTTCTCAGCTGCCAAATCCTCAGATTCTTGTTAGGCCAACTAATCAGAATAGATCTGTTGACTACAAGTTATTGGAAGATCGTATCAGAGCTATTGAAGGGTTCTTTGCTTTTGGCATGGAAGCCAAAGATTTGTGTTTGGTTCCGAATATTGTGTTGCCCGCGTAGTCACATCACAATGTACTGCAGGAAGATGGCATCCCATATTGATAATGATGAATTGCTTGTTCATTGTTTTCAAGATAGTTTGTCTGGTGCTTCATTAGATTGGTACATGGGCTTGGAACATAGCAAAATCCGTACTTGGAGGGATTTGTCTGAAGCGTTCATGAGGCAATACAAATATAATCTTGATCTGGCACCCACTAGATTGTAATTACAGAATCAGTCCCAGCGCTCAGCTGAAACATTCAAGGAGTACGCACAAAGATGGCGTGAGATGGCATATCGTGTGCGACATGCTCTCTCTGATAATGAGTTGGTTGACATATTTATGAGTACCTTGCAAGGATCTTACTACGAGAAAATGGTGGGCAGTTCTTCGTAAAACTTTGCTGATGTGGTAACGATTGGCGAACGGATTGAAAATGGTTTGAAGACTGGAAAGATTCCTGGTGCTGCTTCCCAGCAGCCGATCGCTAGAAAGTCTCAGAACAGTCAGTCCAAGAAAAAGGAAGGTGAAGCCAACACTGTGACAACTCAAGTTTCTCCTCAGTATCAAGCTCCCATGGCTCCCATGCCATATTATCCATATCCGTATATTGCTGCTACACAGTATCAACAACCTCCATATCAGTATCATCTGCAACAACCAGTTCAGAATGCTCAGAATCAGAAACAGAATCAACAAAACAACAAAAATCAGCAGAATCAAAACCGTCAGAACAACAATAGTCAAGGAAACCGTAAGCGTCCGAATTTTGATAGAATTCTGGTGTCATACACGAAACTGTTTCCTTACTTGGTTCACCAAGGGGCAATTGTCCCCAAGCAGATTGCACCTGCGATTCCTCCATTTGGCCCGAAGCATAACCCAAATGCATCCTATTCTTATCATGTTGGATACATAGGACATGCAACAGAGGATTGCTTTGTTTTCAAAACCAAGGTTCAAGAACTCATTAATAAGAAGGTTCTGACTTTTGCTGAGGAAGGACCCAACATTCAGAGTAATCTGTTGCCGAATCATGATGGGCCTGCGGTTAACATGGTTGAGGATAATTCAAGGGCTGAATTGATCATGGATGTTGACGATGTAAAGACTCTGATGTCTGTGGTTTTCAAGAGATTGAACGAACACGGGCTGTTGAAAGGGTTGCATGGTAAGTGTCAGATTTGTGACGATAATCCCAACCAGTGTCGAAGGCTGAAGGGTTGTGTCCAGATTCTGATAAACTGAGGTGAAGTGCAATTTTCTAGATCTAAATCTGTCGAGGAAGTTGCTACTATTGAGCCGTTCACCATCATCTATAGGAAGGTTCCTGTGGAATCCCCTAAACAGAAGAAGGTGCAACCCATCGTTGGTTGCCCACCAAAGCCGTTTCCGTATCAGAATTCTAAAGAGGTACTGTGGAAGTATGGGTCTTCTGTGTTTTCTGGAGGTCAAGAGATAAGGTTCGCCGAATCAGAGATCATGAATGTTATAGCTGGTGGAGGTATGACTCGTAGTGGATGAGTGTTTGCTCCGAAGGTCACTACAAAGCCTGTTCAAGTTCCAACTGTTGTTCCTCCCAAAGAAACGCCTGCATTTGCAATCCCTGCTGTTCAACAAGGGGCATCTTTTACTGCTGTTCCAGTATCGACTATCCCGTCTGAGAATGTTTCAAAGAGCAAAGAGACCCTTGATGATCAAGAGTTCCTTAAGATGATTAAGAAAAGTGACTTTAAGATTGTGGATCAGCTGGGTCAGACTCCCTTGAGGATCTCAATTTTGTACTTACTCATGAGTTCGTATGCACACAGATCAGCTTTGTTGAAAGTTTTGAATAGCGCCCATGTCATGCAAGATATATCCGTCGTCGAATTCAATGATGTAGTGATAAGCATAACTGCAAGTCGGTATTTGGGTTTTAATGAATCACAATTACCTCCTGAAGGAACTGCCCACAATAAAGTGCTGCACATATCTGTAACCTGCACAGACATCCTGTTATCTCGTGTTCTAGTGGATACCGGTTCTTCTCTCAATGTGATGCCTAAGGGCACATTGAGTCAATTACCAGTGAAAGGAATCGAGATGAGACCAAGTGCCTTAGTTGTCAGAGCCTTTGACGGTTCTCGAAGACAGGTCATTGGAGAAGTGGACTTACCCATCAACATTGGGCCGCATCTGTTTACCATTACTTTCCAAGTGATGGATATTAATCTAGCGTACAGTTGCCTACTGGGTCGTTCGTGGATCCACGCTGCAGGGGCAGTTACCTCCACTTTACATCAGAAGTTGAAATTCATGTTTGACAATCAGCTTGTCATTGTCTTGGTGAAGAGGATCTGATTGTGAGCGATTTATTATCTTTCTGATATGTCGAGACCGAAGAAGGTATAACTGAGGCACCGTTGCAGTGTCTCGAATTCGAAGATGTCAGCTCTGCTTTAACTAGTCAAAGTAGATCACCACAATTGACTTTAGCGTCTGCTAAGAGCGCTAAGGAGACTATCCAGAAAGGTGCTTTGTCAGGTTGGGGGCATGTGATTGATGTGGTTGAGAAGCATAATCGTTTTGGATTGGGTTATCGTCCTGGTCGTCAATCTGGGTCCTCTGGTCGGCAGTAGTGCACCTTGATCAAGTTCCACAACGCGGGTTTCCAGCAGGGTGACATCGTGGCAGCTGCTGATGATGCCGGTCCTAGTAATCAGACTTCAAGCTTTGTGCGCAAGTGTCCGCCAGGTTTCAAGCTCAACAATTGGACATCTACCGTGATTCCTGCGGTTTTCCTGTATAACATGTAATGCATTTTGCTTTCTCATTCCCTCGTCCTCGCCCGAGACGAGTGGATAGCTTGTAAAGGGCCTCACACTTTTGCAATATTATGTGATCAATAAATAAGAGTTTTTTGCATTCAAAATCATGCTCTATTTTCTTTCTGTATTTTACTTTTCACAAATAAATGGTAAAAGATTCTTTTGTTTTTCACTTTTCAAAATAGCTCATTCTGAACATATTCATAAACATGCAGAACTAATAAAAGCTTTGATAACAACATGGCAAACATCCATTGTAATTCTAGAATTTCAATTAACTAAGCTGAAGAAGATGGTAAGGAAGATTGTGAATTATCGGCTGAACTGGCAAGGCTCCTTGAGCACGAGCGTAGAGAGATTCAGCCACACAAAGAGCCAGTGGAAGTTGTCAATCTTGGTACTGATGAGGTCAGAAGAGAAGTTAAGGTTGGCGCATCACTCGCAGAGCATGTACACTCCGAGTTGGTCAAGTTGTTGAAAGAGTATGTTGATATCTTCGCCTGGTCCTATCAAGATATGCCTGGGTTGGATACCAACATCGTTGAGCATCACTTGCCACTCAAGCCCGAATGTCCTCCTGTCAAGCAGAAACTCAGAAGGACTAGACCCGACATGGCACTCAAAATCAGAGAAGAGGTCAAGAAACAGCTTGATGCTGGGTTCCTAGCCACTTTCGAATATCCTGAATGGATTACCAACATTGTCCCGGTTCCCAAGAAGGACGGCAAAGTCAGAATGTGTGTGGATTATCGAGATCTCAACAAGGCAAGCCCGAAGGATGATTTTCCTTTTCCTCATATTGATGTCTTGGTAGACAACACTGCGCAGTTCTCTGTCTTTTCCTTCATGGATGGTTTTTCAGGATATAATCAGATCAAGATGTCCCCAACTGATATGGAGAAGACTACTTTCATCACGCCATGGGGTACATATTGTTACAAGGTCATACCATTCGGTCTAAAGAATGCAGGGGCAATATACTAGCATGCCATGACAACCCTCTTTCATGATATGATTTATAAAGAGATTGAGGTTTACGTGGACGATATGATTTCCAAGTCCAAAACTGAAGATGATCACTTGGTTCATCTGAAGAAGCTGTTTGACAGACTCCGAAAGTTTAGACTGCGGTTGAATCCTGCGAAGTGCACCTTCGGAGTCCGATCTGGTAAATTATTGAGCTTTATTGTAAGTTAGAAGGGCATTGAAGTTGATCCCGATAAGGTTCGGGCAATTCAGAGCATGCCACCTCCCAAAACAGAAAAAGAAGTCTGTGGCTTTCTGGGCAGACTCAACTATATTTCAAGGTTCATCTCCCATTTGACGGCTACTTGTGAACCAATGTTCAAATTACAAAGAAAAAATCAATCTGTTGAATGGAATAATGATTGTCAGGAAGCATTTGATAAAATAAAACAATACTTGCAAGAACCACCGATCTTAGTACCGCCGGTTCCGGGTAGGCCTCTAATCATGTATCTCACCATTCTCGATGAATCAATGGGATGTGTATTGGGTCAACATGATGACACTGACAGAAAAGAACATGCAATATACTATCTGAGCAAGAAGTTCACTGATTGTGAGACCAGATACTCACTCTTAGAGAAAACTTGCTGTGCTCTGGTCTGCGCTGCTCGACGCCTACGGCAATACATGATTTGCCATACTACTTTGTTGATATCCAAAATGGATCCGATAAAGTACATCTTTGAAAAGCCTGCTGTCTCTGGAAGGATTGCTCGGTGGAAGATGCTGTTAACTGAGTATGATATCCAACATGTTACCCAGGAAGCAATAAAAGGGAGCGTCTTGTCTAAATATCTTGCTCATCAACCTATAGAGGGTTATCAACAGATGAAGTTTGACTTTCCCGATGAGGATGTTCTATTTATCAGAGATTATGAGACTCCAGACCCTGATATAGGACCCGAACCAGGGGCACGATGGACACTCGTGTTCGACGGTGCCTCTAATTCCAAGGGTCGTGGAATCGGTGCTATCCTCATCTCTCCAACAGGTTTTCACCTTCCCTTCACTGCTAGATTATGCTTCACATGCACCAACAATATGGCTGAATACGAAGCATGTATCTACGGCATGGAAGCGGCAATTGACATGAGAATCAAGATTCTTAAGGTCTATGGAGATTATGCCTTGGTCATCGGTCAAGTCAGAGGGAAATTTGTGACTCGGGATTCCAAGCTGGTTCCGTACCAACAACACATAGCGAAGTTGATTCCTTACTTTGATGAGTTCACTTTTCATCATATTTCCAGAGAGGAAAATCAACTAGCAAATGCTCTTGCCACTTTAGCATCCATGTTCAAGGTCAAGTGGAAGAATGAAGCTCCTCATATCCGCATTGATCACTTGAACGAACCAGCACACTGTTTAGCAATCGAGGATGAGTCTGATGACAAGCCTTGGTTCTACGACATTAAAAGACATCTAGAAAAACAAGAATATCTCGAGGGTATCACCATCATTGACAGGAAAGCTCTTAGGCGGCTTTGCGCCAAATTCTTCTTAAGTGGTGGTATACTGTACAAGAGGAATTATGATTCCGTGTTGCTCAGATGCGTGGATAGACAGGAAGCAAACACGATCATAAGGTCCATACATGAGGGCTGCGAGGGTGTACATGCTAAAGGTCCTGCTATGGCTAAGAAGATCCTTCGGGCTGGGTATTACTGGATAACAATGGAGGTAAATTGTTACAACTTTGCCAAAAGATGTCACAAATGCCAAATCTACGGAGACAAGATCCATGTGCCTCCAACTCCATTAAATGTCTTGACTGCACCTTAGTCATTCTCCATGTGGGGTATATATATGATTGGAATGATCGAGCCGAAGGCTTCCAACGGTCATCGATTCATTCTAGTTGCTATCGACTACTTCACCAAGTGGGTTGAAGCTGCTTCTTATGCAAACGTTACACGACAAGTGGTTACCAAATTTATCAAGAAAGAGATAATCTGTCGTTATGGCATTCCTAGCAACATTATCACGGACAATGCAAGAAACTTGAACAACAATATGATGAAGGAGTTGTGTCAAGAATTTAAGATCGAGCACCACAACTCTTCACCATATCGACCCAAGATGAATGGCACCGTTGAAGCAGCAAATAAAAACATCAAGAGGATTATCCAGAAAATGGTCAAGACTTACAAGGACTGGCATGAAATGCTTCCCTTTGCACTTCATGGCTACAGAACTTCAGTTCGTACTTCTACTGGGGCAACTCCATATTCACTTGTGTATGGTATGGAGGCCGTTTTACCCATTGAAGTCGAAATTCCCTCGCTCAGAGTCATCATGGAAGTAGGTCTTGATGAAGCTGAATGGGTTCAATCCAGATACAACCAGCTGAATCTCATCGAAGAGAAGCGCCTTACAGCCGTTTGTCATGGTCAATTGTATCAGAGACGCCTCAACCGAGCTTTTGACAAGAAAGTTCTTCCTCGAATGTTCTATGAAGGCGAACTCGTGCTCAAGAGATATTCACATGTTCACTCGGATCCACGAGGAAAGTGGACTCCCAATTACGAAGGACCCTTTATTATCAAGAAGGCCTTCTCAGGCGGAGCCCTGATCCTCATCACAATGGATGGGGAGGAGTTGCCATCGCCCGTGAACTCCGATACAGTAAAAAAATATTATGCCTGAAAAAAAATGGATAAGAGTTCGCTAGATTGACATCTGCAAGGACAATCTAGGAAAAAATGGACGTCCTGATGGACCGAAAAAAAGAAATGTCCATGCAAAAGTTAGGGACAACGAAAAAAACAATAATAGCCCGCTAAGTTGAAAACCCGAAAGGGCGACTTAGGCAAAAATGGGCATCCCGGTGGACGGAAAAAAATGTGAAAACATGTCCAGGAAAAAATTAGGGATAAAGGCATTGACTGTGAACACTTGAGCCTCTCTTCCTCAGGGCTAGACCTCAGACGGTAATAGAACATTGCAATCATCATCAGCTGGTGCAAGGCATTGAAACCTAGACTTACTATGGATGATTGCCAATGTTGTCATCAATGCAAAGCATGATTTCCCTTTGCCATTTACATTTGTTTTTCAATTTTATTGCAAAATTTCCTCATCAAGGATTTTGCATCCTGGTACACACTTTATGTACAAAAATTTTACATTCAATAAAATGCATTCTTTGATATCTCAATTTGTTTCATTCCAGTATTTTGTTTGCAAAATAAGCAATTATTTGCGATCACATAATACTAAAAAGCATTGAGAACAATAAAAATCTAAATCAGTCGAGAAAGCATTATGCATTGCATGTGTTCTGGTAACTCCTGCAGGATAATCAGTAATATCCATTGGTAAGCCTAACGCCTGGCCGACAATGGGATGATTCTATGAAGAAGTTGTTGTCTCCTCAGCAGTTCCTCAGCAGAGTCATCATTCTCCCCAGCAAGTTACCAAGGTGTTCCCCAGCAAAGACGTTTTGTTCTCTCTTCCCTAGCAAGGGTTGTGCATCATCTCCTACGATTAGGAACTATCTGTCACCAGCACCAGTGGTGTCTTCTCGGCTGAGTTAACATGATTCGGGAATGTCCTTTCCCCATGCAGAGCCAGTCTTGGTAGAAAGGATTGACTTGATTCTTTCATCTCCAACAGAGACAACCATGGTGATTTAGAAACCTGAGATGTCCTCGGTTTCTTTCCCCGGCAGGATCATCATTCTTTGTGAACTTTCTTCTCCAGCAGAGGTTGTCTTTATCTGCGAGTCCACTCCCCGACCGAGGGTGTCAAAGTCATTTTGCTACGAGTTCTACCTAATCACTTCACACTGTGACTTATCCTGCGCCTTTGCATTGCATGATATCAAGCATCATGTAGAAACGCATACATAGCATATGCATCGATCATACTCCCTCTCTTTTGCCTAACTTATCTCCTAGCAGATTTTTCAACCCTTTTTGCGCTTGTTTTTTCTTTCTTAACACTCTCCTTTTGTCGCCGTCGGCCAAATTCTCGAGCTACTCTTTTATTTAATCCCCTTTTACCTTTAATCATCGAAAAGCTGGCGCAATTCGTACACTCAAGTCCAAGAGGATTAAATAGGGGCAACTGTCGTAACCCAAAATTTGACCTCCCTCTTTTGCATTTTGCATAAGCATGCGCATTCGCATCGTTAGCATACGCATTCACACTTTTCTTTGTGTGTTTCCTGTTGCAGGATATTCAGGTTTTCCATGCCCGATTAATCATATCCTCACAAGGTCATCACATCATCAGAACAAGCACAAAATGAAGGTTTCTATACCTATTCATCAATACAAGAAGTGGAAAATCGAAGCTGGGACCACAACACCTTTTTTTAGGCAAATTGGGAAAATTTTGGCCTGGTTAATCGATTAACCATTTGCAGTGCAATTGTGTTAATCAATTAACACAGGCAAAATAGGCATAATTTGCTGCTTTTTCATGACAACACCTTTGGACACATTTTGGTCTTGGATTCTACAGTATTCTTGCAGCATATGGAATATTCTAGACATCTCTAGACATTGCCAAGATACTCAATTCATTCCAAGTGCATTTGCTCTAATACTCCACTTCAAATCAAGTGCACCATGTTCCTTGTTTTCCAAGTAATATGGATTCTTTGGATGTTGGAGTTCACCTTGGGATTGTTATCGAGTTGGTTCTAACTAACCGAGTTAACTGCCTTGACTCGGTGAGTCAAGTCCAACTAACTCCTAACCTAGGTCCAAACCCAAAGCTAATTCCAAACCAAATTCCAAACCATCTCATATTCCAAACCTAAAATCTATATAAACACACCTTCACTCACTTTTCAACGCCTCCATCATTTTCACCAAATTTCTCACATTTCACTCTCAATCCTCTCACTTTCTCTCTGATTTTTTTCTGCTACATTTTCATCTTCATCTCAATTCTCTCCCAAAACCTCACTAAAAGCTCTTAATTCTTGATGAATAATCACTTTTCACATTGAAAGTGATTATTTCTTGAGCTTAACCTCCATTTCCATTCCATTATACTGGTTTTTCTGGAATTCTAGTAGCTTTTGGATTCATCTCAAGTGATCGATTCAAGTTTCTTCGGTGATAATTCTCATTTTTGTAGTTTTCGTCGCAATTTGATCGGTTTCGATACGTTTCGGCTATAGTTGAAGATTCCTCTGGTTTTCTTTGATTATCTTCACCAATATCACATTGCAACATTTACCAAGGCACATCTCAACCTTGTAGGTTGGTAGATTTCATTCGTTTTTCTATTTCGATCATTTCCGTATCATCCGCGATGTAGTTTCAATGTTTCTATTCTTGCATGTGAATTGATTATATATACTTTTGCTTGATCCGTGATCTTGATTGCTTAATTGATTCTATTGTTGATCATTTTCTGTTTCTAAACTTGTTTTTTCGTGCATAATTGTTTGCCCTAGCATTGGAGTGATTGCACAATCAAAAAGTTAGCCAAAAGCACTTTTTCAAAACTGATTTTCTGCTCCCTGTACAGTGTTAATCGATTAACACATTGCAGTGCAATTGTGTTAATCGATTAACCAGTGTTTTTTTTCACTTTTTCATGTGCTAATCGATTAACACTTTGCAATGCAATTGTGTTAATCGATTAACACTGAACCAGAAGGCCATTTTCTTGCATTTTCAAGTGTGTTTGCCATGCTTTCTTTATTTTAACTTCCATTGATTGTCATGCTTGATTTTATGGATGTTTTTAATGTCATTTCACTTCTAGTTGAAGCATATTCATGAACTTTCGATGTACATTTTTGATTATTCATTTGTTTCATGTTCTTAGCATTGTATGAACATAGCAATTCTTGCACTATCTTTGTTCACATGATACATGATTTTGTGTGGCATTTTGATGATCATTTGGCACTGTTTTGCACCTTCCATTTCAGATTTGCATTAAGGTTATTCTTCATGGATAAACTTAATCTTGTGTAATCAATAATTCACTCCTTTGTGCTTTAATGACTTTTCATTCTCTTTGGAAAGTTGTTAGCATATTTCTCCCTTGATTAATTGATTGAAACTTTGTTTCGATTAATTGATCTTTCCTTTTCCTCTCTTTAGGCCTCCTTTAGAGCTTTTTCTCTTGATCCCCTCGTAGAGTTGGAGTTCGCGCCACGCCTGACACTGAAGCACTGTACAAACTGACGCCGTTATGCTGTTCCTTTCTCTACGCAGGAGCACTGTACAACATTGGAGCAGTTGCGCTGTCCGTTTCATTTTCCACACTATATTTTGGGTGCTAGAGAAAGAATGAGGATGGAGTTTTTCTACCCTCATTCTGGCTATTTCTTTGGTAAGGGCGTCTTGTCCTCTACTCGAGAATAGTCACCTCTATCCTCCAGCTATAGTGTTTCTCATTCCCCTGTCGAGTCGATCCTTGATCAATTTTCTCTCCTTGCAATCTCTTTCGATCCTTGATCACTCCTATCTCTTTCGACCTCTCTTTTGGTCAATTATCATTCTTCTTGGTTACGATCCTTTGTTCTTTGGGTTAGCAAGCTTCCTTTGTTTCAATACCCTATCCTTTTCTTGTGGTCAATCATTGCTTTTTGGTTCCCCTGAAGAGTCTCAATTCTCTTTCTTTGGTCTAACACAGTTTTCCTGTCACGACCATTCTTCCCCAAGAGTTCGCAACCTTCTCTTGGTTCTTCTCTTTTGTTTGGTTAATCACTGCCTGTCAGTTAAAAAACCAATGTTTGCACTCCATCCCAGTTAACCACAGTCTGTCTGTTAAAACACTGAGTTCCTCTTGGGTTAATCACCTATTCTTGGTTAATCACCCTTTTCTTCAGTTAACCACAGTCTGTCTGTTAAAATACAGAACCCCTTTTCGAGTTAATCACCTTCTCTTGGTTAATCACTCATTTTTCTCGGTTAATCATAGCTCTCCTGTTAAAACTGAATCCCTTGCAATTGGCAACCTTTCTTGGTTCGAATACTTGCACCCTTGGGCTAGTAACCTCTCTTGGTTCAATACCCTTCTTTCGTTGGTCAAGTGTTGTTTGTTCAGTCGTTACCAACATCCCTTCTGGGTTACGAGCTTTGATCGGTCCTACACCCGTGCTTCTGGTTAATCACAATTTCCTTTGTTAAAACCAATGCTTCTCTATCCCCATAGAGTTGAAGTCCTTTCTTTCTTCGGTTAATCACTATTTATCAATTAGTATACCGATGCCCCTCAGAGTCAAACACCTTCTCTTGGTTCAGCACTCTCTCTCTTGGTTTATCACAGTCCGTCTATTGACACCACCTTCTTTTCCCCACCAGGGCCTTACTCTCTTTCCTCGGTTAACCACTGCCAGCCAGTTAATATACCGAGTCTCCCTTTTCTCCTAGTTTTGACACCATCCCTTTATTTGGATCCCCAGAGGAATCCTTCCTTTTCTCTTTGCTTTTACTTTCTTGGTTTCGACACCTATTCTCTTTGTTATCCCCAACGGAGTTTCTTTCATTCTCGGTTGTGACACCATTCTTTTCCTATTTTTTTGTGCAAATGCTCTTACTACAGGGTCTTCCCCAGTAGAGTTTTCTCTTTCACTTTTGCTCTTGGTTTTGACACCACTTCTTTCGTCTCCTTGTTTCTTTCTTGTTTTCCTTCTCCGTTCAGTTCCCCGAACTACTGAAGCTCTGATTCTGCATTCTTTTGAATGTATGATACGTAGGCACGAGATGCAATGTCTTGGCGAGTACACTTCCACCCTTCTTTCCTTCTCCCTTTCTTCCTTCCTCTCTGTCCCCTGGTTCCATGAACTACGACGCTCTGATTTCCTCATTGTACTATGAGGGTACGTAGGCACGAGGGCCACAATCCTCTGCGAACACTTTCTTTCTTTTCTTTCTTTTTCCCCTTTCTCTCTCTCCTTTCCTTTTAGCTAGAAGCCTTTAGATAGATAACCCATCCAAGCCTAGAAGCAAGCAAAATGGTTCCCGTCGAGTACGACGGATGCGTTAGGTGCTAGTACCTTCCTTTCGCATAACCGACCCCCCGTTCTCGTTTCTCTTCCCCTTGGGTTTTATCGATATTTTCCCTATCCTTTGGGACTAAATAAAGTTCGGTGGCGACTCTGTTGTATCGTTGAGTGTGCAATTCACTCAGGTAGAAACTAGCCATCTTTAGGGAGGCCTGAGCAAGTGAGAGTTGTTATTAGATGGAATAAAATATATTTGCAACATAGAAGGACTGTTTTGAAGAAAACATGTGTTATGGCTGTAACAGGGAATTTCTGTATCAACACTCCTAAATATTGTGGCAGCTTCAAGGAGTGTAGAAGGATCTTTGATAGGGGCAAGAGGTGGAAGTTCATCTAAAAATGATCTGAATTTGTGCTTCCATCTGATAATTGTGCTTCCATTTATGTTTGTTTACATTTACTCTATTTTTTTTGGTCAATTTTTGGCTAAAGTGTTGTTTTGTTTGCTAGTTCTGATGTTAGATCAGATATCATGACTTTATGTCATGTTTGCACTACTGCTTAGGAAGAGTAGTTGTTTTGCTGCTGGACTTGCTGGACTATTTATTTCATGTTTGTACTACTGCTTAGGAAGAGTAGTTATTTTGCTGCTGCTGCTGATGTGTTGCTATTACTGTTTTGGAACCCTTTGCTGTGTCCGAGAGAATACTTTATTCTCTGCACTAGGTTGTGGTGTTCAGGGGGAGTGTGCTTGTGCTAGTGCTTATGTAGTGTGGTTCCATGAGAGTTCATGTGTTGGTGTTTGCTTTGTGTTTTTTATTTTTTTTTCTTCAGGGGAGAACTGATTATTTGTGATAGAGGGGTGGTGTACATGTCTCTTTTTGTTGCTGCAGGATTACAGAAGTAGCTTTTGTGGGTTTGGGATGTCAGACCTAATGTCATGATTTTGTGCCGTCTCTATTGGTTTGACAACATTGTGGTTCGTGAGGTTTTATGTTTTGTTTCCGCTGTGTACCTCTGGTGTGTGCTAAGGTTGTTTTAGTCAAAATTTGCCAAAGGGGAGATTGTAAGTTCTAAGGTTTTTGGATTGGCTGCATTTTGGTAAAGAAAACATGTTGTTAGCAAGATGTTAAACCAGATGTTCTGCCATGACAGTCAGACATCATGTTCTGCACGATGTTGTGACATGTTCCAGGACATGTTATACTAGATAGCTAGGGCTTGTTTATTTTGGTATTTTTAGTGTGATTTTTAAGTGTGTTCTAATTCACACACGCACGTCTTTCATAGGAATATATCGAGGGATTTTTTGTTATGACAGATTCTGTTACTTTTCATAAAAAGGATCATTGAGACTTTTTAGGAAAGTTTGTATTTTGTTCCTATTATTATGCAGGATGATTTGCAGCCAGGTTATACTGATTACTGCTATTTTTGCGCCTCGTGAAGCCTAAATCCAGTAGGTCTGAAGGCTATTTAAAGTGAAGAAAAACCCTATTGAATTAAGAGAGCATAACGTGAGAATTTTGGGGAATAAGGATTAGCCGTTGTTTTGGTTGGTCTTTAGGTTTTTCAGTTTGTTAATTGTATGTCACTTATGTATCTTCTGATGCATTGAGGTTGACTGATTGTTCATTGTGCACTCTAAAGCTTTTAAGCAAGAGTGTATTGTGTTTAAACAAGATTTGCTCTTGATGATTTTCACTTAGGTTTTGATGATAAAAATAGTATTAAAAGAACAATGGTGTTATTTAAAGTGTGATCATGTGTGCAGGTCATAATATCTAAAAAGTCAGTTAATTAGGAACGAATGTTGCAATTGAGAACATATTACCAAGCCATCTTCTGAAATGAATTCAGATACTGATCATCTCAGCATCTGAAGAAGCATCGTGTTAAGTTCTACTCTCAGAAGTGAAATTATCTTCTGATAAGGCGTTCAGAAGCTGTAACAAAATTCATGATTAGCCGTACCAGAGAAAAATACCACCATGTCCAATCAGCTATGCAGCTACAGTCTATAATCACAAGGCTCAAGAAGTGTTGACATACTTTATGGATAATCTCTCCCAACGGATCTCTAAGTATAAGTTTCTTCGGAAGATTCTGTGGTTATAGAGTTCACCTCCTGTATCGGAAAAGAGATCAAAGTACTTTCTAATCATTCATCCTTCAATGGCTAGTTCCAAGAAATCTACTATTTAAGAAGCTAGAAGCTTTACTAAAAAACTTGAACAAGATAGAAATAAGGAGTGTCCAGAGGGTAGAGGTGTTCAACACCTCTGCCTGACTGAAAAATAAAGATGAATAGTGAACATCACTTGTGTATATGTAGATCCAAGTGTTACCGTTGTAAAATGTAATAAGGGTTAGGGATTTCCAAAAATAGTGAATATCCATGAAATCCTTAAGTACTTAAAACCTTTGATAAGACCATCTCTTTAAAGCTGATATACCTTGTACTTAAATCCTTAAGTACTTAAAACCTCTGAGCAAAGAAGTCTTAGACATGTGCTCTAAGCAAAGGCAAAATCTTGGACATGAGGTCTGAGCAAAGAAGTCTTAGACATGAGCTCTAAGCAAGGTAAAGTCTTAGACGCGAGCTCTAAGCAAGGTAAAGTCTTAGACACGATCTCTAAGCAAGGTTAAAGTCTTAGACACGAGCTCTAAGCAAGGTAAAGTCTTAGACACAAGCTCTAAGCAAGGTAAAGTCTTAGACACAAGCTTTAAGCAAGGTAAAGTCTTAGACATTATCTATAAGCAAGGTAAAGTCTTAGACACAAGCTCTAAGCAAGGTTAAAGTCTTAGACACAAGCTCTAATCAAGGTGAAGTCTTAGGCAGGTGATCTAAGAAAGAAAAGCTCAGTCAGGAGCTGATTGAGGATGTGAAGTCTTAGACACGAGCTCTAAGCAAAAGAAAAGTTTAATTAGGATCTGGTTAAACATAATTGTTTATGACAGAAAGTTAGTATTGTAAAAATTCTTATGTTAGATACATAAGCAATTGTATTCATGCTTTGATTATATTAAAAATCTTTTGCTGTGTAAGGGGATTGGAGTACTCTCAATTGGGAGAGGAACCAGTATAAATCTGCTGTGTTCTTGTGCTGTTTACTTTGTGTCTGGCTTCTGTTCCACTGTATTTATGATCTGATTCTGAATAGATATTCAGAATCTTATCTTTCTTCTGAACTTCAAAAGAATTAAGAAACATATATGCTTTTTGCAACACATAATTCAACCCCCCTTCTTGTGTGTTTTCCCACCTTCATATTGTTCTTGATTGACACTTTTAAGCAAAATTAAGTATTGTCTTGGAAGTGTGTTACTTCTATTGTTTGTTGTTGTTTATACAGTCACTGGGATTGGGACTGTTTGATATCACTGAGGTGATAAGGAAGTGATAGGGGATTCTCATATCTAGATGGTGATTTCTAGGTAGAGGTTTGCACGGGTAGTGATTAGGTGATAAGTTGCAAACGGGGTAGTTTAACTTTGAACTAATACTATCATAGTGAATTTTCTTCCTGGCTTGGTAGCCCTTAGATGTAGGTGAGTTACACCGAACTAGATTAACAATTCTGGTGTTATTTTTACTTTTCTGTCATTTAAATTCCAGCATCTTTGCTTGTATGGTAAAACTGTTATGATCCCAGTGTTGTGACATCTGATATCTGCGTGCCAGAATTTCAGAAGTAATTCAAGGATATTGTTATATTGCTCTTGAGTGAAATCAAAGGATGATGTTGCTGTTCTATTATAATAAGAATTTTATGTTCGATATGTGACTCCAAACACAAAAAGGAGGGGGGGGGGGTTGAATTATGTGGCTTTAAAAAATGACGTCCAATTAATTATTTTTGACGAAACATATTCTTTAAATAGTTTTGTAATTTAAGCAAAAAGTAAGTAGAAAAATAAGTAAAGAGAATAAAAATAAAGTAGAAACAAATTTGATCACATTAGAAATAAGAAAAAAAGAAAGAAAATAAAAAGAGATAAGGGATCGAAAGATTGTACCAGAGATTTTTAGAGGTTTGACCTAATTACTTCACCTACTCTTCTCCCAAAAAAAATCTTCTGGAGAGTTTCCACTATATATGTGAGCTTTTCACAGGTTATGCCCATGAAACTTCTTACGATCAAACTTTGAGTTCTCACACCATCTATCATCCAAACCTAATGGAGAATTTAACGAATAATGTCACAATCAACCAAATGAGAGCTTTTACACTAGGCATAACTCGCGAACCAAACACATATTTTCACAAACAATCTCACAAATCAAATGAGAGCTTTAACACCAGACATAACACATAAATCAAACAGAAATTTTCACAAACAATCACACTATCGCGGCGTGAAAAATTATTGAGATTAAGCTATTGATTAACTTAACTCGTAAAGCAAGAGTCACCAACGAACTTTATTATTTCCAAAGGGAAAAGGGAAAAGGTCGAACAAAACCCACAAAAGAAAAAAAAAAGCAAAAAGAGAGATCTGGATACGGGGGTTGGTTATGTAAAAGAAAGGTATTAGCACCCCTCACATCCGCTGTACTCAACAGGAACCACTTGCAAATCTGTGATTATAAAAAAATTGGGTTGTTTGTGTCATACCCCTAATTTTGACCACCAATATTTCTCATCATTGTGCAAGTCATCATCACAATATGGATGTACTTTCATGCCTCATCAATCTCCTCAAAGATGGTTGAGCATTCACCACAATCAAGAATTGGGGTTTTGAGCCCTCTCAGAGCACTTAGACGAATGATCAATCAAGAAATGACATGATCTTCAACTTGTCTAACCTCTCAAACACCTATGAAGGATCAAGAGGACTTCCACACCAAGAATCAAGCACAAGGTTGTGTCATACCCCAAATTTTGACCACTAAGATTTCCCATCATTGTGAAAATCATCATCACAATATGGAGGAACCATCATACCTCATCAGTCTCCCCAAAGATGGGTGAGCATCCACTACAGTCAAAATTAGGGTTTCAAGCCCTCTCAGAGTTCTTAGACAAAGGATTAATCAAGAAATGACATGATCTTCAACTTGTCTAGCCTCTCAAATATCCACAAGGGATCAAGATGACTCCCACTTTAAGGATTAAGCACAAGGCTGCTCCCTTCCAGGTGGATCAAGCCTCAAGATCGCCAGTGTCACCAAATTAGGGTTTGGTCGACCAGGGCCTCCAGATGAAAATTTTCCTCTGGGCATGAGCCAATGCTTCAAGGCATAACCTATGATGCTCCAAGGGACATCATAAACCCAATCACCAAATCAATTTAACCTTAGGGGACGCATACATAAAAAATCAGGAATTAGGGTTTCTTGACCTAATTCACCCCTAAGTTGACTTTTGGGACAAATCATGAGCCAAGACTTCAAGACATGATTGGAGGGTCTCCAACATACCACATTGATCCATTTGTAACAATGGATTGATCCAAGAAGCTTGAGCAGCAAGTCTCAATTTCATCAGTACCACAGTTAGGGTTTCACGAGAAAAGTCAAATGTATCTTTGACTTTTGACTAGGACATGCTCCCAAACCCTAGGACATGATTCAATATACCCTATAACATCCATGGAACATGTCCAACAAGTTTGATTTAGGTCAAGGACATGATTTCCTAAGGGATCGCACAGTTTGGAATTCGTCTGATAAAAAGTCAACTGTACACAAAAGTCAACTTTGACTTTTTGAGATTTTTCACAAAAATGGGTTTTTAACCCTAAAATGATGTTAATGTATGATTTGAATCATCATTCATCAAGAAAAATCAAGAAAAGTGGGATAACTTGTAAAAGGGGTAACCATAAAAATTTAGAAAATTTTCTAAGTTATGAATAAAGTGGCAAGGGTACCAACTTTGGAGGACCACAAAGCCATTTTCCCCATCCAAAGCTTGATTGATAGATCTAATTGTCCTCTACAAAAGCTTAAAACTGACCTCCCTCCAAATTCCTCATGGATTTTGAGTTATGGAATGATCAAAATCACAAAAAGTGAAAATGCCACTTTTTTCCAACACTTAGTGAAATTTTCACTAAGTCAGAATCTGCCTTCACTTTTTTCCAAATGTAGGGGGATTTTTCACTTGGATCCAAAAGGTATCAAAACCAAATATGATCAAATAGTTATTGTATCATATTAGGGCTTTCCAAAATGGCCAAGAACATCACCAAACTCCACTTGGACCAAGAGATATGACAATGGCAATATGCCTTGCTGAAAACTGCCAAGGCTAGGCTGAATTTTGCATTTTTGCTCGATTTGGAAAAATCAGATAATTCCAAGCCTTGTCATCACTTTGGACACATCTGAAGATCAAATCTAAAGAGGATAAACACTGAGCCAAGCCTCCAAAGTCCTTGGACAAGAAGTAGCATGCCAAACCTAGAAATGCCTAAAAGAGGGACAAGACTCCAATTTTGGATCGGAGCATTCAATGCATACACCAAAGTGGTATGGGCTGAGCCATTTGCAAATGAATTCAGTCAAGACTTATCCAAGACCAAGGGAACCACAACCCTGTGCCCTAACCTCTAGTCAATGGCTAGAGGAGACTTGGATTCCAAAGTGCAACCATTGGCCAAACCTCTACTGCAGTTGCCATTCACTATTGCTTGCAAGACAAACTTGCTCTACTATAAATAGAGCTCAATTTTGATCAGTTTGAGTACACCAAAGCCATCAAACAAATGCTTTCCTCAAAATCTCTTCTTTCACTCCAATTTTGCCTTCTAAGGCAAGTTACTATCGGGTTTTGAGTTTGAGAGCTTTTCCAATCAAACCAATCACTCATACACCTCACATACATCACATAGAAGTGATCCAAACACTCACATAACATGTGGAACACCAAAATCACAAAATCACTAGCCAATTGCTCAAGTTCTTGACAAATTTGCAGTTGGGGTACCATCTCAAGTTCCAGATCATTTCAATCCATTCCAAGCATCCAGACACACTCCATGGCACCTAGGGAAGCTATCCAGATCATTGGAACCTAGTTGTAACACCTCTAACACAAAACACGATCACCAGCTGCAAGAGGTAAGCATGAGCTCTTCTAACTCTATGATCCATGCAATTTTTGCTACACAATAATTTGACCATATGTTCATAATCATGCATGGAATGTTTTCCCTCAATCAATTGCATTGTTTGAATCGTGTGTGGAATTTCTGAACCTTCATGCAAAAATTAGGGTTCTTGAGGTTTCTCTTTGATTTCTTATTCCATGTTAAAAATAAATGAAATTAAAGACCATAGACATGATCGTGAGGTTAAAACGAGTAGATTGATATGTAGATTGCATGATATAATCAAGTATTCAGTGAGATTGGATAGAAAACGCAAATCTGCAGAAACAGAGGGTGGCGCGTGTTCTTGCCCTTGTTCTTGGCGCCATTTTTTGAAAATTTGAAAATTTGAATATTTGAATTTTGTGATTTTATTTAATTGATTAAAAAATTAATTTCTCTCTGAGTTTTAATGATTTTGAGTTGATTCTTTTTTTAATAATTCAAAAAAATGTTAAAATATTTTATTTTACCAAAAAATCCCAAAAATATTATTTATTTCATATAATTGATATTTTTGCAAAGAATTAATATTTTAATTGTTTTTGACATTTAAAATATTTTTTCCTTCTTGATTTTGCAAATTTTAATGACTTCTAATCATTTTGTAGGTCAAAACATGATTTTTGAAACATTAATCCAAGATCACAATTTGTTTTCCACATTTTAAACAATTTTGGTCATTTTAATTGAACTTATTATTCAATTAAAATACATTTTGAAAATAAATTAGGGTTTTTGATTAATTCAACCCTCATCAAACTTTTTCAAATACTTGGGCCTCTAATAGAGTGTAAGACCTAATCCTTTGTAAATACAAACCTATTTTGGGCCTCACTTATTGTATAAGTCCCGTTGTATTTCAAAAAGTTCGACGCGATCATCGTCCGTTGAAAAACAAACCCTGGGCCTCTCCTCGAGCTATAAGACCCATTCAAAATCTTTTGGGCTTCTATTAGAGTGTAAGACCCAACCCCCTTTGAAAACCAAACCATTTTGGGCCTCAATGCATAGTATAAGACCCACCGCGTTTTCAAAAATCTCGGCGCGATCGCCATTTTCAAACAAATGACCTTGGGCCTCTCCTTGAGCTGTAAGCCCCACCAATTGTACAAAAATAAATTTCTTGGGCCTCTTGAGAGAGTTTAAGACCCATCCCTTTGTACAGAAAACTTTTTGGGCCTCAGTCACTTGTATAAGTCCCTCTGTACAAAACGACAGTGCGATCACTGATAAACCTTGGGCCTCTCCTTGAGCTGTAAGCCCCAACATCTTTTCAAAATACTTTCTCCTTTAATTTTGAATATACTATTGTTTTCAATCTTTCTTTGTTGAACAACTAACCAAACAACATGGAAGCTCTACAACCGAGTAAGTGGTTATATGCTTTCTTTATCCGCTTTCATATACATATAACTGTATTGTGGGGCTGTTTCACTGTAAGTCTTCTTTCATAAACTCATATCAACTGTGTAATACTAGTATAGATATTTAGAGTTTCCTCGGCAACTACGTCTAGCACTAAGCCCTGTTGGTCACTCTTAAATAGACAAAACTAGATCCCCATAGGATTACCAGATACAGTCTTCTCTCCTCTTGGGGTTAAACAATATGGAGACGTGAAAGGCAGCATTCTCGGTGAACCCTTTCACAGACTGTCACCCTTAGACATTGTCAAAGAAACTCTACTCCCCAGGGATGATCTTTTCTCCGTGAATGGCATCTTTCGAGTTTCTTCCAAATTCTCGGACTTTCCTGGCTTGATCTATTCTCTGTGAATAGCCTGCCTTGAATTTCTTGGGGTTTGGGGACCCACAGGCTTCCTAAAAGCATCCCCGCCTCCTCTTGGACATTGTACAAGGACCCTACGGCTTCTTAGAAGTATTCACAGCCTCCTCTTAGGCTTCGTATAAGGATTCTTCCTTCGGGAAGAGAGCCTCCTCTTGGCCTTCGTACAAATTATCCCTCAGCTTCTTAAAAGTTTTTCTCGCCTCCTCTTGGGCTTCGTTAAAATTGTCCCGACGACCTCCTAGAGGTATAGGAACAGAAATTAATCATCTTAATAGAAAAGTCTTTCAAAGAGTCTAGATCTTTCTTCCGTGAACATACTACTACTGTTTCTCTAAGCATAGTACAAAAGAAAAAACTCTAGACTTGGACATTCTAATATCCTTGAGTCTCGAAGGCATTCTCAAGTAGGGAAAAACACAAGTAGACTCGGATAGTCTCCAATACCCTCTGGATTCCCCATTTCCTTAAAGAACAGGAAATAACCCTGATCCTCTATCAATCCAAAAGCATAGTGTAACACCTCAAAATTTCCCCCTTGTTTTTGCCTAGCTTATGTTTCACTGTATTACATTTTAGACCTCGTTTCATCTCATATAGCATGCATGTTGCATAAGGGCATGCGATCAGTGGATTGCAGAGCATGGACTATCCCAAGCCCTGGAGCAAGAGCCAAGGGTCTCCCAACAAGTCTTAAGGGTCTCTTACATCTCACATGATCTCAATTGATCCCACAAGTCATTAGAAGATGGGAATTCATCAAGAAGATTGGACAGTGCACCATCTCCTATCAAATAGTCCAAATTAGGGTTTTGGATTCAAGTGCTCTCCTGATGAATTTTTGGGCCAAACTTGATCTAAATGTTTTCTACATGATGTCAAGTATCTAAGGATGGAAGATTGACCATTGGTTCATTTCAGAAGAGGCTCAATTGGTCAGTTGCTTGAGAATCAAGAAATTGGGGAAAAAGTCAACTGTGCGGTGAAAAAAGTCAACTCCTGACTTTTCAAGGTCAAATTCATGAAATTCAAGTCACATATGTTCATTGGACAAGATTTGATCAAGAAATAATGGAGGAATCATGAAAAATCAAGAAATGTACAAAGTTTCCATTTTTGGAAACTTAGGGTTTCCAACAATGGCTAGTTTGGACCATTTTACACCACACTTTGAGGCTTCATTTCTTCAAGATAAAGGCTTCAAACTTCAGGCCCAAGTTTAGCCAATTAAAGTTCACACTCTAAGCTTCAAATCCATATAAAGAACTCTTCCATTGGATCAAAATTGAGGGAGTTATGATCAACCAAAGTTTGGTAAAATCAAGGCAAAAAACCAAGTCATGGCAAGACAAGCTCAGGCCTCCAGGCCAAAATTTCATCAAACACTTGGTGTGCCAAATGTCAAGCCATTTTTCTCAATGTAGGAAGCTTCAAATGAAAAAAATGTTGAACATCAAAGTTGTTCCCCTCAATGTCCTCTTCAACTTTGATGTTGGATATTTTTTCATTTGAGCAAGTTATGAAGGAGATATTAGGGTTCAAACATGGGTGCTCTACACTAAAATGTCATGGGCCATGCTGCCATGCCTGCCTTGCCTTGCCACGCCCCTAAATGCAGTTTGGTTCCCTTTGTTTTAAGTCAATTTTTAAGAGTGATAAAAGCTTTAACTCATTTTCATTTCAACACCAATCTTGTTCTATGTCATGTCCTCAATCCATTGCATCCTAAACCATGTCATTCCATCCATTAACATGAGAGAATTCCATCCATGAAATTCCATACTTTCATGCTGCCAAGAATGTTGTAACATAGCAATTTACTTCACACCAGCCACGCATACATTCCTACATCAGCCATCCTTTCTTCTTTTGAACCAACATAATCACATGCCACATACCATGCTTGCCATCCATCATACATGAAGCCTTGTAAAACCAAACAGAAATCCATAGCCCAACCTTGTTCGGCACCCTCCATCCATAACCCACTTTGCTGGCATCTTTCAAAAACTTGAAGCCCTATCACTATTGGAGTCCCCTTTAAAACCAAAAGTCCAATCCCTTTTGGCACTTCATTCAAAGTCCAATCCCTATTGGCACTTCATTCAAAATCCAATCCCCATTGGTACCCAGAAAGATTTTGCCTTTGAGAAAAACAATCACCATCAGGTTTCACCTGTCCTTGCCAGCAAAGTCCAATTATACTTGGCACATTCTTCTTTCCCGGTAGCCCGAGCATACGTCGGCATTTTGCATATAGAAATCATTGCATCCTCAAATCACGTAGCATTTCCATTTGATGTGGAGCATTACACCATAGAAAGAAAATTCAAACATATGCATTTAAAGCATAATCCGGGTTTGATATCTATTACCGGTATCTTTCCCCAGCAGAAAGAGATGTAATTCAAGAGATGTTGTTTGACATTACACCGCGACCGGTGGGTCTTTCTTACTGTTGTTCCTTCTAGTACTCTCCTGCAGAGTTGTCTGTGTAGACTTCTCTTCCCCCAGCAGAGTCATCTTCTTTTCAGGTCGTAGGTCCGTTGATTCTACTTCCTGTGCATTTGTGGTTGTTATCCCAACTTTTGGTTGGTCTTCCCTTCTTTTATTCCAACTTTTGGTTGGTATTCCTTGTTTCCAACTTTTGGTTGGTACCCTTCATTTATCCCAACTTTTGGTTGGTCTTGCTTATTGTGAGTTCGCCTTTGGTCGGCGTCCTCGTTATTCCAACTTTTGGTTGGTACCCTTTGTTTGGTATTTCCAACTTTTGGTTGGTATTCCTCGTTTATCCCAACTTTTGGTTGGTCTTGCTTATTGTGAGTGCGCCTTTGGTCGGCGTCCTCGTTATCCCAACTTTTAGTTGGCCTTCCCTTCTTTTATTCCAACTTTTGGTTGGTATTCCTTGTTTCCAACTTTTGGTTGGTATTCCTCGTTTATCCCAACTTTTGGTTGGTCTTGCTTTGTTGTGAGTGCGCCTTTGGTCGGCGTCCTGGTTATCCCAACTTTTGGTTGGTCTCCCCTTCTTTTATTCCAACTTTTGGTTGGTGTTCCTTGTTTCCAACTTTTGGTTGGTATTCCTCGTTTATTCTAACTTTTGATTGGTCTTGCTTATTGTGAGTGCGCCTTCGGTCGGCGTCCTTGTTATTCCAACTCTTGGTTGGTATTCTTTGTTGTGAGTGCGCTTTCGGCCGGCGTCCTCCTTATCCCAACTTTTGGTTGGTATCCTTTGCTTCATTCCAACTATTTGTTGGTATTCCCTTCGTTATTCCAACTTTTGGGTCTCCCAAAAGAATATGCCACATACCATGCTTGCCATCCATCATACATGAAGCCTTGTAAAACCAAACAGAAATCCATAGCCTAACCTTGTTCGGCACCCTCCATCCACAACCCACTTTACTGGCATCTTTCAAAAACTTGAAGCCCTATCACTATTGGCGTCCCCTTTAAAACCAAAAGTCCAATCCCTACTGGCACTTCATTCAAAGTCCAATCCCTATTGGCACTTCATTCAAAATCCAATCCCCATTGGTACCCAGAAAGATTTCGCCTTTGAGAAAAACAATCACCATCAGGTTTCACCTGTCCTTGCCAGCAATGTCCAATTATACTTGGCACATTCTTCTTCCCCGGTAGCCCGAGCATACGTCGGCATTTTGCATATAGCAATCATTGCATCCTCAAATCACGTAGCATTTCCATTTAATGTGGAGCATTACGCCATAGAAAGAAAATTCAAACATATGCATTTAAAGCATAATCCGGGTTTGATATCTATTACCGGTATCTTTCCCCAGCAGAAAGAGATGTAATTCAAGAGATGTTGTTTGACATTACACCGCGACCGGTGGGTCTTTCTTACTGTTGTTCCTTCTAGTACTCTCCTGCAGAGTTGTCTGTGTAGACTTCTCTTCCCCCAGCAGAGTCATCTTCTTTTTAGGTCGTAGGTCCGTTGATTCTACTTCCTGTGCATTTGTGGCTGTTATCCCAACTTTTGGTTGGTCTTCCCTTCTTTTATTCCAAGTTTTGGTTGGTATTCCTTGTTTCCAACTTTTGGTTGGTTCCCTTCATTTATCCCAACTTTTGGTTGGTCTTGCTTATTGTCAGTGCGCCTTTGGTCGGCGTCCTCGTTATCCCAACTTTTGGTTGGTCTCCCCTTCTTTTAATCCAACTTTTGGTTGGTGTTCCCTTCGTTATTCCAACTTTTGGTTGGTATTCTCCTCCTTATCCCAACTATTGGTTGGTCCCCTTTGTTGTATTCCAACTCTTGGTTGGTATTCTTTGTGGTGAGTTCGCCTTTGGTCGGCGTCCTCGTTATTCCAACTTTTGGTTGGTACCCTTTGTTTGGTGTTTCCAACTTTTGGTTGGTCTTGCTTATTGTGAGTGCGCCTTTGGTCGGCGTCCTCGTTATCCCAACTTTTAGTTGGTCTTCCCTTCTTTTATTCCAACTTTTGGTTGGTATTCCTTGTTTCCAACTTTTGGTTGGTATTCTTCGTTTATCCCAACTTTTGGTTGGTCTTGCTTTGTTGTGAGTGCGCCTTTGGTCGGCGTCCTTGTTATCCCAACTTTTGGTTGGTCTCCCCTTCTTTTATTCCAACTTTTGGTTGGTGTTCCTTGTTTCCAACTTTTGGTTGGTATTCCTCATTTATCCCAACTTTGGTTGGTCTTGCTTATTGTGAGTGTGCCTTTGGTCGGCGTCCTCGTTATTCCAACTTTTGGTTGGTACCCTTCGTTTATCCCTACTTTTGGTTGGTCTTGCTTATTGTGAGTGCGCCTTTGGTCGGCGTCCTTGTTATCCCAACTTTTGGTTGGTCTTCCCTTCTTTTATTCCAACTTTTGGTTGATGTTCCTTGTTTCCAACTTTTGGTTGGTATTCCTCGTTTATTCCAACTTTTAATTGGTCTTGCTTATTGTGAGGCGCCTTCGGTCGGCGTCCTCGTTATTCCAACTCTTGGTTGGTATTCTTTGTTGTGAGTGCGCTTTTGGCCGGCGTCCTCCTTATCCCAACTTTTGGTTGGTATCCTTTGCTTTATTACAACTATTGGTTGGTATTCCCTTCGTTATTCAAACTTTTGGTTGGTATTCTCCTCCTTATCCCAACTTTTGGTTGGTATTCTTTGTTGTGAGTTCGCCTTTGGTCGGCGTCCTCGTTATTCCAACTTTTGGTTGGTACCCTTTGTTTGTTATCCCAACTTTGGGTTGGTCTCCGTTTGTTATCCCAACTATTGGTTGGTACACTTTCCCTTATCCCAACCTTTGGGTGATATTCTCTTTGTTATCCCAACTTTTGGTTGGTATCAATGGCTTTTGAGTCCACCTTCGGTTGGCGAGCACTTTATTTTGTATCTCCCCACAGGTTGCAGATTTCTAGGTTATTTTGGTATTCAAACCCCGCGTATCCCGATTGTCTGAAAGCCGTCGCTATCATACCTTCGGATCCATAGATTTTGAATAGGGGCAGCTGTAACACCTCAAAATTTGCCCCCTTGTTTTTGCCTAGCTTATGTTTCATTGCATTACATTTTAGACCTCATTTCATCTCATATAGCATGCATGTTGCATAAGGGCATGTGATCAGTGGATTGCAGAGCATGGACTATCCCAAGCCCTAGAGCAAGAGCCAAGGGTCTCCCAACAAGTCTCAAGGATCTCTTACATCTCACATGATCTCAATTGATCCCACAAGTCATTGGAAGATGGGAATTCATCAAGAAGATTGGACAGTGCACCATCTCCTATCAAATAGTCCAAATTAGGGTTTTGGATTCAAGTGCTCTCCTGATGAATTTTTGGGCCAATCTTGATCTCAATGTTTTCTACATGATGTCAAGCATCTAATGATGGAAGATTGGCCATTGGTTCATTTCGGAAGAGGTTCAATTGGTCAGTTGCTTGAGAATCAAGAAATTGGGGAAAAAGTCAATTGTGCAGTGAAAAAAGTTAACTCCTGACTTTTCAAGGTCAAATTCATGAAATTCAAGTCACATATGTTCATTGGACAAGATTTGATAAAGAAATGATGGAGGAATCATGAAAAATCAAGAAATGTACAAAGTTTCCATTTTTGGAAACTTAGGGTTTCCAAAAATGGCAAGTTTAGACCATTTTGCACCACACTTTGAGGCTTCATTTCTTCAAGATAAAGGCTTCAAACTTCAGGCCCAAGTTGAGCCAATTAAAGTTCAAACTCTAAACTTCAAATCCATATAAAGAACTCTTCCATTGGATGAAAATTGAGGGAGTTATGATCAACCAAAGTTTGGTAAAATCAAGGCAAAAAACCAAGTCATGGCAAGGCAAGCTCAGGCCTCCAGGCCATAATTTCATCAAACACTTGGTGTGCCAAATATCAAGCCATTTTTCTCATTGAATGAAGCTTCAAATGAAAAAATGTTGAACATCAAAGTTGTTCCCCTTAATGTTCTCTTCAACTTTGATATTGGACATTTTTTCATTTGAGCAAGTTATGAAGGAGATATTAGGGTTCAAACATGGGTGCTCTCCACTAAAATGTCATGGGCCATGCTGCCGTGCCTGCCTTGCATTACCACGCCCCTGGATCTAGTTTGGTTCCCTTTGTTTCAAGTTAATTTTTAAGAGTGATAAAAGCTTTAATTCATTTTCATTTCAACACCAATCTTGTTCTATGTCATGTCCTCAATCCATTGCATCCTAAACCATGTCATTCCATCCACTAACATGAGAGAATTCCATCCATGAACTTCCATACTTTCATGCTGCCAAGAATGTTGTACCATAGCAATTTACTTCACTCCAGCCACGCATACCTTCCTACATCAGCCATCCTTTCTTCTTTTGAACCAACATAATCACATGCCACATACCATGCTTGCCATCCATCATACATGAAGCCTTGTAAAACCAAACAGAAATCCATAGCCTAACCTTGTTCGGCACCCTCCATCCACAACCCACTTTACTGGCATCTTTCAAAAACTTGAAGCCCTATCACTATTGGCGTCCCCTTTAAAACCAAAAGTCCAATCCCTATTGGCACTTCATTCAAAGTCCAATCCCTATTGGTACCCAGAAAGATTTCTCCTTTGAGAAAAACAATCACCATCAGGTTTCACCTGTCCTTGCCAGTAAAGTCCAATTATACTTGGCACATTCTTCTTCCCCGGTAGCCCGAGCATACGTCGGCATTTTGCATATAGCAATCATTGCATCCTCAAATCACGTAGCATTTCAATTTGATGTGGAGCATTACGCCATAGAAAGAAAATTCAAACATATGCATTTAAAGAATAATCCGGGTTTGATATCTATTACCGGTATCTTTCCCCAGCAGAAAGAGATGTAATTCAAGAGATGTTGTTTGACATTACACCATGACCGGTGGGTCTTTCTTACTGTTGTTCCTTCTAGTACTCTCCTGCAGAGTTGTCTGTGTAGACTTCTCTTCCCCCAGCAGAGTCATCTTCTTTTCAGGTCGTAGGTCCGTTGATTCTACTTCCTGTGCATTTGTGGCTGTTATCCCAACTTTTGGTTGGTCTTCCCTTCTTTTATTCCAAGTTTTGGTTGGTATTCCTTGTTTCCAACTTTTGGTTGGTTCCCTTCATTTATCCCAACTTTTGGTTGGTCTTGCTTATTGTCAGTGCGCCTTTGGTCGGCGTCCTCGTTATCCCAACTTTTGGTTGGTCTCCCCTTCTTTTATTCCAACTTTTGGTTGGTGTTCCCTTCGTTATTCCAACTTTTGGTTGGTATTCTCCTCCTTATCCCAACTATTGGTTGGTCCCCTTTGTTGTATTCCAACTCTTGGTTGGTATTCTTTGTGGTGAGTTCGCCTTTGGTCGGTGTCCTCGTTATTCCAACTTTAGGTTGGTACCCTTTGTTTGGTATTTCCAACTTTTCGTTGGTATTCCTCGTTTATCCCAACTTTTGGTTGGTCTTGCTTATTGTGAGTGCGCCTTTGGTCGGCGTCCTCGTTATCCCAACTTTTAGTTGGTCTTCCCTTCTTTTTATTCCAACTTTTGGTTGGTATTCCTTGTTTCCAACTTTTGGTTGGTATTCCTCGTTTATCCCAACTTTTGGTTGGTCTTGCTTTGTTGTGAGTGCGCCTTTGGTCGGCGTCCATGTTATCCCAACTTTTGGATGGTCTCCCCTTCTTTTATTCCAACTTTTGGTTGGTGTTCCTTGTTTCCAACTTTTGGTTGGTATTCCTCATTTATCCCAACTTTGGTTGGTCTTGCTTATTGTGAGTGCGCCTTTGGTCGGCGTCCTCGTTATTCCAACTTTTGGTTGGTACCCTTCGTTTATCCCAACTTTTGGTTGGTCTTGCTTATTGTGAGTGCGCCTTTGGTCGGCGTCCTGGTTATCCCAACTTTTGGTTGGTCTTCCCTTCTTTTATTCCAACTTTTGGTTGGTCTTCCCTTCTTTTATTCCAACTTTTGGTTGGTGTTCCTTGTTTCCAACTTTTGGTTGGTATTCCTCGTTTATTCCAACTTTTGATTGGTCTTGCTTATTGTGAGTGCGCCTTCGGTCGGCGTCCTCGTTATTCCAACTCTTGGTTGGTATTCTTTGTTGTGAGTGCGCTTTCGGCCGGCGTCCTCCTTATCCCAACTTTTGGTTGGTATCCTTTGCTTCATTCCAACTATTGGTTGGTATTCCCTTCGTTATTCCAACTTTTGGTTGGTATTCTCCTCCTTATCCCAACTTTTGGTTGGTATTCTTTGTTGTGAGTTCGCCTTTGGTCGGCGTCCTCGTTATTCCAACTTTTGGTTGGTACCCTTTGTTTGTTGTCCCAACTTTGGGTTGGTCTCCGTTTGTTATCCCAACTATTGGTTGGTACACTTTCCCTTATCCCAACCTTTGGGTGATATTCTCTTTGTTATCCCAACTTTTGGTTGGTATCAATGGCTTTTGAGTCCACCTTCGGTTGGCGAGCACTTTATTTTGTATCTCCCCACAGGTTGCAGATTTCCAGGTTATTTTGGTATTCAAACCCCGCGTATCCCGATTGTCTGAAAGTCGTCGCTATCATACCTTCGGATCCATACATTTTGAATAGTGGCAGCTGTAACACCTCAAAATTTGCCCCCTTGTTTTTTCCTAGCTTATGTTTCATTGCATTACATTTTAGACCTCATTTCATCTCATATAGCATGCATGTTGCATAAGGGCATGTGATCAGTGGATTGCAGAGCATGGACTATCCCAAGCCCTAGAGCAAGAGCCAAGGGTCTCCCACAAGTCTCAAGGGTCTCTTACATCTCACATGATCTCAATTGATCCCACAAGTCATTGGAAGATGGGAATTCATCAAGAAGATTGGACAGTGCACCATCTCCTATCAAATAGTCCAAATTAGGGTTTTGGATTCAAGTGCTCTCCTGATGAATTTTTGGGACAATCTTGATCTCAATGTTTTCTACATAATGTCAAGTATCTAAGGATGGAAGATTGGCCATTGGTTCATTTCAGAAGAGGTTCAATTGGTCAGTTGCTTGAGAATCAAGAAATTGGGGGAAAAGTCAACTGTGCAGTGAAAAAAGTCAACTCCTGACTTTTCAAGGTCAAATTCATGAAATTCAAGTCACATATGTTCATTGGACAAGATTTGATCAAGAAATGATGGAGGAATCATGAAAAATCAAGAAATGTACAAAGTTTCCATTTTTGGAAACTTAGGGTTTCCAAAAATGGCAAGTGTAGACCATTTTGCACCACACTTTGAGGCTTCATTTCTTTAAGATAAAGGCTTTAAACTTCAGGCCCAAGTTGGGCCAATTAAAGTTCACACTCTAAGCTTCAAATCCATATAAATAACTCTTCCATTGGATGAAAATTGAGGGAGTTATGATCAACCAAAGTTTGGTAAAATCAAGGCAAAAAACCAAGTCATGGCAAGGCAAGCTCAGGCCTCCAGGCCATAATTTCATCAAACACTTGGTGTTCCAAATATCAAGCCATTTTTCTCATTGAAGGAAGCTTTAAATGAAAAAATGTTGAACATCAAAGTTGTTTCCCTTAATGTCCTCTTCAACTTTGATGTTGGACATTTTTTCATTTGAGCAAGTTATGAAGGAGATATTAGGGTTCAAAAATGGGTGCTCTACACTAAAATGTCATGGGCCATGCTGCCGTGCCTGCCTTGCATTGCCACGCCCCTGGATGCAGTTTGGTTCCCTTTGTTTCAAGTCAATTTTTAAGAGTGATAAAAGCTTTAATTCATTTTCATTTCAACAACAATCTTGTTCTATGTCATGTCCTCAATCCATTGCATCCTAAACCATGTCATTCCATCCACTAACATGAGAGAATTCCATCCATGAACTTCCATACTTTCATGCTGCCAAGAATGTTGTAACATAGCAATGTACTTCACACCAGCCACGCATACATTCCTACATCAACCATTCTTTCTTCTTTTGAACCAACATAATCACATGCCACATACCATGCTTGCCATCAATCATACATGAAAGAGGAAAGTGGGAAAACTTGCTCACTAAGTTTCTGCAGCAACACATAACATCAGTACCTTCATCATCTTTCACCATTCTCCATTAACCTCACCATGGCATCATGAACCTCTCCACACCATAACAACCTCACCAACTCGCCTCTAACTAACTTGACTCAGTTAGTTAGAGTGAACTCATTTAACCCAGCTCCAACTCACTTAACTAACTCAATTAACCACACCAGTTAAATCTTAACCCCAACTATATATTCAAACTCACTCAGAATTGAACAATAAGACTTCATTTTCTTACTCTCACTAAAAAACACTCTCAATTTTTCTCTCTAAACTCTCTATCTCTCTCTGTGCACGAATTCATCAAGATTCTTTCTCAATCTTCATCATCAAGATACCGAAGCTTTGAAGCATGAAAGATTGAAAGCATATTCAAGTTCTGAACCTCCATTTTCTCTTCCTTTCCAAGATTCAACAACATTTATTTTGCTCAAAATTGAAGTTCTTGAAGTTCAAGATCTCACAAGATTCTCTGGTTTTCTTACAACTCAATCTTCTCCAAATTCCAGGTTCAACATTTGTCAACTTTTTCTTGCATTTAATCACTGATTTTATCGTGTTTTTTCAGTTGATTGAAGCTTTTTAGAAGCAATGTAATATCTCCGGCTAGTGATAGCCTCATTAGGAGCGTAGTTGTGAAACTTAGGGCAAAATGTTTGTGTTTTGTTCTTGCTGTGCGTGCATTGTTTGGTAATTCTAAGCTTGGATTCATGATGTACGTGACTTCCTTTTTCGATTGGTACAATTTTTACACATTTCTGGAAGATTCGAAGGTTGCAGGTGGTGGCGCTTTGCCGGAGAAGACGACCGGAGGTCCTTCTCCGGCCGGTGGACATTTTCAGCTAGGGTTTAGAACTTTATATTAGGACCGTCCGATCAGTTTCATCCAACGCCTATCAATTTGCCAACACATTAATGAATGTGTGGTCTCTCACGTGCATTTTTTTAAATCAGAGTGACCTCTATGTGTGTGCGTGCATGCTACTTATTGTGGACTTTATCTCTGATTCGCTTGATGTGTGTACTTGCTTGATAATCTTGCATTGACTTGATCCAACGCTTGTTATTGAGTCAACTATTGACTGAGGGTCTACTATAATTCTGTGTGCTACACGCGTTTTGGACTGGATTGAATAATTTATATTCACACCCTTCTTTTATTGAGCCCAAACATATTTGAACTGAGTTTTTGCTATATCTGCACCCCGTACTTATTTTACCTTCATTTTAAATTTCTTTTTTTATATAGTTTTCATTTCACTTCATTAAAAATACTAAAACGCATTGAAAAATTCTAAATAAATTCATGTGACATATTTACACATTTAATTAATTTTATACAATTTTTAATTCTGGTATTATAAATTATTGAGCATATTTCCACAATTTCTTTTCAATTTCTTTTTCATTTGAACCTTTCTTTGACACTTGAACTTGTTCATTTTATTTCTCCCATCAAATACAACATTTTTGACTCATTCTTTTTGGATTGGTTAGATTACATATTAAAGTATATAATAAAATTTTATTTTGATTTTTAAAGTCATTTTATCACGTGTTTAGGAGTTCTTATTTTAGCATTTTTGTGGTGTGTTTCAATGTGTTTTCCTGAGGCCTTTTGAGGCACTTTTCTTTTGAGTTTTGCCATGAGTTTTTTATACATATTTTTGCTTATGACTTGGATTGTTTAGGACACATTTTTACAATTTTATCATGTGCTTTGATATTTGTTTGATGCCTTGTATTTGAAGTTACATGTATGCACATTCTTCTACTTCATTCTCATATGATTTTGTTGAGGCACTTGTGCCACCTCTTGTGTTTACTTTGTATGATATTATAGGTCATCTTGAACCATGATTATAGGTCATTTGTTTTCATTCTTTGTCATTTGTACATAATTGTTCTAAATGTCATCCTTACATGAATATTTTTGTCCTAATTCTTGCATCTTCTTTTCTTAAGCTCTACATGTTTCATGTGTGCATTTTGTATGACTTTTCATTCATCCCATTTGTATCTCATCAATGGTATGACACTTCCCATATGCATTCATTAATCATTTCACATGTTATGCACTTTTGGTATGTCGCTTTGTGCATCTAATTGGAAATTGTTTATTTCTTTCTTATCTCTTCTTCATCTTATTTCTCTTACTTGTATCATTACATCCATGACTTGTGTGATGATTCATATGCATTAGAAGACATTTTCAAATGGTATATGGCTCTGACTTTGATCTTTTGTGAAGCATTATTGCATGATCACATTGCATATTCACTCATTCTTAATCTTTTACTTCCATAGTGCACTTCTTTGATGTTTAAGACTTTGCTTGTGCATAGTTTGTGTGTGTTTAATATCTTAACATTAGAGAACATCCTTAGAGCATAGGTTCTGAACTTGTATGATTTTCAAATCTTAGGATCTTTATCCATTGATTCTTAATTTGTTTGATCACTATTTGGTATTCTTTCCTTATTCCACTACTTGTAAATAGTTTTTGAACTAACCTTTTCATGTAGGTGTTAATGGTAAGTAAGTGTGTGGATATGCTTCCACATACACTTATTTCTTTCATATTCTCTTATCTCTTTTAATCATTCAACTTGTGATCATGATAAGCATTTATATGCTTTCCTTGAATAACTTCTTTCTTCCCCCTTTTGAGTTATAACTCATCTTCTACTTTTGAAGTAAGTTGTTTAATTCACTCTTCTTCTCCTTTCTCTTAGGATTAGGTTTCTTAAACCACATTAACCATAGGAACATCCATGTATGATAACTTTAGGGTTTGAGTCTTAGTCTCCCTCATTAGATTTTACCTTTCTCAACCTTTTGAGTCTCTCTTCTTCTCATCTCTAAACAAAAATCAAAAACACTTAACAAAAGGCATAACATATATTGCATTTGAGTCGTTTATGTGAGAATAAGATAGTGAGGGGTCTTCTCTCATTTTCTTAGAATGTTTAGCGTACGTCCCGTCTTGGGTCGATATGCGAGGCATTCGATCCTACATGAGAGACTTAAATACAATGCGTGTTACAAAACACAAAAATAATCAAAACACTTCTTTCTTAAAAGACAAAAACAAACAAACGAATTCTCTTCTCATCTCCTTCATTTTATTTCTTAAGGACTCGTCATGTCTGTTCTACCGCAAACAGGTAACGCCTAAGTCTCCATACAGCGAGCTACAACACCTAACTGCTGGGACGCACACTCTGACGTTTTCACTAAAAAACACAAACAAAGTAGCCCTGGCTGAGGGGAACTACGTCGCTCTGATTCTCATGTTCCCGATGAGATACGTAGGAAGTGGGGTAGGGCCCATTCGAGCACTTCTTTTATTTTTCCTACATTTGCTTCGTGTTCTCTCTCCTTTCTTTTTTCCCCCTTCCTTTCTACCTTTCTTTTCCAGTTCTCTAGCAGTTGAGCTCCAGTCGACGACACCCTTTGATCGAGACAACAAGCGTGGATCCCATCGAGTACGATGGACGCGTGGGGTGCTAACACCTTCCCTATGCGTAACCGGCTCCCTTACCCATTTCTCTTGGTCGTGAGACCATGCTTTTCCTTTCCCCCAGGTTTATGCAGTGTTTCCTTTCCCTCTCTTGGGATAAATACACATTGTTGGCGACTCTGTTTTCGCGCCACTTTCGCGTTTGTACTTGGATGAAAATCCCGGGAGCGACAGCTGGCGACTCTGTTGGGGACAGATTGACCTCTTGCTGGTCCATCCCTAAGCGAGTCAATCCTAGCGCTCGTCTATTTTTCTTTCATTGGGTGTTTACTTTGATGCTGTTTTTGCTGTATTACTGTTTTACAGTTTTACTGTACATTATTGTATTTATCGCATTTACTGCATCATATTTCATTATTATACTGGACTGTGCTGTGCTAGTTTTCTGTTTGGCGGGATGGGTGTTTTGAGAGATAAGCCCATTACACAGGCTTAAGTACACTCATAGGACTAGAGTGGATAGTAGTGTGGCCTATGTAGCATCTTGGTACGTATGGTTTACATGAAATCCACGCCCAGACGAGGTTTTCTTGGGAGATGTTCTGATTTGTGCGTCTTGTGCATTTCAGAGTGTTAACCTAGAAAGCCGTCGACTCTGGTGACCATTCCCGAGGACTCAGTTGCGGCACTCCTCCCGAGATGTGATAATGGCAGACCAGAAATGGCAAACCCATTACACATTCTTGATCCGAGGACCCGATGCTGGGAACTTGCCATAGGATTACCTTTGTTTTGGGGGAATCAGTGGACGACCTCTTTGTTTGGCGATAGTATTGTACCCATCAGGATGAATGTACTATTGCTTCACAAATTGAGAATCTGAAACTGAGGATCCCACGTTTTAGTACCCACATGTGAGAATGGGTGGGTGTTTACAGGTTTGCAGGTAACCGTAACCTTCATCCTACCTGGTACTTTGGTTTTCCTATCAGTGTAGACTTATCAGCCTGGTATTCTGGTTATTCTGGTATTCTCTTCAGAACAGACTTATGAACTTATTTAGTCATCAGCACAACACAATGATTATTCAGATTATATGGAAGCTTTGATCCCATGTCTTATTGCATTCATAACATTGCATTTTCATAATCATTTGCATAACAGGTGTTCGAGGCTTGGTTATTCTTATACTGGTATGGTTTTCTTCGAAATTTCAGATTTAACTGCTCAAGCCACTCGGAAGTTGACCATGGATCTGGTTCAAGCAGAGTTGAGGGAAATGTGAAGCCAAATGGGACAGTTTATGTGGGACATGGGAGCTTTGATTCAAAGCCAGAAAATGTTGAAGGAGGAGGTCCACCAACTGAAGACTCAGATGAGTCTGGTTATGGAAGTTGTGAGAGGTGTGTTAAGCAAATATAATACTCCCATGCCCGAAGTTGCGGCTGGAATTGTCTCTCCTCTACTGTTTAAGGGATCCCTCCCCAAAAGTGAGCAGATTGCCGCTGTGACCGTCCCAGCTGTATCTCAACAACAACAGAATCGTGCTCCACGCCAGCAGCAATTTAGGCCTAAATAGAACCGACATTTTAATACTCCACCAGTGCCATATTCTCAGCTATTCCAGCATCTCCTGCAGTTGCAACTGGTACAGAAAAGGACTTTGGCTCCTCTCTCTAGTACTCCCCCACCGGGTTATGATGCAAGAGCTCACTGTGATTTCCATTCTGGTGCGCCGAGGCATAATGTGGAAATTTGTAAGGCCTTTTAGCATGCCATACAGGATCTGGTCGATTCGAGGGAAATTGAATTCACGCCGGGCGGCATAAGCTTTCATGGTGGTTTCATCCCTACTTCAGAAAAAGAAGTGAATATCCCAGTTTCCCCTCCTGAAGTTGCACCAAGTCAGGGGCATTTCTCGCAACTTGTGGTCTTGGAATCTTCTCATCCTCAACTGTTGTCTGTTCCTAAGCCAAGTTTGAGGATGAAAGCGCCCAAACGAGAGGAAGGTACAAGTAGGTATCGGCAACAGAGCTATCATATGAAGAGTCAACAAAAGTCCAGAAGGCAGGAGAGAAAGTTTGATTCCATTACTGTTCCTTATAGTTATCTGCTTGCTCGTTTACTTCAAGACTCTTTGATCGAGCTAAAGGAAGCTTCTCCTGTCCCGTATCCCCTTCCCCCAAATTATGACAAGAGTGTTAGATGCAAGTACCACTCGGGGACACAGGGGCATACCATTGAAGATTGCAAGGTGTTCAGGAACAAGGTCCAAGATCTCATTGACGTTGGGTTTATCAATTTCACCGGAGACGGTCTGTACGTTAACTGAAGCTTCCCAAGTGAGCAATTGAGACCACAAAGACATCTCCTGAAGCAGTCAGTCCAGTCGGAGCCAAGCCTCCTCAGCAATGGCGAACATCAATTTTCTTTACTGCATTTTCATTTGTAATTCTCATTACTGGTTAATGTTTGCATGTAAAAAACTTGTTTGTTCTTGAATGATGATTTTAATGCAATAAGTGTGTTTTTCTCGAAAAAGTTCATTCGTATTCACTCATTTAATGTTGGTATTCACTGCAATATTAACTGTCTTGTTTAAACTCTTGGAGGGAGGATGATGAGATGAAAATGCACAGTCTTTGGTTGTATGCTTTTGGATAAAACTCTGTTGAGGATGTACAAACATTGTTTCAAATCCCCAAACATCGGAGATATAAGGGAGTGAAACCATTGTCAAACCCTGTTGAGCCTAGAAGTAGGAGTGTCTTTCTGAAAATGAAAAAACCCTTAATCTTAACCTGGGGTAGGGTAGGTGTCAGTTAATTTGACTGAGCGTTCAAATTTCAAAAGGAATGTGCATCTAAGGATTAATTACACCTATGGTTATCCCTCATCAACTAAGGAATGAGGCAGTCACCACCCTTTTCAAACAAGTCAGACAACCAGTGTCACACGATTTGTTCAAAAAAATAGTAGGAAAAAAAGAAGAAGAAAGGAAGCCCGCTAAGTCAAGACTTGAAAACAAGTGACTTAGGCAAGAGTTAGGGCATCCCGCTGCACTTCAAAATCGAAAAAATTCAAAAGGAATAAGTCCAGGAAAAATTAGGGGAAAACAAAAGAACGAAAATCCAAAAATGAGAAGAACAAAAAGAAAAATCCTCGAGGAAAGAACAAGTCGTGTGACCACAGACGCCAAAGGCAAAAAGGGGTGAATGTCACTCTGTAAATCGTGTGGGTTCCTTAACCATCCTCATACCGTTCATAACCTTTTGAAAGGTGAGCGCTTGTGTCGAGTTAGCTGAACGTAGGACTGGAGAACATCAAGGAGAATGGGTGGGTACAAACAAAATTTTGAGCCATAAATCCTTTTTTCTTAAACCACGAACCAGGCCATGTTACAACCCTCAAAAGTCCTAATTGAAACAGGGTTTATTCTGAAGGTGTCACTACAAGAAAAAATAAGATTTACGACACTTGAGTTGCGACAGTTATCACAAAACCGTCCTTATTCCTGGATTGCGACGGTTGTCACGACAGTTAGGGTCAACTGTCGCATATTTTTTGCGACAGTTATCACAAAACCGTCCTTATTTCTGGACTGCGACGGTTGTCACGACAGTTAGGGACTGGACTGCGACGGTTATCACGGCAGTTATCACAAAACCGTCCTTATTATGTTTTTTACTTAACTTTTTTTTTTATACAATAATTTTTTTGATTGAGCAAGAGGGAAAATTTGTTCCTCCCAATTCATAAAAAAAAATTCTTATCGACTCCTCAAATGGAAACTCAATTTACTTTAATATATTATAAATATTTTTTATATAATTGTTTTGATAAATACATTATTATATATATATTTTTCACTTTTTTAAATATAATTTAAATGATAAAATATTTTGAATATTTTTCTTAAAATTTTATTTAACAATTTTTAAAAAAATTCCATTGTTTTAAATAAATATTAAAAAATATTAAACTTATTTTAAAATTATTATAAAATTATTATAAAATTATTAAAATTATTATTTTAAATTTAATAATTCACAAAAACTATTAAAAAAGACTCAATTAAAAATACGCAATTTTTATTTCACATTCTTCAAAATTAAAAAAAACAAAACAAAAAAGAAATGATTTTGTCACGTTCTGAAAAATTGAAAAATTTAGCATAGGTAACGACGGTTAAAACAGTCGTCGCCCCCTGAAATCTTCCACAATGTAGATTTTGTCAAAGAGCACGATAGTGACCTCACCCGTCGTCACCCTAAATCCTTCGCCCGCGCAAACAGAATAACATAACACGCATATTTCAATTTTTCTCTATTCACAACTGGAAAACCACCGCTCTCAACCAGAAAATGCAAAGGCAAAGGTTAGTCAATCAAAACCCTACAACCATTCTTCTTTTTTTACATCTTTTTCACCTTACAACATTCTTTGTCAATCTCTCAATGTGTGGGTATGTGAATCGTGATCTTTCTTTCTCTCCATTACTCTCACTCTGGATATCTACATCTATGTCTATTTATCTATGATGCTGTAACTCTGAGATTTTTTAGTTAAGAATCGAATGGGTATTTTATGCCTTTGATTTTTTCTTAGGTTTACTTCAGGTTTATGCTTTTTGTAGAGTTATGGTTTTTCCTTAGGTTTACTTCATGTTTATGGTTTATGTTTTTTCGTTAGGTATACTTTGATTTTATCGATGAAATTGGTTGTATATAAATATGCAATTAGGGTAGCAATTATTTACCAATCCATACCTAGAAAATAAGGGAGACAATTTCTCCATAAATGATAACAGGGAGATCATAGGATTTCCTAAAAGATACGTAAGGTTGTTTGCTTGATTATGAACCAAACATATGATAATTATGAGTCTTGTTTTTGTGTCTGACATGTAGAAAACGATCGTGGTTTGTTCGATCATAATTTAGCAACCTTATCGATCTCTTTCATAGAATTTCCTGAGTTCTCTAAAGATGTATTTGGTTTTAATATTGCGAATTCGCAATTCTGTTCTATAATGTCTTCTCATCTCGATGATTCGAGCAGGATAGCTAGCTTATTCTTTTTAGATTATGAATACGATCGTCATTTTCCACTCTTCATTCCATATTTTCTTTTCCTTTTGACATTTTTCTACTATAGGCTGGATACTAGATGATTGCAGGTCCTACATGCACACATGCATGTACTAGTAATTTGCTGACTTTTGATATGGATGGTTATTGGCAAGTGGAAGTGTGGAACCATCACTGTCAAGTTCTGCATTATCACTGTCACCTATTGTACTCTCAAATAACCAACAGGAAACATGAGGGAGTAATGTCTAATTTTTCAATCTATCTAAATTTTTGTATGTTTTTTCCTCATTTTGAATGGTGAGAGATTTCATAAGAGAAAATCATACATGAGAGGATTCATTTCTGAAAACTAACAAACCAACTGTTGGTTTTTTCTCATCTAGTTTTATCACTGTTCGTTCACCCGCTATTGGTAGTTTTAGCTCTATCTTTCTGTTGCAATTTGTTCAGTTGTTGCATTGTCATACTTATTCCAGTGTTTATTGTTTTAATTATTTCCTTTTTGTTTTATACTTCCTATTATTAATACTTTGTAGAGAAAATATTTAATAGGTCTTTTTAATTCTCATTCTCATCAAAGTTATTTGAACAAATACTGTTCTTGACAGATAAACAAGAAGCTAAGGAATATTCGAAAGATATATCTTCTTATTGTGGAAGGTAAGAGGTAACTAGATTTAGGTTTTAACTTTAACATTCTTTAACATAAGGCATTTATTTTTCCTAATTGCTATGTCATTCTTTAATTTCATTTTGTACAGAATGAATAGATGTTATGTCGGTATTTTCTGATTGCTATTTTTCTGCTGCTGGTATCAATATCATTACATTGAATTGTATTTTCAAAATAGGACTAACCTGACCATATGTAGTAGCATTACCCGTAGTGTTGGCTAGCTTGCTTAGTATGAAAGACAAACTTCAATATATTCACAGCAACGATTAGCAAGCTTCTTAATAGACTACAGAGGACTAAACACAAATCCACATTAACCAAAGGTTTTAAGGTATCTACTGTCGTACTAGAAAAAGCCAAGTAGTTTGAGACATTTCTAATAGATTCAACTTTAGGCTAACTTGATCTATAATTGAATAAACAGAATTTATTTTGCATTGAACTCAATCCACTACTAGAGTATGCTCAGCTCACTAGCTAGTTATACACTCTGGCATGTCCTTCATCCAAATATGTTATTTCCAGTTCGCCGCGAGCTGTGTCAGGAGCCTTAGCAGGTATCTGCAAATGTACATTATGAATTTATAATGATGACGACAGTGATGATCAATGCAATTATGGTACTAACATTTGAGAGTCTGAATATTCACGAAGCCTGCAATTTTGAAGGTATCGAACTTCACAGCCACTTTCCTTGTATCCAAAGGTGTTAAATCTGCTGTCACCTACACAGTGTTGATTCATTTGCATATGTAAATATTAGAGTAAGAACGCATAAATGGTGAGAACTTATCTCAATTTCACTTAGAGTAACCTGGTTGAAGAATGGTCGAGATTCCATGTTTTAGGCTCGAAAAGTATCCACATTGATTGCTTGATAATTTGTAACTGATCTCAAAAACTTTGGTCTCTGCTATTACAATATATAAAATGTTTTGGATGAAGATCATGGCATGGAGCTGGCTCAGAATAAAAGCAAATCAAATTGAGGATGATATAGCCATGTGAAGCGAGTGGATCGGCTTCTGTATCATTCAGCAGTTATGATTATGTCGACAGTCTGGCAGAGTCTGTATTTGGTTGTGGTGTGATTAGTGTTTTTTGAGCAGGCAGGGTGTTATCTGTTAAGTTTTGGAGCTCGCCTCTGTTGTTTTGTGTCTTGGAGTATTACCTTGTGATCGAAGAGAGTAAAGCGTCTTTTCTTTGTTGCTGGTGTTTCTGCAGTTGTTTGGTTCGGGTGAATGTTTCTCTTCAATTGGTGTTGATTTGTTCTAACTTTTAGTGCTGTGTGAATTTAGATTTTGGGTGAATCAATTCTCATCTCTATAGTGTAGTTGTGAGGTGGTTCAGTTGTTTGAAGGTCTGTATTTTGCTGCTATTGCACTCTTCGTTTTGGGAGTATGGGAATGCATGGGAATGCTTACCAAGTCTAGCAGTAATAAAGGCTAAGTACGGGTTGAATATTCTGCCTAATTTGTGATTTTATAATTAGTTAAGGCAAAAGAAAATGGTATAATCAGTGTTCTGAACTTTTAGAATATCTAAATTTCTTACGAATCATTTCTACGAAGGTGGGGTTCACAAATGAGTGGTACATCATTTAACGAGAACAAATCTAAATTTGGTCGTGGAGCTAACATATTGTTAACATGGCATCTGTAAAACTTGAAGTGTTATTGAAGTAGTATTCCCATTTTCTTGTTTTTCTTAACAATGTAACAGGTGTTCAATTTTAGCACTGGAAGGATAATCAACAAGGTCGTATTTGACGCTGAATTTACCGCCATGGACCACAATCATACTAGTCACTCATATTTTGTGGAGATACACAGGTGTACTGCTCTATACATGCACGACTATATCGTAATCATTAAGTTTATCTCATTTTGTTTACTTACTGGATTCAATACGTAGGGATGTATATACTCTATAAATATGAACTCCCACACAGGTATATTATCCCGCTCTCATCGTCATCGAAGTAGCGGAAAACACAGATCTCCGGTCACAACAGTGCAATATAGGAGTTTCTCTCTGCTGGCTCGAGGACCTGTGTTGTTGACTTGTACTCAGGATGGAAATCTGTCTTACTTCAGGTTCAAAAACAATTAGCCATTACTCCCATTTGCATTCTCTTGTCCTAATTGAGCCCTTATGTTTCTTTGGAGAACTAAATTTAGCATATTGCAGTGTGGCTTTAGAGATAAAAGGTTATTTAAATCTTCGTTGCTCGCTCAAGTTAACTCGTCGGATACATAAAATTCAAGCTTCTTTCTGCCCCCTTCTTTCTCTTGAAAAAGGAGAATTCATTGGTATGTTGATATCTCGATATCATTGAAAGCCACCGCATAGTTTTTCTGAAATTTCTTTGACTACACGGACATCACTGTTGCTCTATGTCTAACTTTCCTCTGTTATACGCAGTTGCCGGAAGTGAGGACTCAAACGTCTATTTCTACGATCTTACAAAGCCAAAACATATACGTGTAAACAAGTTATCAAAGGTAAAGCTACTATTGTTACAACGAAATACAAAATGATAAGAATTTTCATGATGTAGGCTCATCGTTTTCCTGTGATGGGGATCGCTTGGAACCACGGAGAAAACTTTCTGGCTTCATCTGATTTTTAAGGAATAGTAATTGTTTGGAAGAGAGAAAGAACAAATCAGAACAAGAATTCTGTATACAAATTCTGAGAGGTATATTTTGTTTTGACAAAGCTCACATTGTAATTTTATGCTATCAAAGAATAAGGCTATGTGTAAAGCAGTCATGCAAATCCATTGTAGTTTGGCTGGTCAATAAGTGGAATTTCTGATTTTGTTTTAAATAAAATATGGCTTGGTGTCTGTGTCATGTTTTCTCTAACATATTTGCTTACAATGCTTTATTTGCTTTATAAACCAAAATCAGATTTAGCTTTATAAACCATAATTCGCTTTATAAACCAGAAACTTAAATCTAAAGTTGTGTTAACAAAATCAGATTTAGCTGAACCAGTGGATCCAAACCAGGAAAATGTCTTAGAAGGTTCTAGAGAAAAGCTAGACACAATTGTCTTCAAGCAGCTGATACCTCAAAAGAAGACGACACGAAGTCAACTGATATTGGAGAATTAATGTATGTCCCTTTATATATGTGTTCAGTAGTATAGTGAAAGTAGTTTAGACAACTTTTCTGATAATGTTGCTTTGGTACTTTTATATAGTTTCAATTTGGGCATACAAGTCTTCTGTTTTTTTTTTAAAGAAGTCTTCTGGTTTCACAATGCCGAGACAATGGACATTCTAAATTAAAGCTTATGATGGCTTGTGAAAAGTTCAAAATCTTAATTGTTTTAAGTAGGATTTTTTATATTTCTTGTTGGGAATCATTTGGCGTGGAGAGCCTTGAGCTTATACTTTCTCTTTAACTGATTTAGATCTTTCATATGCAGACCAGCAACTCGTTTATTAAAGAAAAAAAAGCTCAAGATTAACTTGCATAGACCACTCGGGAGTCGAGTTGTATTCGATGATGAAGGCAACACACTTCCTCCACTAGCCAGGATTATGGATGTAATTGTAATATGATAAGCTTTTAACATATAAAGTGACATGATGCTTGTATAAATGTAATATGATATATATATTTAGTTGAATGAAGAATATATGTGTGATTTTCAGCCCCATTCTGTTCATATTTCTAAAATTTTTTTTTTTTAATTTTAAAAATAAATTACCTGCGGATTTACTTGTGGAAAGTAAATTTGCTACGGATTTACTTGCAGGTCTACCTGTGGAACAGAAATTGCGACAATTGGAACCGTCGTAATCACAAATAAAAACAAAAATCAAATGTAAAGTTACGGCGGTTGTAACCGTCGCAATATTCATATTACGTCAGTTCTGTACCCGTCGTGATAGATAACGACGGTTGGTATGACGGTTTTGACAACCGACACGATACGGCCTCGCGACGCACGTTTCTGCGACAGGGTTGCAACCGTCGTGACATGAAAATTACGGCGGTTTTAACCGTCGTAACCTGCCAAAATAACCATCGCAATCTGCCAATTTTCTTGTAGTGTGTACTTCAATGAGATGGCGTTCCTGACTCCCATGAGTCGTGCTAAAAGACCTTTGTTGGTATTGCATGTGCATGCTATTTTCCATTTAAAAATTATGTGTCGCACCTTAACCAGTGACTCGTTTACAGGGGTTTGCGATATCTTTTCGAAAAAAAACTTCGAGATTAATATACGTGTTGCATTATAACTCTAATTCTTGGAATAAATATTTTCTACTCACTTACATGTACTTGACACCAGTAAGGCTTACACAGTGAACATGAGTAGAGAATTTTGATCCCGCCAAAGTGAGATGCTTGAAAACTCCGAGGGATGAGAGTGACAAGGGACATGTTACCAAGTGATTCTGTCGGGTGTGTGCTTTCACGGCAATTCGTGCTAAGAAGTTGCCAACCCGGGGCAGTTACATTGTGAAATATCTCTGTAGTTCGGTTAACCTAGGCAAATTGTGTTTAGAATCTGGGGAAATCAAGTCGAGATTCAACAAATCTCTCGAAAGTCAGCTAGTCAGAGTTATTCCTTCACAGATCAACCAGACAGGGACATAAATCATTTCAAGGCTGGGGCAGGCCACCCCAAAAGTACAAAAGCACCTGAAGACATGTCTATTTAGAGGTTCCTTTATGGGTTTCTGCTTCATCGGGACACCTCTTTTTACCATATCACATCTGCAAGGCCCATGTTGATAGCTGACACGCGACGTCCCCAGTAGAGTTTCTCTCCTCGGCAGATATGGCTGAAGTTTTATCACTCAGCAGAGCATTATGAAGATTGTGAATCATTCTCCCTAGCAATAATTCAGGGGTTCGCTCTCCCCTATCTAGCTTGGCGAAGTTTACTGCTCTTCAGCAAGAGTTTATATTCCTGTACAGAGTGTTGGGTTTATGCTTCCCTATTTTGCGGAAAAGTTGTTTTCGTCACCCCAACGGAGTAAGGGTAGAAGGTAGATTCCCAACAGAGGACCAAGTCTGATCTTGGCCCCTAGCATAGTTGATATCGTCAACTATTGATCCCCAAGCAGATTTTTGAGTGGTGGTTAGCTTTTCCCAGCAAGTCAAAGGTTGATTGTCATTGGCATTTTTCTTCAGAAGATTCCTGGGATGTTTCCTCCAGCAGAAGTTTGTTATTCATACTTTCCTGCAGAATGGAGGCTTGGTCGGGATCTCGAGCAGTTATGACCTTGAAGGCGGTTCAGTTTGTTATCCCCAGTGGAGTTGGCCTCGTTTCTCCAGCATTTATTTTGCTGGAGTGCTCCTGTTGCATATCATAAACATCATAGCATAATTATTACCACTCATATCATTCGCAAAACATTGCATGAAGCCTTGTAAAGCCAAACAGAAATCCATAGCCCAACCTTGTTCGGCACCCTCCATCCACAACCCACTTTGCTGGCATCTTTCAAAAACTTGAAGCCCTATCACTATTGGCGTCCCCTTTAAAACCAAAAGTCCAATCCCTATTGGCACTTCATTCAAAGTCCAATCCCTATTGGCACTTCATTCAAAATCCAATCCCCATTGGTACCTAGAAAGATTTCGCCTTTGAGAAAAACAATCACCATCAGGTTTCACCTATCCTTGCCAGCAAAGTCCAATTATACTTGGCACATTCTTCTTCCCTGGTAGCCCGAGCATACGTCGGCATTTTGCATATAGAAATCATTGCATCCTCAAATCGCGTAGCATTTCCATTTGATGTGGATCATTACGCCATAGAAAGAAAATTCAAACATATGCATTTGAAGCATAAGTCGGGTTTGATATCTATTACCAGTATCTTTCCCCAGTAGAAAGAGATGTAATTCAAGAGATGTTGTTTGACATTACACCGCGACCGGTGGGTCTTTCTTACTGTTGTTCCTTCTGGTACTCCCCTGCAGAGTTGTCTGTGTAGACTTCTCTTCCCCCAGCGGAGTCATCTTCTTTTCAGGTCTTAGGTCCGTTGATTCTACTTCCTGTGCATTTATGGCTGTTATCCCAACTTTTGGTTGGTCTTCCCTTTTTTTATTCCAACTTTTGGTTGGTATTCCTTATTTCCAACTTTTGGTTGGTACCCTTCGTTTATCCCAACTTTTGGTTGGTCTTGCTTATTGTGAGTGCGCCTTTGGTCGGCATCCTCGTTATCCCAACTTTTGGTTGGTCTCCCCTTCTTTTATTCCAACTTTTGGTTGGTGTTCCCTTTGTTATTCCAACTTTTGGTTGGTATTCTCCTCCTTATCCCAACTATTGGTTGGTCCCCTTTGTTGTATTCCAACTCTTGGTTGGTATTCTTTGTGGTGAGTTCGCCTTTGGTCGGCGTCCTCGTTATTCCAACTTTTGGTTGGTACCTTTTGTTTGGTATTTCCAACTATTGGTTGGTATTCCTTGTTTATCCCAACTTTTGGTTGGTCTTGCTTATTGTGAGTGCGCCTTTGGTCGGCGTCCTCGTTATCCCAACTTTTAGTTGGTCTTCCCTTCTTTTATTCCAACTTTTGGTTGGTATTCCATGTTTCCAAATTTTGGTTGGTATTCCTCGTTTATCCCAACTTTTGGTTGGTCTTGCTTTGTTGTGAGTGCGCCTTTGGTCGGCGTCCTCGTTATCCCAACTTTTGGTTGGTCTCCCCTTCTTTTATTCCAACTTTTGGTTGGTGTTCCTTATTTCCAACTTTTGGTTGGTATTCCTCGTTTATCCCAACTTTTGGTTGGTCTTGCTTATTGTGAGTGCGCCTTTGGTCGGCGTCCTCGTTATTCCAACTTTTGGTTGGTACCCTTCGTTTATCCCAACTTTTGGTTGGTCTTGCTTATTGTGAGTGCGCCTTTGGTCGGCGTCCTGGTTATCCCAACTTTTGGTTGGTCTTCCCTTCTTTTATTCCAACTTTTGGTTGGTGTTCCTTGTTTCCAACTTTTGGTTAGTATTCCTCGTTTATTCCAGCTTTTGGTTGGTCTTGCTTATTATGAGTGCGCCTTCGGTCGGTGTCCTCGTTATTCCAACTCTTGGTTATTATTCTTTGTTGTGAGTGCGCCTTCGGTCGGCGTCCTCCTTATCCCAACTTTTGGTTGGTATCCTTTGCTTCATTCCAACTATTGGTTGGTATTCCCTTCGTTATTCCAACTTTTGGTTGGTATTCTCCTCCTTATCCTAACTTTTGGTTGGTCCCCTTTGTTGTATTCCAACTCTTGGTTGGTATTCTTTGTTGTGAGTTCGCCTTTAGTCGGCGTCCTCGTTATTCCAACTTTTGGTTGGTACCCTTTGTTTGTTAGTCCAACTTTTGGTTGGTCTCCGTTTGTTATCCCAACTATTGGTTGGTACACTTTCCCTTATCCCAACCTTTGGGTGATATTCTCTTTGTTATCCCAAATTTTGGTTGGTATCAATTGCTTTTGAGTCCACCTTCGGTTGGCGAGCACTTTATTTTGTATCTCCCCACAGGTTGCAAATTTCCAGGTTATTTTGGTATTCAAACCCCGCGTATCCCGATTGTCTGAAAGCCGTCGCTATCATACCCTCGGATCCACGGAGTTTGAATAGGGGCAGCTGTAACACCTCAAAATTTGCCCCCTTGTTGTTGCCTAGCTTATGTTTCATTGCATTACATTTTAGACCTCATTTCATCTCATATAACATGCATGTTGCATAAGGGTATGTGATAAGTGAATTGCAGAGCATGGACTATCCCAAGCCCTGGAGCAAGAGCCAAGGGTCTCCCAATAAGTCTCAAGGGTCTCTTACATCTCACATGATCTCAATTGATCCCACAAGTCATTGGAAGATGGGAATTCATCAAGAAGATTGGACAGTGCATCATCTCCTATCAAATAGTCCAAATTAGGGTTTTGGATTCAAGTGCTCTCCTGATGAAGTTTTGGACCAAACTTGATCTCAATGTTTTCTACATGATGTCAAGTATCTAAGGATGAAATATTGGCCATTGGTTCATTTCAGAAGAGGTTCAATTGGTCAGTTGCTTGAGAATCAAGAAATTGGGGAAAAAGTCAACTGTGCAGTGAAAAAAGTCAACTCCTGACTTTTCAAGGTCAAATTCATGAAATTCAAGTCACATATGTTCATTGTACAAGATTTGATCAAGAAATGATGAAGGAATCATGAAAAATCAAGAAATGTACAAAGTTTCCATTTTTGGAAACTTAGGGTTTCCAAAAATGGCAAGTTTGGACCATTTTGAACCACACTTTGAGGCTTCATTTCTTCAAGATAAAGGCTTCAAACTTCAGGCCCAAGTTGAGCCAATTAAAGTTCACACTCTAAGCTTCAAATCCATATAAATAACTCTTCCATTTGATCAAAATTGAGGGAGTTATGATCAACCAAAGTTTGGTAAAATCAAGGCAAAAAACTAAGTCATGGCAAGGCAAGCTCAGGCCTCCAGGCCATAATTTCATCAAACACTTGGTGTGCCAAATGTCAAGCCATTTTTCTCATTGAAGGAAGCTTCAAATGAAAAAATGTTGAACATAAAAGTTGTTCCCCTCAATGTCCTCTTCAACTTTGATGTTGCACATTTTTTCATTTAAGCAAGTTATGAAGGAGATATTAGGGTTCAAACATGGGTGCTCTACACTAAAATGTCATGCGCCATGCTGCCATGCCTGCCTTACCTTGCCACGCCCCTGAATGTAGTTTGGTTCCCTTTGTTTCAAGTCAATTTTTAAGAGTGATAAAAGCTTCAATTCATTTTCATTTCAACACCAATCTTGTTCTATGTCATGTCCTCAATCCATTGCATCCTAAACCATGTCATTCCATCCACTAACATGAGAGAATTCCATCCATGAACTTCCATACTTTCATGCTGCCAAGAATGTTGTAACATAGCAATGTACTTCACACCAGCCACACATACATTCCTACATCAGCCATCCTTTCTTCTTTTGAACCAACATAATCACATGCCACATACCATGCTTGTCATCCATCATACATGAAAGACGAAAGTGGGAAAACTTGCTCACTAAGTTTCTGCAGCAACACATAACATCATTACCATCATCATCTTTCACCATTCTCTATTAACCTCACCATGGCATCATGAACCTCTCCACACCATAACAACCTCACCAACTCGCCTCTAACTAACTTGATTCAGTTAGTTAGAGTGAACTCATTTAACCCAGCTCCAACTCACTTAATTAACTCAATTAACCACACCAGTTAAATCTTAACCCCAACTATATATTCAAACTCACTCAGAATTGAACAATAAGACTTCATTTTCTTACTCTCACTCAAAAACACTCTCAAGTTTTCTCTCTAAACTCTCTCTCTCTGCACGAATTCATCAAGATTCTTTCTCAATCTTCATCATCAAGATACTGAAGCTTTGAAGCATGAAAGATTAAAAGCATATTCAAGTTCTGAACCTCCATTTTCTCTTCCTTTCCAAGATTCAACAACATTTATTTTGCTCAAAATTGAAGTTATAGAAGTTCAAGATCTCACAAGATTCTCTGAATTTCTTACAACTCAATCTTCTCCAAATTCCAGGTTCAACATTTGTCAACTTTTTCTTGCATTTAATCACTAATTTTATCGTGTTTTTTCTATTTATTGAAGCTTATTAGAAGCAATGTAATATCTCCGGCTAGTGATAGGCTCATTAGGAGCGTAATTGTGAAACTTAGGGCAAAATGTTTGTGTTCTGTTCTTGCTGTGCGTGCATTGTTGGTAATTCTAAGCTTGGATTCATGATGTACGTGACTTCCTCTTTTGATTGGTACCATTTTTACACGTTTCTGGAAGATTCGAAGGTTGCAGGTGGTGGCGCTTCGCCGGAGAAGACGACCGGAGGTCCTTCTCCGGCCGATGGACATTTTCAGCTAGGGTTTAGAACTTTATATTAGGACCGTCCGATCAGTTTCATCCAACGCCTATCAATTTGCCAACACATTAATGAATGTGTGGTCTCTCACGTGCATTTTTTTTAACCTGAGTGACCTCTATGTGTGTGCGTGCATGCTACTTATTGTGGACTTTATCTCTGATTCGCTTGATGTGTGTACTTGCTTGATAATCTTGCATTGACTTGATCCAACGCTTGTTATTGAGTCAACTATTGACTGAGGGTCTACTATAATTCTGTGTGCTACACACGTTTTGGAATGGATTGAATAATTGATATTCACACCCTTCTTTTATTGAGCCCAAACATATTTGAACTGAGTTTTTGCTATATCTGCACCCCCTACTTATTTTACCTTCATTTTAAATTTCTTTTTTTATATAGTTTTCATTTCACTTCATTAAAAATACTAAAACGCATTGAAAAATTCTAAATAAATTCACGTAACACCTTTACATATTTAATTAATTTTCTACAATTTTTAATTCTGGTTTTATTAAATTTTGAGCATATTTCCACAATTTCTTTTCAATTTCTTTTTCATTTGAACCTTTCTTTGACACTTGAACTTGTGCATTTTATTTCTCCCATATCATACAACATTTTTGACTCATTCTTTTTGTATTACTTAGATTACATATTAAAGTATATAATAAAATTTTATTTTTATTTTTAAAGTCATTTTATCATGTGTTTAGGAGTTCTTATTTGAGCATTTTTGTGGTGTGTTTCAATGTGTTTTCATGAGGCCTTTTGAGGCACTTTTCTTTTGATTTTTGCCATGAGTTTTTTATACATGTTTTTGCTTCTGACTTGGATTGTTTAGGATCCATTTTTACAATTTTCTCATGTGCTTTGATATTTGTTTGATGCCTTGCATTTGAAGTTACATGTATGCACATTCTTCTACTTCATTCTCATATGATTTTGTTGAGGCACTTGTGCCACCTCTTATGTTTACTTTGTATGATATTATAGATCATCTTGAACCATGATTATAGGTCATTTGTTTTCATTCTTTGTCATTTGTACATAATTGTTCTAAATGTCATTCTTACATGAATATTTTTGTCCGAATTTTTGCATCTTCTTTTCTTAAGCTCTACATGTTTCATGTGTGCATTTTGTATGACTTTTCATTCATCCCATTTGTATATAATCAATGGTATGCCACTACTCATATGCATTCATTAATCATTTCACATGTTATGCACTTTTGGTATGTCGCTTTGTGCATCTAATTGGAAATTGTTTCTTTCTTTCTTATCTCTTCTTCATCTTATTTCTCTTACTTGTATCATTACATCCATGACTTGTGTGATGATTCATATGCATTAGAAGACATTTTCAAATGGTATATGGTTCTGAATTTGATCTTTTGTGAAGCATTATTGCATGATCACATTGCATATTCACTCATTCTTAATCTTTTACTTCCATAGTGCACTTCTTTGATGTTTAAGACTTTGCTTGTTCATAGTTTGTGTGTGTTTAATATATTAACATTAGAGAACATCCTTAGAGCATAGGTTCTGACCTTGTATGATTTTCAAATATTAGGATCTTTATCCATTAATTCTTAATTTGTTTGATCATTATTTGGTATTCTTTCCTTATTCCACTACTTGTGAATAGTTTTTGAACTAACCTTTTCATGTAGGTGTTAATGGTAAGTAAGTGTGTGAATATGTTTCCACATACACTTCTTTCTTTCATCTTCTCTTATCTCTTTTAATCATTCAACTTGTGATCATGATAAGCATTTATATGCTTTCCTTGAATAACTTCTTTCTTCCCCCTTTTGAGTTATAACTCATCTTCTACTTTAGAAGTGAGTTGTTTAATTCACTCTTCTTCTCCTTTCTCTTAGGATTAGGTTTCTTAAACCACATTAACCATAGGAACATCCATGTATGATAACTTTAGGGTTTGAGTCTTAGTCTCCCTCATTATATTTTACCTTTCTCAACCTTTTGAGTCTCTCTTCTTCTCATCTCTAAACAAAAATAAAAAACACTTAACAAAAGGCATAACATATATTGCATTTGAGTCGTTCATGTGAGAATAAGATAGTGAGGGGTCTTCTCTCATTTTCTTAGAATGTTTAGCGTACGTCCCGTCTTAGGTCGATATGCGAGGCATTCGATCCTACATGAGAGACTTAAATACAATGCGTGTTACAAAACACAAAAATAATCAAAACACTTCTTTCTTAAAAGACAAAAACAAACAAACGAATTCTCTTCTCATCTCCTTCATTCTATTTCTTAAGGACTCGTCATGTCCGTTCTACCGCAAATAGGTAACGCCTAAGTCTCCATACAGCGAGCTGCAACACCTAACTGCTGGGACACAGACTCTGACATTTCCATTAAAAAACACGAACAAAGTAGCCCTGGCTGAGGGGAACTACGTTGCTTTGATTCTCATGTTCCCGATGAGATACGTAGGCAGTGGGGTAGGGCCCATTCGAGCACTTCTTTTATTTTCCCTACATTTGCTTCTTGTTCTCTCTCCTTTCTTTTTTCCCCCTTCCTTTCTACCTTTCTTTTCCGGTTCTCTAGTAGTGGAGCTCCAGTCGACGAAACCCTTTGATCGAGACAACAAGCGTGGATCCCATCGAGTACGATGAACACGTGGGGTGCTAACACCTTCCCTTCGCATAACCGACTTCCTTACCCGTTTCTCTTGGTCGTGAGACCATGCTTTTCCTTTCCCCCAGGTTTATGCAATGTTTCCTTTCCCTCCCTTGGGATAAATACACATTGCTGGCGACTCTGTTTTCATGCCACTTTCGTGTTTGTACTTGGATGAAAATCCCGGGAGCGACACATAGCCTTACCTTTAATCAATCTCTTTATAAGAACTGATTTCCTCTTTTAACCAACCTATTAGACCTATCACTCAACTAAAACAATCTCGGGCTTCGTACGAGATACAAAGAGACTCTCTTGTTGAGTCAAAACCTTTTAGCCTCCATCTCGGGCTTCGTACGAGATACAAAAAGACTCTCTTGTTGTGTCAAACCTTTTAGCCTCTATCTCGGGCTTCGTACGAGATACAAATCACTCTCTTAGTGAGTATAAAAGACTCTCTTATTGAGTCAAACCCTTTTAGCCTCCGTCTTGGGCTTCGTACAAGACACATACAAAAAACACCCTCTTGTTGGGCCAATAGCCTCCTCTTAGGCTTTGTACAAGAAAAACCCCGGTTGAGTCAATCAACCTTTTTAGCATCAAAACTATGCCTCGTTCATAGGATACAACCATCAACAACTCATTTCATCTAATCGCTATAAGCGGAAAGCCTCTGGATTATTTACATCCACGCCAGTGTCCCTCTTTTAGCATGAGAAATTCCTAAAGAAAGATGGCATTTCTCTACACTGAGTTAAAGTCTTCTCCTCCAGGTTAAAACCCCCTATAAAGGAAATTATGGCATTGCTAGGATTCACATATCCCGGTTAAAGTAATCCTCCTTTATAGTCAGTCACCCAACAGTTGTGACACACAAACCCCCTTTAGAGATGACAAATTCTCTCTAAAGACAACACCTTTTCAGCTTCACATCTTGGGCTTCGAACAAGATATAAATAGACCCTTGAGCTTCACATCTTGGGCTTTGAACAAGATATAAACCACCTTTAGCTTCACATCTTGGGCTTTAAACAAGACACCAAAACACCATTTCCTCCCATAGAATAGGAGGAACTACGATCGCTCTGATTTCCCTGTTTCGGTAAACGGGAATACGTAGGCATAAGATTGAAAGAAAAATCTTAGCGAGCACACCACATCAAAAAACCTCAGGTCACAAATCCTCACATATCCACCAAAATATCCGAGTCCGTATTCCCTACCAAAAGTCTAAATTCAACCAAAATAACCTAAGAGAGCCCCCCCATATTGATCGCATCTGTAAACCAACAGTTTTGACTGTTTGACCTTAGTTTGCAAAGCAGGGTTAGTTGGAGACATCTATTTCCCTTCGTTCATCAGCTTCAATAGGACAAAAAAATGAATTGACCTGTAATAACCCAGAGCGGTAGTGCTTAAGAACCACGTCCAAAATCGCTCGCTACAGAAAAATGGCGCCCACCGTGGGGCCGATTCTTTCATTTCTTAAGGTGAAAACCTTGGACAAATATTTTTCATGGCGGTGGCCACCACAGAAAAATGGCACCCACCATGGGGCTCTCTTTTTTATCTCTCAGGTAGAAACCGAAGAATGATGACTTCACTAGGGACTTCACTGGGATAGGACCTTCTTGACTTCACTAGGATCTTAGGTCAAAACCTTTAAAGTTGGGAAGGTACCACAGAATGGCGACTCCGCCGGGGAACCATTTTTGTCAGGAACATAGGATTCATAGCTCTTTAAAGTCTAGGACTTTAGGACAAATATATATACTATTTTTTCTAATTGATATCTGTGTTTACTTTTCTGCTAATGGGAATGCGTGTGATGCCACATGTGGAAAGATTGAGTATACACCTAGGAAAAACCTCTTTTAGTACTGCGGAAACTATTGGAAATGGTTGTCACGCGATATTACCCTCTTCTGATGGTTCTTCGAAAAACATTACCTAGCACGGTTCCCGGCCCGCTGGTGTTTTCTCGACAAGACTTGATGATGTTGAGAGACTGGTACAAAAATCACGAGTATAAACCTTTGGGGGGTGGGGTGGGTAGAGCCTTGACTTTATGACACTGACCCTTTGACCCCATGTTTTTTCTATGTTTTTGTGTGCTGCATTCATGCATTCATCTAAAAAACATTACATTAAAGAAATTTTTTTCTTCTAGTCTCTATTTTTCAAATTAAACTAAGACAATGATTGCAAATGTCAGAGAAAAAGATTGCGCTCATGGACTTCGGTAGAAGGAGAACTCATAAGTAAACCTTCAGGGTTCCAAAACTAGAGGATTTGAGAGGATTAGCGAGGATGATCACTAACCCTGAAGCTTTCAGAGCCAAGTACGGGGGTCTGCTACCTCTGTTAAGAATCCATGTGATTGAAGGAATCATGGAAGTACTCATTCAGTTTTACGATCCGGTCTATCACTGTTTCACATTCCCGGATTACCAGCTCGCACCAACACTAGAGGAGTATTCCCACCTAATCGATCTACACATTACTGATCGAGCTCCATTTTCTAGACTGGAAGAAATTCCAAAGGATCAGACCCTTGCAAGAGCAATCTATTTGGATGAGTCAGAAATCAAGACTCACATGACCACCAAGGGTGGGCTCCCAGGTTTGCCAGCCCAGTTCCTGACAAAGAAGGCTCTGTACTTTGCTAGTATAGGGAACATGACTGCTTTTGAAAGCATCTTTGTCTTACCCATTTACGGGTTATTTCTGTTTCCCAACATTAATAGCTTCGTCGATATCAACGCCATTAAGGTTTTTCTCATTGGAAACCCTGTGCCAACTTTGCTCGCGGACGCGTATCATTCTGTACACTTAGGAAATTTGTACAGCGGAGGGATGATCACATGCTGTGTACCCCTGCAATACAAATGGTTTATCTACCATTTACTCAAGTCTACTGCGTTTTGGGATCATAAGAATGCCTTACGTTGGTCGCAGAAAATCATGTCTCTTACTAACTCTGATATAGATTGGTGCAATAGGATTTATGACGGGATCAGGATCATTGACCGTTGTGGAAACTTCCCCAATGTACCCCTCATAGGAACTAAGGGAGGAATCAACTACCATCCAGTATTGGTTCGTCGTCAATTTGGATACCCGATGAGGCATGTCCCGCGTAATGCTCATCTGGAAGGTCTTTTCTTCAAAGAAGGAGAAAATGACAGGGCACTAAAGATGGAAATAGTGCACGCTAGGAAATGTGTTCATAAGAAAGGATGAGAGTCTCTAGGAAAACTGAATTGTGTCTCGGTTGAGCCTTATCTCCACTGGGTACAAACTGGAGCTCTTAAGCTAAAGATGCCTTATCCTCGTCACGGAGTTCTTCCGCCGAGGGCATCTGTCATGTACTTCATGACTGAAACGGAAAAACTTCAGGTTACTCTCAACAAAGTTCAAGAGGAGAGGAGGTCTTGGAAGAACAAATACCGCACCCTCAATGTAGAGTGTACCAAAATACAGCGACTGCTGAAAGATAAGGATGCTCTAATTAAGATTTTAGAGCAACATGCTGTAGAAAATCAGGATGACTAAAGGAATTTGCTCGTTCCTTTCACTTGGCAAAGGAATGACAACCCGACAACGGCCCAAGAGCCCCGGTCAAAGAAAAGGAAAGTACCAGAATCAGCACCCGGTTTCTCCCCAGAGAGGACTCGGGACCCCTTAGCTTAGGTTTCTGTTTCCGCACCTTGTAATCTACTGTATTTCTATTTTCGCAATCCTTTGAATTCAATAAAATGGGGTTTCGCCACTGTTTGATATTTACAATCTAATTGTCGAAGTTTATTTTGATTAAACAAAAAAAAAATTAATATTATCATTGCATTCATCATTCTCACGTCACGTATTCTTCTTACCTACGAATCTCACGTTTGTGTCTCGATTCTAGAGTCAAACTGTCTCATTCATACAATACTCGGGCCAGTCGTCAGAAAAAGATGGATGATCTCGAGGAAGAGAACATAGAGTTGAGAGAAGAGATCGACGCTCTAAGAGAGGATATGAGAAAGCTTCATAACGGCATGCAAGCCATGGCAGAAGCTTAGCTGCAAAGGACTGTGATCTCAGAGATCACCTCAACGCCCATAGTGGAGAAGTCTGGTCCAAGGTACAAAATGCCAAAAGATCGTCCCTGGGGCATGCCACTTAACTATATCCCGAAAGGATATGTTCCGCCGATCAATGAGGATCAGGGAACCGCAGCAGGAACCGCTGGGCCTAAAGGTTACAAACTTTGGGAAAGTGAAGATGCCAGGGGCATGACAGCAACTCCTGAAGGTTATAAACTTCGGGAGACACCGAGAGTCTCGGCCATAATGACTATACCACTGCCCGTGGTACACACTGTCCCGGAAGGATAGATTCTACAGATACCTTCTGGTGGAAACGACAACATGTTCGAAAGAATGAATGAGTTCTAGGAACAGTTCCTGGGAATGCAGAAAGAACTACAGGCCCTTCGCGGTCAGGATTTATTTGGAAAGGATGCCACAAACCTCTGTTTGGTCCCCAATGTGAAAGTCCCGCACAAATTCCAGGTGCCCGACTTTGAAAAGTACAAGGGTAACTCTTGCCCTCAGAGTCACTTGGTGATGTACGCTCGACGAATGTCAGCTCAGACAGAGAATCAGGATTTACTGATTCACTACTTTTAGGATAGTTTAACCGGTGCCGCCCTAAAATGGCACATGGGTTTAAACCGTGCTACGATTAGCACTTTCAGAGATCTTGGCACTGCCTTCGTCCAACAATATAAATACAATCTGGACATGGCACTCAACAGAGATCAACTCAGATCAATGTCACAAAAGGACAAAGAAACCTTTAAGGAATACGCCCAGAGATGGCGTGAAATTGCCGCTCAAATTTGCCCACCTCTTGAGGAAAAAGAGATGACAAAGATCTTCTTAAAGACCTTAAGCTCATTTTATTACGACAGAATGGTTGCCAGTGCGCCCAGTGACTTCACCGAGATGGTCGGTATGGGAGTTTGTCTTGAGGAAGCCGTCCGAGAAGGACGTCTAGTCAAAGACACTGGATCATCAAGTAGTACAAAGCGATACGGTAGTGCTCTCCCTAAGAAAAAAAAGAAAGATATTGGGAATATCTCTCTCGGAAAGCAAAGGCAACGTTATCGGCCAGTAGCAGTTGTGAGTCCTGCTATCAATCCTGCGCCTATTTCTATGTATCAACCTCAGGTTGCACAGAGCCAACCTAATCAACAAAGGACTCAACAGCCTCTTCACCAGGCTCGTCCTCCATACAATAACAACTGTACAATGCGGCCACTAGGATTTGATCCTATACCCGTATTGTACGCAGAACTATTTCCGTTACTTCTGGCTAAGGGGCATGTCCAGACTAAGTCCCTTCTTACAGTACTAGAAAATCTGCCTTTTTGGTTTAAGGTGGATCAGACTTGCCCTTACCTTCAAGGAGGACCAGGGCATAACATAAAGAACTGTCTCAATTTCAAATCCGACGTGCAAAAGCTTGTTAGGAGCGGGGTCTTATCTTTCAAGGATACAAATCCTAATGTTCTCACAAACCCGTTGCCTCAACACGAGAAAGCTACAGTCAATTTGATAGAGGGAGAGACTAACAACGTCTATCAAATTCATGATGTACTCTTGTTAAGGACCAATTTGGTCAAGATGCATTCTAGACAGAGTGGATATGGCCATGTGCCACCTCATAACTATCACCAGTGTGATATCTGCTCTAAAAGCAATTAAGGATGTTTTGTGGTGCAATCAGCTCTACAGGAACAGATGGATCTCGGATGGATCCAAGAACACCGAGTTCGTGGAGTTAACATGGTTTACACGAATTCTAACGTCATTCAGAACCACGACGTCCGTGCAATGAATGTCAACTTGGTGGCGATGCACTCTAGGCAAAGCCAGTATCATAATCTGCCGCGGCACGATTACAGTTCCTGTCTAACATGCTCGGTAAACAAACAGGGATGCTCTTTTGTACAAGAGGCCCTCCAGCATCAGATGGATCCAGGACTACCATGATGGGAATCCCTATCAGATCAACATGATCCAAATCTTTGATATTCGCTTGATGAATACCAGCCTGGTGGAGTTACATGCTAAACAGGTCCGGCTCGGGTTCCTGGTATCACATGATTATCAGAGCTGTATGGCGGGTTGCGAAAACGATCAAGGTTGTGCCCTTGTCCAAGAAACCCTTCAACACTTGTTGAACCATTGGTGGCTTCCAATCTATATGGATGAAGACACCCAGCAAATTAGTATTACCAATGGGAACCCTACTCAGCATCAAAGTCGGGACGTTCGATCTGTGGAAACTGACCTAGTGAGGTTACATTGTATTCAAAGCGGGCGTGGCCAGGTGCCACCACATAACTATGAACGTTGTAGAGTCTGTTCGGAAAGTAACCAAGGATGTTACCTTGTGCGAGCAGCTCTTCAGGGTCAGGTGAATCGTAGAGAGATTCGCCCATATCCGGGTTCCAGACCAATCAACTGGGCGCCGGACTACCTCGCTGATCAAATTGAGGACGTTGTCATAATTTCTGATCATCAGAGGGCTAGGGATGTTTGTAGCATTATCCCTCTACTTGACGAATCGAGAGTTCCCAACCAGGAACGGATCGAAATTACTTACGATGGTCAAAAGCATCAGAAGGCTCCCATAGTCATCTATCTACCGGGACCATTACCGTATGAATCAACTAAGGTTATCCCTTACAAGTACGGTCCAACAACAGTCGAGAATGGAAATGAAATTACATTACCCTCTGCCGTGAATATTGCAGACATCAATTGAGTAACATGGAGCGGTCAAATCTTTAACCGAGGAGTTGGAGAACTTAACAAAGAAAAGGAACCTCAGACAGAAGTTCCCAATCCACCAGTCGGTCAATCCAGTAATCCCGACCTTTCAAAAAACAATGATGAGATGCTGAAGCTCATCCAAAGGAGTGAATACAAAATTGTTGATCAGCTATTACAAACTTCTTCAAAGATCTTTGTGCTGTCACTTTTACTCAGTTCAGAAGCACACAGGGAGGCTCTACAGAAAGTCTTGGAGCAATCCTTTGTAGAATAGGATATAACAATCAGACAATTCGATAGCATTGTCTCTAACATCACTTCTTGCAATAACTTGGGATTTAGTGATGAGGAATTACCTAAAGAGGGTCGCCGTCATAACATGGTGCTCAATATCACGATCAGCTGCCAGGGCGATGCTTTAGCCAGTGTACTGGTAGACACAGGGCCAGCCCTGAATGTTATGCCGAAGTCCACTTTGATGCAATTATCCTTCAAAGGACCCCTGATGAGAGCCAGTGAGGTCGTCGTCAAAACATTTGACGGGTCCAGAAAAACGGTTAACGACGAAGTCGACCTTCCCATAACTATTGGTCCTCACACTTTCCAAGTCGCTTTCCAGATCATGGACATCCGGGCAACGTACAGTTGTTTATTAGGAAGACCTTGGATACATCAGGCTGGGGCGGTCACCTCGACCCTCCACCAAAAGTTAAAGTTCGTCCAGAACAACCAGCTCGTCACGGTCTGTGGAGAACAAGCCTTGCTCGTGAGTAACTTATCATCATTTACTTGTGTAGAACCTGAGGAGGTTATTGGAACTCAGTTCCAAGCACTTTCGATGAGCAAGGACAATCAATCCAAAGAGGGAACTTCGATTTCCTCATACAAAGATGCTATCAAAGCGGTCGAGAGTACCAATACAACAGGATGGGGACAGCTAGTCATTCCTACTGACAATAAAACAAAGAAGGGTCTTGGGTTTTCTGCAACCTGTACCTAGACAGCTACTACCAGTAATGAAAGTCTTCATCCCATTCAAGACTTCTTCCCCAGTGGAGGTTTCCTTCACCCAGTGCCTCAAGAAGTGTATACCATCAATAAAGATGATTCCTCTGATATGGAGGAAGAATGGGAGTCCTATCTTAACAAGGACGGTTATACGTCTCAGAAAGAGGTGCCTACACCCTTTTTCTATCCCGCACAGGGTCCGAGATTTATACCCAGGTCAGATGCCAAAATGATATACGGAGATTGTGATCCGGAAGGATGCCGTGCTCCACCAAACTTATTAGAGGAGGACACTCTGATGAAGGACAACTTTGACCACAACTATTATGGCCCGATGGATGGCCTGCCAATGTGGCAGCGGTACCCAGGAGACTTGGGGCAAGAAAATCAGCCGAACAACGAAAATCAGCTGAGCATCATTAAAAAGAATACCTGCGTCCTCACCATGTCATGGGATCAACAATCAGGTCATTTAGAAAACGTCCAGTACGACGATGAATTTGCAACGTTTGCAGGACTTGAATTCGTCAACTATGCTTTTCCAGAGGTCAACGTCATCGAGAGGGATGACTCCTCCAGTTCCAAAGAAGTGTGGGACACCTTGGGACAACCAAGTGGGAAAGACGACTATATGGTCAAGTACACGCTCCCGAAAGCTCTCGTATCAGGCTCGAAGACATCCAGCCAACTGGATGGGGAGATCTACTTGAGAGCACCAGTGTTATGCATAATGCAACAGAGGAATCCTCCTACGACAATTCTACCTGGGAGACAGATTCCAATGATCCTGCACCAGAAATCAGCGTTATTTTTAAAGACAAATCAAGGAAGGTGCCAGACTTTGTGATTCACCGAGGAGTTCGCCGCCAATGGGTTGCTGTCGATGTTTCGAAGATTGTTCATAAGTCAAAGTAATTGCCGTCTTTAACCTTTCACCCTACCCAGGTGAAACGGATGTTTTGATAGGGCTCACTTTCTGTAAATTTCCCTCTTCGCTTTGCCCAAAGCGACAGAGTTTTGTTTTATAGGGCTGTAGTTTCAAGAATCGACTTGTTCATTAATAAAATAACGTCGTTCTATAATCTCCGCATTAATTGTTGTTTTCTCTTTTTGCTTTTCTCAGAAAATGGTAATCCTAAAAAAAACAAACAAATAATAAAAAACAAGCAGTTTTCCAAAGAAATACACTGCACACACTCTTGTATTTCCTCTATCTCTTCTAAACACAAATCATACCGTCATGCAGATTGCTTATTTTAAACCCCATTGAAACATACGATCCGATGCCTTTTCCCAACTTTGAGTTCCCTGTATTTGAGGCTGAAGAAGAAAATAACGACGAAATTCCAGAAGAGATCTCCCGATTACTCAGACAGGAGGAAAGGTCCATTGAACCTCATAAAGAGCCATTGGAAACGGTAAACTTAGGTTCGGAAAAAGAGAGAAAAGAAATCAAGATTGGGGCACTGCTCAGTCCAACTTCCAGAGAGGGTTTGGTAAAGCTTCTCAAAGAATTCCCCGATGTATTCGCTTAGTCCTATCAGGATATGCCTGGGTTGGATACCAGCATCGTGGAACATCATTTACCATTGAGATCGGAATGTCCGCAAGTAAAACAGAGGTTGAGACGGACTCACCTGGACATGGCCATCAAAATCAAAGAGGAGGTACAGAAACAGATTGACGCGGGTTTCCTCGCCACATCAGAATATTCTCAATGGTTAGCCAACATCGTACCCGTTCCCAAAAAGGACGAAAAGTCAGAATGTGTGTGGATTACAGAGATCTAAACAAGGCTAGTCCAAAGGACGACTTTCCTTTACCACACATAGACATGCTGGTAGACAGTACAACAAAGTTCAAAGTGTTCTCCTTCATGGATGGATTCTCGGGCTATAATCAAATCAAAATGGCGCCGAAAGACATGGAGAAAACTTCATTCATTACCCCATGGGGTACCTTTTGTTACAAGGTGATGCCGTTCGGTTTGAAGAACGTCGGGGCAACCTATCAAAGGGCCATGACTACTCTGTTTCATGACATGATACACAAAGAAATTGAGGTATATGTCGATGATATGATTGCAAAATCTAAGACAGAAGAGGAGCATGTGACCCATCTGTCAAAGCTATTCGAGCGGTTGAGAAAGTACAAACTCCGCTTGAATCCCAATAAGTGCACCTTCGGTGTCCGTTCGGGAAAACTTTTAGGGTTCATCGTCAGCCAGAAAGGAATTGAGGTTGATCCTGACAAGGTCAAGGCCATTCAAGAAATGCCTTCTCCGAAAACTGAAAAACAAGTCAGAGGATTCCTGGGACATTTGAACTATATCTCCAGATTCATATTCCTCATGACCGCGACATGCGAGCCAATTTTCAAATCATTCAAAAAGAATTAGGACTGTGTTTGGACAGAAGACTGCCAAATCGACTTCGACAGTATTAAGGAATACCTGTCAAACCCGCCGATTCTATCACCTCCATTGGAAGGAAGACCACTGATCATCTACTTAACAGTCTTGGAAGACTCCATGGGCTGTGTGCTTGGCCAACAAGATGAAACGAAATGGAAAGAGTTTGCCATATACTATTTGAGCAAGAAATTCACCGACGGCGAGACTCGGTATACTATGCTTGAAAAAACTTGTTGCGCTTTGGCTTGGGCAGCCAAACGTCTGCGCCAGTACATGATTCGTCACACTACTTGGTTGGTCTCCGATATGGATCCAATCAAGTATGTCTTTGAAAAGCCTGCTCTCACGGGAAGGATTGCCTGTTGGCAGATGTTGCTATCAGAATATGACATAGAGTACCATGCTAAAAAATCCGTTAATGGGAGTATTTTAGCCGATCACTTGGCTCATCAACCGATTGACGATCAGAAATCAATCGGGTTTGACTTCTCAGAAGAAGATGTCATGTATTTGAAAATGAAAGATTGCGATGAACCGCTACCCAGTGAAGGGCCAGAACCAGGTTCCCAATGGGGGCTTATCTTTGACGGAGCTGTCAATCATTACGGAAACGGAATGGGGGCAATTATTATCACCCCTTAGGGTACCCACATTCCTTTCACCGCCAGACTTACATTCAAGTGCACAAACAACGAGGCCGAATACGAAGCTTGTATTATGGGTCTCGAGGAAGCGATTGATTTGAGGATAAAAAACTTGGACGTATATGGCAACTCAGCCCTGGTTATTAATTAGATTAAAGGAGATTGGAACATATACCAATCAGGATTTATTCCTTTCAAAGACTACGCGAGAAGGTTGCTACCCTTCTTCAACAGAATTGAGTTTCATCACATCCCTCGTGAGGAGAATCACATGGCTGATGCATTAGCCACTCTCTCTTCCATGATTAGCGTAGGTCAATGGAATGACTTACCTAAGATCGACATAATGCGCCTTGACCGGCCCGCTTACATCTTCACAATTAAAGCACTCATAGACGATAAACCTTGGTATTACGATATCAAATAATTCCTTCAGAAACAAGAGTACCCACCTGGGGCACTAAGGAAGGACAGGAAAACCCTCAGAAGGCTGGCAGGCAGTTTCTTCCTGAGCAGTGATACACTCTATAAGAGAAATTTTGACATGGTCTTGCTCTAATGTGTAGACAGACCAGAAGCAGACATGCTGATAAAACAAATTCACGAAGGGTCCTTTGGCACTCATGCCAACGGACATACAATGGCGAGAAAAATTCTAAGAGCAGGGTACTATTGGTTGACAATGGAATCTGACTGCTACAAGTACATGAGGAGGTGTCATAAGTGTCAGATATACTCTGATAAAATCCATGTACCGCTAACGCGTCTCAAAGTTCTTTCTTCCCCATGGCCTTTTTCCATATGGGGAATCGACATGATCGAACCTAAGGCTTCGAACGGACATCGGTTCATCCTAATGGCCATTGATTATTTCAACAAATGGGTCGAAGCAGCGTCGTACGCTAATGTAACCCAACAAGTGGTGGTCCGATTTATCAAAAATAATATCATCTGCCATTATGGTGTTCCAAGCCAGATCATTACTGATAATGGATCTAACTTGAACAACAAGATGATGAAGGAGTTATGCGCTGAGTTCAAGATCGAACACCATAACTCATCTCCCTACCGACCAAAGATGAACGGAGCGGGAGAAGCGGCTAACAAGAACATCAACAGGATTGTTCAGAAGATGGTTGTAACCTACAAAGATTGGCACGAGATGCTACCCTTTGCTCTTCACGGTTATCGCATATCTATCCGCACTTCAACAGGGGCAACCCCTTTCTCTCTAGTATATGACATGGAAGCAGTGCTTCCCATAGAAGTAGAGATCCCCTCAATCCGGGTATTGATGGAAGCTAAGCTTACAGAAGCTGAATGGTGTCAAAGTCGACACGACGAACTAAATCTGATCGAAGAGAAGCGAATCAAGGCAATATGCCATGGTCAGTTGTATCAGCAAAGAATGAAGAGGGGGTTTGACAAAAAGGTCTGACCTCACATCTTCAGGAAAGGAGACCTTGTGCTCAAGAAGATACAATATTTTCTCACTGATTCTCGGGGCAAATGGACTCCGAATTATGACGGCCCCTATGTGGTCAAGAAAGCTTTCTCAGGCGGTGCCGTGAGACTTGCAACCATGGACGGAGAGGAATTTGCCTACCCCACGAATATTGATGTAGTCAAGAAATACTTCGCCTAAACTAAAAAAAAATGTCTCGGTGGATTGAAAACCCGAAAGGGCGGTCCAGGCAAAAATTAGAGACATGATCAAAAATCATCATGATGGATTGGAAACGTCACAGTACAATCCAGGAAAAAGTCAGGGATAATGGCAAGTAACTACGTCTGATCAGTTCAACTCCTCAGCAGTCATGCCATACATCAGAAACTCCAGTCAAGGTCATCTTCGACAGAAACTCAGGATGCCCCGAATTCAAAGTTGGTAGAAGGATTGTGGTCGTTATGTTTCAACGTAGCCATTTTCCCTGTAAATTACCATTTGCTAAACTTTGTATATACTCTATGGAATCACGCGTTTGGCTGATCTCCATCCTATCAATAAAATTTGAGCCCATGTGCTTTTATTTGCAATTCATATTTGTTTTAGCTTTACAGAATGATGTTTTTAACATAATCAACGATTCTTGAAACGAAACAAAAATGAATTTACTTGTTAAAATTGTTCTACTTTAAAAAAAAATAAAGATGGCAATTTCTTTTGACGGTTGAACATCGAAAGAACATCGATCGCTTCTCCAAAGGTGTTCGAGCCTCAAAGTGCAGAATCAAAGTACTCCTTCTAAACCAGTATGCCTGAATGAAGGATCAGCTATGTCAGATGCGAATGCTCCATCTGACCTTTTCGGACGAGTTCTCATCTCCTAAGCCCGACCAGCGTCGCTCCCAATAGGGACCGTTTCTCCTAAGCAAGACGGAATTGCTATCTTGAACCAGCGGTACTTCTTCGCCACGCGATGGCCGAGTATCTAGTCATGTTCATCTATTAGTCTGTATGTCGCGTCAATTTTGTCAGCATATACATACATACATCATGCATTATTGATTTGCATTCATATTCATATTGCATCACTATCATTCCCGTCGGTCTTGTCCCTAGTGATAATAGTCCTCTTAATCGAGTTGTCAGTTCTTTCCTCGTCAGGAAAGTTCACGTCGAAACAATCTCTCTCCTCCAGTTTATTTCTGGATTAGAATTGGCCCTTGACCAATTTGATAACTTGAACCTCTGAAAGACCAGAGAACCTTCAACCGATGTCACTCTTCGCCATTGAAGATGATATTTTCGCTTTCCCGGATTTAGGAAAATCCCTAGAGGAAGCCTCTTAAGCAGAGATACGGCAATACAACAGTCATCAGCACCTCAAAAGTGGATCACATCATATGGCGTTTCTCCCGGAAGATCCCGAGAAAAGTATGATGCAATATCCCCAAGCGTGAAAGCAGTTTCTCAAGAGACTCATTTTCCCCAGTAGAGTCGGCAAATGGCGTCTCCGACCGAGAAGTTTGTACACCTCTGTAGCTCAGACGAATGGGTTCCCCAGCGAGTCTGACCTCAAAATTTTTCTATCAAATGGCATCTCCCCAGGAAAATTCGGCGAGAAGTTTGAGGAAAATCGCTACGAATAGCGTCCCTTGTCAAGAAAGTTTATTGACAAAAGAAACTGAGACCAGTTCCTTGGTGGGAAACCAGGATCGAGGGGAAGTTTATTTCAGAAACTGAGACCAGTTCCTTGGTAGGAAACCAGGATCGAGGGGAAGTTTATTACAGAAACTAAGACCAGTTCCTTGGCAGGAAACCAGGATCGAGGGGAAATTTACATCAGAAACTAAGACCAGTTCCTTGGCAGGAAACCAGGATCGAGGGGTAGTTTATTTCAGAAACTGAGACTAGTTCCTTGGTAAGAAACTAGGATCGAGGGGAAGTTTACATCAGAAACTAAGACCAGTTCCTTGGTAGGAAACCAGGATCGAGGGGAAGTTTTTACCTTTTCTAAGCATCATTGCTTAACAAAAGAGGATGAATGCGTAAGCTACCATTCATAACCACCATCAAAATTTCGGGTATTTTGATATTTAATCCTCTTGCACCCCGAATGCCTGAATACCTTCGCCATTCACACCTTCGGGTCCAAGAAGATTAAATAGGGGCATCTGTCATACCCCAAATTTTGACCACTAAGATTTCCCATCATTTTGAAAATCATCATCACAATATGGAGGAACCATCATACCTCATCATTCTCCCCAAAGATGGGTGAGAATCCACTACAGTCAAAATTAGGGTTTCAAGCCCTCTCACAGTTCTTAGACAAAGGATCAATCAAGAAATGACATGATCTTCAACTTGTCTAGCCTCTCAAATATCCACAAGGGATCAAGAGGACTCCCACTTTAAGGATTAAGCGCAAGGCTGCTCCCTTCCAGGTGGATCAAGCCTCAAGATCGCCAGTGTCACCAAATTAGGGTTTGGTCGACCAGGGCCTCCAGATGAAAATTTTCCTCTAGGCATGAGCCAATGCTTCAAGGCATAACCTATGATGCTCCAAGGGACATCATAAACCCAATCACCAAGTCAATTTAGCCTCAGGGGATGCATACATAAAAAATCAGGAATTAGGGTTTCTTGACCTAATTCACCCCTAAGTTGACTTTTGGGACAAATCATGAGCCAAGACTTAAAGACATGATTGGAGGGTCTCCAACATACCACATTGATCCATTTGTAACAATGGATTGATCCAGGGAGCTTGAGCAGCAAGTCTCAATTTCATAAGTACCACCGTTAGGGTTTCGCGAGAAAAGTCAACTGTATCTTTGACTTTTGACTAGGACATGCTCCCAAACCCTAGGACATGATTAAATATACCCTATAACACCCATGGAACATGTCCATCAAGTTTGATTTAGGTCAAGGACATGATTTCTTAAAGGATCACACAGTTTGGAATTCATCTAATAAAAAGTCAACTGTGCACAAAAGTCAACTTTGACTTTTTGAGATTTTTCACAAAAATGGTTTTTTAACCCTAAAATGATGTTAATGTATTATTTGAATCATCATTCATCAAGAAAAATCAAGAAAAGTGGGATAACTTGTAAAAGGGGTAACCATAAAAACTTAGAAAAGTGGCAAGGGTACCAACTTTGGAGGATCATAACTCCTAAACCACAAAGCCATTTTCCCCCATCCAAAGCTTGATTGATAGATCTCATTACCCTCTACAAAAGCTTAAAACTGACCTCCCTCCAAATTCCTCATGGATTTTGAGTTATGGAATGATCAAAATCACAAAAAGTGAAAATGTCACTTTTTTCCAACACTTGGTGAAATTTTCACTAAGTCAGAATCTGCCTTCACTTTTTTCCAAATGTAGGGGGATTTTTCACTTGGATCCAAAAGGTATCAAAACCAAATATGATCAAACAGTTGTTGTATCATATGAGGGCTTTCCAAAATGTCCAAGAACATCACCAAACTCCACTTGGACCAAGAGATATGACAATGGCAATATGCCTTGCTGAAAACTGCCAAGGCTAGGCAGAATTTTGCATTTTTGGTCGATTTGGCAAAATCAGATAATTCCAAGCCTTGTCATCACTTTGGACACATCTGAGGATCAAATCTAAAGGAGACAAACACTGAGCCAAGCCTCCAAAGTCCTTGGAACAAGAAGTAGCATGTCAAACCTAGAAATGCCTAAAAGAGGGACAAGACTCCAATTTTGGATTGGAGCATTCAATGCATACACCAAGGTGGCATGGACTGAGCCATTTGCAACTGAATTCAGTCAAGACTTATCCAAGACCAAGGGAACCACAGCCCTGTGCCCTAACCTCTAGTCAATGGCTAGAGGAGACTTGGATTCCAAAGTGCAACCATTGGCCAAACCTCTGTTGCAGTTGCCATTCACTATTGCTTGCAAGACAAACTTGCTCTACTATAAATAGAGCTCAATTGTGATCAGTTTGAGTACACCAAAGCCATCAAACAGATGCTTTCCTCAAAATCTCTTCTTTCACTCCAATTTTTCCTTCTAAGGCAGGTCACTATCGGGTTTTGAGTTTGAGAGCTTTTCCAATCAAACCAATCACTCACACATCTCACATACATCACATAGAAGTGATCCAAACAATCACATAACACCTGGAACACCAAAATCACAAAATCACCAGCCAGCTGCTCAAGTTCTTGACAGATTTGCAGTTGGGGTATCATCTCAAGTTTTAAATCATTTCAATCCATTCCAAGCATCCAGACACACTCCATGGCACTTAGGGAAGCTATCCAGATCATTGGAACCTAGTTGTAACACCTCTAACACAAAACACGATCACCAGCTTCAAGAGGTAAGCATGAGCTCTTCTAACTCTATGATCCATGCAATTTTTGCTGCACAATAATTTGGCCATATGTTCATAATCATGCATGGAATGTTTTCCCTCAATCAATTGCATTGTTTGAATCGTGTGTGGAATTTCTGAACCTTCATGTAGAAATTAGGGTTCTTGAGGTTTCTCTTTGATTTCTTATTCCATGTTAAAAATAAATGAAATTAAAGACCATAGACATGATCGTGAGGTTAAAACGAGTAGATTGATATGTAGATTGCATGATATAATCAAGTATTCAGTGAGATTGGATAGAAAATGCAAATCTGCAGAAACATAGGGTGGCGCGTGTTCTTGCCCTTGTTCTTAGCGCCATTTTTTGAAAATTTGAATATTTGAATTTTGTGATTTTATTTAATTGATTCAAAAATTAATTTCTCTCTGAGTTTTAATGATTTTGAGTTGATTCTTTTTTTAATAATTCACAAAAATGTTAAAATATTTTATTTTACCAAAAAATCCCAAAAATATTATTTATTTCATATAATTGATATTTTTGCAAAGAATTAATATTTTAATTGTTTTGACATTTAAAATATTTTTTCCTTCTTGATTTTGCAAATTTTAATGACTTCTAATCATTTTGAGGTCAAAACATGATTTTTGAAACATTAATCCAAGATCACAATTTGTTTTCCACATGTTAAACAATTTTGGTCATTTTAATTGAATTTATTATTCAATTAAAATACATTTTGAAAACAAATTAGGGTTTTTGATTAATTCAACCCTCATCAAACTTTTTCAAACACTTGGGCCTCTAATAGAGTGTAAGACCCAATTCTTTGTAAATACAAACCTATTTTGGGCCTCACTTATTGTATAAGTCCCGTTGTATTTCAAAAAGTTCGACGCGATCATCGTCCGTTGAAAAACAAACCCTGGGCCTCTCCTCGAGCTATAAGACCCATTCAAAATCTTTTGGGCCTCTATTAGAGTGTAAGACCCAACCCCCTTTGAAAACCAAACCATTTTGGGCCTCAATACATTGTATAAGACCCACCGCGTTTTCAAAAATCTCGGCGCGATCGCCATTTTCAAACAAATGACCTTGGGCCTCTCCTTGAGCTGTAAGCCCCACCACTTGTACAAAAATAAATCTCTTGGGCCTCATGAGAGAGTGTAAGACCCATCCCCTTGTACATAAAACTTTTTGGGCCTCAGTCACTTGTATAAGTCCCTCTGTACAAAACGACAGTGCGATCACTGATAAACCTTGGGCCTCTCCTTGAGCTGTAAGCCCCAACATCTTTTCAAAATACTTTCTCCTTTACTTTTGAATATACTGTTGTTTTCAATCTTTCTTTATTGAACAACTAACCAAACAGCATGGAAGCTCTACAACCGAGTAAGTGGTTATATGCTTTCTTTATCCGCTTTCATATACATATAACTGTATTGTGGGGCTGTCTCACTGTAAGTCTTCTTTCATAAACTCATATCAACTGTGTAATACTAGTATAGTTATTTAGAGTTTCCCCGGCAACTACGTCTAGCACAAAGCCCCGTTGGTCACTCTTAAATAGACAAAACTAGATCCCCCATAGGATTACCAGATACAGTCTTCCCTCCTCTTAGGGTTAAACAATATGGAGACGTGAAAGGCAGCATTCTCGGTGAACCCTTTCACAGACTGTCACCCTTAGACATTGTCAAAGAAACTCTACTCCCCAGGGATGATCTTTTCTCCGTGAATGGCATCTTTTGAGTTTCTTCCAAATTCTCGGACTTTCCTGGCTTGATCTATTCTCTGTGAATAGCCTATCTTGAATTTCTCGGGGTTTGGGGACCCACAGGCTTCCTAAAAGCATCCCCGCCTCCTCTTGGGCATTGTACAAGGACCCTACGGCTTCTTAGAAGTATTCACAGCCTCTTCTTAGGCTTCGTATAAGGATTCTTCCTTCGGGAAGAGAGCCTCCTCTTGGGTTTCGTACAAATTGTCCCTCGGCTTCTTAAAAGTTTTTCTCGCCTCCTCTTGGGCTTCGTAAAAATTATCCCGACGACCTCCTAGAGGTATAGGAACAGAAATTAGTCATCTTAATAGAACAGTCTTTCAAAGAGTCTAGATCTTTCTTCCGTGAACGTACTACTACTGTTTCTCTAAGCATAGTACAAAAGATAAAACTCTAGACTTGGACAGTCTAATCTCCTTGAGTCTCGAAGGCATTCTCAAGTAGGGAAAAACACAAGTAGACTCAGACAGTCTCCAATACCCTCTGGATTCCCCATTTCCTTAAAGAACAGGAAATAACCCTGATCCTCTGATCAATCCCAAAGCATACCCTTACCTTTAATCAGTCTCTTTATAAGAACTGATTTCCTCTTTTAACCAACCTACTGGACCTGTCACTCAACTGAAACAACAACTTTTAAGCCTCCATATCGGGCTTCGTACGAGATACAAAAAGACTATCTTGTTGAGTCAAACCTTTTAGCCTCTATCTCGGGCTTCGTACGAGATACAAATCACTCTCTTGGTGAGTATAAAAGACTTTCTTGTTGAGTCAAACCCTTTTAGCCTTCGTCTTGGGCTTCATACAAGACACATACAAAAAACACCCTCTTGTTGGGCCAATAGCCTCCTCTTAGGCTTTGTATAAGAAAAACCCTGGTTGAGTCAATCAACCTTTTTAGCATCAAAACTATGCCTCGTTCACAAGATACAAACATCAACAACTCCTTTCATCTAATCGCAGTAAGTGTCAAGCCTCTGGATTATTTACATCCACGCCACTGTCCCTCTTTTAGCATGATAAATTCCTAAGGAAAGATGGCATTGCTCTACACTGAGTTAAAGTCTCCTCCTCTAGGTTAAAACCCCCTATAAAGGAAATTATGGCATTGCTAGGATTCACATATCCCGGTTAAAGTAATCCTCCTTTATAGTCAGTCACCCAACAGTTGTGACACACAAACCCCCTTTAGAGATGACAAATTATCTCTAAAGACAACACCTTTTCAGCTTCACATCTTGGGCTTCGAACAAGATACAAATAGACGCTTCAGCTTCACATCTTGGGCTTTAAACAAGATATAAACCACCTTTAGCTTCATGTCTTGGGCTTTAAACAAGACACCAAAACACCATTTCCTCCCATAGAATAGGAGGAACTACGATCGCTCTGATTTCCCTGTTTCGGTAAACGGGAATACGTAGGCATAAGATTGAAAGAAAAATCTTAGCGAGCACACCACATCAAAAAACCTCAGGTCACAAATCCTCACATATCCACTAAAATATCCGAGTTCATATTCCCTACCAAAAGTCTAAATTCAACCAAAATAACCTAAGAGAGCCCCCCCCCCCCCAACATTGATCGCATCTGGAAACCAACAGTTTTGACTGTTTGACCTCAGTTTGCAAAGCAGGGTTAGTTGGAGACATCTATTTCCTTTCCTTCATCAGCTTCAATAGGACAAAAAAATGAATCGACCTGTAATAACCCAGAGCGGCAGTGCTTAAGAACCACGTCCAAAATCGCTCGCTACAGGTTGCAACATTAAAAGTGGATCAAGCCTAAAGATCACCAGTGTCACCAAATTAGGGTTTTGGTCGACCAAGGCCTCCAGATGAAAATTTTCATCTGGGCATGAGCCAATGTTCAAAGCACAACCCAAGATACTCCAAGGGACCTCATGATCCCAATCATCAAGTCAATTTAACCTCAGGGGATGCATTCACCAAAAATCAGGAATTAGGGTTTCTTGACCTAATTCACCCCTAAGTTGACTTTTGGGACAAAACCTGAGCCAAGACCTCAAGACATGATTTGAGGGCCTCCAATACACCACATTGATCCATTTGCAACCATGGATTGACCCAAGAAGCTTGGTTCATAAGTTTCAATTTCACCAGGACCACAATTAGGGTTTCGAGGAAAAAGTCAACTATATCTTTTACTTTTGACCAAGACATGCTCCCAAACCTTGGGACATGATTCAATACACCCTATAACACCTATGGAATCCATCCATTAGGTTTGATTTAGGTCAAGGACTTGATTTCACAAAGGATCGCACAATTTGGATTTTATCCGATAAAAAGTCAACTGTGCACAAAATCAAGTTTGACTTTTTGGAATTTTTCACAAATATGGTTCCCCTAAGTCAAAAATAATGTTAATGTATGGTATTGATCATCACTCATTAAGAAAAATCAAGAAAAGTGAGGTTTCTTGCAAAAGGGGCAACCATTGGAAACCAAAATTTTTCTAAGCTATGGAACAAAAGTGATTTTGGTACCAACTTCCAAGATTCATAACTTGAGATCCAAGCAGCCATTTTGGGTGATCCAAATCCTAATTTGTAGGTCTTCCTACATTCTAAAAAAGCTTCAACTACCTCAAACTCCAATTCCTCATGGATTTTGAGTTATTGACTGATCAAAATGACAAAAATGAAGAAAATGACACTCTTCCAACACTTAGTGAAAATCTGCCTAAGTTACCAGCCTTGAACATCAATGTTCATGAGGATTTTTCAATGGGATCCAAATAGTTTCAAAACAAACAATGGTCACACATGTTTTGTATCATATAAGGGATTTCTAAAAAGCACAAGACCCTCCCATAATTCAACCTGAGCAGGGAGATATGATCCCCTCAAAATCACCATTTCCAACTGTCTTGTACAAGGCAGAATTTGGTGTTTTGCTCGATTTGGCAAATTTGGACAACTCCAAGCCTTGTCATCCATTTGGACACATCAGTGGATGAAATTAAAAGGGAATGATTTGATCCCTAAGCATCCCAAGTCCTAGAATCTACATGTAGCTATGTCATCCTAAAAAGGCTAAAAGGTGCCAAGACTCCAATTTTGTTTCAATGCATTCAATGGATGCATCAAGGTGGCATGAATTGAGGCAAGTCTAAATAAATGAGTCAAGCCTTAGACCTGCTGCAGTTGCCACACACTATTGTTGCCAAAACAAACTTGATATACTATAAATAGACCTCAATTGTGATAAGTTTGAGTACACCAAAGCACCCAAACTGATGTTTTCCTCAAAATCTCCCTTTCACTCCAATTTTTCCTTCTAACTCAAGTCACTATCGGGTTTTGAGATTGGGAGTGATTCCAACCAAACCAATCAAACACACACCTCATAAACATCATATATGAGTGATCCATAACACAAAATCACATCTGGAACATCAAATTCACAAAATCACCAGCCAATTGCTCAAGTTCTTGACAGAGTTGCAGTTGAGGTACCACAACCAGTTCCAACTCATTTCAATCCACTCCAAGCATTCAAACACACTCCTTGGCACCTAAGGAAGCTGTCCAGATCATTGGGACCTAGCTGCAACACCTCCATCACCAAATTCGATCACCAGCTGCAAGAGGTAAGCCTGACACCTTCAAACTCTATGTTCCATGCATCATAAATGAATTTGTGAGTTACCATCTTGTTCCTACATGTATATAAAGTAATAACCCTCAATCAATTGCCATGAATCAATCGTGTATGGAATTTCATTATCTTCATGCTGAAATTAGGGTTCTTGAGGTTATCTTCTGATTTCTCACTCCATGCTTAATATAAATGCAATTAATCTATATGGTTGTGATCCTTGTTCAAAAACGAACAAGATTGATGTTTGAATCGTGAAAAACCATTGAGTAATCAGAGAGAAAAGTGAGAAAACGCAAATCATCCATGGCGCGGTCACGAGGAAGAAGAAGGTGACCGTTGGCGCCATAATTCAAATTATTTGAATTTTTGAATTTTGGTTATTTTGTTTAATTGATTCAAAAATTAATTTCTCTCAGAATATTTGTATTTTTGAATTAATTCTTTTTCTCAAAATTCACAAAAATGTTTAAATATTTTATTTTACAAAAAAATCCAATTTATATTATTTTTTTAATATAGTTATAATTTTTGTAATTAATTTCATTTTTATTTGTTTTAAACATTTTAAAATGAAATTCCCACTTTGATCCTTCAAAACCAATTGAATTTCAAACTTTCATGTAATAAAACATGTCTTTTAAAAATATTTTTCAAAGTGTACAACTTGTTTTTAAATATATGTGATATTTTATATCATTTTTTTCATTTAATTTCCTTTGAAAAATGACATTTTTATTTAAAATTAGGGTTTCCTCTCGATTTTAAATTTTCAAACATTTTGGGCCTCTTGATAGAGTGTAAGTCCCACCCCTTTGTAAATATAAACCTTTTTGGGCCTCAGTCATTGTATAAGTCCCACTGCGATTTTAAAATCTCGCCGCGGTCGTCGCCTTTTAAACAAAAACCATTTGGGCCTCCCCTTGTGTTGTAAGTCCCATCTTTCTTTTTTAAAATACACTTTTGGGCCTCTAAGAGAGTGTAAGACCCAACCCCCTTTGTACATAAATAATTTTGGGCCTCAGTCATTGTATAAGTCCTAGTGCAGTTTTTAAAATGACGGTGCGATCACTGTCTTTCCATGGGCCTCTCCTTGAGTTGTAAGCCCCATCACTTGTACAAAAATAAACTTTTGGCCCTCTAACAGAGTGTAAGACCCAACCTCTTTGTAAATACAATAATTTAGGCCTCAATCATTGTATAAGTCCCGATACAATTTTCAGATCAACGGTACAATTACTGTTTTCATCTGGGCCTCTCCTTGAGTATAAGCCCCAATCTTCTTTTCAAAAACAACTTCCCTTTTGATTTAGTTTCAAATTCATAGTTGTTATCAAAACTTTTAATTTCTTGAACAACTAACCATACAGCTGTTACAAGGGAAGCTTGCTCCTCTGTAAGTTTTATCAGCTTTCTTTACATGGTTTCATATATATATTTGTCTGTATTGCTAGAAGCTTGCTCACATGTAAGTCCTTCTTTCATATCCTTTTAAATAATTATCATATATCAACTGTATATATACTTGTGTACCTGCTTAGAGTTTTCCCCGACAACTAGGTCTAGAACTAGGTAAAGCCAGTGGTCGCTCTTTCAACAATCAAAACTAGTTCCCCATAGGAATTTCCAGATACAGTCTTGCCTTCTCTTGGGCTTAAACAATATGGAATAAAGAGAAAGACATTATTCCCGGTGAAACTTTTCTCAGACTGTCACTATTAGAAAAATTGTCAAAGAAGTTCATTTCCCCAGAGAGGATTAATTCCCGGTGAAACCTTTCTTGAATTTTTTCAAACCCTAGAACTGTTCACTGAAGAAAAGATTATTCCCGGTGAAACTTTTCTTGAAATTTTCTTAAGTTTGGACCCGCAGGCTTCCTAAAAGCATCCCCGCCTCCTCTTGGGCTTTGTACAAGGACCCTCCAGTTTCTTAGAAGTTCTCATGCCTTCTCTTGGGCTTAATACAAGGACCCTGAAGACCTCTTAAAGGTATAAGACATAACTTAGTCATCCTTTGTTAGAGCAGTCTTTCCAAAGAGTCAAAACCTTAGACCAATTTAGGGTTGATTCTCATCCCTTAAAATACCAGCCTCCTCTTGGGCATCATACAAAGATAAACTCTTCCATACTAGTGATAACACGAAAACATATAGTATTTTTACTTTGATTTATGTTAAAATCTTAGTCCATTTCCATCTAATCTCCGATTATTCCGAGAATATTTAAGTGTTTTCGCAGGTATTTCAGTTTCCAAGTTAAAAGTATGTAAAGTGTAGAAAAGAAGCAGAACAAGCAAGGAAAGAGCACAAAATAGCAGAAAATAGCAGAAATCATATTTTGCTGGTGTGACGACCGTCACAGCTCCCATGACGACCGTCATGTATTTCAAATGCATCACGACCGTCACAACCCCCTCACGATCGTCATGGAATCAAAAATAAAATTAATGCGTTAAGCACAGACGTGGTCACGAAGCTTCAGAATTTCAGTTATTGCGCGTTCAACATTTTCTCCTACATTCTCTCCACTACTTCTCCAACTTCCCACTACTCCCACTTTCTCCACCACTCATTTATGCTCCATGGAAGTTGCAAAACGAAAATTCCCTCTATATATAGTAGACTTCTTGACATTTTACGGGACGGAAGTTTTTGGTGTGCGAAAGCACTGTTGAATTTATTTTAGAGTTTTAGGCAGAAATTACTGGTGTAAAAAGTGGTAGTTTCTCACATCGAGGAACTACCACACCATTAGTGTTAGGCCTTCAATCTATGTAATACTTGGATCAATCTTGCCGTCATTATTTCAAGATATTTAATTCAGTTTTATTTCCAGTTTTATCTTCAGGTTCATTTACTCTTACGCTTTTATTTTCTGCCATTTATATTTATGCTTTATCTTTCTGCCATTGTTATCATTTCAAGCTTTTACCATTTTTCTTCAAGCATCACTTTAAATCATTTTAAACCGCTTCCTATGTTCTCGCCTAATTCAAAAACCCCAAATTGTTTATTTGTTTCTATCACTATGTTCGGCTAAATAGTTTAGAGTCCGGTGTATGAGGACCGTCGTTACCGACGGGACTCGGTAGAAAATAATAGGTGCGAACTTATGATTAAAAATCCTGTTTTGGTTTTAATTTCTAAGTCTAATTTAAATAACTTTGTCACGAGAGTGAGAGGTCATTTATAACAATTTTGTCACGAGAGTGAGAAATTAATAAAGGTTAGAGCCGGCACTACTAGAGCGTGGGGATCGAACCGGATAGTGGAAATTAGGCAACAAATCTAAATACAGCGAGAGCACTTTAGATACGTTTAGGATATTATTGGCTTTCAAAATATATTTCCTAGTTACCGGGCGAGCGAGAGCAAAATCTTGGGATTAGGGAACATGACTTTAGTTAATACCGCGAGAGCGTGAGGCGAAGTCTTTAAGTTGGTATATTCTACGGAACTAAATTATAGTTGTAAGTAGTACCCGAATTCTACAAAGTCACTTAGGAACGCGGAATCCATATTTCGGCCTCTCTTTATTATCAAATTTTCTTAGTTTTATTTTAGTTCTAGTCTTAGTTTCCCTTTTATCAATTATCCTTAGCCTTAGCTTTACAAAGTAACGATAGATTACGGTAGGTTGACATTGGTCTCTGTGGGTTCGGCAATCTTTTATATTACTTCGATATTTTCGTGCACTTGCGGACGCATCAAGTTTTTGGCGCCGTTGCCGGTGACCAATAGTTAATATTGTTATTCCGTTGTTGCACCGTATAGACTAAGGCACTCCTATAAAAAAAATATAATAATAAAAAATTTTTAAAAATTAAAAACAATATATCACCCAAATTTTCTCTATGATAACCACTCACAATATCTTGAGGAGCCGCGCCCAAATTTTCTCTACAATTATCAACAGCAATACTCCTAATATTTTGAGGAACCGCAACCAAATTTTTCCTATGATTACCATTCCCAAAATTTTGAGGAACCACAAGAATCACATAATTCCAATCTCAAAATACTAATGGAGAATTTCAACGCGACACTAACTCATTTCCACCTAAATTACCACTCCCAATATTTTGAGGAACCACAAGAATCCGTCAATTCCAACCTTGAAGCATTAATGAAGGATTTCATTGAAACAACAACTAATTCGAGGTTAGAATCTATGATGGAGCACTTTGTGGAGACACAAACTCTCCAGAATGAAGAACTTAGAAAACAACATCTCGATACTTATGAAACCCTTAGGCGGATGAACATTATGGTCGAGTCCCTCATGACTCACACTGAGGCATTGAAGACCCAAATCTTACTACTTTTACTGACACCTATAGGACCCTCCCCTGAGGAGCATGTGGATGTTGTAACAATCATTAATGAAGAACAAATCGAGAATCTTGAGGAGAGTGATAATGAGATCGAGGAGAGTGATATTGAGGTTGATAAGAGTTCTGGTGAGGAAGAAGTAGAGATTGAGAAAAATTCACTAGGACCACCTGAAAGGGAGGTCGTCAAAGAGGTAGAGAAAGTATCCCCTAAGACTGGTCCTCATCCCTATACCCCGCCAATTCTTTTCCCGCAAAGGTTTGTAGAGACTAAGGTAGACTCCCAATCCAAAACGTATATGGAGATATTGGAAAATATCAACACTAACACACCTCTGTCTGAGGTCCTGTATAAAAAAGGTAACTTAGAGGACCATGAAACTAGGGAAATCATTAGTGCTAAGAGGGTAAGGCTAACCTTTGAGATGGTGGATGAAATGACTAAGCCCAAACTCGAAAAGCTAATACTTAGCATAGATCCAGAACCACCACCACAAGTTCAAAAGAATGAACCACCCTATAGAAGGAAGAAAAGAAAAGGTGAGGGATATGTGAGATGGCTTGATAAGTGGCCATGGAAATCGAAAATTATTAGTCGTCGAGCTATCGACATGAAACAAAGCCCCGCGTGGGAGGAAACCCATGAGCTTTTAATTTAATGTTTTACTTTTACTGTTTGTGTTTGTAGAAAATAAAGAATTGTATCGCTTGTCACGTCTCAGCTACATTTAGGCGAAAGATCTCTAGAGGACAATCCCTTAAGATGAGTTGGTGCCCACGCACATTCCTACGAATGTCGCTGCTGGTGGTGACGCCAATGATGAGTATGATATGAGAGAGCATATCTCTCTAGTTCGTAACTCACCTCCCCCTTGTCCTTTCGCATGGTCAGGTTCCACCTGCACACACCGCACCGTATTTTTCTAACAATTTTTGCAGATACTTCCCTCGGAAATAGGCAATATAATGAGCGGCTTCAAGAAAATGAAGTTTCAGCAAATTCAGATAACTCATAGTACAATACGCCGGAGTAGAAGTGGCCAGCGAAGACAGGGACAACAAGGGAAGAATCAGCGTGAATTTGGCCGTGGTAGCACGAAATGACATTCATACAGGTTCTATCTTTCCTTTTTCACCTTTTATCAAAACATTGAGGACAATGTTTGGTTTAAGTGTGGGGGAGGAACATTTACCGCTTTCATTTTACCATTTTCTAGTTAGATTTACTGTTTTCCACCATGATTTTAAAAATTTTTCTGTTTCGTCTGTCTGTGCAGGTGTTGTCGAGTCTTTATGCTGATTTTATGTTGTTTATCGATTTTCCCATTCTCTTGAGCATTACCAAATATTTTGAAAATTTTTGTTTTGAAAATCTTAGGTTACAGATGAAATTGAGGTTAGATTGTGAGACTTGGAAAAATTCCCGCAAGATCGGTATCGTTTTAACATCGTGAGCCTCTAAATTATGGAAATCGATTTGAGTACTTGTTATGCCATAGCCTTAAGTTCTCACCCCTTTGGTAGTCCCTAAGTAGTTTATTTAGCAGTCAGCACCATCCTAAGCACACACTAAGTAAGAAGCCGATGCAAATAAGTGTATGATCTCAAGCTAAAAGTAAATTAAGAAAAAAAAAGAATTGAATGAAAGGAAATGCTCCTTCTAAGTTAGGTGATCCTCACCCGACCATTTAGCCCAACGGTGTAAAACTTCTTTATTTTTAAGCCAATATGTAAAAAGAAAAAAAAAATTATGATAGTGAGATCATAGTCACTAACAGGCTATCTTACCATGAGTGTGAAAGGATAACGGGCTTAATGTGATTGCGCCAGAATGAAAAGGGATAAAAGAAGGATGAGTGAGTTAGGCTTAGGTATAATGACATGATTCGGATTTGTTTGTATAGGATGGAGGTTGATGACCGCAAAAGCGGAATTGTGTTGTTACGATATCATTAGTATGTGAGCAAGTACCTATCGACACAAACTTAACCAAAGTAGAGTTGGTATCCAAGGATGATTATCCGTATGCACTATTTGTCCTACGAGTCATGTTTTGCTTGAGGACAAGCAAAGGTTCAAGTGTGGGAGAGTTTGATAACACGAAAACATATAGTATTTTTACTTTGATTTATGTTAAAATCTTAGTCCATTTCCATCTAATCTCCGATTATTCCGAGAATATTTAAGTGTTTTCGCAGGTATTTCAGTTTCCAAGTTAAAAGTATGCAAAGTGTAGAAAAGAAGTAGAACAAGCAAGGAAAGAGCAGAAAATAGCAGAAATCATATTTTGCTGGTGTGACGACCGTCACAGCTCCCATGACGACCGTCATGTATTTCAAATGCATCACGACCGTCACAACCCCCTCACGATCGTCATGGAATCAAAAATAGAATTAATGCGTTAAGCACAGATGTGGTCACGAAGCTTCAGAATTTCAGTTATTGCGCGTTCAACATTTTCTGCTACATTCTCTCCACTACTTCTCCAACTTCCCACTACTCCCACTTTCTCCACCACTCATTTATGCTCCATGGAAGTTGCAAAACGAAAATTCCCGCTATATATAGTAAATTTCTTGACATTTTACGGGACGGAAGTTTTTGGTGTGCGAAAGCACTGTTGAATTTATTTCAGAGTTTTAGGCAGATGAGAAACTACCACACCATTAGTGTTAGGCCTTCAATCTATGTAATGCTTGGATCAATCTTGTTGTCATTATTTTAAGATATTTAATTCAGTTTTATTTCCAGTTTTATCTTCAGGTTCATTTACTCTTACGCTTTTATTTTCTGCCATTTATATTTATGCTTTACCTTTCTGCCATTGTTATCATTTCAAGCTTTTACCATTTTTCTTCAAGCATCACTTTAAATCATTTTAAACCACTTCTTATGTTCTCGCCTAATTCAAAAACCCAAAATTGTTTATTTGTTTCTATCACTATGTTCGGCTAAATAGTTTAGAGTCCGGTGTATGAGGACCGTCGTTACCGACGAGACTCGATAGAAAATAATAGGTGCGAACTTATGATTAAAAATCCTGTTTTGGTTTTAATTTCCAAGTCTAATTTAAATAACTTTGTCACGAGAGTGAGAGGTTATTTAACACAATTTTGTCACGAGAGTGAGAAATTAATAAAGGTTAGAGCCAGCACTGCGAGAGCGTGGGGATCGAACCGGATAGTGGAAATTAGGCAACAAATCTAAATACAGCGAGAGCGCTTTAGATATGTTTAGGATATTATTGGCTTTCAAAATATATTTCCTAGTTACCGGGCGAGCGAGAGCAAAATCTTGGGATTAGGGAACATGACTTTAGTTAATACCGCGAGAGCGTGAGGCGAAGTCTTTAAGTTGGTATATTCTACGGAACTAAATTATAGTTGTAAGTAGTACCCGAATTCTACAAAGTCCCTTAGGAACGTGGAATCCATATTTCGGCCTCTCTTTATTATCAAATTTTCTTAGTTTTATTTTAGTTCTAGTCTTATTTTCCCTTTTATTAATTATCCTTAGCCTTAGGTTTACAAAGTAACGATAGATTACGGTAGGTTGACATTGGTCTCTGTGGGTTCGACAATCTTTTATATTACTTCGATATTTCCGTGCACTTGCGGACGCATCAACTAGTAGACTTGGATAGTCTAATCCCCTATTGATTCTCAAAGACATTCTCAAGTTCCCTATAAACACATTAGAAACCCTGGTCATTTAACCAATCTCTAGTAGAGTTGAAACCTCTGTAGGTTCAAAAACTCAAACTTTTTTCCAAATTTCCCCAGCCAGGGTCAGCTTACCATCAGTATAACACTATCCCAAATCAGAACCTCAAGGCATCTGATATCTCAACTCTTCTGTAACCCTCAGCAAGAGTTGATTCCCCGTTTTGGACCTGCCTCTAGATCTCAATAATCCTTAGCAGAAGCCAGCCTCCTCTCCTGCTTTGTATAATGATTTTCCTCAACAGAATTAGCCTTTTCAGCATTCTCTTGTTGAGTCAGTTACTTTTTCAGCACTCTCTTGTTGAGTCAATCGCCATAAGGCATTCTCTTATTGAGTAGACCTTTTTCAGCCTCCTCTTAGACTTTGTATAATGATTTTTCCCCAGCTTTTTCAGCCTCAATCCTGGGCTTTGTACAAGACACCATTGAAATTCTGGTACAGATGTGTGATGTCTTTGTGCAATGTCACAACATCGCAATCTGCTGAACAAGGCAATAATAGAAACAGTAAAAGGCAGTAAATAACACACATAATTTGTTCACCCAGTTCGGTCTAACAACCTACATCTGGGGGCATACCAAACCAGGAAGGAAGTCCACTATTAGTAGTATCAAATTACAGACTCAACAAACCAGTTGACAATCTACCTAATTTAATCACTACCCAATGACCCTTCTATCTAAGTCCATCCTAGATACGAGACTCCATCTCACTCCCAATCATCGCAATGATGTCTAGCAGTCAACATCTCCGTCACTGCATCAACAACTTGATTACCAACAACTCTTCAAACACAGAAAAGTAGAAGACACACTTCCATGACAATACCTAGACATGACCCTCATGACTAAGAACAATACTTAGAGTTGCTTCAAAGCTTCCTCCAAGACCAATACATCTCTTACCTACAGGCTTCGAGATAAACACGATGACCATCCCACAAACCGGGTGGTTCATCAACCAACACAGCCCTTATAATCTACATGATGGCTGGCTCGTAAAACTAGGTTACAATGCTTCTATTTATAACCTATTTCCCAACTGGATTTGGGCTTCAAATCACAGCATATCAGCTGCTACAAATCTGCAAAAGAATCTCCTACAAAATAGGTCTTCAAACAACTCTTCCTAATTTATCTCCATAATTAGAACTATTTATTCTCCATATCTTTTTGCACAAAAATAGTAACAAACTATTCTCCATATCTTTTTGCATTAAAATAGTAACAAACTAATCTTCAATAATTTTAATTCAGCTGCAAGATCTTCTCCACAAAAATAGCTGATTTAATTTGAATTTAGAAACAGATTTTATCTTCAAATCTTTTTAAATCTTCAGCCCTTAAACATAGCAACAAATCTGCACACAATCTGATTGCAACAGAAAATATTTCTCCCAAGATATTCGCACACTAAATCTCTAACAGATCTGATCAAATCAAACTTAACCACGCAGCCCTAAAACATCACCACCTGATGTTCTAATGTTCTGGTATAGTGATGTCAAGACATCGCATGTGACATCACTCTTCAGCACTATAACTCTTTAACACCTTATCATTCACTAATGTTATGACTCAATGTTAAGGCATCAGACACATGACATCATTAACACCACCTGCTATTGATTAACACATCCTACAGTGATGTTCTACTCTTATGTCAAGACATTCTTCATAACATTTTCCTGAGCAACATGTTTTGCAAAAAATGCTGCCAACTCAGAACTTACAATCTCCCCCTTTGGCAAATTTTTGGCCAAAACATAATTTGATCATACACATCATATTAAAGGAAAATGCAGCAGCAGAAAACAGAAGTCAGAACATCTTTTTAGGCATATATCAATCACAATCAGTTTTACCAAAATTAATGCCAACACCAAAAGCTGCAGAACTATCAATCTCCCCCTTTGGCATATTTTGGCTAAAACCTTCTTCTTTGAACACCCATCCAGCTCCAAGGGACACCTGATCTTTTCTCAATTCTCCCCCTTAACACCCAATTCCAGCTGCACAAAATTGTAACACTCTCCCCCTATCAAGGATACCGTGTGCATCTTTACAAGAAGAAAACCTTAAATGAGTGGAAAACATAAGACTCATCTTCATGTCTTCAAGAGCGCACCCTCTGTTCAACACACCTGCTGAACGCATTCACTTAATGTTTGATCCTCAAATAATCCAAATACCAAAACTCACATGATTCCCTCTTGGTTTGTTATCTTCTCATGCTCCAAAACTCACATCTTGCCAAACTGATCAACTTCTCTCTGTAATATCCATAAGAATGATCACAATGAACTCCTTGATCATAACACATTCATTCCCTATCATACTCTTCATCTTCAGATTTCCAAGCAAACAATACCTGATCTACTTTAGTTTTCTCTACATTCTCCATCCAAGGCAGACCTTCTACTTCATCATTCTCCCGTATGACTATGTAGACACTCCTTAGGCATAATGTATGCACCAAACTCCAGAACCAGAACAAAATCATCCTTCATCAAGGATATTCAACCAGATAATGTCCCAACACAAGTTAGAACATTTGCCGCACACCAATATATCATCACCATGATTCTTGATATGCTCCACCAACTGGACTTACTATTGCATAGTAATCCAAAGAATTAGAGAATTAACCTCTCATCCACCTTCAAGAAGAATAATCTCCTTGAGTCTTCAACTCATCACCCTTCTTCCCAAGAGTAACTTGTTCCAAGACAAACCTCAATAATAACCAGCTGCCACACTCTGATTATCTTGATTCTTCGAATCCACTTCTGAGATCAACCAAATGCCACAGTTTGATCACCTCATTCATGAATCCTCATATGAAAACAACCAAATGCCACATTTTGACCTTTTTCACGTTTATCAGAATTCTCACAGATATCTTGATCCACCAAGGAAACTTGATCTTCAAGTCACATGTTCCACTTTCTCAAAAGCAAACACACTTAGACTCCCAAAGCCATGGTCATGTAACATCTTCTCCTTCATGCAGCTCCCGCAAACTGCCATGAGAACGATCTTTTTGAAACATCCTATCATTCCTGTAGATTACATCACTAGCTGAGACTCCTAATGTTAAGCTAGATGTCAGAACATTATGACATCCAACTGTTGAATTCAGCTCCTCCTTCTGCCACTCAGAAGAACCTCCTCCCTTTGCAGAAACAGATTTCCATGCTCTCATAGACTTGATTCAATAATCAAGTTTGAGTAGACAACCTCCATCCTGCTCAGAAACTCCAAAGACTTCAAACCTACCACATCTGAATCTTTAGAAAATAAGTAGTCCAAGACTACCTCATAGCAATACCAAAGAATTCCACTTCCCTTAGTAGAGCCGTCAATAGAAAGCCAGAGATAACTGCCACTTATCCTCGACCTTCACAACCTGAGCAAACACCATGCTCCCAACCACTTAGATCAGAGATAAACTGATCCAAGCTGAAACCCTCAAGATTATGATGTCTTCAACAGCACCAATATAGAGCCACATAGAGAAGAGTATATTCTCAACACTTCAACAGTCCTGCACTTCTACATCAGACATGTACATAGTCTCCCGTCTATGTATTTTGTCATTAGTTGAAAGCACATCCTCAAAAGTAGATAAATACTTAACTCCAGTCAAGGTAACCGCCATCTGCTGAAACTTCTCCAAAACAAACCATCATGACTCCCACAAACCTCTCCCAGGTAAGGTCAGTGTCTTGATCTTTTACTCTACTCTGAGCAAAGAACTGAAATGAATTTTCAACATCAGTTTTGACATTTAATCACAACTCCTAATCATATTCATCCACACATATCTCTTGCAGGGAACATAAGAGAGCATAGCAGCATCTTCCAAAATTAGACCAACAAAACTGCAGTAACTTACATAACACACTCTTCCAGAGGCTTCTTCTAATGAGCACAAGGTTCAGACCTCCTAACCAAAGAGTAATAACTACCATCCTTCTACATGCCATAAACAATCTGCTACTTCCAATCCTTCAGGCCACATAACTGGAAGAGCTCATTCCATACAACTAATGCAGACACCAAGTGACCATAGGCTGATATACACCGCTACTGCACATAAAATCTTGGATGCATTTTCCCTATAATATTGTCCTCAGACAATTTAGCTCAAACAAGGAACATCTCCTTTTCTTCTGCTATCAAGATTACTACCTTTTCTTCAACCAGCTCCAGCTAAACTGCTATGACACTATGAACAGCATCTCAAAAATTGTTCAACTACACAACTTCAGTGATCCTTCAAAACAGCTACAATCTAAAGGGTCTTTGACTTAGCATTTACCAAACTGCTAATGTGAAGCACGATGTCGAGACATTAGAATTGACTCAGCTTCTTTCTTGATGAAACCACAACTAAGCTTAAGAGATGACAGATCAAGATCTTCACTCCCGCATGAAAGATTTGACAGTGATACTCTTTTGCTTTGGCTCTACCCTCTTCTTTCAGCATAAGGAATCACTGATCTGAACAGATTAGTCTTCAACGTTTGATTTGAGCTATATTCTTCTTCAAAACAAAACTGAAACATCCATGTCATACACTCTTTAATAAGATCCAATAACCTTTTGATCACTTAATCCTCAAGTATCTTTGGCATCTCTAACCAAACAGTGGAAGCTGTCTTGCATAAACTACAACATCATAGAATGTCCTGCTGAGGAGACCAAACCCTAATGTCTTTCCAAGAGAATACCTTTCTGGAATCTCACCATCAGAGATACAAGAACCAGCCAGGGTTCCATCAGATACCATGCAGCAGAACTACTCCTCAACAACCTTCAGGCACTATCCAAAATTCCTTGCACACCAACACCATAAACCAAGTGCCAACAAACTCACAACAGCAGTTCTCCTGATAACAACTGACAGGTCCAATGCATACTTTATCATGAATAGTCTATCCTTCACTATAAGAACTGACCAAGCCCATAACTCAGCAACACTATCTTCCTTGCTCATAAACCACAAAGTATCTTCCCTAGATCTCATCCAGAAACAGACAAGATGCCTGCTCTGATACCAATTGAAATTCTGGTACAGATGTGTGATGTCTTTGTGCAATGTCACAACATCGCAATCTGCTGAACAAGGCAATAATAGAAACAGTAAAAGGCAGTAAACAACACACAGAATTTGTTCACCCAGTTCGGTCTAACAACCTACATCTGGGGGCATACCAAGCCAGGAAGGAAGTCCACTATTAGTAGTATCAAATTACAGACTCAACAAACCAGTTGACAATCTACCTAATTTAATCACTACCCAATGACCCTTCTATCTAAGTCCATCCTAGATACGAGACTCCATCTCACTCCCAATCATCGCAATGATGTCTAGCAATCAACATCTCCGTCACTGCATCAACAACTTGATTACCAACAACTCTTCAAACACAGAAAAGTAGAAGACACACTTCCATGACAATACCTAGACATGACCCTCATGACTAAGAACAATACTTAGAGTTGCTTCAAAGCTTCCTCCAAGACCAATACATCTCTTACCTACAGGCTTCGAGATAAACACGATGACCATCCCACAAACCGGGTGGTTCATCAACCAACACAACCCTTATAATCTACATGATGGATGGCTCGTAAAACTAGGTTACAATGCTTCTATTTATAACCTATTTCCGAACTGGATTTGGGCTTCAAATCACAGTATATCAGCTGCTACAAATCCGCAAAAGATTCTCCTACAAAATAGGTCTTCAAACAACTCTTCCTAATTTATCTCCATAATTAGAACTATTTATTCTCCATATCTTTTTGCACAAAAATAGTAACAAACTATTCTCCATATCTTTTTACATTAAAATAGTAACAAACTTATCTTCAATAACTTTAATTCAGCTGCAAGATCTTCTCCACAAAAATAGCTGATTTGATTTGAATTTAGAAACAGATTTTATCTTCAAATCTTTTTAAATCTTCAGCCCTTAAACATAGCAACAAATCTGCACACAATCTGATTGCAACAGAAAATATTTCTCCCAAGATATTCGCACACTAAATCTCTAACAGATCTGATCAAATCAAACTTAACCACGCAGCCCTAAAACATCACCACCTGATGTTCTAATGTTCTGGTATAGTGATGTCAAGACATCGCATGTGACATCACTCTTCAGCACTTTAACTCTTCAACACCTTATCATTCACTAATTTTATGACTCAATGTTAAGGCATCAGACACATGACATCATTAACACCACCTGCTATTGATTAACACATCCTACAGTGATGTTCTACTCTTATGTCAAGACATTCTTCATAACAATTTCCTGAGCAACATGTTTTGCAAAAAATACTGCCAACTCAGAACTTACAACCATAAACACTCTCTTGTTGAGTCAATCACCTTTCCACACTCTCTTGTTGAGCCAGTGGTACAAAACATAAACACTCTCTTGTTGAGTCATTCCTTTAGCCTCCCTCTTGGGCTTTGTACAAGACATATATAAACTTTCTCCAACAAAGTCAAAATCTTCATAACCTTCTCTTAAGCTCCGAATAAATACCTTCCCCTTTTAGCCTGAATCTTGGGCTTTGTACAAGACAGACAAAATATTTCCCCAAAAAAGTCAACTTTTAGCCTCCTCTTAGGCTTTGTATAATGATATCCCCAAAAGAGTCAGTCTCTTTTTAGCCTCAATCTTGGGCTTTGTATAAGACAGATAAACACTCTCTTGTTGAGTCACCCTTTTCCAGCCTTCTCTTAGGCTTTGTATAAGGACTTCCCCAGTGGGGTCAATCAATCTCTTAGCATCAACCTTGGGCTTTGATCAAGGCACACAAAAATCAGCATCCCCTTAGAGGAAACCAAAATCTCTCTGTAGGAAGACATTTCTCTGTGTTATCACACATCAAAACAGACATTCAAAACAAACCCTAAATCCCAGATAACTGCAGTAAGTGGCACACTTATTGATTCAAATATCCAAGCTATCGTCCATCTCTTATCCTGGCAAACTTCCTCTTTCATATAATTGCTGTAAGTGGAAAGCCTCTAGATTATTTACATCCACGCCACTGTCCCTCTCTTAGCATGAAAGACTCCTAAGGAAAAATGGCATTGCTCAACACTGAGTTAAAGTTTTCTCCTTCAGGATAAATCCCCTATAAAGGAAATTATGGCATTGCTGGATTCTCATATTCCAGTTAAAGTAATCCTCCTTTATAAATAGTCACCCAACAGTTGTGATAAATAGACGCGATATCTACCTTTAGAGATGACAAAGTTCCTTTCAGTCAAAACCTTTAGCTTCAATCTTAGGCTTTAAACAAGACACAAATAAACCTTTTAGCTTCAATCTTGGGCTTTGAATAAGAAACCAAAACATCTTTTTCCTCCCATAGAATAGGAGGAACTACAATTGCTCTGATTTCCTTGTTTCTTTAAACGGGAATACGTAGGCATAAGATTGTGAAATCTTAGCGAGCATACCAATCAAAAACTCTAGGTCAAGTACCTTCATACCAATCAAAAAATCTAGGTCCAGTACCTTTACACCAATCAAAACTTAGGTCCAATACCTCACCAAAATCATCAAAAACTCTCTCTCTCTCTCTCTCTCTCATATCTCCCAAAGAAGAAACTCTCCCATTTTACAGATAAACACCATCAAGTATAAAAGTAGAACTTATTGCTAATAACCTGTGGATAACCAAATATAGGATGGGTAATTGACAACTCCCCATTATATAACCTGACCCCAAACTCCCCGAATCTCTTAAGCGTTTATTCAGTTAAACATTCGCGTGCAAGGTTAGTTTTAGATAGCGTCCCTTTCCCTTCCAGCTTCACGGGATAAATAAGAAATCAGAAAGTAGCACCGATAAAAATCGCACGCTACAGGAAAATGGCGATAAGGTGGTCGCGTCACCGATAAAAATCGCACGTTACAGGAAAATGGCGACTCTGCTGGGGAGTCATTTTGTCTGTTTAAGATTAAGACTAGAATTCCTAAGAGGTCTAGGATGTTAGTTTTAGGAATCATACTATATATATATATATACTGTTTTTCCTACTTGATATCCGTGTTTATTTTTTTTGTCAATGGGAATGCGAGTGATATCGCATGTGGAAAGTTTGAGAGAACCCTAAGATAGGTGATGGCATATACGTGTAGTCTTATAGGGAGTGATTCCCGAATAAGCTATTTCGGTCGACCATTATATTAGTGGAGACACCCTTTGCGGATTCAATGCTTAACGACTCCGTTGTGAAGGCAGATTATCCCAATGTGGTATCCGTGAAACTGAGGATTTAGTAGACATTAACCATGTGGGCATTTGGTAGTGCGATAGCTATCGAAAATAGTTGACACGTGATACTACACTCAATTGAGATTACCCTAGGATGCTACAACTCGCTCGGGTGAACCAGCTTGCTGTTGTTATCCCTAAGGGGGTCAATGATTTTGGGAACTTTTAACCCGTTCTACAGGTACAAAAATTCACCAGAATACAATCTTTGGGGATAGGTAGAACCATGACTCCATGCTCGTGACGTTGAACCCTTGAACCCATGTTTTTCAATGTTTTTGTGTGCTGCATTTATGCATTCATCTAAAAAGATCTTAAACAAAGAAAAAATCTTCTTTTCTCTTTTCTCTGTTTTCAAATTAAACTAAAACAATGATTGCAAATATCAGAGAGAAAGATTGCATTATGGATCTTGGTAGAAGGAAGACACACAAGTACACCTTCAAGGCTCCAAAACTAGAGGATTTAAGGGGGTTGGCAAGGATGATCACCAACCCTGATGCTTTCAGAGCTAAGTACGGAGGGCTGCTGTCTCTGTTAAGGGTCCACGTAGTTGAAGGAATCCTGTCTACGCTGATTCAGTTCTACGATCTGATTTATCGCTGTTTCACATTTCCGGTAATCAACTAGCACCGACGCTAGAAGAGTACTCTCACCTAACTGATTTACCCATCACTGACCAAGCTCCCTTTTATGGACTGGAAGAAATTCCAAAGGATCAAACCATTGCAAGAGCAATCTATTTGGACGAGTCAGAAGTCAGGACTCACATGACCACTAAGGAAGTAATCCAGGGTTTACTAGCTAAATTCCTGACGGAGAAAGCCCTATACTTTTCCAGTGTAGGAAACATAACTGCTTTTGAAGATATCTTTGTTCTACTCACATGTGGGTTATTCCTTTTTTCCCAACATCAATTACTTCGTCGATACCAATGCCATTAAGATATTTCTGATTGGAAACCATGTACCAACCTTGCTCGCAGATGCTTATCATTTTGTACACTTAAGGAATTTGTACAGCGGAGGAATGATCACATGTTGTGTACCCCTGCTATACAAATGGTTCACTTCCTATTTACCCAAGTCTGCTGCTTTTTGGGATCATAAGAGTACTCTACGTTGGTCACAGAGAATTATGTCTCTTACCAACTTTGACATAGATCAGTACAATCAGATCTATGACGTGATAAGGATCATTGAAAAATGTGGAAACTTCCCTAATGTACCCCTCATAGGAACTAAAGGAGGAATAAACTATCATCCAATTTTAGTTCGCCGTCAACTCGGATACCCGATGAGGCATATCCCTCGTAATGTTCATCTGGAAGGTCTTTTCTTCAAGGAAGGATAAAATGACAGGGCACTAAAGACGAAAATAGTGCATGCCTGGAAACATGTTCACAGGAAAGGAAGAGAGTCACTAGGAAAACCAGATTGTGTCTCTGTGGAACCTTATCTCCATAGGGTATAAACTAGAGCTCTCAAGCTGAGGATGCCTTACCCTCGTCAAGAAGTTCTTCCGTTAAAGGAATCTGTCCTTTATTTTATGTCTGATACGAAAAAACTCCAGGTTGCTCTCAAAAAAGTTCATTGAGAAAAGAACTCTTGGAAAAACAAGTACCGTATCCTCAATGTGGAGTGTACCAAAATTCAGCAAATGTTAAAAGAAAAAGATGCTCTGATTAAGATATTAGAGCAACATGTTGTAGAAAATTAAGAAGACCGAAGAAATTTGCTCGCTCATTTCACTTGGCAAGGGACTGACAACCCGACAACGGCTAAAGAGTAATATCCCTCAATCAATTGCCATGAATCAATCGTGTATGGAATTTCATTGTGTTCATGCTGAAATTAGGGTTCTTAATGTTATCTTCTGATTTCTCACTCCATGTTTAATATAAATGCAATTAATCTATAGGGTTGTGATCCTTGTTCAAAAACGAACAAGATTGGTGTTTGAATCGTGCAAAACCATTGAGTAATCAGAGAGAAAAGTGAGAAAACGCAAATCATGCATGGCGCGGTCACGAGGAAGAAGAAGGTGACCGTTGGCGCCATAATTCAAATTATTTGAATTTTTGAATTTTGGTTATTTTGTTTAATTAATTCAAAAATTAATTTCTCTCTGAATATTTGTGTTTTTGAATTGATTCTTTTTCTCAAAATTCACAAAAATAATTCAATATTTTATTTTACAAAAATCCAATTTATATTTTTTTTTTTAATATAGTTAGAATTTTTGTAAAAGCGGTTCACACATCTTATCAATCGATTGAATGAACTAGGTAATCCTATTTCCAATGATATTGCTACTAATAAGGTGATGAGATGTTTAAATAGGGAACGGTAACCCAAGGTCACCGCTATTAAAAAGGCGAATGATCTTAAAGAACTTGATCTCACTACATTGTTTGGAAAATTGGAAGAGCGTGAGGAAGAACTCACTTGCTTACAAAAGGATGAAAAAGAGTATAAAAATAAGGTAAAGAAGGATAAAGGTAAAGACAAGGAAGTAGAGAAGAAGTGCATTGCTCTAAAGACTTCAAGCTCAAGGTCCTCACACAAAGAGCAAAGTGATTGTGAAACCAATAATGACAAAGATTCTGATGAGGAAGATATGAGAATGTTTATCAAAATATTTAATAGATACATGTGGAAACATGGGGATAAATACTCTGACAAGAGCCAAAGAAAATCTTGAAGGCTATCCAACTCCTCCAAGGGAGATGAAAATAAGAAGGGTAAATCTAGAAGTGCATGCTACAATTGTGGCAAATCGGGCCACTATAGGACGGGGTGTCCTACAATCAATAAAGACAAAGAAAAATGCCAACATAAGAGATCTAGCAAGCCTAGAAGAGCTTATGCCACTTGGGAAAGCGAAAGTGATTCTTCAAGTGATGAAAGCTCCAATTCAAGTTTTGAATCGATCAAGCTTTGCCACATTGCAAACAATACGAAGAAAAAGGTTGTAAGTCACTCTAAACTTTAATCTTCTAATGACTTAGATTTTTCTCAATTACAAGAGTCTTTTGAAAATCTATAAATACAAGCAATAAGTGCTTTCAAAAGATTAGCTTCAAACAAAAGAATTATTCCCACTTAGAAGATAAAATTTTGGAAAATGAAAAGAATATGGAAGCTCTAAGGAAGTTTATCCTAGATATTCTAAAAGATAAGTGTGAGGATGGCAAACCTTCATGGGTTGGTTGTGAAACTTGTCACATTTGGCAAAAAGAGTAAAGGACTCTTAAAGCCAAGTTGGATAAGGCTATTCAACCTAAGTTACTTTTGCTATAGATACTTCCAAAAATGATATGTCTTCTCATAATCCTTATAGAAGGTATAACTTTGTTAAAAAGGAACCAAATAGCAAAATATTATCTTCTCATAATTTGTATTGCCATTATTGTTGCAAAAAAGGTCATACTATTGCAAAGTACAAGTTTAGGAAAATCTTTTTTTCCTAAAGGTGCTTTTTAATGGTTTCTTTAATACAACCAGGGTTTCATTAATCCTCAAGGACCTTATGAAGATCGGGTACCTAACACTATTTATTGATCTTGCTGGAAAAATGTCTTAGCTCTATGAAGAGAGTATGTGATCTCGTTTATGGAGGCTCAAGGCATAATAAAGGTGACATCTCCTTATTGCTTTGACTATGTGGCAAGCAAGGTGGAGTGTGTTACCCAGAGGGTTAACATTTAATGTTTCGTTTTAATTGGTAAATATGTGTTGATTATTATTAATGTTTTCTATCTGAGAAGTGTCGAAAAGGTATTTTAATTAATGATGTAGGTCTATCTTTAACAAGACATACTCAAGTACATTAAATTGAGATTGATCAACCTAATATGATGAAGCAAGAGGAGGAGCAAGATTATCATCATGATTGAACAAGAGCGAAAGTCCAACAACAAAGGACGATCATCAAGTAAATAACTTCGTTGGATACATCATTAATCTCACTTTCAAGTACCTGTACAAAGTGAAAAGTCATAAGAGCATTTTGGTTTCGTTTGTGTTTATGGCACGCTCTGCATTCATTTCAACTTTAGTTCAAGAGTTCCTTGTGGAATGCAAGTGCATACTCCATCATTTTTACAATGAAGTAATATTGTTTCAATCCTTTTCTTGCTTTGTAAGTAAGTATTTCTTTTACCTGTTTATTTCTCAAAGGTATGAGATGTATTATGTGTATGATGTTTATTATTTGATTTCACTTCAAAAAATTTCAAATGTTGCCATTTTGTGTTTGCATTTTACACATTTATAGTGAATCTATTATAAATGTTGAAAGCTCTGAGTTATTGAACAAATTTTGGTAAAACTTAATTGTTAACTCAACAATGAGATCAAGCTGAATAATTCTGCTGAAGACGTGATGTCGAACAAGATGTCTTAACATGCATCTTGACATCATGGACTGAATGGCTTAAGTTAATTTTTAAACTACTGCAACTCTCAAGGAGAAATTGCTGCATGGATCAAGGACTGAAGACGGAAGACCAAGGAAGCAGAAGACATTATAAATAGAAGACTTAGACCTAGGTTTTCATATTCCTTTGTACGCCTTTTTTAACCTTGCTTTCTTGCGTAAGAAACAAGGGTTTAGGGTTTTGAGAGTCGTTAGCTCTCTAGGTTGTAAGTCTCCCTTTGTATCAGTTGACACATTGTGGTAGATATAGGTGTCGCATAGATCCATAAGCCTTGAGGTATTGGATTGTGTATTGTTCTTGGATGAAGCTTTTAAGCAAATCCGAGTTAGCCTGGTTGTCAAGAAAGCTTGACAGATTTCTGTATTGATAGGGATGAAGTAAAAATCACAGTTGGTGATTAAGGGAAGTGAGTGGGGTATCTCATATCAGGGTTCTAAACGTTTGAGTTTAACCTTGGTAAAGATGTTCATTGGGTAAATGTTAGGTATGAAGTTGTAAACGGGGGAGTTTAACTTTGTAACAGTCTACAGATAGTGGATTCTTCTTCCTGGATTGGTATCCCCCAAATATAGGTGAGTTGTACCGAACTAGGTTAACAACTACTTTGTTCTTTATCATTCTGCAGATTTACATTTTCTGTTAGGGTTCATGATAAATATGTTGGATCAGATGTCATGACATCTGTGATGGTGCAGTTCTGATATTCAAGGTATCAGTCTGCTGTTGCGCCTCTGAGTTTGAATGATTATGTAGCACAATGTCTTGACATGTGTTAGGACATCTGCTGTCTGCATAGGCCAGAATTTTAATTGGTATCAGAGCAGACATCCTGTCTTGTTCTGGATGAGGTATTTGGGAGATACTTTCTGGCGTTTAAACAAGGAGGAGTTTTGAAGATCAAATCAATCAACTCAGACATACTCAAGAGTATTAATGGATGAGATGGATGTTATGGATCTAAGGGAGCAACCCAGAGGTTGTTCATGTTGCTGAGGAGATTCTACAACAACTACAAGAGAAGTGGCTAGTTCTCTTGTTGGTGTGTCTTATAAGATGTTGTGACATCTTATTAGGGCAAGCAGGATCTGTTCCTTGGTGGTTCCGCTGCATGTGTTTCTGATGGAAGAGCTCTAGAATTAAGGGATTCTGGAGTTGTTACTGAAGACAGTTGGTGGAAAGTCTTAATCGTTAGCCTCTATATTTGAAGATATATGTATTCTTTTATTCCAAAGTTAGGAGCGATGGAGTGAAAGGAGTTGTGGTTAGATATCTAGTATGATGACTTGGTACTTGGAAGCTTGGTTTCTTGGTGCAATTGAAGTCAGTTGAAGAGGAGAGGAGTTGAGTTTAAGTTTATCAGGTTCTTGCTCTAGGAGTTTGATAAATTATTGGTCGGATAGGTTGTCAAAGATACTTGAGAATTCTCTCAAGTCCACTCATAAAGGCATCTATGTCGTGTATCTGGAGTCTTCTAGTTACTCTTCTGACTAGAAGGTGTTTCTTTGTAACACAATCTGAAGAAAGTGGAGGTGATTTATTTTCACCATCCAAATACATCAAGGAAGGATTCATCTCTCTTGACCCTAAGAGTGGATCCAATCTGATTAAAGAATTGTTGAGGTAAATAAGATTTGTTCAGAGAAAGTCTTAGCTACTTGAGTCAACGGTGGCAGCCTTTGTATCACAACTTTGTCCTTTGAAGAAGATACTTGCAAAAAGATTGAATACTTTATAAGTGTTCATAACATGATCTGGTGGAGCTCAGCTACAGCAGTGAAGAAGGGTTAGTGGACAAGGATTTAAGATCAATTGCTATTTGTGGAATCCATAAGTATTTAATAGATTATCCTTGAAAGTTAAGATTGCTGATGTTCAACAAGATGTTGGAACATCTCATCATAAAAGTTTATGCAGAATCAAGGGAGGGGTACTGCATACGCTTTAGCATCTGTTTTAGTCTTAGGTGGTGGTGACCTAAGAGGTAGCTTCAGTCGGGTGTGACAGAAGCATGTGTTCTCTGGAGAGTTTCCTGGAAAGAAACTAGTATGGACTTTGATGATGTTGAAGATGAAGATGAAGACATCATAATCTTGATGGTTACAACTTGGATCGGTTTATCTCTGATCTAGGTGCTTTGGAGCATGGATCTTGCTCTATTTATGAAGGTCGAGGATAAGTGGCAGTTATCTCTGGCTTTCTACTGACGGATCTACTGTGGAAAGTGGCATTCTTTGATATGGCTATAGGGTAGTCTTGGACTACTTATTTTCTGGAGATTCAGACGTGGCAGGTTTAAAGTCTTTGGAGTTTCAAAGCAGGATAGAGGTTGTCAACTCAAACTTGGTTGCTGAATTAAGTCTATGAGAGCATGGAACTCTTGTTCTGCAAAGGGAGGAGGTTCTTCTAAGTGGCAGAAGGAGGAGCTGAATTCAACAGTTGGATGTCATATCAAAATGTTTTGACATCTAGCTTAACATCAGAGGTCTCAGCTGGTGATGTGGCACATCAGCTTAAGATAAGGTGATCTACAGGAGAATGGAAGTTATGGATGCTTCAAAAAGGTCTATCTCATGCAGTTTGTGGGAGCTGTGGATGGGAAGATGTTACATGACTAAGAGGCTTGGTGGATCCAAGATGTCTTGCTATGGGGCAAGTAGTTCATGTGACTTGAAGGTCTGATTGCATTAGTGGATCAGTGTATCTTGTGGGAGTTCTGAAGAAGAGTGAGGTCAATCAAAAAGTGGCATTTGGTTGATTTCACAATGTGCATTCAAGAAAGATGCTTGAAACTGATTGCTCTTGAACAGAAGAGTAGTTAGTTGAAATTGTAAGGAGGTTCTGGTTCTCTGGGAGCTTGTGACAGAAGTTTTGGGTTGAGAATGGAAGCATACCTTCTTTTGGTGGATGAGAGTTTATTTCTCTCTGGGTTTCTAAAGTTTTCTTTATTCAAACTGGTGGCGCAGTGTTGTGTGAAGATCTTCAGTGTGGATTACTATGGTGAAAGTAAGTCCAGTGGTGGAGCATATCAAGAACCATGGTGTGTGGTGTCTGTGATGTGTAGAAGATGTCCTAACTGATGTTAGAACATCTTTGGGTTAGTTATCCTTGGTGGAGGATTCTTAAGTTCTGGTTTAGGAACTTGTTGGCTACATCATGACTGAGGAGTATCTATCTAGTCATATGGGAGAATGATGAAGTAGAAGAACTGCCTTGGGAGGTTTAATGTAAGTGCTTTTGGAAGACTGGAGTGGATCATATGTTGATTACATGAAGGTCTAGTTTCTGATTCGTTCAGAAGTGGATATTCACCAGAAAATCAGAAGTATTCCCGGTTATCATACGGGAGAATGATAAGGAATGACTATCTTGGATTGTGGGGTGTCTATCTCAATTGCTGGCTGGGTAAGGTCAGTGAAAAATCTTGCGAAGGGGATGTTGCCCTGGCTGCAAGTCATGCTAGTAGTGGATAAGTTTGGCAGCTGTGAAGTTTTGGAGCATGCATACGATAGATGACATCGTTATAACAAACTAAGGGGCCATGTGCATCTCTTAGAGGAATATGAAGCATTCTGATTCAATTGGTTTGTGCCTTAAGTAGATGGAGGTCTATACATGATAATTCAAGAGGAGTTCGTGTGGTGTGTAGATGGTTGCAGGATAGGGGGATCAATGGGACTTTGATCTAAAGCCAAGAGTTTGTTATAGTTGGTATACATTTCCTCACGGGTAGCATGATGGTGATCATTTGTGAGTGATTATTGTTTCTTGTCAGAGGGAGCAATAGGAGAGTTGATGACTGTGTTCAGCTGGTAAGTTGAACTGAGGGTGCGATCTTGAAGACATGAAGATGCGTCTTATGTTTTCCATTCATTAGCTTAGGTGTTCTGTGGAGGAGCACTGGTTACCTTAGATAGGGGGAGATGCCCCTTGATCTTAGATGAATTACTGTGAGGATGCAATTGAAGTTCCAGTTTGCATTTGTGCGTCAATCAAGCTGAGATGTCAAGGAGGATGTCTTGATATTATTGTATTGTTGCAAGTTGTGGGAAACTTGGTAGTACATGTGTGTTGGTAATGGTTCTTATTGGATGCTTAAGAATCATTGATTGAGTCTGGGGGAATTTATTTTTCTCTGCAGGCTGTGATCACAAAACTGTGAAGATTTTATTCAATACAGATATTTTCTTTAACATTGTTGGGTGTGACTTGGTCGAGGACGTCATAGCAGTAAAAAGTGTCTGGAGAATCTCTGACAGTCTGTTGACAGGAGTATTGATTCCGTCTTGGGAAACGCTTAGGGTGTATACTTTTCAGAAGGACGTGTAAAATCTTGTCCTTGAATATACATTCACATGTGTTGGAACTTGTACTTCAACAAGAATCTGTCCAAAAATTAATAAAGACATAAAGACCGGGTAGTGGTTGATACAATTCAAATAAGGGGATCTCAAAATTTAACTTACTCATCGCTGTATCACTCTTACTGATGTCTTTATGGCTTATATAAGGTTCTGGGTGAGGACTCTTTGGATCTGGATATACCTTGGTAATATTTGTCAAATTGTGTCTAAAAAGGGGGAGAAATGTTCTGATCTTCTCATGAGAATATCACGTCAGATAAAGCAGCTTGCCAAAATGCTCAATATGATGTTACAACATTCTTGGTCTTAGCTCTCAAATGGACTTTTGTGTCTTGTGATCTGAGTTATGAACACAGTCATGTCCTGTGTTCTGAGTTACCCAAGGAAGTACGTTACTGCTAAGGGTATTGCTACTGCTTTTTCCTAATGGTTTTCTTATGCCTTTTAAGAGGAAGATTTATCCTTTCGTGACAGGTATTGGTTCATGGGTTGAGGGGGAGCGTCTTGCATCTTCTTTCTCATGTAATCCATCTCGGGTAAGCTTTAGGCCTTGAAATTATTTGGAGTTCTCACTGCATGCACCATCGATCTAGAGCTTATCGTGCATATGTGTTTTAGCCAAAATTTGCCAAAAAGGGGGAGATTGAAAGCTCTGAGTTTTTGAACAAATTTTGGTAAAACATAATTGTTAACTCAAGAATGAGATCAAGATGAATAATTCTGGTGAAGACGTGATGTCGAACAAGATGTATTAACATGCATCTTGACATCCTGGACTGAATGGCTTAAGTTAATTTTTAAACTGCTACAACTCTCAAGGAGAAATTGCTACATGGATCAAGGACTGAAGACGAAAGCCCAAGGAAGCAGAAGAGACTATAAATAGAAGACTTAGACCAAGGTTTTCGTATGCCTTTGTACGCCTTTTGTAACCTTGCTTTCTTGCGTAAGAAACAAGGGTTTAGGGTTTTGAGAGTCGTTGGCTCTCTAGGTTGTAAGTCTCCCTTTGTATCAGTTGATACATTGTGGTAGATATAGGTGTCACACAGATCCATAAGCCTTGAGGTATTGGATTGTGTATTGTTCTTGGATGAAGCTTTTAAGCAAATTCGAGTTAGCTTGGTTGTCAAGAAAGCTTGACAGATTTTTGTATTGATAGGGATGATGTAGAAATCACAGTTGGTGATTAAGGGAAGTGAGTGGGGTATCTCATATCATGGTTCTAAACGTTTGAGTTTAACCTTGGTAAAGATGTTCATTGGGTAGATGTTAGGTATGAAGTTGTAAACGGGGGAGTTTAACTTTGTAACAGTCTACAGATAGTGGATTCTTCTTCCTGGATTGGTATCCCCCAGATGTAGGTGAGTTGCACCGAACTAGGTTAACAATTACTATGTTCTTTATCATTCTGCAGATTTAGGTTTTCTGTTAGGGTTCATGATAAACATGTTGGATCAGATGTCGTGACATCTGTGATGGTGCAGTTCTGATATTCAAGGTATCAGTCTGCTATTGCGCCTTTGAGTTTAAATGATTATGTAGCACAATGTCTTGACATGTGTTAGGACATCTGCTGTCTGCATATGCCAGAATTTCAAATGTCTTTACATTTGATCTATATCTTTTACCATTTCAAGCCTACATTTACATGTTTGCATGATATTAGCTAATAAACCATGAAAAATTATCATAAGCATATGTCCCTTATCAATTAATCATGCATGAGTAAAATAGAGTCCTCCACAATCATTCAAAATTCACAAGTGTCAAAATTTTGTAGTTTTAGATGTTATGTGTCGACACGAAAGTCGTATAGGTCGACACATAAAATTAAAATTTTGAATTTGTCAAAGTTCGCTCAGTATGTGTCGACACATGTAATGGATAGGTCGACACATAAAACTTTTTTTTTAATTCTTGGGTATTTACTTCAGTATATGCCGACCCGAGACCTTGATAGGTTGACACATGCGCTCACAAGTCGACTTATATGTGTAGAATTGAGTAATTTTTCTTCATTTCCGCCACTCTCTTATATGCACCAAAACTCTTAACTTCCTAAACTTCATCTTGCATCTTGAAAGACATTCAATCTACATTAAATCCTTCTTGTTTCATCCATCCCATATCATTATCTTTCTCATCTACATCAAATTAATTGTGATTTTTATCAATTTCTCCCTTTTTCATTTCAAAAACCCTCTTTCACCATAACATACAAAAGCTCTGAATTTTTCACTTATTTGTGGTCCGTCCACAACTACAAAATGCGTAAACAACGATGCCATGCTCACAACGATTCATCCCTACACCGTTGTGACATATCTAAACTAAGGCGCGGTTGTATTTTATTTGTTTATTGAATAAAAATTATCTGTATATAACAACGGTTGATAAACCAACTGTGGTGATTATATGTATATAACAACGGTTGATAAACCAACCGTGGTAATACCATCAAGCTTTCATGTGTTCGAACCTCAGCGCCATCATATATATTATTCCTTTTATGTTAAGGCGCGCCTTTTCTTTTTTATTTACTTTTAAATAAAAAAATTAAAAGTTATGACTACGGTTGTTTATTTACACCGTTGTGATATATTTTGTATGTTTTTTTAATTTTTAATTCTAAATATAACTCTGGCGCTTTAATATGAAATTTCATTATGAAAGTAATATACCATAACGGTTTTGTGGTGTTGACCGTCGTAGTAGCCTTTAAATATACTCCTAGCTAGCTAGTTTCATTGTCTGTTCAGTATCCTTTTTTCCATTGAAAAAAAGAAACTACACGAAACGATACACGATTTCAACCCTAAACCCTAACGTTCAATACTGTGAAACAATACATGATTTCAACCAAAGCTTGCATCATCAGTATCCATTCTTCACTGTGTTGTTGTCATTGTCGTCATCATCGTCACGATCGTTACGGAAGAAAGATTACTCACCTACCAACACCGTCGCCATCATCGTCACCGTCGATAAGGAAGATAACAACAACACCGTCGTTGTCGTAAGGAAGGAAGACAACAACAACACCAACACCAACATCGTTTACTTAGTCATCACGTTTAGGGTACGTAAAATATTTTCCCCATGCATCTACAGTAAACTCATTTTCCATTGTTGTTCATGTTGTTGTTGTTTATGTTCTTGTTGTTCATGTTCTTGTTGTTCATGTTGTTGTTGTTGTTGTTCATGTTGTTGTTGTTATTGTTGTTGTTTACGTTCTTGTTGTTGTTGTTGTTGTTGTTGGTTTTGAACATAGATGTCGACCTTGTCGAGTTCTACATCAGGAAGCAGCGAAGATGCTCAAACGATTCAGTGTTCTGCGAATACAACTTAAACGATTGATACTCAATCGAAAAGATCACAAAGAGGTTTCACAATGATGCCCTAATTCACATCAGTCCGCAACTCATCAGGTGTAAAAATCCCAATCGAGTTTGATTCGCACTACAGATTAGTGGATTGTCCACATTACGCTACTTTTAGGAGTTATGTTGCATTCCTTGCACGTAGCAAAGTCAGTATACTGATTGATGATTGGAGAAAAGTGGATGTTAAAGTCAAAGACAGCATATGGACAGACGTTAAGGTATTTCATACTATAATTTTCATATATTTGATATCACTACCTATAGTTTCTAATTCATACTTATATATTGATTTAATGTAGTTGAATTTTGAGTTTACCGATGACTCAAAATTGAAAAGAAAGTGGATAACTTATGCCGGTGTTCGTTGGAGGGGATTTAAGTCACGGCTCACGGCTGACTACATTACGAAGCCTAAGAGCGGTCTTCAACCTCCATGGATTCGGTACAATTTTTTATCAAAGAAGGTGTGGCACAAGTTTGCGAAGAAACACCGTTCTAAGGAATTCAAGGTTAGTACTAGTCTTATGTAACCTATAATGTTATACTAATGAGTTATAGATACTAATCGTACACATTTTTCACTAAGTTAATAACAGGCTAAAAGCGAAGTAGGAATTCAGAACAAGGCGAAAAACATGTACCCCCATAGATTGTCTCGTGGGGGTTACAGGAAACTTGAGAAGAGGATCATGCAGGAAAAACAACAAGAAGGAGGAGATGGTGACATCCCATCTCCACCTTCAAGACATGAGAAATGGAAGAAGGCTCGATTAAGACCTAATGGAGAGTACACCTCTGAGGCTTCAAGAGTAGTTGCTGAGAAAATTGTAAGTATATGTTTTGTTTAAATGCGTTTGCTTATGTAAGTTGCTCATGTTGTGTAAGATAATTTGGTTGTGGCGGCCTGTGAAGGCAAATTTGTTCCGGAAGCACGACATGACATATTAGTCGAAGCTATCGGAACATCTGAGCATGGAGGTCATGTCCGTGGTGTTGGAGATGGTGTCGGCTTGAGGTCATACTTTGGATCTCAAAGAAGAAGCACCGAAACCACTGAATTTCTTGCTCAACGACAAAAGATTGAGAATGTTGAGAAGCAATTGGCAGAGCAAAGGAGGCTATTTGAAGAGGAGAGGGAAAAAAGGGAGAAAGAAGTGGAAAAGTTACAAGAGTTGTATTCGGTATGTGTCGTAAATCACGCATATTTTTGTATGATATATATTGTATGTTCTAATTGAATATATTGTGCTTATTTTTGTTTTATGTTCTAATTTAATGTTATGATGTAGAGATTAAGTGAAAACCTCAAACAACGAACTAATGAAGATCAACGTTGCGTTGGTGATGATCAAACTCCAAGTAAAAGTGTCGTAAATCACGCTTCTACAAAATGAAGTAATTGTACAACCCCTCCCCCCTGTAGATAATCGCAATGGGATATTGGACCCTAGTCCAAATGAAATAACAAGTTTATACTTGTCCATTTCAACAATAGACCTTGCGTAAACTCTCCCGCTAGAACATTGCCCGAAATTGGATTTAGTGTATTACACTCCTGAAGATGTGAGGGATTTTCTCGCAGGATTTAAGTAGCTTGACATAGCTATTTTGCAAGTTTGGTGCACGTAAGTATATAGTCGAATATACATGTCATTATAGAACATTATAATTTTTCGTATTTTCTCCCTTAATTTATTCATTTTCTTTGACCATTTAGATACATTCACCGTGTTTGTATAGAATTGAATAAATCAAGTACCTATGGAATCTTGGAGCCAAGTTTTATTTCTTGGGCGTATAATGATAAAAATATCAGAGAACAGTACTTGAAAAGCCGGCTAAATGACGGAGGATAAGAATGTTACCTTGCACCATTCCTCTGTGCGTTAGTATTGTTGTAATTTATTTCTATATTCTATATTTAGTTTTGTTTTAGTAACAACTATATATATATATATATATATATATATATATATATGAAATTCTGGTATAATAGATCCCAGATGTCCTACATGATGTCGAGACATCTGGTCTGACATAAACAGCAAGGCAATTATAGACAGTTAAATAAGTTGCTGAAAAGAAAAGTGCACACAGAATTTGTTCACCCAGTTCGGTCTAACAACCTACATCTGGGGGCATACCAAGCTAGGAAGGAAGTCCACTATTAGCAGTATTAAATAACAGACTCAACAATACCAGTTGACAATCTACTCACTTAATCCCTACCCAATGACCCTTCTACCTAAGTTCCCCCTAGGTAAGAGACTCCATCTCACTTCCAATCATCGCAATGATGTCTAGCAGTCAACATCTCAGTCACTGCATCAACAACTTGATTTCCAACAACTCTCCAAACACATAAAAATAGAAGACACACTCCTATAACAATACCTAGACATGACCCTCATGACTAAGAACAATGCTTAGAGTTGCTTAACAGCTTCCTCTAAGAACAATACATCTCTTACCTACAGGCTTAGAGATAAACATGATGACCATCCCACAAACCGGGTGGTTCATCAACCAACACAGCCCTTATAATTTACGTGATGGCTGGCTCCCTCAAACTAGGTTACAATGCTTCTATTTATAACCTATTTCCCAACTGGATTTGGGCCTTCAAATCACAACAAATCAGCTGCTACAAACCTGCAAAAGATTCTGCTACTAAATAGATCTTCAATCAAATCTTCAATTAAATCTTCAATTAAATCTAATTATTCTCCATATCTTTTTGCATGAAAATAGTAACAATATCTGCTCAATATAAGATTGCAACAGAATATATTTGTCCCATGATATTCGCCTGCAATCTCTCCACCAGATCTTCCTAAACACACTTAAACAAATGCAACCCTAAAGAAACACATCAGACTGATGTTCTGATGTTCTGTCAACTAATGTCAAGACATCAGGTTTAACATCAGCATACAAAACTGCAATCCTTCTGAACTTAACATCAACTCAATGTTAAGAACTCATGTTAAGACATCAGACATATGACATCATTAACAACACCATTATTTTACCAAAATTCCAGCCAATACAAGAACTAACAATCTCCCCCTTTGGCTAATTTTGGCTAAAACAATCTCAGCCTACACCAGAGATACCAGCGGAAAAACACCATACAAACTAACATCAATACACAACTAGCAGCAGCAACTCCCCCTCAAAACTGCAACCAGCAAAACAGCTGCACAAACTACACACTCCCCCTCAAGCCTAGAACCACAACAGACAACTAGGCAACAGCTAGGCTAACTCTCCCCCTTTTTAGCCACAATTTTACAAACTCTGAATCTGCCAACCAACATACTCAGAACAAAATACAGACTCATCAGCTACTACTGTACATTCTCTCCCCCTTTTTGGCCAAAAATTGACAACATTGGTGTAAATGTATACTTCTGATTCAATCCATTGACACACAAATCTATAGAACCAGGTCTAAACTGTCAAGTACACCATGAACTTCACCAGTAACACAATGTCACGACATCTTGTCTGACATTACAATCTGGATAAACCACTTTTCCACAAAAGATCAACTCTCCTTATCTAAGATAACCAGTTCTCCTTTGCAAGAAGAACACCTTAAATGAATGGAAAACATAAGACTCATCTTCATGTCTTCAAGAGCGTACCCTCTGTTCAACACACCTGATGAACGCATTCACATAATGCTTGATCCTCAAACAACACTAGTACATTTAACAAGAACCACCACCAAATCACCCACAAGTTCTGAAGCACAAACACACTGTCTTCCACTACACTCTAAGTAAAGTCCTCTTACTTTGAATTAATAACACACATCAAGACAAGTGTGACATCTCCCATCAACAAAGACCCTCACAAAGTTTTTCCAAAACTCCATAAAATTGTCTTCAGACTTCTCCTCAGAAGCATGTGCGCACATGATACAAACAATTAGCTTCACATGGCTAGAACCATTCATGTCCACACCAACATGCCATCCAACAGCCTAATGTCATAACATGTTATCTGACATTATCTCCTCACAAGAGGCAACCAATCTCCACAAGCTTGATCAACATGCAAGCTTCACAATATATGCACCTTTGCTGCAGAATCCATAGACAAGTACTCCCCCTATCATGGTTAACTAATGCTCTAGATGGAGATGAACATTTGAACACACTTGCTGAGCACATTCACATACTGTACTTTCACTTTTGGAGAACAAAACCAAGTATCCTGACTTGTTTGACACTGCTCACAGACTCCACAAATTCTCTGCTTTACTGAGATCTAATCTCTTCAAGAGATACTTGTAGCAGAAGAAGGAACAACTCTCTAAAAAAAATGTTCTGATCAGATCACATCACAATCCCTCTACCATTACATCCACTAGTAGTTGTTGATACTAGTGAAGTCTTCAAAATTAGTAGTCATGCTTTTCCAGAACAAACTACTAAAAACAAGACCAGAATTTCCACATTCTAATTCACATAGTCAGAAACATCTCTTCTGACAAAAATGCTTTAGCATCCAACTCCACACGCACACCCTTAATCATCTATCTTTGACATTTGGATCAATTGATGAATATCCACATTCAGACTTTCAAGCAATCAATACCTGATCTACTTCAGTCTTCTCTACATTCTCCTTCCAAAGCAGACCTTCTAATTCATCATTCTCCCGTATGATTAGGTAGATTCTCTTTAGATACAATGTAGGTAATCATCCCAGATAATGTCCTATCACAAGTTAGAACATCTTCCACACACCAAAACATCAACACCACAATTCTTGATATGCTCCACCAACTGGACTTACTCTAGCATAGTAATCCAAAGAACCAGAGGAATAAACTCTCATCCACCTTCAAGAAAAATAATCTCCTTGAGTCTTCAACTCATCACCCTTCAGCCCAAGAGTAACTTGTTCCAAGACAATCCTCAATAATAACCAGCTGCCACACTCTGATTATCTTGATTCTTCGAATTCACTTTTGAGATCAACCAAATGCCACAGTTTGATCACCTCAAGCATGAATCCTCATATGAAAACAGCCAAATGCCACATTTTGACCTTTTTCATGTTTGTCAGAACTCTCACAAAGATATCCTGATCCACCAAGGAAACCAGATCTTTAAGTCACATGTTCCAATTGCTCAATAGCAAACACACTTAGACTCCCTAAGCCATGGTCATGTAACATCTTCTCCTTCCTGCAGCTCCCGCAAACTGCCATGAGAACGATCTTTTTGAAGCATCCTATTGTTCATTCCTGTAGATCACCCTATCAAAAGCTAATATGCCACATCACCAGTTGAGACTTCTGATGTTAAGCTAGATGTCAGAACATTATGTCACCCAACTGTTAAATTCAGCTCTACCTTTTGCCACTCAGAAGAACCTCCTCTCTTTGCAGAAAAAGATTTCCATGCTCTCATAGACTTGATTCAACGATCAAGTTTGAGTAGACAACCTCCATCCTGCTTAGAAACTCCAAAGACTTCAAACCTACCACATCTGAATCTTCAGAAAATAAGTAGTCCAAGACTACCCCATAGCAATACTAAAGAAGGTCACTTCCCTTAGTAGAGCCGTCAGTAGAAAGCCAGAGATAACTACCACTTATCCTTGACCTTTACAACCAGAGCAAACACCATGCTCCAAACCACTTAGATCAGAAATAAACTAATCCAAGCTGAAACCAACAAGATTATGATGTCTTCATAGTCTTCCGTCTTCATCTTCAACAGCACCACCATCTGGACAAGTCATTCACAATACTTTCTAGGAACAGATGCTAAGCAATAATCCCAGGTAAACACCTAGGCGACTTGTGAGCGAATGTAGAACCCCTCCCATGATTCTCCAAACCTCTGATGAAAAGATGTTAAAATAATTGACAGAACATCCTTAATCTTGTCTTTCAAGGATAATCAATTAAATACTTGTGAATATCACAAATAGCAATTGATCTTAAATCCCTGTGGTTTAACCCTTCTTCAGATTCTAGCATCTTTTGAATCTTCTTCATGACAACCATTATGACAACCATTCATACCACAAAAGCCTTCCAGGTTAGGTCAGTGTCTTGATCTTTCATTCCACCCTGAGCAAAAAACTGAAGTGATGTTTCAACATCAGTTCCGACATCAGTCTAAATCACATTAAACATCTACTAGGATTTGGAGACTACAACCATAGTAATCCACACATATCTCTTGCAGCGAACACACGAGAGCATATCAACATCTGATCAACTTCCAAGATCAGACCAACAAAACTGCAGTAACTTGCATAACACACTCTTCCAGAAGCTTCTTCTTATAAGCACAAGGTTCATACCTCATGTCTAACTTAAGAGTGATAACATACCATAAACAATCTGCTACTTCCAATACTTCAAGCCACAAAATTGAAAGAGCTCATGCATACACTAATTGACCACAGGTTGATTTACACTGCTACTGCACACAAACTCTTGGATGTATTTTCCCTATAAAATTATCCTCATACATTTTAGCTTAAACATGGGTCATCTCCTTCTCTTCTACTATCAAGATTACTACCTTTTCTTCAACCAGCTCCAGCTGAGATTCTATGACATTATGAACAGCATCTCAAAAATTGTTCAACTTCACAGCTTCAGTGATCCTTCAAAATAGCTACAATCTAATAGGACTTTGACTCAGCATTTACCATAAACTGCTGATGTGTAGCACGATGTCGAGACATTAGGATTGACATATCAAGCTCAACTTCTTTCTTGATGAAACTTCCTCCAGTTCATGATTTTGAAAATCAGAAACATGTATCTTCACAAGAGAATTCATCTTCAGATAAACCCGAACTACATTGGACACCATAAATATGCTTAAGAGATAACTTATCAAGATCTTCACTCCCGCATGAAAGATTTGACAGTGATACTCTTTTGCTTTGGCTCCACCCTCTTCTTTCATCATCAAGAAAATTGAGAAGGAAGGAATCAGTGTTCTGGACAGATTGGTCTTCAATACCTGATTTGAAATATATTCTTCTTCTGCTGAGGAGACCAAACTCTAAAGTCTTTCCAAGAAAATACCTTCCTAAAGTCTCACCACCAGAGACACAAGAAACAACCAGGGTTACATCAGATACCATGTAGTGGAACACACAATAACTCCTCAACACCCTTCAGGCACTACTCAATAATCCTTGCACACCAAAAAGGTTTGAAAATAAATCAAACTCACAACAGCAGTTCTCCACCAAAGCTATACACCTGATAACAGCAGACAGGTCCAATACATACCCTGTCATGAATAGTCCATGGATCAAACAAACAACTATATGAACTGACCAAGTCCATAACTCAACAAAACTATCTTCCTTGCTCATGAACCAGAAAGTATCTTCCCTAGATCTCATCCAGAAACAGACAGGATGCCTGCTCTGATACCAATTGAAATTCTGGTATAACAGATCCCAGATGTCCTACATGATGTCGAGACATCTGGTCTGACATAAACAGCAAGGCAATTATAGACAGTTAAATAAGTTGCTGAAAAGAAAACTGCACACAGAATTTGTTCACCCAGTTCAGTCTAACAACCTACATCTGGGGGCATACCAAGCCAGGAAAGAAGTCCACTATTAGCAGTATTAAATAACAGACTCAACAATACCAGTTGACAATCTACTCACTTAATCCCTACCCAATGACCCTTCTACCTAAGTTCTCCCTAGGTAAGAGACTTCAATGATGTCTAACAGTCAACATCTCAGTCACTGCATCAACAACTTGATTTCCAACAACTCTCCAAACACATAAAAATAGAAGACACACTCCTATAAAAATACCTAGACATGACCCTCACGACTAAGAACAATGCTTAGAGTTGCTTAACAGCTTGCTCTAAGAACAATACATCTCTTACCTACAGGCTTAGAGATAAACATGATGACCATCCCACAAACCGGGTGGTTCATCAACCAACACAACCCTTATAATTTACGTGATGGCTGGCTCCCTCAAACTAGGTTACAATGCTTCTATTTATAACCTATTTCCCAACTGGATTTGGGCCTTCAAATCACAACAAATCAGCTGCTACAAACCTGCGAAAGATTCTGCTACTAAATAGATCTTCAATCAAATCTTCAATCAAATCTTCAATTAAATCTTCAATTAAATCTAATTATTCTCCATATCTTTTTGCATGAAAATAGTAACAATATCTGCTCAATATAAGATTGCAACAGAATATATTTGTCCCATGATATTCGCATGCAATCTCTCCACCAGATCTTCCTAAACACACTTAAACAAATGCAGCCCTAACAAAACACATCAGACTGATGTTCTGATGTTCTGTCAACTGATGTCAAGACATCAGGTTTAACATCAGCATACAAAACTGCAACCCTTCTAAACTTAACATCAACTCAATGTTAAGAACTCATGTTAAGACATCAGACATATGACATCATTAACAACACCATTGTTTTACCAAAATTCCAGCCAATATAAGAACTAACAATATATATATATATATATATATATATATATATATTCTCGTGTTCATTCACTGGTCATTGGCAATTGATCATAATATCGTTTAGGACAAATACGGTGACATTACTGTGTTCCTTGCACGATCCACTCCACAAACCAATGAAAGATCTTGTATTAACATAAGTGCCTTTGTTTAATATCATTTTCTTTGGCATTAATTATAATTAGTTTATCATGTAATATGTTTAATTTAATTTTCAATGTGCAGTATTGTGGAGCAAGTTAATAGAATGAATAATGTTAGAAAAAAACCCACATACCTTGCTCCTAAAGTAACTGGCCCGATTACCTGTTTATTTCATTTACATTCATGCATGTGTGGTTGTATTCATGTTTTTATATTCATGTAATTTGTAGACGAGGAAACAACGCGGGACTTACGAGTGTGGGTATTTTGTCATGAAACACATGTTAAACTTTGTCCTTACCGGCACTGTTGATTCATGGGATACGGTATATATGGCATAAAATGTTTACATATATTAATATATAAGTTGACTATTGAATTATTATCATGCATGATCTTCAATTTTTTGCTCTTTCTTATGTAGATGTTTAACGACGAAACCCCATTCCCCGTTGAGGACTTTGTGGATCTTCGTAAACGTTGGGCGTATATCCACAATGCGCTTAAGGGTGCTCTTGCTGTTTGATATATTAGCAACATTTTTTGATGCACATATTTTTGGCTTTTGATGCACATAATGTGAACAATAGTTTTGGCTTTTGATGCACATAATGAAATCAATAATATTGGCTTTTGATTTAAACAATGTTAGCAGTTTAAATCTCTGATTCATTTAGCCTTTAATGTACATTCTTTGATTCATTTATAAGGATAAAATATAGGAAGAATTGTGTTTGATGCACATATTGTGTTTGCATGTAAACAGAAGCTGTTTTGACAGGATAAAATATAGGAAGAATTTGATAAGCAGATAATTTTTATATTTAAAACAGGCTATTTTTGGCAGCGGTTATAAAACCTAATCGTAGTTGTATGTCAAACGCTGACCAGAATAATATAAATAAAAAATGTTGTTGCTAAGAATCGAACCAGATCACCTTTAGTTATATCACAACGGTTGAGTATACTAACCGTTATGAAATGGTGCACGCATACTGGAATACAACAACGGTCCCAAGACCGTCATTGTACGTACCTCATATACAACAACACTCTACATAACAACGCCTTCGCCCTCGTCATTATATGTCATTTCCATCCGCTGTTAAATGGGTTTTTCGTAGTAGTGGTCCTTCCTTCTTTGTGTGTTTCTGTGATTGTTTTTCTTGGTTGAGTGTGTGGGAATCCATCAATCTCTCACACTCACTCACTTTTCATTCAAACATTTCATCAAACACTCAATGTGCACACCTTAGTTCAAAATTTTCATGGCTCCAAAGACCAAAGCTAATATTAAAGGAAATGGCAAAGTTACTACCTCCATTATTGCTGCTGAGAATCCAATTACTTTGGTGTCAAGGATTTTGAGCTAAAGCATCAAACCTGACTTGTGGTGAAATAATATATGTTGAAGCCAGTTACGGTTGGTTATTTGGATATACCAGATGTTGTTAAACTTGTTGCGCATCAACATATTGACTATTTTCTACAGCTTGCTCAGGATTACAATAAGGATCTTATTCGTGTATTTTACTCAGGGCTACATGACATGTAAGGTTATTGCTTCAAGTTTTTGATAGGTAACAAGGTTTATCAGTTTACTAATGAATTATGGAAACCATTATTTGGTATCAACGTGGTTGATGCTAATGAGAATGACGAGGCTTATCCGTTGGTAATTGATTCTAGCACTCATGTTAATTTTGATTGGGATATCCATGTAAATGAGCTACTCAAAGCTCCTCGTGCCAAGGACTATTATAATCCTATTTCGACTGGCTAAATGAAGATGATACCAAGAATTCTGCCGTGGTTGATGAGCAACCTATGGATTTGGTGATGATGCAGATGAAATTCATATGGATGATGAGCAACCTATGGAGGTTCCTCATGATGTTTCTAAGGGAGATATTATAATGCAAGATTCTCCTAATGGAGATAAGCATGGTAATAGGGTTGGTGCTGATTTTGATGATTCTTTCGCTATCATGACGATGCTTCAGAATATGAAAATGAGGCAAGACGAGAGGTATGCTGAGGATTGTAAAAGGTGAGATATCTTTGAAGTTTCTCAAGAAGAAAGGTTCCTTCTGATGCAACAACATATGTCCACTCAGGATTCTAACTTTGATACTTTTGCAATGTATGTGACGAAGAGTCTTTTGTCTATACAAAATGATATGAATGCTAATCATGCTGCTGTTATGGCTAGGATAAATCACATGATTGTGGCCCAAGAAGAGAATTCTGGTCATTATGATCGATTTTACCGTGAGATGTGCGACTTCTTGGGAATAAGCTCTACGTATAGCTTAACATTCAATTGTTTGCGACTAATCGTTGTTGGAAAATCTATGTTCATTATCATACATTTGTGCACCTTTACACATATCTGAGATTTTTGATAGAGGTTCGGTTAGACGGTTCAATTCAGGTTGTTTCCGCTAATGCCATAAAATTTTCAAATTTATTTTTTCCAATTTTTTTTACGCGTGATTTATTTACCCCATCTAGATTGAAGCCTATCGTCTAACAAGTTAAGTTTATGTTGTTGCTGTTAGTTAGTTAGTAAAATGTTTATGATTTAAAATAATTTCTATTGGGTTGTTGTCTAGTAACCTAGATTAGTCTGATATAAATGTGTGTTCGACATTTTGGGTTGGTTATAAACAATGTATGTGCTTAGTTGTTGAAAACGTGTATATTCTGGCACAAAATGTGTCAATAGGTTTATGTATAAAATTCTCTTGGTTGGTTTACTACCTATTGAAAAAAGGTGTGTATAGGTTCTGTCATAACATGTAAATAAAAGTTCTGTCACAAAATGTGTATACATACAGGTCAAAATGAAAATTATGTAATATTAAAAAAATGTTTTCCTCCTCGGTTGGAACTCCCACCCGTGGTAAAAACTAACTTTTCACCTCGAGTATTAAAAGCAATTAGGAGGTAAAGTGGAACACGCTTTCCAGTTTTGAAAAAAATGCAATTCTGGGGATCGAACCCATGACCAGTAACACTTTCCCCTTGTTTGGTATATCAATTAAGAGAAAAATGACTCACTTTCCTTGCCACCCTTCTTTACCTCGACTATTAAACTGACGTAAAACCCCTTTTTCAACCGAGGCAAAATCACTTAATCACAATTGTGCAAACCACTTTGCTCATTCTCAGTTGCAAATTTTTAAGGTTCCTTAAAAAAATATAAATCATCCATCTTCAACTTTCTCCAATTTCTTTTCAAGTTATCTTCTTCCCAAATATCATTACAAGCTATGATTTCCCTAATTTGTATCGAGATATCTTTTTTCCCAAATTCTCTTCATCTTAATTTTGAAAATGCCAAAAGACTTCAAAAGTTGTGAAATCTCGAGTAACATCTTGTTTGCTTGTTCTAGAGTCTTTATTGATACAACTTTTACACATTGGAGAAGTAGTGTTGTAGGTGTACCCCTTATCTTTCTATTTTCGTTCTTTAATCTCCTTTTTATTCTTTCTTATTAGTACTAACTTAGTAGAAGAAGTAGTAGTTGTTGTTGCTATAGCTGTAAGATCTTCTTGTTAACGATGAAGTTGATCTTATTGTGTGGATTGTGGTTGCGATGAGAAAGTAACCAATGAAACTAAAGGCTTATTGTTGCTTTTAGGAACACCCTAAATTGAGAAAAATATTTTGATTTTGATTTAGAAGACTTGAAGAGTAAAAAAAATGTAAAATTGTTGAACAATGTCATCAACACAGTTCATAAGTTTCTTTGAGGAAATATTGACATCAAGAGCAACGAAAAATATTAATAATACCAACACTTGGTTCCGTGTTGTTTATTTTTCTCTCTGGAACACTAGATTTGGATTTTGGATGAAGATGAAGCACATGTTCAAGAACAAGAGCAAGGTTTGGATTGCAAGGATATATTATCTCTCGAACGATGTTAATATGTTAAGGAATGAAAATAGATCATTTCTTAATACACCACCCAAGTTTCTTATACACCACGTGAAATTTCGTTTTTGCCCCTTGATTCAGGATGTGCACATCCGGATGCACCATTTTTTTTAAAAACGCTGATGTGTTCCGGATGTGCACATCCGGAAACATAGTATAGCTTTAAATTTCGGAACTGTAGATCCGGAAAATAGCATAACTTTATTTTTTTTTTAAATCGATTTTGTCGGTTGGTCGCATACATTAATATATCATCGCAAGTTAATATACATTCGAATGAGGGGAGCGAGAAAGGATTAGGTTTTCCGCCCATAGAAAACTTTGTTCTTCGTATCTCTTCAATGGAAAACTTTTTTCTTCGTATCTCTCCAGTGTAACCACTGCTCCTGTTATCTTTCTTTGTTGATCGTCCAACACTACAGATGGACTTAATATATTTCGGAGATAAACCCTTTTCGTTATTGAAAATAAGTAATGTGGCTGGTGCACCAGTAGCAGTAATGTCATCAGAAGTTATAACAAACTCTAGGGTTGGAGTCTCTCCGTCAATATAATGGTTATCTTCGGCATTCTGATAAAGTTAACAACAGATTTACGGTCATGAATATAAACAACTATCATTTAACATCATGAATGCATCATGAAAGGTTAAATGTACTTGAATAAGCTTCATGAGAAAATGAACATCTTTAGAATAAAGTTCAGCGGAGAGATTATTGATAGCGTGATGAAGATCTTGAGTCAATGGATTAGGTTTCCCGCCAATAGAAAACTTTGTTCTTCGTATCTCCTACTACCACTTGCAGAACCAGAATCAGAATTTTCTACTTCACTTATGTAGTATCGAGCGCGGAAAGCTAGTAAGTGTACATAATAAGCAGGAGGAACTGTATCATTAATATACAAGTTATAATATATACATATACATCAATAGACATCAGCAAGTGTGCATAATAAGCTAGCAAATTGGCATAATAAGCATAATAAACAAGTTCTAATATATACATATACATCAATATACATCAGTATGTATCATTTAGAAAAAACCAACGCGAACCTGTAAAATATAATCCTTTTAGGCTTAAACCCGGTTGATTTATAGAAAGTCACACGCCACTCCCTGAATTATCCTATCATGAGGAATACACAAATCTAACAAAATTATCTTATCATTCCTGCGGGCCGATTTCCCTTCTAAGGATCCGCTGTTATTTTAAAGAGATCTTGAATTATCTCCTCGCAATGAACCTGAGCAGAAACAATTCCTCTGTATCTTGTGACCCAAAGTCAGTCCATTGGTTCTGCAAGTGGTAATAGGAGTACCACCAACTTTGTGTCGACTCTGGTAATAGAAGTAATGTTTTACTGTTGATCGTTATTCTTTTAAAATACATATTATTATTATTTTTTAAAATAAATATACCTTTTTAAGTTTCAGCCATTTTTTCGGATGTACACATCCGGAAAATGCGTAATTGTCATTCCAGATTTGCACATTCCGAACAAGACAACGTTTTTAAAAAAAAACGGTGCGTCCGGATGTGCACATCTGGAACTGAAAAGCAAAAAAATAATTTTACGTGGTATATAAAAAATTTGGATGGTGTATTAAGAAATGGTAATGAAAATATTGTATGAAGAATGAATGATATTCTTCAAAATATCGCCAATCCAATTAGTTATAGCTAGGGATGAGTCTTTACTGAAATGTTAGGCATATTTATAAGTTAAAAAAACATAAAGTCGTGTCTGATTAAAATAAATTCAACTGAGTTGTCACATCAGAATAACTTAATGTTTTTGGTAGATGAAATCTTAAATAAGGAAGAAAAATGAAATTTTAAATAAAGTTAAGAAATCAAAAATCAAACTGAACCATAGATTAGCGATATCATTTGCAAGTGGCAATAATTAATGTCAATTTTCAATAGCAAGCAAGTAGATAGAACATAATTTTCGTCCTTACACACATATATTGACCATATAAAACATTAAATAAACTATTAATGCACCACATCAATATATAATTACTTATTACAACATGATTATAAAACAATGTTATAAAGCAATACACTTAATTTACTCACAGTCTCACACACACACACACACATATATATAAAATCAAAACGTGTAAAAGAGGCTTTGAAATTTTTCCATTTCTTTATGAGGAAGAGCCACAATGATATTTACCCCATCATCCCCACCTTCACTTGATCCACGAAAAGGAGGAAATAATAATATAACATCCTTGCTACGATACACCACTGGACAAGAATACTTAGGTTTTCCCCATGGATACTCCACTTCTTCAAATCCTAACCTGCACCATGAAGACACCAAAATCTCCCCTTTAGGAAAACCATTATACAACTCCCCCCAATCAATAACCGACCTTGCATATTCATCATTCATTCTTCTTGAACCCTCCGTAACCATCTCCACCAACTTTGAGAATTCGCATTCTTTTAATTCTTCACACTTTGTTGTAGCATAGGCAGTTAAAACCGCATTCCCAATGTAAGCTTTCGGCAATGGAGGATTCAATCTGGAACGTATGTCAACAGCATATAGTATTGTTGATGAACTATTAGGATCATATGTGCCAGATAATGTCTTGCATCTCCATAGATGTGCACTGATGACATTAAAACTGGTGACATGAACATGGATGTTACCCTTTGCTTTTTCCTTAAGGCTATTGATATGTTTCGAGTTTAATTGAAAAACCTTAAAGTCAAGTTCTTCCGAGGAGGCTTTAAAGACACTAGATTTAGTTCTTAAAGGTATATTATCGAGCTTCATCATCTCGGGGTGGGGGAAGCTGACACGTGGAGGAGATCGTGCGGCTAAGAGCTGTCTATTATGGCATAGTACTGTCACATCTAATGGCATGTTAGAAGCCAATGTTGCAAGGTTTTCTAAGAATGTTTTAAAGCTAACTCCATCAAAGGATGTATGACTGGTTGTGATGCCAATTGCGAACCCCCCACATTGGAAGGATGTTACCTGTGAATCAAATTAATACAAAATAATTAATTAATTGAAATCTAGGTAAACTTACTTTGGGTCATAAAATATTGAAATAATTAATATCATGTATATTTTCAACCAATGAATACAATATTTATCTAGTTATCTATCTATAACATAATAACGTGTAAAAAAACTATACCATAATATTAGTAAATTGTGCAATTAAATTACATTTCATATGGTAAAAAATGTAAATACAATTGATATGTAGGGTCCAAGATTGAAACATACATTTTTATTTATTTATTTATTAGCGTTCTAATTGACCTAAGACCCAATAAGAGAAAACTCATTAACGCTCTAATGAAGGTCTATAACCAACTCAATTCAAGGCTGTACTTCTGGGCGCATGAGATTTTAGGTATATATATATACCTTATACATCTCACTTTACCTCTTTTTAAGAATCAATCACTGACTTAAGCGTTGAAGTGCTAATTTTGTAGGTCCACTCCCGCGAACCACCGTATTAGAGACTTTCAGCTTCACATAAGGAGTTCAACATTGCAGTTCAATCATAATTTTGGAATTAACTGCTAAATCTCACAAATTTCCACAATTAGATCATCTTCTATGCAAAATTTAGTTCATCGTAACGTAACACCAAGATAAGGGTGATAATACCGATATAGAGTTCCTTTATGTTCTTTGCCTCAATGTCCTTTCCAATTCGCAACATCAACAAGGCCAATGGTACCACTACACGAAAAGAGGTCTTTACGACCATGCTCTAGTCGATATGAGCAAACTAGAGTGAGAAATGGAATTGAAGACCTTGTTACCACAAAAAAGATCGACAAAACCCTCAGGACGACGTCGAAGAAACCATGATTTTAGCGACGATCGAAATTCCATAATTCAGTGCGCTTCAAGATAGCTGGGGGTACAAGAACTTATAAACTTAGTGCGGATTAAAAGAAGACCCTGACTCTATCGTAAATATGCCAATATCAATTTTTATCAATATGAGGATACAAACCCACCAAAGCCGATCAAAGAGCAAACAAAAAAGAGAATAACAAGCAAAGGTTTCAGAGTTGTAATTTTTAAGAATCGTGATTAACATAGTAAGATAGACCTTAGTTGGCCATTGCACAACCCTAGAAAATGAAGTGGAGATTATTGAAGGAGTCCGAGGAGCCAAAGAGAAGTTGGAAAGATCATCCTTATTGACCCTGACCCATCAAATGATAGGCTAGGGATAAACCCCAAATCAAGGGCCTTGGAAAACATTCAGGCTAAATACTTTAAGGAAAGAATTTGTATTTCAAATCATCTTTATTACCCTCGGATATGACTAACATTATAACATGTCATAATGGTGCAAGTTATCATATTTCTTTTGAAAATAAACACTTGTTAGCTCACTTTACAAGTAATAAATGACAGTCGCAATCAAATCCGTAGGAGATGTATGCGTACATTGTGCCATTACCTTATTCCTTTTGATTATATATTATTCAAAGTCTTCAATAAATGATTACAATTTCAATACTTGGGAAATCCGCCCTCACATCTAAGAGGATCCAAACCATGGGGCAAGACAAGGAGCACTCAGAGATAACACACAAACTTGAGTGTGCATCATGACTTTAAGGAATGGATAAAAAACAGATCTTTAAATTTCTTGATGCTATCAACAAAACATAAAATATGTTATTCTCTTTGTAAAATGAGAGCAACCCTTGCCCCCACACTGACTTGAAAGAAATTCTATGCACATTGAACAAGTGGAATAACAAATTTTGAGTCAGAGCGCCATCTATGTACTGACACAAGTATTGAAATACTTTCACATGTGACTAACTCACCAGATGCAACTGAGATGGGGATATCTTGAGATGATTAAAACCCCCTCATTTCAAAGTCGTTGATGGGAAGTAAGAACCATGGTTTTAAATTGCGGACCGCATCACCTGATGCGGCCGCAATATTGCGGTTGCGGTAGTGTCCGCATCCGCATCAGGCCGTAATTGCAGTGTGATTGTAAATCACACTAAAAACCGCATCATAACGCCGCATCAGCCGCATCATAACACCGCAATGACCGCATTAGACCGCATAAGACCACATCAGTTCGCAACAATAGATGACATGTGAAACCTAATATATATAATAAAGTATATTATTTTATGTCGATAGAAAATAAATTCACGCCGCAACGACCGCAATCCGCATCGCAACAGCCGCAATATCTGCAATCGCAGTGACTGCAACCGCAACCGCATCCGCAATTTAAAACCATGGTAAGAACCCTATCTTGGAGATCATGGACTCATGAAAAGGCGTCAAACATCCATCAAAGGAGCTATATAACCTCTTATCTGACTCTATGTGACAGATAGACTAGCCAAAAGACGGACCCACGTCCTTGTAAGCATTTTTCAACCTACTTGCCTAGCTAAAAACAGAGGTCGTACCATCCAAGGATATTGATCAACATCGGTGGGAAGTTTGAGATTTTGGTGCCCTCTTTGTACCATCCAAGGATATTGGTCAACATTGGCAAGAAGATTGAGATTTTAGTGTCCTCTCCATACCATCTCCTACTCACTATCAATAAACAAAAAATCACAATTGTGGGTTCTAGATCATGACTGAGATTCAAAATACCTCATAATCTTGTCATCACCAGGTTCCCGACCAATCATAACCCTAAAAGTCTTAATATAAACATGAACCACAAGTTACTGTAGTAATCTTCAACCCTCCTCGAATTCACCACTAACACTTCAGGGAAAGCGAAATCATGACCAATCTTCTTAATATCAACCCTAAATGGATACCCTTGTATCTTCCTCCAGATCCTCGTCATTCTGAGGACCCCCAAATTTATCACCATCATCACTATAACTCCTCCTATAGTCAGAGCAATCACTGATCTTTATAACATTTGCAGGATGTGGTATAACCGATGGTGGAACCATATACAACACATTTGATTCAATCATTCTAATGCATGATGAAACATCGGTTGTTTCTTTCCCACTTGATAAGTCAATAAAATTCATGTTTGGGTTCCTTTGGTTAGCCACGGCTGGAGAAAAAATAAGAACAACAATAATGGGATGAAGAGTGAAAAAACATTATCATAGACAAATTGCGAAGGTAGAAGCAAATAAGACGATGAAGAAACCATTTAGAAACTTAGAAAAAACAAAGGAATGCAAAATCAAGGAAGGAGAAGAAGATGATTTGACCAAACAATATCGCTTGAATCCATGAAAGAATAGAGAGTAATTGTTGTTCTTATTGGATTGGTTGCATTTAGAAAAACAACGAATTGGATAAGTGTCAAAGTTTTCAAGTTTGATCTAGCTTGCTGAAGCTATATGGAACAAAAAAAGGGACACATGATGACATCTATGCCTTGCTCAACAGGAACCACACTGATGCGTTTTTGAGTATGTTCTGCAGAAGATTTGTTGAATATTTTAATGTTATTAATTTGATAATATGATTAGGTGATTTGTTTGATAGCTTGACGAAGATTAATTCATATTTAAAAGAAGATTTAAATGTGTGTTTAAATTAAAATAAATCATATCTTATTGGAGATATTCAAGGAGAAAATAAAAGATCCAACATATTCTGCATTAATTCTGGACGAAAATCAATCTCAAATCCATGAAGAAAAGCCCAAAGTTATTTTGCAATATAAGGAGCTCAAACCCACATTAGAAAGCAATCATTTTCATTAACGATCTTAGTGTGCTAGGGTTTACAAGAGTTCTAGTTAATATTTATGTACACCTTTATGTTTCAGTAACTTGGCATAGAAAGTTTGTCTAGTTGAGTTGTAAATTTAACATTGTATGTACACCTCTATGTTTCAGTAACTTGACATAGAGGGTTTGTCTAGTTGAGTTATAATATTCAACATTCTTTCATCTTATTAAGATTGAATTTGATCACTAGACTATTAATAAATAGAAAGTCACCGGGTAGTGTTAGAAAAAGGCGTTGGACAACATAGGGTTTGTTGTTGCTTGTAAGACTAATTGTACTAAACTATTAATAAGTGATTTTCATTTCTTGGGTTGTGGACTCAGCCCCCTGACGTAGGTGTAGTTTCACCGAACTGGGTAAATAATTGATTGTGTTGTTTATTGCTTTTCTGCTCCACCATATAGTAATCGTTATTATAGTGGTTCTAGTGTATCTTGTCGAACTTCTTGTCGAAGCATCATGTTCGACATCTTTACCTTAAGAACATAATTTCAATTGGCATCAGAGCAGGAACCCTAGCCTGTTGGGTGAACTCCAAGGAAGATAAGTTCTACTAAAATGGAAACAATGAAAAATGAAAGATTAGTTAATAAACCACTTGTTTTGGATGACACAAATTGTGATTATTGGAAGGTGATGATGGTTTATTTTCTCAAATCCTTGGGAAGCAAAGTATGGAATCCGTATTAAAAGGATGGAAACATCCAATAATTATTACTGAAAACGATACAACCAGTCTAAAATCAAAAGCAGATTGGACTAATGTTGAAGATGAGGAAGCTCTTGGAAACTCCAAGTCTTTGAATGTTATTTTTAATGGTATGGACAAAAACATGTTTAGGTTGATCAACACATGTTCACAAGCTAAAGAAGCATGGGAAATTCTCAAAAATACTCATGAAGGCACATCCAAAGTGCGTATATCAAGGTTGCAACTCCTTACCACCAAGTTTAAGAATATGAGGATGAATGAAGAAAATTCTATTTGTGAGTTCCACATCAGATTGTATGATATTGACAACACCTCTTTCGCATTAGGTGAAAAGATGTTTGAAGAAAAGCTTGCCAGGAAAATTCTTAGATCATTGCCTAAGAGGTTTGATATGAAAGTTAATGCTATTGAAGAAGCTCATGACCTTATAAGTATAAAAGTTGATGAACTCATTGGTTCCTAACAAACCTTTTAGATGTCCATCAATGACGAGTCCGAAAAGAAGAACAAAGGTATAACCTTTGCATCCAACACTGAGGAATTTAGAATTCAAGGTGACATAGAATAGAGCTTGGCATATGAAAGGGATTAATTACCACTTGGTTTTATTCTGAAAGTGAGGGTGAAAGGGAAAATGCCAATAGTGTCATGGCATTTTCTAGAAGATTTTTATCTGAAAAAGAGAACAATATTGAAGATCTGCTTGAAGAAAAGCTTGATAATTCATTCAGGATTATGTTGAATAAGTGGAAAGAAACATGTTTAACTATAGACAACCAGAAGAAAACCATTGGTATTCTTCAAAAGGAATCATAGAAACTTGCTTCACCCATCACATGTGAGAAGAAAAAATTTCATCCCTAAACTCCAAAATGGGAAACTTGATTCTTCATGAAAGGAAGTTAAATAATTCAAACTTACTTAATGAAAAATTAGAATGTGGAGAAATTACCAAGGATGTGAAAAGAACCAATAAAGGGGCGAGCATGAAAGATGTGAACAAGAAGATTCCCCCAAAGAGGTTGCTATGAAGACCGGAGTTTTAAAGTTGGACCACACGTCTCATCATCGTGCTCAACATGTGTCACCATTATGTAAAATATGGACATACAAGACCTTATTGCTTCGATTGGTTGAAGCTAAACATCAGAGAGTGCGAGGAAGTTCATGCTAAAAAGAAGTGGAATCCCAATACTAATGCAACTGGTTCCATAGAGCACAAAGGTTCCTCATGTAAAAACAAATATTTTAATAGTGAAGATACCAGGCACATGGCTATAGATAAGACAACTCATGGAACTCGAGCAAAGGGAAGAATCAAAGGCTCAAGGAAATTGGTTACTCCATGTCCAAAAGATCAAAGGTGGAATATGACCTTCAACAAACCTAAAAATTGTGTTAAAGGTAAAAAAGTTCTTGTGCAGAAGAAGGAAGAAATCAAGGGTACCAAGACCTCATAATTGATAAAGTTGTAGAAGAAAGGTCTACCAAGATATCCAAACAGATGGTCAAACATCTGTCTCAGGAGCCTGAAGTTACTCATGAAGATTGTGTCACTGAAGGGAAAACTAATGGTCAGGCTGGAGGTCATCCCAACTTTCAACAAACTACCTTGATTCAGAAGAAGAATCCAAAGAGGAAGAATGATTATGACCCAAGTTTGGTTAGAAAAGCAGGAAGTAGTGGATTGAAATTGAGCTACTTGAAGAATGATTCTAATAATTTTCTCCACAATAAACCTCTTGATGTTAAGGATGGTCTAGCTGCAAATGGAGATTTGAATACTTTTCCACTTATGTATAGGCCTATGAGAAATATTCAGGAAATTCAAATGTCCTCTAGTGAAGATCTCCAGGAAATAAGGTTGACAAATATTGATGGTGATAACGATGTGTAAGTCATCATGTCTAACATGTTGAATAAGTCTCAAGTGCATAAGGAGAATGATCATATCCATGAAGTTGGTGAGGGAAATGCAACCATTGTTAATGATTGTGTAATTTCTAACCTTGAATATGCTCTAGAAGATGTGAAGACCCATGATAAATGAGTGATGACCAAGAATGAAAGTATTCTTCTGGATTATACTATTAAGATCATCTCAAAGGAATCACAACATGTGGATGATATGTTACCACAAAATGATGAAGAACAAGCTACAAATGTCGTTATCATGATATCTGGTGATGTGGATGTAGAAAGTACTCTCCTAAGTTTCCATTGGAATGCCACTTCTGATATCAAGATAAGACTATGAGGATCTGATGACAAACACTATGGTGGACTGTAGGACAATGCAAAATGTTCAACAAAGGGTGTTTGAGTATGAGTTCATCATGAATGAAGATGTGAGCTACCTTTCTGATTTTCAAGAAGAGAAGTGAAGAATTCCTCATGTGATTCCCTAGGAAGTAGTTTCACTCAACTTGGATGGAGTAATCCTATGATTAAAGATGTAATCAAAATTGATAAGAAAGATGTTGTACAAGTTGTGACAGACATCGTGAGTGACAAAGTGGTAAATGAGTTCCCAAGTTTGATGAAGAATGAGTAAGCTATTCTTGTTGTCTGTAGAGTAGAAAGAAGGCCAAAATCAGATACAGGTGTTAAAGCAAATACCTTGGCCATTGTAAAAAGGCTGAATGACAAAGAACTTCTCATTCTCAAAGTGTCTTACTTAGTTGAAGAAATTCTACTTAAGAGGATGTAATTGTATCACAGAAGGATATGCCTTGAAAGGAAGTTGTCAACAAAAGTTTTAACAACTGAAAAAGTTGTACAACTGTTGAAAGAGGGGTGTGGAATCTTGTCATCTAATTAAGCTGATCTTACAACTGTTGGGATTAGTGATAAGTAGTTGCTTAGGATAAAGTTAGTATTGAAGGAGAATAACATGGAACAATATGTTTTGACATCGTTCAATAACATACTAAAGGCTATAAAGTATTCAATAATTCCAGTTCATCAAAGCATAAATGAACATCCTGACATGAGTTATCACTTCATCAGGGAACTCTTTGAAGAAAATGAGGAAGCTCTTGAACACATAGCAACTGATAGTAGTCTCACTAAAACATTGTTAGATACTCTTAATGTCTGCTCGAGTGAGAATTAATAGCAGTCAATGCTATGGAGGTGTTAAGGGGATATTATCCCTCTTTAGGTTTATGTTGCACTTGAAACAATACAAAATTTGGTTGTTTCCATACCTTTATTTATATGGTCCTGCATTACAAACAAGAATCTTAATATTCTTCTACCTTCACATCTGCATTTCAAGATGAGTGAGGTGCCTGTAAATTTAAAACTCTCTAAAAGAATGATGAAAGAAAGAAAGGTCAAAGGGGATGAGCCTTCTGCAAATGTTGAAGATGCAATGTCATTTACAGCTGCCAAGAAGACTGTTACCAAGAGGAAGTATATGAAGAATAAACATATTCAGAGATATGATTCTGACTTAGAAGCTGGTGTTGACTGTATTGATTACAAAAAATGTAAAGGGTGGATTGAAGATTAAGCTCGGATGTTCTAGCTTAGCTGTTCTGGACACTTTATGTTTTTGGTTTTGTAAAGGCTCTATGGCCTATTTTATATTTGTACTTTTAAGAAAATTATAATGTTGTCCATGTTTTGATGTTGGTCTAATTGTTTTCTCATGTTTCTAGGCGTGTATGTGCCAATATAACCCTTGCAAGACTAACCTTGTGTATGTTATTCTCTATGTATACTGACTTCGTTGAAGGACTAACCCTTTTCCAAATTATGTCTAAAGGGGGAGTAATGAGATGAAGTGGTGTATTTGTTGTGTGCAGATAAACCTGGTGATTGTTTGGTACTAACCATTTCTAGGAAAGTGCTAATGTTGTGCTCCATGCTAGAGCATCGGGCAAGGCATCTGGTCCTAGTCCTTGTATCTGTGAAAACAGATCTATCTGTTTTAGTAATATTCATTGATATTCTAATTTCAACTACTAACTGATTGTGCGTGCATGACTAAGTATGTGAATAATTGCTTACTGATATATGTTGGTTAGTAGGATTGCATGCTACTAACTATGTGATACCAAATTTATTCATGATGAAGGAAGTGAATGATTGCATGACTGTCTGTTTGGTTTGGAGAAACAAACGGAACTAAGTGTAAGCATCTATATTGATGCTTCTGACTTCTGCTGGTGTTGGTGTATAACTATGTTACATGGGAGTTGCTGCTCAAATGATCTGAAGATCCAGTACATCTATTGGTTGTAACTTGTTCTCATGGAAGAAGTGATATGATCTGTAGTGATCTGTATTGATGCTTCTGACTTCTGTTACTTTACCTGACACACTCACAAATTTAACTTTGTTGCAAGCCCTATTTCTTTACAATTCTGAACTATGTGGTGAATTTCTAATTGGAGTATTTCACCTTCCAAACTTGAAATATCTAGATTTGAGAAATAATAAAAATCTCAATGGTAAGTTACCTGAGTTTCAGTCTAGTTCTCTCATCATGCTGCAACTTGGTGAGACAGGTTTCTATGGAACACTGCCAATATCCATTGGAAATCTTAGTTCATTAAATATTCTATCAATTTCACATTGCCATTTTTCTGGGAATATTCCTTCTTCACTTGGCAACCTCGCGCAGCTTAGGCATATAAGCCTTCAACATAAAAATTTTAGGGGCGATCCTTATGCGTCTCTGGCAAATCTTACCAAACTATGCAGCATGTATGTTGGTTTCAATGAATTTACTTTTGAGAACATCTCATGGATAAGTAAGCTCTCATCAATAATTGGCTTGGATATACCCTCGATCAATATTGGTAGTGACATCCCGTTATTTTTTGCAAATCTCACCCAACTACAATATTTAGGTGCAGAAAAATGCAATTTAAGGGGTGAAATTCCATCTTGGATGATGAACCTGACCAATTTAGTTATTTTGAGCCTTTATAAAAATAACCTTCATAGGGAAATCCCTAAGTCTTTCTTCAGACTTGAGAAACTTGAAACTCTTTCCCTAAATAATAATCTGTTGCATGGAAAGCTAGAGCTTGACTTGTTTTTGAAGCTCAAAGAGCTACTTTACCTTGATTTATCATTCAACAAATTTTCACTATCCAATGGAAAAAAGTTCTTTTGCTAAAGTTCTAAAAGTTCTTTTGCTAAAGGGAAATAAATTGTCCGATCTCATTCCTCAAACATACCAGATGGAAAATACCCGCCAGATGATTGATTTAAGCAACAACAATCTTCAAGGTCAGTTGCCAAGAGCATTGGTCAATTGTGGATTGCTAGAGTACTTTGATATTAGCCATAACAATATGAAGGATTCATTTCCGTTTTGGATGGGAGATTTACCTGAGTTGAAGGTATTGGCTTTAAGTAACAATGAATTTCATAGAGACATTAAGTGTTGTGAGAACATGACATGAACATTTCCCAAACTTCATATCATTGATATATCTCACAATGAATTATGTGGCGGTTTTCCATCAGAAATGATACAGAGATAGAAATCAATGAAGGTGTCCAATACAAGTTGTTAGTTCTTGTATTGGCTGGAGTTTTGGTAAAACAAAGTTGAACAATATTGATGTCATATGTCTGATATCATAACATTGGTTCCTAACATTAGTTGTTGCAGGGTTGAAGTTTTATATGCTGATGTTATAAGTGATGTCTTGACATCACTATATCAGAACATCAGAACATCAGATTGTGATGTTTTAGGGCTGCGCATGTTAGTGAGTTTTGAGGAGATCAGTTAGAGTGATTGGATGCGAATATCTTGGAGAAGAGATTTCCAATCAGATATATTTGCAGATTATGGAGCAGATTCTGTAACCAACATTAGGGCTGATTTGGAGAGATTTTAAAAAGATTTGAAGATCAAATTTGTTTTAATATCATATATTTTTGGAAGAGATCCAAGCCCAAGTCAGAAGGGTATAAAAGCAGCCGCAACCCTTATTGGAAAATAACGAAGAAAGAGAGCTAAAGACTGAGTGTCATTTGTGTCTTCGTGTGTATTTTGTAAACCATTCATATTGAATTGGTGTTATTGTTTTTGAGTGGTAATTGATATCTCTAGAGCTGTTAAGCAAGAGAGTTTCTGTTCTTGATCAAAGCTGTGAAGCAGAATCAAGGTGTGTTTGAATTGTATCACTGTGGTGAATTAGGGAGTGAGTGGTTTCTCATACCTAAGTGGTTTCTTAGGTAGAATTGTCACTGGGTAGTGATTAAATTAGGTAGATGTCAACTGGGATTGTTGAGTCTGTAATTTGTTACTACTAATAGTGATTTTCCTCCCTGGCTTGGTAGCCCCTAGACGTAGGTAGTTAGACCGAACTGGGTGAACAATTCATTGTGTCCTTTACTGCTTGTTATTGCATTGTCCATAGCAGATTGTGTTGTTATGACATCACACTTAACATCACACATCTGATACCAAAATTTCAATTGGTATCAGAGCAGGCATCCTGCTCTGCATCTGGGTGAGATCTAGGGCTGATACTTTCTGGTACAATGGACAAGGAGACTGGTGGATTTGTGAACATACCCCGTATTCTAGATGGCTCTAATTATGACTATTGGAAACCACGGATGGTTACCTTCTTGAAGTCTTTAGACAGCAGGGCTTGGAAGGCTATTGTGAAAGAATGGAAACATCCTGTTATTGTGGAAAAGGATGAGAATGGAAAGGAAGTAGAGGGTAGCTCAAAACTGAAACCTGAAGAAGAATGGACCAAGGAAGAAGATGAGCTTGCCCTTGGGAATTCTAAAGACTTGAATGCCATATTCAATGGTGTTGATAAGAACATCTTCAGGTTGGTCAACACTTGTGAAGTAGCTAAGGAAGCATGGGATATCTTGAAGACTACTCGTGAAGGGACCTCTAAAGTCAAGATGTAAAGACTTCAACTTTTGACAACAAAGTTTGAAAATCTGAAGATGAAGGAGGATGAGACTATCCATGATTTCCACATGAACATCCTTGAGCTGTCAAATGCTTCTAGTGCCCTAGGAGAGAGGATGACTGAAGAGAAGATGGTGAGGAAAATTCTTAGATATCTTCCCAAGAGATATAAAATGAAGGTGACAGCTATAGAAGAAGCCCAAGACATCAGCAAGATGAGGGTTGATGAGTTGATAGGTTCTCTTCAAACCTTTGAATTAGGAATGGAAGAAGAACCTGAAAAGAAAACCAAAAGTATAGCATTGGTTTCTAGTTCTGAAGATTCTAAGAAAGAGAAGGGTGCTGAGTCTCAGGAGGAGCTGTCCCAGGCCATTGTCTTGCTGGGAAGATAGTTTAATAAGGTTATGAAGAGGATAAATAGGAGTTATAATCCTAATGTCAAGAACATCACATCTGACACCAATAGATCAGGAGATCAGGGGAAGAAAACTAGAGATGAAGAAAAGTCCAATAATGAAAAGGGAGTTCAATGCTATGAGTGTGAAGGGTATGGTCATGTCAAGAAGGAATGTCCTACTTATCTCAAAAAGCAGAAAAAGGGGTTATCTGCTTCCTGGTCTGATAGTGAAAGTGAATCTGAAGATGAATCAGCTAAGCTTATTAGAGCTATGATTGGGGATTGTGAGTCAGATGATGATTCGTGTGATGATGAGGTTACTTATGAAGAGCTTGTTGCCTCGTATAAAGAACTGTGCATGAGAAATGAACAAGTGTGTCTTGAAGGAGAGAAGCTGAAGAAAACCATAGTGCAGTTAGAGGCTGAAAAGACTGAGCTTGAAAATGAAGTCAGTATGCTTAACTCAAAATTGGATTTGATGACCAAAACTGTCAGAATGTTGAACAATGGTACTGATGCTCTAGACAACATTCTTAGTATTGGGAAAATTGCTGGAGACAAAAGTGGTTTGGGGTTCAACAATGTTGCAGCTTCTGATGATGTTATTACCAGTTCCAAACCAATGATGTTAAAACAGATGTTTAAACATCCTGACAGGATTCCTTCTAGGAAGAAATTCAGGCGTTGGAGATGTCATCACTGTGGGCGTTTTGGACACATAAAGGCCTACTATTATAAGCTACATGGGTATCCTCAGAAGGCACATCAGTATACTCCCACACGGAAATTTCCCATAGGTAATCAGGCCTTAAATTCTAAGAAGCAATGGGCTCCAAAAGGTAAAGTTACCAGCTTAATAGCTCACACTTCTCTTAAGGTTTCTACCAAAGAAGACTGGTACTTTGATAGTGGGTGTTCAAGACACATGACAGGAGTTAAAAATTTATTGGTAGATGTTAAGCTTCAGTCTTCAGGTCATGTTACATTTGGTGATGGTGTCAAAGGAGAAATCAAGGGGATGGGAAAGCTGAATTATGCTGGTGCTCCTAGACTGGATGATGTTCTACTTGTCAAAGGGTTTACAGCAAATTTGATCAGTATTAGTCAACTTTGTGATCAAGGATTTAAAGGTAGACTTTACAAACACTGAGTGCAATGTCACAAATGAGAAAGGAGAAGTCATCATGAAGGGTGTTAGGTCTAAGGACAACTGTTATCTATGGCTGCAACAAGACTCAAGTACCTCAACATATGTGTTTGCTAGAGATGATGAAGTCAAAATTTGGCATCAAAAGTTGGGACATCTTCATCTGAAGGGAATGAAAAGAATGATATCCTCAGAAGCTGTCAGAGGAATTCCTAAACTCAATATTGAAGAGGGAAGAGTTTGTGGAGATTGTCAAAGAGGGAAGCAGACCAAGATGTCACATTAGAAGCTTCAACATAACACCACCTCCAAAGTTTTGGAACTTCTTCATATGGACTTGATGGGACCTATGCAGGTAGAAAGTCTAGGAGGGAAGAAGTATGCTTATGTTGTTGTAGATGACTATTCTAGGTACACCTGGCTGAGCTTCATTAAAGACAAATCAGAGGTGTTTAATGTTTTTAAAGATCTTTGTCAAAGACTCCAAAGGGAAAAGGAGAGTAATGTTATTAGAATAAGGAGTGATCATGGAAGAGAGTTTGAGAATAGCAAGTTTGCTGAATATTGTTCTGCTGAAGGCATAAGTCATGAGTTCTCTTCTCCAATCACTCCTCAGCAAAATGGAGTTGTTCAAAGGAAGAATAGAACTATTCAAAAGTCTGTTAGGGCAATGATTCATGCCAAAAAGCTTCCTTATCATTTCTGGGCTGAAGCTATGAACACTGCTTGCTATATTCATAACAGAGTTACTTTGAGAAGGGGCACTTCAGCCACCCTATATGAACTATGGAAAGGAAGAAATCCAAATGTGAAGTACTTTCATGTTTTTGGAAGCAAATGTTACATCTTGTCAGATCGTGAACAGAGGAGAAAATTGGATCCTAAAAGTGATGAGGGAATCTTTCTAGGATACTCTACAAATAGCAGAGCTTACAGGGTTTTCAACTCCAGAACAGAGGTTATGATGGAGTCTATAAATGTGGTGATTGATGACACTGATAAGCAGGAAGATGCTGATGTCCTGGATGATGTTGAAACATCAGTTGAAGAAGTCACGGAAGAAACTAAAAACAGAAGTGGGTCTCCTAGTCATGTTGATGCTGAGCCTGAACCTGAACAATCTAATAAAGAACCATCTATTAGAGTGGTAAAGGACCATCCCAGGGAGCTTATCATAGGTGATCCTAAGTCAGGGGTTAGCACTAGATCAAGAGAGGTTGTGTCAAATTCTTGCTTTGTTTCTAAAATTGAGCCCAAGAATGTCAAAGAAGCCTTGACTGATGAGTTTTGGATTAATGCCATGCATGAAGAGTTGGAACAACTCAAAAGGAATGAAGTGTGGGATCTTGTACCAAGGCCTGATGGAGTTAATGTGATTGACACCAAGTGGATTTACAAGAATAAATTTGATGAACAAGGAGTGGTCACCAGAAACAAGGCCAGATTAGTTGCACAGGGATACACTCAGGTTGAAGGAATTGATTATGATGAAACCTTTGCTCCTGTGGCAAGACTGGAATCTATCAGATTACTCTTAGGGGTGGCTTGTAATTTCAAATTCAAGCTTTTTCAGATGGATGTTAAGAGTGCCTTCTTGAATGGTTACTTAAATGAAGAGGTGTATGTTGATCAACCAAAAGGATTTGTTGATCCAACATTTCCTGAACATGTTTACAAACTAAGGAAAGCTCTATATGGTTTGAAGCAAGCACCAAGAGCTTGGTATGAAAGGCTTAATGAATTCCTGGTTGTGAATGGCTACAGAAAAGGAGGGATTAACAAGACTTTGTTTGTTAAAGAGGAAGGAGGAGAACTGATGATAGCTCAAATATATGTTGATGACATAGTATTTGGTGGGATGTCGGATACAATGGTGAAACATTTTGTGGAACAGATGCAGTCTGAGTTTGAAATGAGTCTTGTTGGAGAGCTCAACTATTTTCTTGGTCTACAAGTCAGACAAATGGAGGACTCCATATTCATTTCTCAGGGCAAGTATGCAAAGAACATAATGAAGAAGTTTGGTTTAGAGAATGCTAATCACAAGAGGACACCTGCTCCTACTCATTTAAAGTTGTCCAAGGATGAACATGGTGTTAGTGTGGATCAAAGTTTATACAGAAGCATGATTGGAAGTCTATTGTATCTCACAACTAGCAGACCTGATATTTCTTTTACTGTTGGAGTGTGTGCCAGATATCAAGCTGAGCCTAAAGTTAGTCACTTGAATCAAGTGAAGAGGATTCTAAAATATGTGAATGGGACTAGTGACTATGGAATTCTTTACAGTCATGGATCAGGCATTGAGTTATGTGGTTTTTACGATGCTGATTGGGCAGGGAGTGCTGATGATAGAAAAAGTACTTCGGGAGGTTGCTTCTTCTTAGGGAATAACTTGATATCTTGGTTTAGTAAAAAGCAGAACTGTGTGTCTCTTTGTACTGCTGAAGCTGAGTACATAGCAGCAGGGAGTAGTTGTTCTCAACTTGTTTGGATGAAGCAGATGTTAACAGAATACAATGTCAAGCAAGATGTCATGACATTGTACTGTGATAATTTGAGTGCCATCAATATCTCTAAGAATCCTATTCAACATAGCAGAACTAAGCATATTGATATAAGGCATCATTTTATAAGAGATTTGGTTGAAGACAAAGTAGTTGCTTTGGAACATGTTGCTACAGATAAACAATTAGCTGACATTTTTACTAAAGCCTTAGATGCAAATCAATTTGAAAGTTTAAGAAGCAAACTGGGAATTTGTATTTATGAGGATTAGGTGTGCAGGAAGGAGTGTTTGTGCAGCTGTGATTTTGCATATGTTTAAAGTAAACAACTTTTTATTCATATGATGAAAGCATACAAGATTGGTTACTAGTACATCATTGGCATCATATAAAGGGTATATAGATTATACCAACCCCCTGCATCAAGAAAAGTTTTCCAATCTTCATCCCATTCATCATCAGACGCATGGGGTTGCACTGGAGGTTTTTTTGATGGTTTTTGTCTCTGATGGTTTTCTTGTTCTTGTTGCTCCTGAAGAAGTCCCAACAGCTGTCCTTGTTGTGTTCTTGTTCTTCAGTGGATCTGGTTTATTGTCCTCATGCTTATGTTGTTTTCCTGCATCTTTAGTTGACTGACTCATTCTTGTGTGGTGTCTGGTGTTGTTAGAAGGAAGAAGGCATGGATTTTATAGTACCATAAGAATCCATAGGTTGTATCGCCTGACCAGTCAAAGGTTTTGGGATATTGTGCTCCTTGGGAAGCTTGCTTTTGACCATGTCTTAATGAATGTCAGATCTTTGTGTTTGTTGTAGATGTTGTCAAATTGTGGCTAAAAAGGGGGAGAGTTAGCCTATGTGTTGCCTAGTTGGCTGATGTGGCTCTAGGCTTGATGGGGAGTGTGCATGTTTGAACAGCTGGTATGCTGGTTCTAGCTTTGAGGGGGAGTTTGGCTTTGTGCAGCTTGTTTGTGCTTTGTGGGGGAGTTTGGCTTTGTGTAGCTTGGTTGTGATTACTGCTGGGTTGAAGTAATTTTTGAAGGTTTTTCCGCTGCAGGTACTTATGATGATGGCATAATTTGTTTTAGCCAAAATTAGCCAAATGGGGAGATTGTTAGTTCTTGTATTGGCTGGAATTTTGGTAAAACAAAGTTGAACAATGTTGATGTCATATGTCTGATATCATAACATTGGTTCCTAACATTAGTTGTTGCAGGGTTGAAGTTTTATATGCTGATGTTATAAGTGATGTCTTGACATCACTATATCAGAACATCAGAACATCAGATTGTGATGTTTTAGGGCTGCGCGTGTTAGTGAGTTTTGAGGAGATCTGTTAGAGTGATTGGATGTGAATATCTTGGAGAAGAGATTTCCAATCAGATATATTTGCAGATTATGGAGCAGATTCTGTAACCAACATTAGGGCTGATTTGGAGAGATTTTAAAAAGATTTGAAGATCAAATTTGTTTTAATATCAGATATTTTTGGAAGAGATCCAAGCCCAAGTCAGAAGGGTATAAAAGCAGCCTCAACCCTTATTGGAAAATAACGAAGAAAGAGAGCTAAAGACTGAGTGTCATTTGTGTCTTCGTGTGTATTTTGTAAACCATTCATGTTGAATTGGTGTTATTGTTTTTGAGTGGTAATTGATATCTCTAGAGCTGTTAAGCAAGAGAGTTTCTGTTCTAAATCAAAGCCGTGAGGCAGAATCAAGGTGTGTTTGAATTGTATCACTGTGGTGAATTAGGGAGTGAGTGGTTTCTCATACCTAAGTGGTTTCTTAGGTAGAATTGTCATTGGGTAGTGATTAAATTAGGTAGATGTCAACTGGGATTGTTGAGTCTGTAATTTGTTACGACTAATAGTGATTTTCCTCCCTGGCTTGGTAGCCCCCGGACGTAGGTAGTTAGATCGAACTGGGTGAACAATTCATTGTGTCCTTTACTGCTTGTTATTGCATTGTCCATAGCAGAATGTGTTGTTGTGACATCACACTTAACATCACACATCTGATACTAGAATTTCACAAGTGAATTATAGTTTGAGCAAGGATTTGTTTACTTGAGGTTCAACAAGTCAAGAGAATATTTGAAAGCATATAATTCTTATTCTTTCACATTATCTAACAAAGGATTGGTGATGGTTTATAAGAGGCTTCAAGAGTTTTATAACATGATAACCATTGATATGTCAAGCAACAAAATCAGTGGAGAGATACCAAAAGTCCTAGGTGTATCTGTTGTGTGCAGATAAACCTGGTGATTGTTTGGTACTAACCATTTCTAGGAAAGTACTAATGTTGTGCTACATGCTGAAGCATCAGGCAAGACATCTGGTCATATTCCTTGCATCTGTGAAAACAGATCTATCTGTGTTAGTAGTATTCATTGTGTCGTACCCCAAATTTTGACCACCTTTCTTTTCTTTTTTCACCTGTTTACTTATATAAATAAAAAATAACGATAATAAGTAGTTTTGTATTTCTAATTTTTATTTTTAAAAAAATTAAATATTATTGTTATGCACTTTTAAAAAAGAGAGGGAGAGAGAAATAAAAAAAATATAGTATAAGAGTGCCAATTAGAAATTAGATTCTAATTAGTATGTTACTCTTTAGATGTAATTTCATTTCGAATGAATATAGTAGCTCATATGGTAGAAGAGTAGGTTAAATGGAAAGAGAAAGGAATGGAGTGGGAATCAGCTTAAATGGGTTACGACATTTCAGGTTGGTATCTCCAAACCGTTGATTATCTATTGTATATAATTACTCTTGAATTCTTGTTTGGATTGCGATTTGGGGTCTGATTTAATTCTTGTGGGTTTTGTTCTTAAACAATCATGTGTTTAAGTATATGATTAATCTAACTTGTATATATTTAATTTTGCTTTTGTATACGATTAAAATTTAGTTAAGTTTCATATAATTTTGGGTTTATTACAAGTTAGTGATTTTAAGTGTGGGTTTAACGTATAATTTTGGGGTTTATAATAATAAATTATTTTTTAAATGTGGGTTTAATTTAAATTTGGCTTTATAATAATTAGTTATATTTTATAACTAATAAATATTGGTTTTAACATATAATTTTAGGTTTATAACAATTAGTTTTTTTTTTTATAAATTTGGGTTTAATTTAAATTTGGGTTTATAATAATTAGTTATATTTTATAACTAATGAATGTATGTCTTAACTTATAATTTTGGGTTTATAATAATTAGTTATTTTAAATGTGGGTTTAATTTATAATTTGGGTTTATAATAGTTAGTTATATTTTATATTACATATGGGTTTAATTTATAATTTGGGTTTATAATAGTTAGTTATATTTTATATAAAATATGGGTTTAATTTATAATTTGAGTTTATAATAATTAGTTATATTTTATATTAAATGTGGGTTTAATTTATAATTTGAATTTATTTATTTTTATAATTAATAAATTTGGGTTTATTTATAATTTTGGAGTTTATTATAAATAAATAATGTGGGTTTATAATTTTGGGTTCATTGTGATAAATATGAGTTTATTTTATAAATTATAATTTATAAGTAATAAATTTGGGGTTTTATTTAATTTATGATTAAATATTTGGGGGTTTGTTTTCCCAATTTATTTACTATGATAATTAAATAATTGGGGAGGTGGGGATAAGGGACATATGATATTTGCTAAGGTTGTAGGGATTAATTTACAATACTAACTAATTTGTTAATTAAATTAATAATATGTGTTGTTTACGAATATTAGGGATAAGAGATAATAAATTTGATAAATAAAAATTATAGTAAATTGGGAGTAAGATCAAGCATAATTAAATTATTAATTAGTCTTAATAATATAAATAATAAAGGGATTAATACGAAAAATAACTAAATAATTATTTAAATATTAACATGGAATTAAAATATAAATATAACTAGTCTTAGATCTAATTCTAAGAATAAGTAGGGGTAGTTAATATTTTTATCATAAATCAGGGTATAATTTAAAATTAATCAAATCGATTTTGGACTTAATATAATTAAAATAAAGGGTTAAATATACAATACCCCCCTGCAATGTTAGCGATTTCTCATTTTAGCCCCCGTAAAATTTTTTTTTTTAAACACCCCCTCGTAATATCCAGATTCCCTCACTTAGGCCCCTGGCTGCCACATGGCAGCAAAGATTCCTTTCTCTTTGCTTGCGTGGCAGCCACGTGGCATTTTTTAATATTATTTTTTTATTTTTTTTATTTTTTTATTTTTTTTTTATTTTTTTTTATTTTTTTTTTTATTTTTTTTTTTATTTTTTTTTTATTTTTTTTTTATTTTTTTTTTATTTTTTTTTTATTTTTTAATTTTTTTTTTATTTTTTTTTATTTTTTTTATTTTTTTTATTTTTTTATTTTTAATTTTTTTAATTTTTAATTTTTTTTAATTTTTTTTTTTAAATTTTTTTTTAATTTTTTTTATTTTGTTTTATTTTTTGTTTTATTTGTTTTTTTTATAATTTTTTTTCTTTTTTTTTTATTTCATTTTCGCCTTGCAACCGATGTAAAAACATACATTTTAATAAAGATAGCATACATTTTACATCGGGCCAGAAAGAAAACCGATGTAAAAAAAAAACATTTTACATCGGGGCAGAAAGGCAACCGATGTAAAAACATACATTTTACATCGGGTCAGAAAGGCAACCGATGTAAAAACATACATTTTACATCGGACTTAATAGTCAACCGATGTAGTAGATGTATTTCACATCAGACTTAATAGTCAACCGATGTAGTAGATGTATTTCACATCAGACTTAATAGTCAACCGATGTAGTAGATGTATTTTTCACATCGGACTATGGCCCGATGTAAAATGTCTTTGATTTACTACATCGCTTGGCTTTACATCGGACCCAGAACCGATGTAAAATGTGTTTTTCGCCCGATATAAAAAGTCTTTTCTGCACTAGTGTAATTTTTAAAATAAAAATTTGTTTAAAATAGAATTAAAAATAAAAATTAGGTCCAAAAACGAAAAAAAAAAAAATATATATATATATATATATATATATATATATATAAATAAAAACGAAAAAGAAATAAAAAAAAGAAAAAAAATTATAAAAATTATAATAAAAACAAATAAAACAAAAAAGTAAAAAAAAATTAAAAAAAAAAATTAAAAAAAAATAAAAAAAATTAAAAAAAAAGTACAAAAAAATAAAAAAATAAATAAAAATAAATAAAAAAAAATAAAAAAAAAATAAAAAAAAATAAAAAAAAAATAAAAAAAAATAAAAAAAAAAATAAATAATAAAATAATAATAAAATAATAAAATAATATAAAAAATGCCACGTGGCTGCCACGTAAGCAAAGAGAGAGGAATCTTTGCTGCCATGTGGCAGCCAGGGGCCTAAGTGAGGGAATCTGGATATTACGAGGGGGTTTTTAAAAAAAAAACTTTACCAGGGGCTAAAATGAGAAATCGCTAACATTGCAGGGGGTATTGTATATTTAACCCTAAAATAAATAATTAGATAATTATTTAAGAAATTGCAATAAATAGGGAATTAAAAGTAGGGATTTAAATTATTTTTAAGGTTCAATTTTGAAAACAATTAGGAATATTAGAAGTAGGTATTAACTCTCAAAAATGGATTAATATAAGTAAAAATAGATATCGATAATCATGGAATATTAATTTGGGATGATTCATGGGATAATTTTTTTGGGATAATTAAGAGATATAATTGGGAATAAATAAGTAAAGGATAAGGGGTAAAATATAAGGATATTAGAGATAATCATGAGATAAATTTTCAGATAAAAAAGGATAATTATGGGAGCATCTTATGGGGGTAATCTAATGATCTAAGGGTTAACTAGGGATAATTGGGAATAACTAAATAAGGGATATAGAATAATTTATTAGGGATAAAAGGGATTAATTGAAATCTAAATTAAGTTTCTCTTTTATTAACTATTCAATAATATGAATTTTATTTAATAATTAGGGTTTATTTAATTATTATAACTAATGAAAAGGTTCTACTTAATCAATTTTTATAATTAATAAAAATGTCAATATTATCATTTAACTTAGTTTATAAATTGGAATTAATTTACATTTTTGGGATATTATAGGGTATTTACTTTTATGATTAAATAGGGGATCATTTACATATTTGGGATATTTTGAATAAATTTTAATTAATAAAATATGGGATTAATTCATATTATTTAGGGGTATTATAAATTAATTTTTCTATACAATTTATAAATGTGGGATTAGTTTATATTTTTTTAGGATATTTTAAGTTAATTATTTTTATAATTAATCAAATGTGGGATTGAATTATTTTTTGGATTATTAAATTTGAGATAATTGGAATAAATTCATATTTTGGGATATTATGATATTTATCTCATATTTTTGGGATATTATTGATTTCATAATTAAATCATGGGGATTATTTTTGGGATATTATAAGTTACTTAATTAAGTTATTGAGATATTATATGAGATTAATCAATTAATTTTATGATTAATAAATGGGTTTAATTTACCTTTTTTTGGGATATTATAAACTAGTTATTTTTATAATTTATTAAATATGGGATAAGCTTATACTTTTGGGGTTATTATTTTTGGGCTAAGGGATAAAACAAGTTTTTTTATAAATTATTATAATTAAAGGGATATTTATTTTAAAATAAAATTAAGGGATATTCAAAGGGATAAAGTTTTGGGATAAAACTCTTAAGATTCAAGAGTATAAATATAGGACTAGGGATATGGAATAAAACTCTTAAGATCCAAGAGTATAAATATAGGATTAAGGATATGGGATAAAACTCTTAAAATTTAAGAGTATAAATATAGGACTAGGGATAGGAGATAAAACTCTTAAGTTTCGAGAGTATAAATATAGGACTAAGGATAGGGGATAAAACTTTTAAGATCCGAGAGTATAAATATAGGACTAAGGATAGGGGATAAAACTCTTGTGATCCAAGAGTATAAACATAAGATTAGGGATAAGGGATAGAGGGATCAAAAGCTCTAACTCACTTCTTTTCAAGGAGGGAATTGGTATAGAAACTTAGGGATAAAACTCTAAAGAATCTGAGAGTATAAATAAAAGATTAGGATAAGGGATTAGGGATAAGGGATTAAGGATAAGGGATAAGGGATAATTACAACTTAAACACAAAGGGGTAAGGGATAAAAAACATCAACCAACTAGGGGATAGGGGAGGTGAACTACGGAAACTTTGATCCTTCAAATTTGAGGGTACGTAAGCATAGGGTTGTAAACCCTAGCGAGTACAATAATAATAAAAACATAGGTCCCCCTCTTACATCTAAGTCTTCTCTGTATAATAATAGGAATTTTTGTAAATAAAAATAAAAAGTCAAACATTCAAGTAACAAGCAAACGTACTCTAGAACTTAAGGAGGATCCCATTGAGTACAATGGAGGTGAGTGGTGCCTAACACCTTCCACTCACTTAACCGACTCCCTAACTTAGCGTATCTCCCTTAAGATTTAGGTTTTATCATTATTTTCCTGTCCCTTAGGACGAATAAAGGGTGATGGCGACTCTGTCATTTTTGCCAGCCTCGACAGATGGCGACTGTGCTAGGGATTACTTATACTTCCCTAAAAAGAAAGTCCATCCTAACCTTGGATTTTAGGGTTCTTATTTGTTTGCCTTACTTGTTTGCTATTTTTAAATATATATCTTCTATGTTTTTATTTATGTTATTATATCTATATATATATATATATATATATATATATATATATATATATATATATATATATATATATATATATATATATATATATATATATATTAATGTTTATCATATATTTATATCATATATTCCTGTCATCATACATTGGGTGGGATATGATTATTTGTGAAGCTAAAATCCAAACTTGGAGTACAACCCTAGACTATGACGTAGAACAAAAATGTTTTGGGGGGGATGTGACATCCTAACAATTCATTGATGCTACACTCAGAAGAGATCCTCCAAAGGTGTCTTCATGGTAGGGCTAGCCCCTAACATAGATGATGATTTGGATGTGGTCCATGACTCTGGGAACCTTTAGCCTACCCTTATCATCTCACGGTGACCTTAAGTATTCAACCCTCAAGGGTTGTTACTAGGGTCCCGCCTAGATAAGACTTATCCTGAAGGATTACTATAAGAAGGCTTGCTCCTTCTCATGGTAAAACAAGGGTATAGTCTGTAAATTCTAGGGTTGTTATGCTGTCAAAAACTGTATATCCTACATGTGAGGGGATTGGGTAGACAAAACTTAGATCTAGCCAAATTATAGCGAGCATACCTAAGCTAGGTCATGCTTAAATTTTATCTTACACATTCGGAACCTGTTGGATTTTCCATACCTATCATTATCCCTAGGGAACCTTCCCAGATAAGGGTTCCCTTTGTACATAACTACCTCTAAGCCCACTAGGGTTTCCTTTTATCTGTCACTATCCTAATGTGACTCTTGCATCTCAAACTTTTTTAGCATACAAAAAAAAACTCTTTTTGCATACCCTATGCATTTTCATGAATTTTGCATACATACACATACATTTGCATATCCTTTCCGCTTTCGTCCTTATCCAACTATCAAGAGCTAAGCGGTTTTCCGATACTCACAAACGAACTTAAAGGATATCCCAAGAAGCTATGGAAAAACTCAAGAGGGGCAAGTACCATTGAAGAAAGAGACAACCCTTCACTATGCCAGGCAGAGGCCTACCTAGAGCCTCAAATACAACAACCCTTGGATGATGCCTCCGCAACAGAGTATGAAATAGTATATATTTCAGTAGCAGCCTCATACGCTTCAACAAAGAAAGCTTGGAAGGGAACTGGATCCTACACCAATGTCTCATAACTTACTAAAAAGTGCCTTAGTAAAGCTACAACCCCTTTGATCTCACTTCTCGTCCATATCCCCCCAGTCATGACGAGAATGCCCGATATGAATACAAAGTTCAAGACCTGATCGACAATAAGCAATTGACTTTCAAAGGAGGAGTCCCATTGGTGAATGGTCACTCTTACTTTATGAGTACAAGACCTTCAAGATGACTTCCCTGAAGATGGTGGATCTACAATGAAGCTCATCCCTGGGATCATTAGGCCTTTATAATTTCCAGTTGTATTTTCTTTTTTGCTAAGTGTTGTTTGTAGTTAAAAGATGTACTTTTTGGGAAATAATTTTAATAAGATGAGCATGCATGTTTTTGGAATTCATCCATTCGTTTTCACTCTTTCTTATGCCATCATGGAAATAAAAATAAAAATAAATCACACTTTTTATTTTCACTTCTCGCCTATTGACAAACTTAGGAGGAGAATGAGGTAAATTAAAACAATTGAATTTGCTGACGTATGCTTTTAATAGTATAACCTGGCTGACGAAGTAAGGCATTGTTTCACTCCCTAAACACTGGAGAAATAAGGAGATAATCTGTAGCCAACCCCCTCGAGCTAGAAGTTGGTGTTCTTTTTAATTTAAAAAAAAAACCTTAATCTTAACCAGGGGCAGGGTAGACTTCAATTAATTCAATGATGCATTCTGATCTCAAGAGAATCAGTCAATCCAAGCAAAAGGTTTATAACATATCTTCTCCCTCGCACCATTCAACATTGAGGAAGCAAAAGGGATAATAACTCATAATATCTAATATTGCAGTCAAACCCTTTCTAAGTCAAAAACAAGATCACTAAAGAATTGTTAAAAAAAAAGGAAAAAACCCGCTAAGTCAAGAAAAAAAACTGAAAAAAAGATGACTTTGACTTAGGCAAAAATTAGGGTATCCCGATGGACCACAAACTCAATAATTGGTCCGTGCGAAAATAAGGGATTAAAATTAAAAAAAAAAAGGGAAAAATGGAACAATCTTACAAATGGGAGTGGGTAATTACCACATCAAATATCTCATCAAATGCTTAAACCATTATCACCATTACTGAAGAAATGATCTTGCCGGATGAACGCATCTGTTGGGTTAATTGGATTTAGGAATGGAGAACATCAAGGAGAATGAGGTGGGTTAATTTCAAATTTCGAGCCTTGTATCTTTTGTATCTTGAACTGTGAACCAGGCCACGTTACAACATTTAAAAGTCCTAATTGAAGCTAGGGGCATTATAAAAGCATACTCGACAAAGTCCTTGTTGAACTGACTCCGAATCCAAACGTTTGTTAAATCATCATTTTCCCATTTTCATTCGCGCCAACCTCATGGCCGAATATCATCTATCATATGCCTCATATAAATTTTTGATTTCAAAGCTTGCATGAATAGGGCGTTATAATTACTTTTCAAAGGGAACATTTTTCTCACAAATCAATACTTAGCACCAAGGATATATCAACAAAGGTCTGATCAGGGGCACACCACTTCGAGACATTATTGACTAGGGGCAAGCCACCTAAGGATCCTTCTAATTAGGGGGAAAATCCTTATGATCCTAGGGGCACATCATATAAGGAATCCTTCCAATCAAGGGGAAAATCCTAGTGATCATAGGGGCACATCATCAGAAGATCTTACTGATTAAGGGTAACACATTTCAAAATTTGACACACCTATGTCAAAATACCTCCATGACTCTAATGATAACGGGTGGACCTTGCAAGAGGCTCATACTGGGGCATACCAACTCAAAGGTGCAGTGAGTCCAATCACTCCAGAAGTCATCTAATAAGGGGCAAAGACATGATACTGGGGCAATTCATATCCAGGTCATATCATAGCATGGTGAGATCCAAGTTCCTCTTCAAGCCACTCCTCCATACCCAATTAATCAGGGACATATTTTTCGAGATTCAAATACTGGGGCAGCTCACGTCAAGGCCATATCAAATCATGATGGGATCCAAGTTCCTTTCAAGAAAATTCTTCAGAAGACTTATAAACAAGGGCAATACCCCTTCAAATCTCAATTAATCTGGGACACACCACTGCAAATCTTGATAAAAAGAAATCGCTTCAAGAACACGGTTCATCTGGGGCATATCATTCCAAGGGTTGGTTAGTCGAGGACGAATCTCTCCAAGGCTAATATAATAGCAAGCTGTCTTAAGTGCATGGTATCATCAAGCTGCTTTAAAACACATATTGAGGCAAGGCTCCTTCAAAAATCCAACAGATTGGGGAAAGACAAGACACAAAGGGGAAAACTCTCTTCATACTGTCACGATCACTAATGAAGCCCTCTCCTACATCTATAATCATCAAGTTTAAAACGAGTATCAGAAGACTATGCTAGCTCAATACCCACTACCATTTTTTTGGGACAAATATCCTTGTTACACAAGCAATCTCTCAAGGTCTTAACCATTCGATTGCTAACCAGAGGAGAATTTACTGAAGCATTCAAATCATTGTCATGCATTAATCATGTCGCTACGCTCTAGCATCTAATAATGCATATATAATATAGCATCACATGCATACATGAACATATATACATAACATAGGACTTGCGACCACTCTTAGAGGTCCAATCCGCAGCTATACCAGTACAATTCCCCAAATAGGGATGCTTATTGTCCTTCCCAAATAAGTAACGTCTCATAAATACCTTTCAATAAAGGACTTCCCCAACAATCTCACTCACCGTGAGTCTTCAAAGGGATCTATCCAGTAATCGTTCATCCTGAATGATCATTATCAACCAGTGAGTAGGTCTTTACCTCTCACCTTCCCAACTTAGCGACCTATCCTTCATAAGGGATAAGTTCCACCAAATATCTAAGGGTTTTTATCTAGGGTTCCATTAAGGGTTTTATCAAAGGTTTATCAAGGATTTTTTCATGGGATTTTATCAAGGAATTTTATCAAGGGAGTTTTATCAACGGGGTTCAATCAAAAGGGGTTTCATTTAGGGATTTATCAAAAGGATTTCATCAGGATTTTTTTCAAAGGGTTCGACCCGGGATTTATCAAAAGGGGTTTTACCAAGGGACTTATCAAAAGCGATTTTACCAAAGGATTTGTCAAAAGGGGTTTTACCAAGGGATTTGCCGAAGGGATTTCATCAGGGGTTTTATCAAGGGTTTATTAAGTGTTGCCAAGAATTTTACGGGGTTTCATCAAAGGGGGTTTTATCAAAGGAGTTATATCAAGGGATTTTCATCCAAAAGGGGTTTCATAATAATTTTATCAAGGGGTTCTACTGGATTTTTATCCAAGGGAATATATCAAGAGATTTTCATCCAAAAGGGATTCTACTGAATATTTATCATAGGGGTTAATCAAGGGGGTTCCATCAGGGGTTGCCAGACAGGTTTTTTCCAGGGTTCTTATTATCAGGGGTTCGACTAAGAATGTCACAAGGGGATTTATCAAATAGAGAATTTTATCAGGGGTTCTACCAGGGTTCATCAAAATAAAATCGGAGGATCGTCAAAATCCTACCCGACTTCTGCAACCAGGGATATTAGCGGAGCATCAGGGATTGGTCCACATTAACTCTAAACCAATCAACTCCGTGGTCAAAATTAGGGTTCCTCTTGTATTTCATCGTCTCCTCCTCACATAGAGGAAGGCTCATCGACATCATCTTTCTGATTCGAAGCCGATTAAATAGGGACATCTGTCGTACACCAAATTTTGACCACCTTTCTTTTCTTTTTTTCACCTTTTTACGTATATAAATAAAAAATAATGATAATAAGTACTTTGTATTTCTAATTTTTCTTTTTAAAAAAATTAAATATTATTGTTATGCACTTATAAAAAAAGAGAGGGAAAGAGAAATAAAAAAATATAGTATAAGAGTGCCAATTAGAAATTAGATTCTAATTAATATGTTACTCTTTAGATGTAATTTCATTTCCAATGAATATAGTAGCCCATATGGTAGAGGTGTAGGTCCAAGTATTTTAAGGGAGAGTGTGTGAGTTCGAATCCTACCCCCTCCACTTTTAGTTATTTTTTTCTTTTATTCCTTTACTACTAACTTTCTTTATTTTACCTTTAAATCATAAAAAATTACAAAAAATAGTTTTTTTATTATTTAAATATTAATTTTCTAATTTTATTTAAGGGATATTTAAAAAAAATTAATTTTCATTAAAATCATGTTTTTATGGAAAAATCTGGAAAAAAAATCATATAAATTAAACTAAATCAAAAACTTTTTCATTATCATTATGTGACTATTATAATTATTTAAATTAATTTTTATTTTATTTTATCCAGATTCATTGGCTTGGGTTTTAACAAATTAAATAAATCCGTCAGATAAATATTTCATATTTGATTCTATCACATTTAATTTTTTGGCCTGATTTCACCCTATAAATAAAGTCCTTATCTCTCCTATGTTTTTTTGGAAAAATCTCAAAAAAATATCATATAAATTAAAGTAAATCAAAAACTTTTTCATTATCATTATGTGACTATTATAATTATTTATATTAATTTTTATTTTATTTTATTTTTGTTTTATTATTTATTCCAATTCACCAAGCCATGAATCCATCCAGATTCATTGGCTTGGGCTTTAAGAAATAAAATAAATTCGTCAAATAAATATTTCCTATTTGATTCAATCACATTTAATTTTTTGACCTGATTTCACCCTATAAATAGAGTCCTTATCTCTCCTATTTTAGGGGCCCACAATTTATAAACCTAATATCCCTAAAGTTGTTATTCTTCAAACATCGAAGAACAACAACACTAAAACCCTAAACCTTCAACATCCATCAAAGGCAAAAAATGGAAAACCCTAAATCTTCAACATCCCAAGGAATAAAAGGCACAAAGAGGAAAGGGAAAAAAGAATAAAGAAAAGGAAAATAAGGGAAAAAGCACATAGGAAAGAGAAAGGAAGAGAGTGAGAAGCAACTTAAATGGATCACGGCATTTTAGGTTGGTATCTCCAAACCATTGATTATCTATCGTATATAATTACTCTTGAATTCTTGTTTGGATTGCGATTTAGGGTCAGATTTAATTATTGTGGATTTTGTTCTTAAACAATCATGTGTTTGAGTATATAATTAATCTAACTTATATATATTTAATTTTGCTTTTGTATACGATTAACATTTAGTTAAGTTTCATATAATTTTGGGTTTATAACAAGTTAGTGATTTTAAGTGTGGGTTTAACATATAATTTTGGGGTTTATAATAATAGATTATTTTTTAAATGTGGGTTTAATTTAATTTTGGGTTTATAATAATTAGTTATATTTTATAACTAATAAATGTGGGTTTTAACGTATAATTTTAGGTTTATAACAATTAGTTATTTTTTAAAATGTGGGTTTAATTTAAATTTGGGTTTATAATAATTATTTATATTTTATAACTAATGAATGTGTGTCTTAACTTATAATTTTGGGTTTATAATAATTAGGTATTTTAAATGTGGGTTTAATTTATAATTTGGGTTTATAATAGTTAGTTATATTTTATATTAAATATGGGTTTAATTTATAATTTGGGTTTATAATATAGTTAGTTATATTTTATATTAAATATGGGTTTAATTTATAATTTGAGTTTATAATTATGAGTTATATTTTATATTAAATGTGGGTTTAATTTATAATTTAAATTTATTTATTTTTATAATTAATAAATTTGGGTTTATTTATAATTTTGGGGTTTATTATAAATAAATAATATGGGTTTATAATTTTGGGTTCATTGTGATAAATATGAGTTTATTTTATAAATTATAATTTATGAGTAATAAATTTGGGGTTTTATTTAATTTATGATTAAATATTTGGGGGTTTGTTTTCCTAAGTTATTTACTATGATAATTAAATAATTGGGGAGGTGGGGATAAGGGACATATGATATTTTGCTAAGGTTGTAGGAATTAATTTACAGTACTAACTAATTTGTTAGTTAAATTAATTGTAACACCCATATATAAAATCCATACATCAAAGCATAAATTATATATATGAATCCAAGTCTTTGGTATTGAAATACAATAAGTTCCTAGTTAACACATTATACACATAAATGCCTCTAATACATAACACTAAAAGTCTAAGGCATTACATATACAAGATGTTCCCAAATGATAAAATCTAAGAACTAGATCATAACAATGATCTCAAAATAACAACATAGCGGAAGCTAGCCATCAACGTGCAAGGAAAGATCAAACGACCTTGTCCTTACCCTTCTCGGAACCTGAAGCACTTGTAAAACATCAACAACGTGGGGTGAGATACATCAAATCTCAGTGAGTTCCCTATCTTATGGATTCTCTCAGCTTTACAAGGTTCTAGCCAATCCTAACTCAAGTCCGGGGAAAGGGAAAAGGCCTTGAGTTCACATATTCATTCTTGCCCTATATGGAAACGTGCTTACGAGTTCTCTAACTCTAGTATCATCAAATGATATCTCCCACGAAGGTATCCTTCCCCGGCCAACCCTACAAGAGGATTCAACACGAGTCACAGATCCTTAAATTCGTAGACAACCATTCTCAGCCAACCCATCCAAAGAGTTTTCGACACGAGTTTTGGATGCTAAGGTAAATAACTTTCCCCGGCCATCCACAAAGGGATATCCAACACGGGTCACGGTTATCTACACGTAGTACTTTTCCCGATCAGCCCGCACCAGGGGCCCTTCAACACGGGTCAATAATACCATCTTCTAAGCAACCTCCCCGGTTATCCATCATAAGAGGATCAAAACGCGGGTCACAACTACTTAGGTATCGATTTCTCATCGTAATCCCTCATGTTCCATACTAGGGTCTTTCACTTATCTAGATCATTTATCAATCCTAGCCACAACTAGAATCATAAACCTCCTAGTCATTACTAGGTTCTCTTATTGTTAAGGTTAATGTTTTCCTCACTCTTCCTATTCCATTTCATATTAACATGCATATTCTCTCAAACACGTTAAACAATAATAGGATAGGCAAAACACATCATTAATTGCATAATAGAATAACATACCATAATTTAAAACATAAATATAACACTTTCGAACTTTCTCGATTATTTAATAGGTCGGTAAATTTGACATATATCAACTCCATTGCATAGAATATTTCCTTAGCTTCACGTTGATATAAAGAACGCTTAAATCGGACACCCGAGTAAAAAGTTATGAATTTTAGAAAAATATTTTCCAAAGGTTACAGTGTTAATCGGTTAACGCATTTGGTTAACCAGTTAACCAGTTCAATTTTCACGTAAAACGTCATTTTTCCATGGGTTAATCGGTTAACCCATACCGTTAACCGGTTAACCCTGTTGCAGAAGCCAAAAACTCTGTTTTTAATCACACATTTCCAACCCAAACTCATTCAATTCATGATCAAACTTCATAACAACTATAAACAGATGATTCCACACATATATTGAGCATGCTACACAATTTATAACACATTTCAACCGTTAGAACATCAATCCCAATAATTCTAACCTAACTCAACCCTTTCCAAAAATTCTAAAACTAAAGTTCTAACTAGAACCCACCTTGAGATGAGCAAGATGAAGATGATTGAGAAGATTGGATGAAGATTGATGAATGGATGATGATGATTCTTGATGTTCTTGAGTTTTTTCCTCTTTTCTCTCCTTTCCTTTCCTTGCTTCTTCTTTCCTTCAATGTTTCTATCTTTCTCTTTGTTTGGAAAATGGGAGGAAAAGGAAATAAGTAGTAAACTAGTATTAGAAATAATACTACTAAATGTCCAAAAAGTCTCTTAAGTCCAAATTAATAAAATACCTCAGAGTCAGATAATATTAATTGGATTTATTCTAAGTTCCACTATTACTCTAATTATTTTATCAAATAATTCCTCAGAGTACACTGGGCTCAGTCGATCACAATAAAATATTATCCTGAGTAATAAAATACGGGGTATTACATCCTCCCCCCCCCCTTAAATAGAAATTCTCCCTCGAATTTAAAGATTACCTGAACAGATGAGGGTGAGCATCTCGCATTTCCGATTCAAGTTCCCAAGTTGCATCACCCGGATGCGTTACATCCCACTGCACCTTAACGAGAGAAATATCCTTGTTCCTTAACACTTTAGTTTCTCTTCCTACAATGCCACTCGGTTGAGGTTCAAACGTCAAATCCGCTTCTATTTCAATAGTATTCGGAAAAGCTGGTTGAACAGGATCTGGAACAAACTTGCGAAGCTGAGATACATGAAAAACATCATGCATTTCCAACAGAGAAGGCGGTAAGGCCAACCTGTAAGCTACTTCACCAATCCTTTCTAAGATCTGATACGGTCCCACGTATCTCAGGCTTAACTTGCGTGACTTAAACGTTCCTTTCAATCTCAATCTAGGAGTAACTTTCAAAAACACATGGTCACCTTCTTCAAACTCTAACGGTCTCCTTCGATTGTCCGCATAACTCTTTTGTCGATCTTGTGCTTGCTTAATTTTCTCGCGGATCATTCGAATCTTTTCCGTAGTCTCTTGGATGATTTCGGGTCCCAAAATTTTATCTTCGCCAATTTCCGCCCAACACAAAGGTGTTCTACATTTTCGCCCATATAATGCTTCATACGGAGCCATACCGATACTCGCGTGATAACTATTATTATAAGAAAACTCAATCAACGGTAGAAGTTCTTTCCAATTCCCTTTACTCTCTAACACACCAGCTCTCAACATATCCTCCATCGTTTGTATTGTTCGCTCAGTCTGACCATCCGTCTGGGGGTGATTAGACGTGCTCAAACGCAACTCCGTCCCCATAGCTTGTTGAAAGACTTTCCAAAACCTTGAAGTAAACTTCGGATCTCTATCCGACACAATATTAAAGGGAATACCGTGCAATCTTACAATTTCTGCAATAAACAACCTCACAAGATGACTTGCCTTAAAAGTAGTCTTCACGGCCAAGAAATGCACAGATTTCGTTAGTCGATCTACAATCACCCAAATTGAATCATAACCACCTTGCGTACTGGGCAAACCTACTGCAAAGTCCATAGAAATGCTATCCCATTTCAAAACGGGAATTTCTAAAGGTTGCAACAGACCACCCGGTCTTTGGTGTTCAATCTTAACCTGTTGGCACACTGCACATTCTGACACATACATCGCAACATCCTTTCTCATTCCGGACCACCAATAGTCCTTCTTCAAATCCTGATACATCTTCGAAGAACCAGGATGTATCGTAAAATTACCTTTATGAGCTTCATCCAAAATCTTTCTTCTTAACATTGCATCATTCGGAACACAAATTCTTTGGTCGAACATAATAATTCCGTCGATAGCCTGAATAAAACCCGGTAGGAGTAACACTTCTTGCAACTTCTCATCCAGCATTTGACCTTGTTGAATCTCAACTCTTAGAGTAGAATTGACATTCAAATTTCCCATAATCACACCATTTTGGGTCCACACAAACTGAAGATTAAGATCTCTAAAATTCTCCAACAATGCATACTCCAAACTCATCCATTTCGCGCTATGAACTACTTTCCGACTTAGCGCATCTGCTACCTTATTCGCTTTTCCTGGATGATACTTCAATTCCAAATCATAATCTTTTAAGTACTCCATCCATCTTCGTTGTCGCATATTTAAATCCCTTTGGTCAAATAAATATTTCAAACTCTTATGGCCGCTGAACATTTCAATACGTACACCATACAAATAATGCCGCCACACCTTTAGTGTAAAAACAACTGCTGCCAATTCCAAATTGTGAGTTAGATAATTCTGTTCATGAATTTTCAATTGTCGGGAGGCATAAGCTACCACTTGACCACTTTGCATCAGAACACCTCTCAATCCCATCTTAGAAGCATCACAAAACACTTCGTAAGATTTGCTAGGATCAGGAATGATTAACACCGGAGTTGTTGTTAATCTCTCCTTCAACTTCATGAAACTTTGCTCACAACCCGAATCCCACTCAAAAGCAAAATCTTTACGAGTAAGTTTCGTCATTGGTAAAGCCAACTGAGAGAAACCTTCGATGAACCTCCTATAGTAACCTGCCAGCCCTAAGAAACTTCTGACTTCTGAGGCATTCCTCGGCCTCTCCCAATTTATCATTACTTCCACCTTCGACGGATCCACCGCTACACCACCTTGTGATATAACGTGACTAAGAAACTTAACTTCCGCCATCCAAAATTCACACTTACTCAACTTAGCAAAAAGTTGCTTCTCTTGCAACACGGATAAAATAATTCTCAGATGTTCCCCGTGCTCTTGTGAAGTACGAGAATAAATAAGAATATCATCAATGAAGATTACAACAAACTGATCCAAGTAAGCTTGAAATATACGGTTCATGTAGTCCATAAAAACAGCTGGAGCATTAGTCACACCGAAAGGCATCACTAAGAATTCGTAATGACCATAACGGGTCCTAACTGCAATCTTAGGTACATCAGAACTCTTCACTCGGATTTGGTGATAACCCGACCTCAGATCAATCTTTGAGAACACGCAGGCTCCTTTCAATTGATCCCAAAAGGTCGTCTATTCTGGGCAAGGGATACTTGTTCTTAATGGTGACTTTATTCAGCTGATGATAATCGATAACAATCGCATTCCACCATATTTCTTCTTTACTAACAGAACTGGAGCTCCCCACGGTGAAACACTAGGTCTAACAAAATGCTTTGCCATAAGCTCTTCCAATTGTTCCTTCAGTTCTCTCAATTCAAGCGGTGCCATCCGATATGGAGAAACGGATATAGGAGCCGTTCCCGGTACCAGGTCAATAGAAAATTCCAGTTCCCTCTTTGAAGGAAGAGAAGTGACATCTTCGGGGAAGACTTCGGAAAACTCGCAAACTACAGGAATGTTCAAAACTTAAAGGTCGCTACTCCCTTCCTTAGTGAGAACCAACATAACAGATTTCTCTTCTTCAAACAAGAGATTTATCATATCAACCGTACCTTCTAGAATAGTTGCTAAAACATCTTTTGGTGTAGCATCATTAGATGGAATGATGACGAGCATTTCTTCGCACCCAATAAACACCGAATTAGCAGAAAGCCAATCCATCCCCAAAACGACGTCAACTTTCTTAAGCGGTAGACAAAAAAGATCAATCTGAAAAACTCTTTCATTCACAGATAAAACACAGTTTTCACACATCAAAGGGGTCTCAACTATTTCATCCATGGCGGTAGTGACCACCATAGGAGAAGACATAGGAATAGTTGGCAAGCCTAGCTGTTTCACACATTGCACATATACAAAGGAATGCGTTGCTCCACAATCAAATAAAACAAAACAAGGAAATCCGTTAACAAGGTACGTACCGGCAATCAAAGAATTGTCATTCTTCTTCTTCCTTGCATCCAAGGTGTAGACTCGACCGGCGCTTTTTCCTTGCACTTGATTCTTATTCTTAGGACAATCCCTTGCCATATGGCCCACTCCATCACACTGATAGCATCTAAATACTCCATCGTTGCACTTCCCAAAATGATACTTGTTGCACAACAGGCACAAAGGAGGAGTATTAAGCTTACTACTTTGTACTTGTTTCCCTTTGAAAGATTGTTGTCTGGGCCTAAACGGTTGAGTAGATCTCCCGCGATCACCTTGAGTCGTCCTACTTGCGACTCCCTCCGAGTGTACTTCCTTCAAACTATGCTCCGCCACATAGCATTGTCTTAACATTTCAGCATAAGTAGAGAACTCCCTCTGAGAGACGCTATGTGCGATTTCAGCCCTTAAACCAAATAGAAATTGATCTATCTTCCACCTCTCATCAGGGGCATACATGGCTTGCCTAGAATATGCAGCCATATCTTCGAATTTCTCGACATAACTTGCTACCGTCATACCGCCCTGTCGCAGTTGTTGAAACTCGAATTCCTTCTGAGTCCTCAACGAACTCGGAAAATACTTCTCCATGAAAACAGCCTTGAATAGTTCCCACACCTTCGGCACTTCTTGAATAGCCATTAGAGCTGAAGCACTCTCCCACCATCTCATAGCGGGACCCTTCAGAGAATGAGAAGCGAACAATACCTTGTTCTCTTCGCTGTAATGAACTATTAAGAAAATCCTTTCCATACCTGAAATCCATTCGTGAGCCTTCACGGGATCTAATCCACCCTGAAATTCTGGAGGATTCATGCGGATAAAGTCTCAAAAATTCCCACCTACAGCTTCGGGAACAGCTACCTGAGGATGCAGAGCTCCATTCATTTGCTGCACCATTTGCTGCATGAATAGATTTTGTTGTTGCTGCATCTGTTGCATGAACTGATACAACGGAGCATTACCATCGCCGCCCGGCGGATTCGTCCCTTGAGGAGTGGTGCGGGGTCTACCACGAGTGTTTCTACGTCCATCAGCCATGTTCCTAAAGGTCATACAAATAGGATTAAGTTGATCAGGCTCAATGCCATAAATATAACACTTAAGACCAATGGCGACACAACATATATGAAACGAAAAGAAATACTTATACTATTTCATGGCTAGGTCGAGGATACGACCTACTCTGATACCAACTGTAACACCCATATATAAAATCCATACATCAAAGCATAAATTATATATATGAATCCAAGTCTTTGGTATTGAAATACAATAAGTTCCTAGTTAACACATTATATTCATAAATGCCTCTAATACATAACACTAAAAGTCTAAGGCATTACATATACAAGATGTTCCAAAATGATAAAATCTAAGAACTAGATCATAACAATGATCTCAAAATAACAACATAGCGGAAGCTAGCCATCAACGTGCAAGGAAAGATCAAGCGACCTTGTCCTTACCCTTCTCGGAACCTGAAGCACCTGTAAAACATCAACAACGTGGGGTGAGATACATCAAATCTCAGTGAGTTCTCTATCTTATGGATTCTCTCGAATTTACAAGGTTCTAGCCAATCCTAACTCAAGTTCGGGGAAAGAAAAAGGACCTTGAGTTCACATATTCATTCTTGCCCTATATGGAAACGTGCTCACGAGTTCTCTAACTCTAGTATCATCAAATGATATCTCCCACGAAGGTATCCTTCCCCGGCCAACCCTACAAGAGGATTCAACACGAGTCACGGATCCTTAAATTCGTAGACAACCATTCTCGGCCAACCCTTCCAAAGAGTTTTCGACACGAGTCTTGGATGTTAAGCTAAATAACTTTCCCCGGACATCCACAAAGGGCTATCCAACACGGGTCAAGGTTATCTACACATAGTACTTTTCCCGGTCAGCCCGCACCAGGGGCCCTTCAACACGGGTCAGTAATACCATCTTCTAAGCAACCTCCCCGGTTATCCATCATAAGAGGATCAAAACGCGGGTCACAGCTTCTTAGGTATCGATTTCTCATCGTAATCCCTCATGTTCCATACTAGGGTCTTTCACTTATCTAGATCATTTATCAATCCTAGCCACAACTAGAATCATAAACCTCCTAGTCATTACTAGGTTCTCTTATTGTTAAGGTTGATGTTTTCCTCACTCTTTCTATTCCATTTCATATTAACATGCATATTCTCTCAAACATGTTAAACAATAATAGGATAGGCAAAACACATCATTAATTGCATAATAGAATAACATACCACAATTTAAAACATAATTATAACACTTTCGAACTTTCTCGATTATTTAATCGGTCAGTAAATTTGACATATATTAACTCCATTGCATAGAATATTTCCTTAGCTTCACATCGATATAAAGAACGCTTAAATCGGACACCCGAGTAAAAAGTTATGAAATTTAGAAAAATATTTTCCAAAGGTTACAGTGTTAATCGGTTAACGCATTTGGTTAACCAGTTCAATTTTCATGTAAAACGCCATTTTTCCATGGGTTAATCGGTTAACCCATACCGTTAACCGGTTAACCCTGTTGCAGAAGCCAAAAACTCTGTTTTTAATCACACATATCCAACCCAAACTCATTCAATTCATGATCAAACTTTATAACAACTATAAACAGATGATTCCACACATATATTGAGCATGCTACACAATTTATAACACATTTCAACCGTTAGAACATCAATCCCAATAATTCTAACCTAACTCAACCCTTTCCAAAAATTCTAAAACTAAAGTTCTAACTAGAACCCACCTTGAGATGAGCAAGATGAAGATGATTGAGAAGATTGGATGAAGATTGATGAATGGATGAAGATTGATGAATGGATGATGATGATTCTTGATGTTCTTGAGTTTTTTCCTCTTTTCTCTCCTTTCCTTTCCTTGCTTCTTCTTTCCTTCAATGTTTCTATCTTTCTCTTTGTTTGGAAAATGGGAGGAAAAGGAAATAAGTAGTACACTAGTATTAGAAATAATACTACTAAATGTCCAAAAAATCTCTTAAGTCCAAATTAATAAAATACCTCAGAGTCAGATAATATTAATTGGATTTATTCTAAGTTCCACCGTTACTCTAGTTATTTTGTCAAATAATTTCTCAGAGTACACTGGACTCAGTCGATCACAATAGAATATTATCTGGTGTAATAAAATACGGGGTATTACATTAATAATATGTGTTGTTTACGAATATTAGGGATAAGAGATAATAAATTTGATAAATAAAAATTATAGTAAATATGGGATAAAAAATACAATTTAGGATTTAAATTGGGATTAAGATCAAGCATAATTAAATTATTAATTAGTCTTAATAATATAAATAATAAAGGGATTAATACGAAAAATAATTAAATAATTATTTAAATATTAACATGGAATTAAAATATAAATATAACTAGTCTTAGATCTAATTCTAAGAATAAGTAGGGGTAGTTAATATTTTTATCATAAATCAGGGTATAATTTAAAGTTAATCAAATTGATTTTGGACTTAATATAATTAAAACAAATTATTAGATAATTATTTAAGAAATTGAAATAAACAGGGAATTAAAAGTAGAGATTTAAATTAATTTTAAGGTTCAATTTTGGGAACAATTAGGAATATTAGAAGTAGGTATTAACTCTCAAAAATGAATTAATATAAGTAAAAATAGATAGGGATAATCATGGAATATTAATTTGGGTTAATTCATGAGATAATTTTTTTAGGATAATTAAGAGATATAATTGGGAATAAATAAGTAAAGGATAAGGGGTCAAATATAAGGCTATTAGAGATAATCATGAGATAAATTTTGGAATAAAAAAGGAATAATTATGGGAGCATCTTATGGGGTAATCTAATGATCTAAGGGTTAACTAGAGATAATTGGAAATAACTAAATAAGGGATATGGAATAATTTATTAGGGATAAAACAGGTTAATTGAAATCTAAATTAAGTTTCTCTTTTATTAACTATTCGATAATATGAATTTTATTTAATAATTAGGGTTTATTTAATTTTTATAATTAATGAAAAGGTTCTACTTAAATCAATTTTTATAATTAATAAAAATGTCAATATTATCATTTAACTATGTTTATAAATTGGAATTATATTTTTAATTGGAATTAATTTACACTTTTGGGAATTGGGATATTATAGGGTATTTACTTTTATGATTAAATAGGGGATCATTTACGTCTTTGGGATATTTTGAATAATTTTTAATTAATAAAATATGGGATTAATTCATATTATTTAGGAATATTATAAAATAATTTTTCTATACAATTTATAAATGTGGGATTAGTTTATATTTTTTAGGATATTTGAAGTTAATTATTTTTATAATTAATCAAATGTGGGATTGAATTATTTTTTGGATTATTAAATTTGAGATAATTGGAATTAATTCATATTTTGGGATATTAAGAGATTTATCTCATATTTTTGGGATATTATTGATTTCATAAGTAAATCATAGAGATTATTTTTGGGTTATTATAAGTTACTTAAGTAATTGAGATATTATATGAGATTAATCAATTAATTTTATGATTAATAAATGGGTTTAATTTACCTTTTTTGGGGATATTATAAACTAGTTATTTTTATAATTTATTAAATATGGGATAAGCTTATAATTTTGGGGTTATTATATTTGGGCTAAGGGATAAAACAAGTTTTTTTTATAAATTATTATAATTAAAGGGATATTTATTTTAAAATAAAATTAAGGGATATTCAAAGGGATAAAGTTCTGGGATAAAACTCTTAAGATCCAAGAGTATAAATATAGGATTAGGGATATGGGATAAAACTCTTAAGATCTGAAAGTATAAATATAGGACTAAGGATATGGGATAAAACTCTTAAGATCCAAGAGTATAAATATAGGACTAGGGATAGAGGATAAAACTCTTAAGATCCGAGAGTATAAATATAGGACTAAGGAAATGGGATAAAACTCTTAAGATCCAAGAGTATAAATCACTACGCCAAAATTACTCTTTGGTAGCACTTCATAGGCAGCGCTTTATTACAAAAGCGCTGCTATAAGTTAAAAAATTTAGAAAACACGGAAACTGTTCACTTAGAAAAATAAAAGCGCGTCTAAATATAAGACCTTAGACAGCGCTTTTGAGGAAAGCGCTTTCTAAGGTCTTATAAATTTAAAAAAAAATTAAAGGAAAATATTAGACAGCGCTTTCCTTAAAAGCGCTGTCTAAGGTCTTATAAATTAAAAAAAAATATATAAGACCTGAGACAGCGCTTTTGAGGAAAGCGCTTTCTAAGGTCTTATAAATTAAAAAAAAATTAAAGGAAAATATTAGACAGCGCTTTGCTCAAAAGCGATGTCTAAGGTCTTATAAATTAAAAAAAAAAAAAATCAAAAGCGCTGTCTAAGGCCCATATGAGACAGCACTTTCAAAAGCGCTTTCTAAGGTGTTTTTAATTAAAATAAAGATTGAAACTGTATCAGTATTCTATACTGTTTCATTTCATTCTTTCCCTCTTTCCCTCTCTTTCTGCGAACAAGAACGAACTAGAGCTGAAACCACCGTCGTCGTCTGTCCTTTCACCGCCGTCGTCCGTCCTTTCTCGCCGTCGTCCGTCCGGACGTCGTCCTTCCTACATTGTCCTCCACCATCCTCCACCGTACTCCACCTTGCTCCACTGTTCTGGTAAGATTTTTTCTTTTTATGTTAGGTTTTAAGTGAGTTTCATATTTTTCTGTTAGGTTTTGTTCTTGTTACCATATTTTTGGAGTTCTTTAGATATAATGATGTTCTGTTAGGTTTTGTTCTGTTAGGTTTTGGAGTTCTTTTGATAGAATATGAGTAGTTTAGATTAGTGTTATTGTAGTTTAGGTTAGTTTAGGTTAGTGTTATTGTAGTTTAGGTTAGTGTTAATGCTGCTCTACATTGGTATTGCTATATAATGTGTTAGTTTAGTTTAGGTTAGTTTAGGTTAGTGTTAGTGTTAGTGTTAATATTGCTCATTATTTTAATATTGTAAATCCTTGAGGTTGTTGTTCTAAAGAACCGAAATTCAAAGCAATTTATTAGGTAAAGAAATATATTGTAAATCCTTAAGTCATAACTTTCCTCCTTTTGGTTTTGATTTCTATTAATTACTAATGGAAAAACCATGGATAAAAAATGGATAAGTAGGAAAACTGTGTTATGTTAGAAGCCCTGTTAGAAGTTCATTCAATGTTCTATGTTTTATCATAACTTTCCTCCTCATTCAATGTTTTGATTCCTCATATAATAGTGTTTTTGTTGACCTTAATAAATAGGAAAACTATGGATAAAAAATGGATGGATGCCGATCGATTGTCCAAAGAGTACGAGAATGGGGTATTGGATTTCGTTAAGTTTGCTGTTCAACACGTTAAAGACCCCAGTCGAATGGACTGTCCTTGCTTGGGTTGTTGTTATGTGGGTAAGGTTGATGCAGATGGATTGAAATCGCATTTACTGATGCATGGAATTGATCGAAGTTATAAGTGTTGGATACATCATGGTGAGAAAATTAACGAGAATGTTGAACCGAAGGGGAAAAGTAATACGACCTATGCTTCAGATGACAAAGACACGGAAACAAACGATTGTGATCGAGTGAAGAGATTGCAGAAGCAGTTGAAGAAGATCTTCATGATTGTCCCGAAATGTTTGAGAGGTTGGTAAGCAATGCAGAGAAACCGCTCTATCAAGGTTGCACTAAATTCACAAGACTGTCTGCGGTATTGAAGTTGTACAACTTAAAGGCTGGCAATGGATGGTCGGATAAAAGTTTCACAGAGTTGTTGGCCCTTTTGAGAGAAATGCTACCGGAGGATAATGTTCTTCCCAATCGAACCTATGAGGCCAAAAAAATGTTGTGCTCTATTGGCATGCGCTATGATAAGATACATACTTGTCCAAACGATTGCGTTTTGTTTCGAAACGAATATGCATCGTTAACTGAGTGCCCTAAATGCGGTTTGTCTCGATATAAAAAAAATTGTCTCCAGCCAAGGTCTTATGGTATTTTCCTATAATTCCGAGATTTAGGCGCATGTTTCGTAGTGAAACCGATGCAAGACACCTGACTTGGCATGCAGATGAAAGAATTATTGATGGAAAGTTGCGACATCCGGCTGATTCACCACAGTGGTCGAAAATTGATAATGATTATCCTGACTTTGGAGAAGAAGCAAGAAACCTTCGTTTGGCATTATCTACTGATGGAATGAACCCGCATGGTCTTCAAAGTATCTCACATACCACATGGCCTGTGATTCTTATGATTTATAACCTACCTCCGTGGCTATGCATGAAGCGTAAGTACATGATGTTATCTATGTTAATCTCTGGGCCTAAACAACCAGGGAATGACATAGACGTATACTTGACACATTTGATCGAAGATTTAAAGATATTGTGGGAGAACGGTGTGGAGGTTTATGATGGATATAGGAAAGAAAGTTTCAATTTGAGGGCGATGTTGTTTGGTACAATTAATGACTTTCCAGCTTACGGGAATCTATCAGGGTACAGCATAAAAGGTGAAAAAGCATGTCCTATTTGTGAAGATAAAACAGATTCGAAGCGATTGGAGTTTGGTCATAAGAATGTCTTTCTCGGCCATCGTAGATTCTTAAATGCCAAACATCACTACCGTGGGTGGAGACAAGAATTCAATGGAGACACTGAACAAGGTAGAGCTCCACCTATGTTGTCAGGTGACCAAGTTTTTAAAAAGGTGAAAGATATGCGTACTCAGTTTGGCAAACCTTTTGCACATAAGGTTGTCAAAGGTGGGTGGAAAAAGAGGTCGATATTTTTTGAATTGCCATATTGGAAGTCTTTGTACGTGAGACATTTTCTCGATGTTATGCATATTGAGAAAAATGTATTTGAAAGTGTTATTGGTACGTTACTCAATATAAAAGGAAAGACTAAGGATGGCCTTAAAGCAAGAAAAGACTTGGTAGCGATGGGGATTAGAACTGAATTAGCACCCGTGAAGAAAGGAAGACGAACATATCTACCACCTGCTGCTTTTACTCTGTCTAGAAAGGAGAAGAAAATAGTGTGTAAGTTTCTGAGTGAAGTTAAAGTTCCAGAAGGATACTCTTCAGATGTTAAAAGACTTGTGTCTATGAAAGACCTCACGTTGAAGAGTTTAAAGACACACGACTGCCATGTTATAATGGAACACTTTCTATCAATAGGTATACGTTCTATTTTGCCAGTGAAAGTAAGAAGCGCCATAACTAATTTGTGTTTTTTCTTTAGGTCAATTTGTAGTAAGGTAATCGATCCCGCTATCTTACCAACACTACAAAAAGAGATAGTTATTACCTTGTGTGGGCTTGAAATGTATTTTCCTCCCTCTTTTTTTGACATAATGGTACATCTAGTTGTTCATCTTGTGAAAGAGACACAGTTGTGCGGACCAGCTTATATGAGATGGATGTACCCTGCTGAACGTTATATGAAAATATTAAAAGGGTAGGTGAAAAGCCGAAGTCGACCAGAGGGGTGTATTGTTGAACGATACATTGTTGAAGAAGCGGTTGAGTTTTGTACTGAATATTTGTCCAATGTTCAATCGATTGGACTCCCCAAAGCTCATATTTTCGAAAAAAAGGATGGTAAAAAATTAATTGGAAATAAAATTGTGACAGTATCAAGGGATGAACGGGATCAAGTGCATTTGTATGTTCTGCACAATGATAATGAGGTTGAGCCATATGTTGAGATGCACAAGGATGTACTCCGAAGGTTAAATCAGAACAGAAATGAAAATTGGATAGTACGAGAGCACAATCAAAGTTTCATACAATGGTTAAAGGATCATATTTATTCGAAGCACTCTTCAGATCCTGCTTCAGTAATAGAAAGGTTGAGATGTTTGGCATATGGTCCAAGTTTGCATGTGTATTCTCATAGCGCATACGCAATTAATGGATACACATTTTATACCAAAGAATAAAATGATAAAAGTACTATGCAAAATAGTGGTGTCACCGTCCTAGCTGAAGCAATGCACATATCAAGTATGAAGGACTTAAACCCTAAATATGCAAATCTGTCATATTTTGGAGTTATTGAGCACATTTGGGTGTTTGATTACGAGAAGTTTCAGATTCCAATCTTTGGTTGCAAGTGGGTAAATAGTAGTGGCATACGAATGGATAAGTCTGGATTTTTGCAAGTGGATCTTAATAGGGTGGGGTACAAAGATAAGCCTTTTATTCTAGCATCTCAAGCTAAACAAGTGTTCTATGTCACTGACCCGACGAGTACGAAATGGTCTATAGTGCTTTTATCTAACAAAGTGGTTGATGATAGTGGTGTAGATTAATGTGATATTGATGTTGAGAATGAGTCATGCATTAGACGGAATGAGTTGAATAGAAATGATCAAGATGAGGATCTTATAGCGGATGAGTCACATATCAAAAATGACCATAACGAGGGAATTTGGATCCATTCATCCGTCCGCATTGCTAAGAAACAAGTAATTCATATTCCAACCAAGAAAAGAACGAGATGTTAGTGAAAGAGGTAAAATAATAAAATGTTATATATTATGTCATATTATATTTGATATCCTTGATTTCCTTGATTTCTTTATCCTTGATTTCTTTATTATATTTGTTATATATTATGTCATATTATATTTGTTATATAATATATTTGATATCCTTGATTTCTTTATTACAGGTTAGATGGCTACTAACGATGATCACCCACATGATGATGATCACCCACATGATGATGATTACCCACATGATGATGATCCTATTCAGGATGAAAGTCAAAAATCTATGGAAGAAGAGATTAAAAGAGGAATAACCGTTATGAAGAAAGTGATCCATGCTAGAGATCAAGGCATCATTTTAGATGTGCATTGGAGCCCTTCAGGCATTCTTGTTGAGCCTAACAGTCATACCTTGACAAGTTTCATTGGTGCACTTGTAAGGAATGCGATTCCTATTACTTGTGATGATTGGAGAAACAAACAGTTGAAGGAAGCCAAAGAAAAAATTTGGAATGAGATAAAGGTACCATAATTATGTCTTTAATTATGCCAACTAATCATGTATTTTAAATTATTTGTACTGACCAATGTGTATGGTTTTTTAGAGGTGCTTCAACGTTGAGGAAGAAAGAAAAGCTTATTTGATCAGATTGGCAGGGAAGCTCCTAAGAGGGTTTAGGACATATTTAAACCGCACCTTTCTTAAGGATGCTGAAGGTAACTTTGTTGATGCAGAGTATCCATCTAAATATGAAAGTTTGATTTCACCAAAAGAATGGGTAACGTTTAAAGCCAAACGACAAACCCCCGACATTTAAGAGTTTAAGTGCAATTAATCGGGAAAGAGCATCAACTCCCCAGTATCGATACAGGAAAGGACGTGTTGGATATGGACGTTTGGAGCAATCTTTGGTAAGTATCAATAAATTGCAATGATATAATAATTATTCATCATGAGTTATATTTGATCATATTATTTGGCTTTATATGTAGTTACAAAAGGCGAATAGCTCTGAAACATCTCTTCCTGCACATGTCTTGTGGAAGGAAGCCCGTGTGGGCAAGTCTGGAGTTGTTACAGAAGAGGTTCTACAAGTATTTGAGAAATGTGTAAGTATAACAATATTTCTTTAATTAAATCAAAACTTTATTAACAAATATTTGACAAATATTCGATATTCATCTGATTTTCAGGAGGCGTTATCTCAGTTTGTATCTCCAGATGATTCCAGGAGCATACTTAGTCGGGCATTAGATGTCCCTGAGTATTTTGGTCGGGTGAGGGGTAAGGGATTTGGGATCACTCCGACCTCCTTGAATATTAAAAAAGGAAAGGCTCCTAGTAATACAGAACTTCAAGCTAGATTGGAAGCACTGCAAGCTGAAGTTCGGGAATTAAGAAAGGAGAAAGAAAGGGATAACGCTTCAGGTTTTAGAGATGGATCGGAGAAAGATAGTATCAACTGCAGCTTTCGACCGAATATTCCAGAGGTAACTATATATATTTTTATGAAATTAAATTAGTAGCTTAAATTATTTAAATGACATATATACACATTAACAATGTCATATTTATTTTTGGTTTTAGGGCGTTTCCCATTGTCAGCTCTTCTTATCTTCACCAACTTATCGGAAGGTTGGCAAGGGAAAAGTGTATAACACTTCGGTAGAATTACTTCACAATAACCCACTCCCTACTGGATGCATGAAAATATCGGTTGATATTGCTACAGAGGCGGGTGCATTATTACCCTATCCTGACGATGTTTCGGATGTAACATTGGTGGGAGATGTTATAGGGTCGTATGTTGCATGGCCGTCAAACCTCATACTCGTAGGATATGAGGTATGCTTAAAATCGTTATGAACCTTTGTTAACCTTAATGTGTAGATTCAAAGATTTTACGAGCATTTTATTTTCATTTTTTACATGGTAATGTTATTTAGACTCCAACAAGATCCAAAACAAAGGATAAGGGGATTCCGGAGCATACCGAGTCCGTTGTCTCAAAAAAAGAGGTACATCACAATTATATGATATTTATGCATGGAAAATGTTAAATTGGATATCTTATACTTCATCTAACAAATTATATGATATATAGCTGCCTGGTAAAGAGATTAGCAACGTTTCAACATAGAAAAATGTTGGTGCTAAGAAGAACAGGGCTAGATAACAACCTATCTCCAAGTTTAGGTCGTGCCTTCAGACGTTTCTACAATTGACAGATATTCCGACCGGAGGTGTTCGTCTTATACATATGGAGAAAGGTATATATGGCTTTGAACATGAACAAAATATTGGTAATGAAGACTTCGAGCAAGTTTTCAATCATGAAGAATTGGGCGTCAGTGTTGTCAATACATACGTGAGGTATATATCCGATCTACTTTGGTATATTAATTGAACAACTTATTTACTTTATGTTTCAAATGAATAGTCTAATGTTAATGATGTTTTTATTTAAGGTTTCTGTATGACAAAGTTATGCGCCCACGTGGATTGCAGCAAAGATTTGCATTGTTATGTCCCGCGTCTGTCAACTTATCCTTAATAATAAATAAACCAGATGAGGTCCTGGCGTATGTATGTGACGTCTTTATGGACAACCAAGAAACGGAAAAGTTGTTCCTTTTACCGTTTAATACTGGGTTAGATTTTCATTCTAAATTCATCTATTATAGTTTTTTTTTGTATTTTGACGTCGTGTAGAAAGTTTCCATCTAACACTTGTTTAATCTTACAGTGGACATTGGTTGTTGGTCGCAATTAATCCTAGCAGAGAAGTGGTGTATTATCTGGATTCGTTAGGAAATGATTGGACAACATACCCGGATATGAAGAAATGTATTGACACGTAAGTGAGATTGTTCTAAATATGAATGTGTATATTTATTTGTTTGTTTATTTATTTATGTGAATTGTTCTAAATATTCATTTATATTTTATTAGCGTTATACAAGCTTTCCGAGCACTACGAGATGGCCAAGTACCAAAGAGGAGAGTCAACCCCATTACATGGAATACAGTGAAGGTATATTAATTATCACATGTTTTATTATATTAGTGATGCTACTTGATAAAACTTGGGATTTATCCATATTTTCTTTTCATTTGTAGTGTCCTCGGCAACGTAATGAAATAGATTGCGGATATTTCATGTTGAGGTTTATGAGAGACACTCTTTTTTTGGATCGAATAGAGATTCCATCCGATGTATGTATTTCTAACTTATGAGTTATTTTAATATTTAACACATATCTCTCATATAATGAAATAGTTAAAACTAAATCAAACTATGTTATATTATTATGTAGTACTTTGAAGAATGCAAGTGTGCTCATTACTCAATTTCTCAATTGGATGAAATTAAAGAGGATTGGTGTCAATACATTATGGAGCTCGGAGTTTTATCAGGTATAATATTGTACTCTTACTTTAATTGATGAGAATTTAAATATGTGTAACTTTCTAACTATAGACATTGTTGATGTATTCTTTTAATTGAATTACAATCTTTGTGTTATTTCAGGACCTATGTAGATTTGAAGCAATGCTTTGGTTGGATGCAAAAGTACTAGTATAAGTAATATGTACATTTGTAGAAAAAATATAATGATTTGTAATTATATATATATATATATATATATATATATATATTGGTTTGAATTGCCAATTGTTTTGGATATATAATTTTGGTGTAAATTGGTACATTTAAATAGACCAAATTGGATTTATTTGAATCTCCAAATTGTGGTATTTTTTTGGAAAAAAATTGGTTGAGAAATAGGTCAAATTCTGGTTGAAAAACCTGGTAAAAATTGTGGTTTAAAAAAATTTATATAAAAATTTTCGTATACCTTAGACAGCGCTTTACACTAAAAGCGCTGTCTAAGGTGGGGCTTAGAAAGCGCTTTCACCAAAAGCGCTGTCTAAGGTATGCCTAAAAAAGTTCAAAAAGGTGGGGCTTAGAAAGCGCTTTCACCAAAAGCGTTGTCTAAAGTATACCTAAAAAAGTTCAAAAAGGAGGGTCTTAGACAGCGCTTTTTGTGAAAGCGCTGTCTAAGGTATACCTAAAAAATGTCAAAAAGGTGGGGCTTAGACAGCGCTTTACCAAAAGCGCTGTCTAAGGTATACCTAAAAAATGTCAAAAAGTGCTATCTAATGGTACCATAGACAGCGCTTTTCATTAAATATACCCCCCTTTAGACAACGCTTTTGGTATTACCCAAAGCGCTGTCTAAACCTTTAGCAGCGTAGGTTTATACAGCGCTTAAAAGCGCTGTCTAAGGCCAAAAAAAGCGCTGTCTAAGGTCTTGTTTGGCGTAGTGAATATAGGACTAGCGATATGGGATAAAAGTCTTAAGATCCGAGAGTATAAATATAGGACTAAGGATAGGGGATTAAACTCTTAAGATCCGAGAGTATAAATATAGGACTAAGGATAGAGGATAAAACTCTTGTGATCCAAGAGTATAAACATAAGATTAGGGATAAGGGATAAAGGGATAAAAACCTCAAACTCACTTCTTTTCAAGGAGGGAATTGGGATAGAAACTTTGGGATAAAACTCTAAAGAATCTGAGAGTATAAATAAAAGATTAGGGATAAGGGATTAGGGATAAGGGATTAAGGATAAGGGATAAGGGATAATTACAACTTAAACACAAAGGGGTAAGGGATAAAAAACATCAACCAACTAGGGGATAGGGGAGGTGAACTACGGAAACTCTGATCCTTCAAATTTGAGGGTACGTAGGCATAAGGTTATAAACCCTAGCGAGTACAATAATAATAAAAACTTAGGTCCCCCTCTTACATCTAAGTCTTCTCTGTATAATAATATGAATTTTAATAAATAAAAATAAAATGTAAAACATTCAAGTAACAAGCAAACATATCCTAAAACTTAAGGAGGATCCCATTGAGTACAATGGGGGTGAGTGGTGCCTAACACCTTCCACTCACTTAACCGACTCCCGAACTTAACGTCTCTCCCTTAAGATTTAGGTTTTATCATTATTTTCCTGTCCCCTAGGGCGAATAAAGGGTGATGGCGACTCTGTCATTTTTGTCGGCCGCGACAGCTGGCGACTCTGCTGGGGATTACTTATACCTCCCTAAAAAGAGAGTTCATCCTAACCTTGGGTTTTAGGGTTCTTATTTGTTTGCCTTGCTTGTTTACTATTTTTAAATATATATCTTATATGTTTTTGTTTATGTTATTATATATATATATATATGTATATATATATATATATATATATATATTTATTTATTTATTAATGTTTATCATATATTTATATCATATATTCTTGTCATCATACATTGGGTGGGATATGATTATGTGTGAAGCTAAAACCTAAGCTTGGGGTACAACCCTAGACTAGGACGTAGAACGGAAATGTTTTGGGGGGATGTGACATCCTAACAATTCATTGATGCTACACTCAGAAGAGATCCTCCAATGGTGTCTTCATGGTAGGGCTAGCCCCTAACATAGATGATGATTTGGATGTGGTCCATGACTTTGGGAACCTTTAGCCTACCCTTATCAACTCATGGTGACCTTTAGTATTCAACCCTCAAGGGTTGTTACTAGGGACCCGCCTAGATAAGACTTATCCCGAAGGATTACTATAAGAAGGCTTGCTCATTCTCATGGTAAAACAAGGGTATAGTATGTAAATTCTAGGGTTGTTATGCTGTCAAAAACTGTATATCCTACATGTGAGGGGATTAGGTAGACAAAACTTAGATCTAGCCAAATTATAGTGAGCATACCTAAGCTAGGTCATGCTTACATTTTATCTTACACATTTGAAACCTGTTGGATTTCCAATACCTATCATTATCCCTAGGGAACCTTCCCAGATAAGGGTTCCCTATGTACATAACTACCTCTAAGCCCATGAGGGTTTCGTTTTATCTGTCACTATCCTAATGTGACTCTTGCATCTCAAACTTTTTTAGCATACCTAAAAAAAACTCTTTTTGCATACCCCATGCATTTTCATGCATTTTGCATACATACACATACATTTGCATATCCTTTCCGTTTTCGCCCTTATCTAACTACCAAAAGCTAAGAGGTTTCCTAATACTCACAAACAAACTTAAAGGATATCTCTAGAAGCTATGGAAGAACTCAAGAGGGGCAGATACCATTGAAGAAAGAGGCATCCCTTCACTATGCCTGCCAGAGGCCTACCTAAAGTCTCAAATACAACAACCTTGGATGATGCCTCCGCAACAGAGTCTGTAATAATATATATTTCAGTAGCAGCCTCATGCGCTTCAACAAAGGAATCTTGGAAGGGAACTGGATCCTACACCAATGTCTCATAACTTACTAAAAAGTGCCCTAGTAAATCTACAACCCCTTTGGTCTTCCTTCTCATCCATATCCTCCCAGTCATGACGAGAATGCCCGAAATGAATACAAAGTTCAAGACCTGATCAACAATAAGCAATTGACTTTCAAAGGAGGAGTTCCATTGGTGAACGATCACTCTTACTTTATGAGTACAAGACCTTCAAGATGACTCCCCTGAAGATGGTGGATCTACAATGAAGCTCATCCCTGGGATCATTAGGCCTTTATCATTTCCAGTTGTATTTTCTTTTTTGCTAAGTGTTGTTTGTAGTTAAAAGATGTACTTTTTGGGAAATAATTTCAATAAGATGAGCATGCATGTTTTTGGAATTCATCCATTCGTTTTCACTCTTTCTTATGCCATCATGGAAATAAAAATAAAAATAAATCACACTTTTTCTTTTCACTTCTCACCTATTGACAAACTTATGAGGAGAATAAGGTAAATTAAAACAATTGATTTTCTGATGTATGCTTTTAATAGTAAGACCTGGCTGATGATGTAAGGCATTGTTTCACTCCCTAAACACTGGAGAAATAAAGAGATAATCCGTAGCCAACCCCCTCGAGCCAGAAGTTGGTGTTCTTTTTATTTAAAAAAAACCTTAATCTTAACCAGGGGCAGGGTAGACTTCAATTAATTCAATGATGTGTTTTGATCTCAAGAGAATCCGTCAATCCAAGCAAAAAATTTAAAGAATATCTTCTCCCTCACACCATTTAACATTGAGGAAGCAAAAGGGATAATAACTCATAATATCTAATATCGTAGTCACACCCTTTCTAAGTAAAAAACAAGATCACTAAAGAATTTTTCAAAAAAAAAGGAAAAAGCCCGCTAAGTCAAGAAAAAAACTGAAAAAAGATGACTTTGACTTAGGCAAAAATTAGGGTATCCCGATGGACCACAAACTCAAGAATTGGTCCATGCAAGAGGGGGGGGGGGGGGGGGGGGGAATGGAACAATCTTACAAATGGGAGTGGGTGATTGCCACCTCAAATATCTCATCAAATGCTTAAACCATTATCACTATTACTGAAGCAATTCTCTTGCAGAATGAACGCATCTGTTGGGTTAATTGGATTTAGGAATGGAGAACATCAAGGAGAATGAGGTGGGTTAATTTCAAATTTTGAGCCTTGTATCTTTTGTTTCTTTAACTGTGAACCAGACCACGTTACAACATTTAAAAGTCATAATTGAAGCTAGGGGCATTATAAAAGCATACTCGACAGAGTCGTTGTTGAACTGACTCCAAATCTGAACGTTTGTTAAATCATCATTTTCCCATTTTCATTCGCGCCAACCTCATGGCCGAATATCATCTATGATACGCCTCGTATAAATTTTTGATTTCAAAGCTTGCATGAATAGGGCGTTATAATTACTTTTCAAAGGGAACATTTTTCTCACAAATCAATACTTAGCACCAAGGAAATATCAACAGAGGTCTGATCAGGGGCACACCACTTCGAGACATTCCTGACTAGGGGGCAAGCCACCTAAGGATCCTTCTAATTAGGGGGAAAATCCTTATGATCCTAGGGGCACATCATATAAGGAATCCTTCCAATCAAGGGGAAAATACTAGTGATCATGGGGGCACATCATCAGAAGATCTTACTGATTAAGGGTAACACATTTCAAAATTTGACACACCTATGTCAAAATACCTCCATGACTCTAATGATAACGGGTGGACCTTGCAAGAGGCTCATACTGGGGCATACCAACTCAAAGGTGCAGTGAGTCCAATCACTCCAGAAGTCATCTAATAAGGGGCAAAGACATGATACTGGGGCAATTCATATCAAGGTCATATCATAGCATGGTGGGATCCAAGTTCCTCTTCAAGCCACTCCTCCATACCCAATTAATCAGGGATATATTTTTCGAGATTCAAATACTGGGGCAGCTCACGTCAAGGCCATATCAAATCATGATAGGATCCAAGTTCCTTTCAAGAAAATTCTTCAGAAGACTTATAAACAAGGGCAATACCCCTTCAAATCTCAATTAATCTGGGACACACCGCTGCAAATCTTGATAAAAAGAAACCGCTTCAAGAACACGGTTCATCTGGGGCATATCATTCCAAGGGTTGGTTAGTCGAGGACGAATCTCTCCAAGGCTAATATAATGGTAAGCTGTCTTAAATGCATGGTATCGTCAAGCTGCTTCAAAACACATATTGAGGCAAGGCTCCTTCAAAAATCCAACAGATTGGAGAAAGACAAGACACAAAGGGGAAAAGTCTCTTTATACTGTCACGATCACTAATGAAGCCCTCTCCTACATCTACAATCGTCAAGTTCAAAATGAGTATCGGAAGACTATGCTAGCTCAATACCCACTACCATTTTATTTTATTTTATTTTTGTTATTATTTATTCCAATTCACCAAGCCATGAATCCATCCAAATTCATTTGCTTGGGCTTTAACAAATAAAATAAATTCGTCAGATAAATATTTCATATTTGATTCTATCATATTTAATTTTTTGACCTGATTTCACCCTATAAATAGAGTCCTTATCTCTCCTGTGTTTTTATGGAAAAATCTAAAAAAAAATATATAAATTAAAGTAAATCAAAAACTTTTTCATTATCATTATGTGACTATTATAATTATTTAAATTAATTTTTATTTTATTTTATTTTTGTTTTATTATTTATTCCAATTCACCAAGCCATGAATCCATCCAATTCATTGGCTTGGGCTTTAAGAAATAAAATAAATCCGTCAGATAAATATTTCCTATTTGATTCAATCAGATTTAATTTTTTGACCTGATTTCACTCTATAAATAGAGTCCTTATCTCTCCTATTTTGGGGGCCCACAATTTACAAACCTATTATCCCTAAAGTTGTTGTTCTTCACACATCCAAGAACAACAACACTAAAACCCTAAACATTCAACATCCCTCAAAGGAAAAAAAATGGAAAATCCTAAACCTTCAACATCCCTCCAAGCCAAAAAGGAAAATGAGATCTCACACCAAAGAACAAGGAAAAAAAGGCACCAAAGAGGACAGGGAAAAGAGCATAAAGGGAAGGAAAATAAGGGAAAAATCACATAGGAAAGAGAAAGGAAGAGAGTGGGAAGCAGCTTAAATGGGTCACAGCATTTCAGGTTGGTATCTCCAAACCGTTGATTATCTATCGTATATAATTACTCTTGAATTCTTGTTTGGATTGCGATTTGGGGTCTGATTTAATTATTGTGGATTTTGTCCTTAAACAATCATGTGTTTGAGTATATAATTAATCTAACTTGTATATATATATTTAATTTTGCTTTTGTATACGATTAACATTTAGTTAAGTTTCATATAAATTTGGGCTCATAACAAGTTAGTGATTTTAAGTGTGGGTTTAACATATAATTTTGGGGTTTATAATAATAAATTATTTTTAAATGTGGGTTTAATTTAAATTTAGGTTTATAATAATTAGTTATATTTTATAACTAATAAATGTGGGTTTTAATGTATAATTTTAGGTTTATAACAATTAGTTATTTTTTTAAAATGTGGGTTTAATTTAAATTTGGGTTTATAATAATTAGTTATATTTTATAACTAATGAATGTGTGTCTTAACTTATAATTTTGGGTTTATAATAATTAGTTATTTTAAATGTGGGTTTAATTTATAATTTGGGTTTATAATAGTTATTTATATTTTATATTAAATTTGGGTTTAATTTATAATTTGGGGTTATAATATAGTTAGTTATATTTTATATTAAATATGGGTTTAATTTATAATTTGAGTTAATAATAATTAGTTATATTTTATATTAAATGTGAGTTTAATTTATAATTTGAATTTATTTATTTTTATAATTAATAAATTTGGGTTTATTTATAATTTTGGAGTTTATTATAAATAAATAATGTGGGTTTATAATTTTGGGTTCATTGTGATAAATATGAGTTTATTTTATAAATTATAATTTATAAGTAATAAATTTGGGGTTTTGATTTAATTTATGATTAAATATTTGGGGGTTTGTTTTCCTAATTTATTTACTATGATAATTAAATAATTGGGGAGGTGGGGATAAGGAACAGATGATATTTTACAAAGATTGTATGGATTAATTTACAATACTAACTAATTTGTTAGTTAAATTAATAATATGTGTTGTTTACGAATATTAAGGATAAGAGATAATAAATTTGATAAATAAAAATTATAGTAAACATGGGATAAAAAATACAATTTAGGATTTAAATTGGGATTAAGATCAAGCATAATTAAATTAGGCTAATTAATATATATATATATATATATATATATATATATATATATATATATATATATATATATATATATATATATATGAGGATGGCTACAAGGCCACTTCAATTATACTACACTCTCTTTCTTTCCATCGCTGCAAATATAAGGGAATGGGTGAGCCACTAAATTCATCTACTACATGACTATTTGTTTTTTTAATTTTTGTTACCAGGGTACAAGGAGAAGAGAAAGTGGCATTTAATTATGTGGGCCACTTAGACGTTGAAGAGGTTACCTACTTTTGTTGACTAGTTAATATATATGTACCGTCTCTGTGGGACAACATATATAGGTTCGCTAGAAATTAAATAGCCACCAGTAGTATCTGTTAATAGGATGGGAAATCTCTAAGAACACATTAACTCCTAAAATCAAGGATGACTAATTAGATGTTTGACTTTGATTTCAAGGAGATTGACTAATAACAAATTGAGTACCTTGAATTGAACCCTTCGATCTAGTATAAAAATATTAGGACTAAATCAAAGTGTGCTTCAGCCGACAGGTCCCCTTTCTCCTAATTACTGCGCTACAGCATGTGTATATTAAATTTCCAACTGTACAGTAGAAATCAAAATCACTAATACCCATATAAGGGGACAATCAAAACAACAACAAAATACAACTTCCTCTCTAGAAGCTAATCGCTCTCTCTCCCGCCTCCTGAATGAAGAAAATTGAACCAGTCTTCATCCCAGTCCTCATCAATATCTGCACCAAAATCACGTTTCGGAGCGCGGTCTTTTGTGAGGGATTTCGTCTTTGTCACAGATTTCTTCCCGGACAAGGTTGCTCCGATTGATGATGCAGCAGATATTGCAACATTTGGACCGTCCTTCTTCATTTTCTCGGTCACCTTCTTGGCCGCGGAGTTTTTTGAGGAAGTACTCATGTTAAAGTATTGCGCAGTTCACAAGTAACCCCTATATATAGCAAATTCAATAAGTTAATAACACCTCAGACAACTACATCATTATATTCTACACAGTTCATACTATAAACAACAAGGAAATGCAACCGGAATTTGCACATTCAATTCACAACTCAAAAACAAGTAGCAACATGATAATATGCAATCCGAACAAACATCGGAACCAATACTTTGAAACCCGGGCAGCGGTGACGCAATTGTTTGAAACGTATACAAAACCAATCCGGAAACAAGCAAACTCAAGCGTAATAGTCCGTAAATGACCAAAAAGACTCAAACATATATCATACAAAAATGTACACATCAAATGGAGTCGAATAGCATTAAATTCAAAAATAGGCGCACAAATCATCAGAACGGAATCACATGAAAATCGCACGATTGCCTACAAACATGCCAACGGAAGTACCATTTCCGTGCACGGGGCAGCTACTATTCCACATGAAAAATTAGCAACAAGTAGTAACCAAAAGAGGCTTCGACATGCACAAGTTAGTAGCTCTTCAAGAATAAAAAATTCACAATCTAATTCTCAAACAACTTCACAATCTCGAAACAAATCAAAAATTATAGGATTCAACACAATTATCACAATTAGCACCAATTCAAGAATCCAAATCTCATTATTATCACAATTCTTGAGTTCAAAAATTCACTTAAGTATTTTATCAAACACTTAGTCTACATTAAAATTCTAGTTCAATTTTTTTTCTAAATCAATAAGTATTACTCTAGATCTAAACAATCCAATAGTCAACAATTCACTTTAATTCATATTTCCAATTTGTATAACGATCATGACTCAGCTATCAGGCAGACAACTCAACAACAACGTCAACACACTCCACCTCTATCTATGAGCAGTTTCAGCACAACAGAGAGGCATTCGACTAGGCCCTAGACTTCACTCATCACCAATATCAGGAACTAGTTATAACTAACTTCTACAAATCAAAAAATGAAAACCTAACATCAACAACTAATAATACAACAAATTTATCTCACAGAAACAGGAGAGAAACAATCAACAATGGAGAATATTAGGCATTTCCATTATTGGAGAGAAAACCAGAAAAAGGAAGAGAAACATACCTCAAACGGCGGACGACGGAGGGAAGCCACGAACGGAGGCCGTGAGTAAGCCACAAACGGAGGCTGTGAGTAAGCCAAGAACGGAGGGAAGAAACGACGGAGGACGGAGGACGCAGGGCACAAAAGAAGAAGATGAAGAGAAATAGTGTCGCGAGAGTTAGGGTTAAATAGAAACGGTCGAAATGAAAATAGAGGGATATCAGAATCTGTTTTAATTTTAATATTTTAAAAGACCTTTAGTAGTGCTTTTAGAAAGCGCTTTCTTATATTAGGCCTTTAGCAGCGCTTTGGAGGTAAAAGCGCTTTCTAATGTGGGATTAATGAAAGGCCTTTAGCAGCGCTTTTCAAAAGCGCTGGCTAAAGTATGTTGTAAGAAAGCCCTTTAGCAGCGCTTTTGAAAAGCGCTGGCTTATGGTATCCTTTTAACAGCGCTTTTCATAAAGCGCTTTCTAAAGTTCACCTGCCTTAACCCTTTAGCAACTCTTTTCAAAAGCGCTTTCGTAGGACCCCTATTTAGCAGCGCTTTTTTTCTCCGTTTTTTATTTTTGTTTTTAGCGAAACTTTAGGTGGCGCTTCGGCCAAAAAACGCTGTCTTTGTTGCGCTGCCAAAACACAATTTTGGCGTAGTGAAAACTTTGTGAAGTGTGTAGAATGAAAAAATTCCTTGCAAATTCTGTTAGAGATTTGCTTATATAGGTAGTTAGAGGTGTGGTTAGGATCTAACTAGGGCTGGTTAACAGTTAGAACCCTAGTTGAGTCCACTTGAGAGTGATTGAAGTTGAAATAAAAATGGAGAATGAGTGTAGTAATGGAAATGAAGTGAGTGAAATGGTGTGCACGGGTTTGATTCAATGTGGAGAGAAACATGACAATTATGGTGGTGATTAGGATGGATGATGGTGATGTAATGCAGCAACAACAACTTGTACACCAAGTTTCTCTCTTCTCTTTTGTTTGCACACTTATGGTAAAGAGTGTGTAAGGTGTATTGAGAGTGAAAGAGAGTGTTTGGACAATTGAGGCAATGTTGGTGTATGATGTGCGTGTAAAGCGACAACAACAATATAACTTGTTTCTATTTTTGCAGCCAACACAACCATGTTCATGTATGTGACTTTAATGGACAATTTCTCCTTACTCAAAGGATGGAATTAGGAGCTCTAGGTGGCTATGGAGAGAAGGGATGGAGGACACCAACATTGGTGTTCAAAACGAACACAATTGAATCCCTTAAGATGCTGAAAAATGTCCCAGAAATCTCTTGGTCATGACTGGGTTGGCTGACCAACTTGCCTTGGTCGTGCCTAGCTCATGTATGCATGGGATGAATCAGTTAGGGGTCTCCACTTTGAACCAATATATCTCTCACATGGTTGATCAGATGAAAAATTGTTCAACATCAAAGTTGAAGAGGAGATAGAGGGGAATAATATTGATGTTGAACATTTTTCAAATTAAAGCCTCTATCAAATGAGATATTTGCCCTTGAACTTGGACACAACATGCTCACCAAGTGTTTGTGAAAATTACTGCGTACTGACTGGTCATGACTTGCCAACTTGCCTTGATTTGTCTCAACTTTAATCCATCATATCTCTCTCAATTTTAATCCAATGGAGATGTTCTTGATATAGTTTTGAAGCTTGGAATGTGAAATTTTGATAGGCCTCCCTAACTTTTCCATTTGGTGCTTGGAACATGGAGAAAGAATGCTTCAAAATTGACCCTTCAACTTGACAAAACTTGCCATAAATGGAAACCCTAAGTTTCTAAATTTGGCAACTTTGAATCTTTCTTGATTTTTGATGAAACCCTAGACATTCCTTGATTAAATCTTCATCAATGAACATATTTGAGATGAGGAACATGAAATTGACCTCAAAAAGTCAAGAGTTGACTTTTTTCTCTGCACAGTTGACTTTTCCCCAATTGTCCTGCTTTTCAGTCAATTGATCAATTGAAACCCTTCTAAACCAAATTGATGGACAATCCTTCAATCTTAGATACTTAAGGACATGAAGACTACTAAGAAATCAAGTCTTGCCCAAAAATCAGAAATAAACTGATTTTATGGCAAACCCTAGTTTTGGTGCCCTTAGTCTATGAGGAATCAGCACATCCTCCAAATCCAAATTCCTATGAGTATGATGTGTATCCTCTCAAACAATGATGAGACATGCCATTTGAAGGTGGTAAAAGCTCAAAGATCTTGCCCATTGGGGTGTTATACTCAAGAATCCCAAAACCCTAATTTTGCACTGGTTAGGAGAATGTGATTTCCTTGAAATTTATTGTCAAGCTTGATCATATGATAAGGAGAGGGATAAATTAAGATCTCTTAAGGCTCAAGGCTCCTTGGTTTTGATTGAGATACCTTGATCCCATGTTAAGGCCAATGATATGCAAAGATGATAATGAAATAATGCAATGAAACATAAGCCAGTTAAAACTAAAACATGAGGGAAAATTTTGAGGTTTTACATCAAGGTCGATAGAGTCGACGCGTGGCAGCGGCTTGGCTTCCTTGGAGCTGCTGGGAAGGGTCGGCTTATTGGAAGTTTTCGGCTTGGCTGCAATGGTGTTGAGCCCTTTGGTGGCCGCTTCGAAACATCTCCTTGCTGCCTCGATGTCCCCGTGCAGAGTGGCGACTAGACCCTTTGAAGTATAGTACTTCATTTTCAGATGCACGGTTGATGGTACGAGCACCAATTCGACCAAGGTTGGCCGTCCAAATATGCACTAATAAAAATAAGGGCAATCAATAACCAGGAATTGGACTTTAATAGACCTGGCCGTCTCTGCAGATTCGAAAGTCACGATCAATTCCACATATCCCCAGGGCTTTGTGACCGACCCGTTGAAACCCTGCAGGTCAGAACCTACATATGGGGTCAAGTGCGATTCATCTAGTTAGAGGGAGGAAAACTGTTGCGAATACATGATGTCGACCGAACTGCCTTGGTCGACTAAGATTCGGCGAACATCAAAGTTAGCCATATGGGCTCTCACGAGCAGCAGAATGCTTGAGTTCGAAGCCCCATCGAGGAGTTCCTCGCGGTAGAAAGAGATGGGGTCCGACTCTCCCCGGAATTTGTCGAGCGTGGTACTCCAGTTGGAGCTCATGCTGAGAATGTGCTCGAATTTCCTTTTCACGGAGCCCACGGTAACTTTGTTGAAGCCCCCTCCGGAGATGACCATGGCGGAGGGGAAAGTTTCCCACAGACTATGTGCTACGAAGTAAGGGGAGCGCTGAGCTCCTCAGGAACATAGAAGTCCTCAAGCCATGATACGCTCATGGCGACCAGAAGGTTTGTCTCTTCCGAGGAAGACACCTCTTCCTTGACTTTCTTCGACTCTTGGGCGTCCTGCCGGGGAGTTTCTTCTTGGTAAACTATTTCAGGTGGCCGTCCCTAATCAGTATCTCGATGACATCCTTTAGGTGGCCGTGACTTTTGTGGAAACGACAGTATTTCGACTTGTCAGCATTCAGCTTGGCAGGTATCTGCTTAGGGAATCGAACTCCTTCTTGTTTAAACTCCGAGTTGGCATATTCGGAGAGGATTTTCTCCCCGCAGATGGTCAGGGCAGTATACTCATAGAAGCGGCCGGAGGGTCCTTTGTTGTCCCAGGATTCCCGGGGGCAGTTTTCACGTCTTCTATCTCCTCGACGAGATGTCGAGGGTTCATCGCTCTTGGAGGTGCGGGCACTTTCTTTGTGGCGTGCGATCCGAGCAGGGCTGGCCGCTTATTTCTCCTCGTATTAGATATATGCTTGCGCCTTGAGGAGGAAGGCGTCCAGAGTCATGGGAGTTTCAATGCCAACAACTTTGGCGAATTCCGTACGGCGACGAAGTCCTCGCTCGAGCAAGAACTTCTTCGTGTCATCGGTCGTTGAGAACTGTACTGCTTCTTTATTGAACCTCTCAATATAGGCGTGGAGAGGCCCGTTTTTCCCTTGAATTATGGCCTCAAGGGAGCCTTCGGTCTTCGGGTGGTGGCGGGATGTCATGAAGTGTCTGGAAAACATTCTCCCCAGCTGTCTCCACGAGGTGATGGACTCGTCGGGGAGTTTCTTATATCAGGTAATCGCTCTATTCCTAAGCGTGGTAGGGAACAATCGACATTTGATGGCGCCCCGGATGCCATGAAAGTCGAGCAGAGCATCGATATTTTCGATGTGCTCGTCAGGATCTTCCGTACCGTCGTAAGTGCCCAAAGACGGTGGTTTCTCCAATCCCTTGGGGAGGCGCATGGCCATAATCTCCTGAGACAACAGGCCACGAGGCTCGTCGTCGCTGCTGCTACTGGTCCATGATAGGGAGCGCGTGCTTCGCTCAGGGACAGGATGGTGATTTCTGCGGGGAGATGGGGTTCGTGCCCGACCCTTGGATCTGGGAGTGGGTGAATGCTGGTATCTCCTGGTCCTCTTGTTTCCTGGGGAGTGCTGGCTCCGCGGGGAAATGTGGTCACGCTTCCAGACGACATGGGACTCTGGTTCAGGTGGTGCCCGACAGTCTCTTTCCCGTCGGGGAGGTGGGCTGCGGGATCGTCAGTGCTCCTTCCTCGGTGAAGGGGATCTTGGCCGGGAAGATTCCTCTAGGGCTCCGATCCTCATATTTGCTGGAGGATTAAGAGATTGGTTTTGTTAAGAGCTTCAAGAAGGGCCACCACGGTCGGTTCGGCGTTGGGCGGAATGGTAACATGCTGGTTGTCCATGGAGGGCTGGTCTTCAACATGATCAGCACAAGTAGGGGAGGGAGACGTTGTGGCTCCATCTCTCAGATGGTGGGCGTCGTCTCCAAGGAAGGATGCAGCTCTGTCAGTATCAGTTTTGTTGACGGGGAGAAAAACGAGGTTGCGAGCATCATGAACGTGATCCTGGCTTGCCATGATCGGAATCTCTGACAGAGGGCTGTTTTGGTCTTGAATCTACGATGGATGTTAGACGGGGATGCCAGAATTTCCCACAGACGGCGCCATTAATCTTGACGGCTGATCAGAACCTGAAGTGGGCCAGAGATGACGTATGCGATGCTGGGTGTGTGAGATGAGGAGGGGGTATACCTGCAAGGCACTCCGATGCTAAAGTAAAAATCGGGAGAGAGAGAGAGAGAAAGGCAAGTACAAAGTATGTGTTTCGTTGGATGATTTTAAATACCTGACCCTCTCAAATGAGAGGATTTTTATAGTGCCTCTAGCACGTGGCCAACAGTCCCTATTTTCGGGGCGAAATAACCGTTTCTCGAAAAATAGGTAACTGCCAGAAACTAAACGTTAGGACAGGCATATGTGCTTGAAACTAGTCGTTGCTGCGGGCAAGGATGCAGTTCCGGGCACGGGCATCGCGACTGTTTCTGGATGGTGGAGCCGTGCATAACGGCTGGAAATGCCGGGGAGGAGCAGATGACTCTTGGGGTCATCCGACCATATACGCCTGGTAGAGGGGCAGAAAGGGAAATGCTGCCCCACATTGGCTGGACTTAGGCAATTGGGCCGTTCTGGGAGCAGAAGTGGATTGGGTCATGCCTAGCCATTGGTCCAGTCCGGAACAATTAAGGATTATATGCACTGTGAATGAAATTTGTTTCCTATTGTTTTGAAAGGGTAATATACTATGAAGCACGGACACTCCAAATACGACACCGACACCGACACGACAACATCGATAAAAATTTTAAAAATGAATAAATTAAAAGTAAATACAAGTGTCGATATAGGTGTTGGTGTCCGACACTGACACAAACACACAATTTTTCAGAAGTATCGGTGCTACATAGGTAATATGTTCTAGGTGATCATGGTAATCCATTATTATGCTTGAATTAGCCGCTTCACAAAACCTATGAATTATACACACTTTCTTTTGGGTAGTAGGTTCAAACAACGATATCAATGTGCTAAATCAATTCAATATCTTCAATGATGTTCTATTAGGGTGAGCTCCCGAGGTCCATAATACAATCAATCATACTGAGTACAACATAAGTTACTCTCTATCCTATGTCATAAATCCTGAATAGTCACATTTGTGAAAACATTTCAATTCCACAAAGAGATAAAAGAAAATTATATTCCCAAACGTCATGAAGACGCAAGAAAGGATATTGGATGAGAATTTAGAGTTCCTTTAATCTTGATTTGAGATCATATATAATCTTACTGGATCTTGACACTCGGAAGCTCTTAAACCTATCATGAATACATGCATCATACTTCACAACATGATTGTTGAAGATGATAGTGTCATATATGATGCCATGTTTTTTTGTTATTCTTGTGAAAATTTTGACAATGAAAAGACAACACTTCTAAATGATTCTAGTGTTGATTTTCAAGAGTTTTTACATATATAAAAGATTTCATATCAGTGATAAGAAAATTCATCGATAACTTTCACAAAACTGGGTAAAACATATATGATATCATTTTAGTCATGAGAATGATCACAATTGAAAATTAATTTAAATAAATCTATACTTTTCATGTATTTTGACCTAATAGTTTATTTTATTATGTTTTTAATGTATTTACTGTATACTTGTGTCATGTATTGTGTTATATTTAATATATTTTAAATATATGTTTTTTAAAAATTATTTTGATGTATTTAAGTTATTTTATTTCAATTACACATTTTTATAAATTAATGTAAAATATAAAGGTTGCGTCTAATGATCCATTTTAGAGTTTTTATGAGTAGGATGGATGTTGATACCTTAATACTCCAACCTTGAAACACTGATATCAAAGAAGAGTTCCTTGAATTACATATATGAAGCAATAAAAGAAGCTATGATTCCAAAGTCAAAGAGTTAATTAATTTGTGTGCACAAATAACTAACTTCCTTAAAAATTTGTCTATAGAGATTAAAATTAATTAAATATTTTTTTAGAGTGACACACATGTCATGCTATTTTAAAATATTTTCTTTATTAGAATTTTCAATCATTGAGGTTGTTAAGAAATATATAACACAATGTTCATATTTATACGCGTATCTCGTCACAATATCCAATCACCTTTGATAGGCCACAACAAAAACACTAAACATTTTTCAACTGGAGATGGGAACCACTAGCCAAGAAACTCTACCTCTTCTTCAAGACATGAAGGTGACAATCCACAAAACATCAATGGTTTCTCCATCAAAACAAATCGAGAAAAAATCCTTGTTCTTATCAAACATCGACAAGGTCCTCAACTTCGACGTAAAAATGGTTCAATTTTTCGAAGCAAACAAAGATTTTCCTCCTCAAATCGTGACCGAGAAGTTGAAGAAAGCTCTAGAAGATGTTCTAGTGGTTTATGACTTCCTTGCTGGAAGATTGAAGAAGAACTCGGAAACCAATAGGTGGGAGATAGATTGCAATTCAGAAGGTGTTGGATTTGTTGTGGCTTCTAGTGAGTACACGTTGGATCAAATTGGAGACTTAGCTTATCCTAATCAAGCTTTTGCACAATTTGTTCACAAGACTAAAGATTTTCTTAAGATAGGTGATATACCACTATGTGTTGTCCAGGTATAAGTAATTTCATTTTTGCAAATTTATACACGATTCATATATTTCAATAATTTTAATTAGAAACTAATGACTTTCATTAAATTCCATTTATTTATTCCACAGCTAACATCTTTCAAGTGTAGTGGTTTCGCAATTGGCTTCACAAGAAACCATTTAGCCTTTGATGGACATAGCTTCAAAACATTCTTAGACAACCTTGCTTCATTGGCAGCTAACATGCCACTGACTGTGATACCATTCCACGACCGACAACTCCTAGTCGCACGATCTCCTCCACGTGTCAGCTTCCCCCACCCCGAGATGATCAAGCTCGATAATATACCTTTAGGAACTAAATCTAGTGTCTTTAAAGCCTCCTTAGAAGAACTTGACTTTAAGGTTTTTCACCTAAACTCTACACACATCAATAGCCTTAAGAAAAAAGCAAAGGGCAACAACACGAGTTTTAATGTCATCAGTGCACATCTATGGAGATGCAAGATGTTATCTGGCACATACGATCCTAATAAGTCATCAACAATACTATATGCTGTTGATATACGTTCTAGACTGAATCCTCCATTGCCGAAAGCTTATACTGGGAATGCGGTTTTAACTGCGTATGCTACAACAAAGTGTGAAGAATTAAAAGAATGTGAATTCTCAAAGTTGGTGGAGATGGTTGGGGAGGGTTCAAGACGAATGAACGATGAATATGCGAGGTCGATTATTGATTGGGGAGAGTTGTATACTGGTTTTCCAAATGGGGAGATTTTGGTGTCTTCATGGTGCAGGTTAGGATTTGAAAAAGTGGAATATCCATGGGGAAAACCTAAGTATTCTTGTCCAGTGGTGAATCATAACAAGAATATTATACTATTATTTCCTCCTTTTCATGGATCAAGTGAAGGTGGTGATGATGGGGTGAATATAATAGTGTCTCTTCCTCCAAAAGAAATGGAAAAATTTCAAAGTCTCTTTTACACGTTTTGAAAACTAAGTGTATTGCCATTATGTGACGGTTAGTGATATACTATAATAGAAAATAATGAGGTTGTGATAAGTAATTCGTTTTGATGTGATGCATCAATAGTTTATTTAGCGCTTTATGTGCTCGAATTATATGTATTTTGTGCTTTTCTCACTGTTTTTCTTACTGTACTAATAAGTGTTTGTCTTTTATAACGTTTTTGCATATCTTCTCTTAAAAAGAATATTATTTAGATATAATCATTAAAATAAAAATAAGATGATAAATATTTTCTTTAAATATGCTGTAGTAATTTATTATTGAACTCTGAGTAATTAACACTAAAAAATATATTCTCGAGACTAATTTAACAATGTCAAATTGTGGTAATTAAAATTGAGGATTTCTTAATACATCACAGGGGTTTCTTAGACACCGTGCGAAATTCATTTTTTGTCCCCTGATTCTGGATGTGCACATCCGAACGCACCATTTTTTTTTTTAAAATGTTGATTTGTTCTGGATGTGCAAATCCGGAATGTTTCCTCATGTGCACATCCGGAAGAAATTCTTATAACTTCGCGCCAGAGCCTTCTGAAAAGTTAAGAATGAGGGCGGAGAAGGCTCTGGCGCGAAGTTATAAGAATTTCTTCCGGATGTGCACATGAGAAAACATTCCGGATTTGCACATCCGGAACAAATCAACGTTTTTTTAAAAAATGGTGCGTCCGGATGTGCACATCCGGAATCAGGGGGCAAAAAGGAATTTTGCGCGGTGCCTAAGAAACCCACGTGGTGTATTAAGAAATCCTCTTAAAATTGATCAAACATATTCCGGGCATTGTTTGAGAGTATGGAGGCAAAGGGAAGGATTGAGTGAAAGAAAGGATTTAGGTGAGAAGGATTTTGGGAGATTTATTTTTATTTAAAAATCAAAATTTCTTTAATTTGAATGAACTTAAAAATTATATTTGAGGATGTTAGTGCGTGAGGCACTTTAATGGGGAGCGAAGTTATAAGAATTTCTTCCGGATGTGCACATGAGAAAACATTCCGGATTTGCACATCCGGAACAAATCAACATTTTTAAAAAAAATGGTGCGTTCGGATGTGCACATCCAGAATCAGGGGACAAAAAATGAATTTCGCGCGGTGCCTAAGAAACCCCTGTGGTGTATTAAGAAATTCTCTTAAAATTGATCAAACATATTCCGGCCATTGTTTGAGAGTATGGAGGCAAAGGGAAGGATTGAGTGAAAGAAAGGATTTAGGTGAGAAGGATTTTGGGAGATTTATTTTTATTTAAAAATCAAAATTTCTTTAATTTGAATGAACTTAAAAATTATATTTGAGGATGTTAGTGCGTGAGGCAATACGCGTAATGCCTCACTTGATACGCGTATTGCCCAATTCCTTACGCGTACCATTACGCAAATGAGGAGATGGTTAGGAAAATGGAACTCCATACGCGTATTGCCCTCATTCCTTCATTGTCATACGTGTATTGCCTTAACCAATATGTGTATTGCCTTGAGTGATACACGTATGGGCAGTGGAAAACCAGAATATTTCTTGCATAATTTTTCTGCGAAATTCAACCATTTTCCTCTCCAAATCTCTTCTAAACACCAGAAAAATACCAATAGAGTGCACAACAACACCTATCTAACATGTATCAACAATTAGGAACATCAAAACATGATTTCAGACACAATTTGAACCAATTTCCAACAATTTCCACATATTATGGTTTTTACTCTATATTCAATTTCAATCCAATATCAACCAAGAACATACATACATAATTATACACAAGTATAATATAATCGAGTTTCGCACCCTTACCCGATTTAACCGTGTTTGAAAAGTAGGTTGATTGATTTTCTTCCTTTCCAAGTTTTTCTCTCTTTTCTTCTTTGTCTTCTCTTTTCTTTCCCTTTTCCTTCTTCTCTTTTTCTTTCTCTCTAATTTTCTCTCTTTCTATTTCTATTTTTCAAACTTAAGGAAAAATAAAGTGAAATAACCAAAATACCCCTACACTCAAATATCTCGCAAACGCTCTCAAAACACAATAAAACATAATCACGATGAAAAATAATATATTATCAGATAAAAGTCAAAAATAAAATAATATAATAATAAAATAATTAAATCGACTCGATTAAATAAAACTAACTAAAACTGGGGCGTTACACCTCCCCACTTAGAAATTTTCGTCCTCTAAAATATTACCTGAGACGAACAACTCTGGATACGACTCCCGCATCCGACTCTCCAACTCCCAAGTCAAATTACCCTCAGCAGCGCCACCCCACGCTACTTTCACAAGCGCAATATCCTTGCCTCTTAACCACTTCAACTCGCGATCCAAAATCCTCACTGGTAATGCCTCAACCGTAAGGTTCTCCCTTACTTCAACCTCATCCATCGGAATCACATGCGACGGATCCGAAACATACTTCCTAAGCTGTGAAACATGGAACACATCATGCAAATTCGAAAGACTCGGCGGCAACGCCACCCGATAAGCCACAACACCCACTCTCGCAGATATCTGGTAGGGACCAATAAACCGAGAAGTAAGCTTCTTCGACTTCAATGCACGACCAACACCCGTCACCGGTGTAACTCTCAAAAATACATGATCGCCCTCTTGAAACTCAAGATCTTTCCTCCTTCGATCATGATAACTCTTTTGTCTACTCTGAGAAGCCTTCATTTTCTCACGAATAAGTTTCACTTTTTCTGTAGTCTGTTGCACTAACTCCGGTCCAACCACCGAACTCTCACCAGATTCATGCCAACACAACGGTGTTCGACATCTTCTTCCATACAACGCTTCAAAAGGTGCCATTCCAATACTCGAATGGAAACTGTTGTTATACGTGAATTCAATCGACGCAAGATAACTATCCCACACACCACCTTGCTCAAGAACACAAGCCCGCAACAAATCTTCCAACGACTGAATAGTTCTCTCGGTCTGACCATCCATTTGCGGATGATAAGCCGAACTCAATCTCAACTTGGAACCTAACGCCTTTTGCAAACTTTCCCAAAATCTGGAAGTAAATCTCGGATCTCGATCTGAAACAATACTCAACGGAACACCATGCAATTTCACAATCACACTGATATAAATCTCAGCCAACCTCTCCAAAGAAAAACTGATGTCAATCGGAATGAAATGCGCCGATTTAGTCAGCCTATCCACAACTACCCAAATGGCATTATTTCCCCTTTGATTATTCGGCAACCCTGTCACAAAATCCATAGAAATGTTGTCCCATTTCCACTCGGGAATATTCAACGGTTGCAATAATCCACTAGGCTTCTGATGTTCTACCTTAGACTTCTGACACGTCAAACACACATAAACAAACTAAGCCACGTCCCTCTTCAATCCAGACCACCAAAAGATCTTCTTTAAATCCTGATACATCTTATTAGCTCCCGGATGTATACTCAAATTACTCTGGCGTCCTTCCTCCAAAATCATCCTTTTCAAGTCCGAATCATCAGGAATACAAATTCTACCATGAAATCTCAAAACACCGTCATCATCCACTTTAAAGTCACCATTCACACTTTGATTTCTAACCGTCATCAAATCAACAAATTTCACATCCAACTTCTATTTCTCGCTAACGGTTAACAGAAAATCATTAGTAACCTTTAACATTCCAAGCCTTACGCTATCAGATGTCAATTCACATACCAAACTCAAATCTCTAAACGCTTCCAAAATTTCCCACTCTTTAACCATCAAAACAGACATGTGCAAAGACTTCCGGCTCAACGCATCGGCTACCACATTAGCTTTACGAGGATGGTAATTCAAGCTAAAGTCGTAGTCCTTAAAAAATTCCAACCATCTTCGTTGCCTCATATTCAACTCTTTCTGATCAAACAAGTATTTCAAACTTTTATGATCACTAAAGACTTCGAATCTTACACCATAGAGATAATGCCTCCAAATTTTCAACACAAAAACCACAGCCGCTAATTCCAAATCATGAGTAGGGTAATTCTTCTCATGAATCCTTAATTGCCTCGAAGCATAAGCCACAACCTTACCTTCTTGCATCAACACTCAACCTAAACCAATCAAAGACGCATCACAATACACCACAAACGGTTCAGTAGGATTCGGTAAGACCAAAATTGGAGCTGTAGTCAATCTTCTCTTCAGCTCACTAAAACTTTCCTCACACTGAATATCCCAAACGAACGTTTTAACTTTACAAGTCAACTGGGTCAAAGGAAGTGCTAACTTAGAAAAACCTTCAATGAATCTTTGATAATATCCAGCTAAACCCAAAAAGCTTCTAATTTCAGTAACAGATCTAGGAGCCTCCCATTGTAGAACTGCATCTACTTTAGATGGATCCACAGAAATACCATTACCTGAAATCACACGTCCAAGAAAACTCACTTCTGATAACCAGAACTCACACTTGGACAACTTGGCAAAAAGTTTCCTTTCCTTCAAAATTTGCAACACAACACGCAAATGCTCCGCATGTTCCTCTCGGGACTTAGAATAAATCAAGATGTCATCAATAAACACAACAACAAATTGATCCAAATGCTCATGGAAAATACGATTTATATACTCCATAAACACACCTGGCGCATTAGAAACCCCGAACGGCATCACAAAATATTCGTAATGACCGTATCGTATCCTAAAAGTCGTCTTCTGAATATCTTCTTCTTTCACTCTTATCTGATGATAACCCGACCTCAAATCAATCTTACTAAACACACAAGCACCTACCAACTGATCCATCAAATCATCAATTCTCGGAAGAGGATACTTATTCTTAATCGTAACCTTATTTAGTTGGCGATAATCAATACACAATCGCATACTTCCATCTTTCTTTTTCACCAAAAAAACTGGAGCACCCCAAGGCGATTCACTTAGCCTCACAAACCTTTTCTCCAACAATTCATTCAACTGTTTCTTTAACTTAACCAACTCAGATGCTGACATACGATAAGGTGCCATAGACACAGGTCTAGTACCAGGAACTAGATCTATAGAAAACTCCACCTCTCTCTCTGGCGGCAAGTCCGAAATATCCTCTGGAAACACCTCAGGAAATTCACACACAACTGGAAACACATCAAGTACAACTTGACTCTCCACAGTCAACGATGCAAACAACCCGAACAACTGAGCTTCATCCACCAAAAGTTTCTTTCACTCTTCGGTAGATAAGAAACTCGATTCCTCGTCTTCCTCAAGAGAAGGAAATCTTACCAGCTTATGATAACAATCAATATGCACCCGACTGAACTGCAACCAATTCTTTCCCAGAACCACATCTAAACCCTCCAACGACAAACACACCAAATCCATCTCAAAATCTTTACCATAAATGGTCAAAGGACAACTTAAACAAACCAAAGAAGTAGTTACTGACCCCATTGTTGGAGTATCAATAACCATCTCTCCATTCATCAAAGACAACACAAGATTCAAACGCTTCGCGCACTCAGATGAAATAAATGAATGAGTCGCTCCAGTAACAATAATAGCAACTAAAGGCGTACTATTAATAAAACAAGTACCTCTGATCAGACGGTCTGTACTTGTAGTCTGAATCCCTGCCAATGCAAAAACTTTCCCACCAGCTGGAGCTTGCTTTGGTTTTGGACACTTCGTACTAATGTGACCAGCTTCACCACAGTTGAAACACTTCACCACATTCTTCCTCTTGCACTCAGCTGTTACATGCCCTATACCTCCACAATTGGAACACTTCCCCAAATTCTTCCTACATTTGAACGGACGATGTCCTAAGTCACCACACCTATAACATCTCAGAGAATTAGACATACCACGCCCACTTGACCTTTTCTCAAAATTACCTCTTTGTTTACCCTTGTTAGTTGGAGTCACATAAGGACCACCACGAAACGGTTGCTTCCCTTTCCTTTCGTTCACACTCTTATAATGAGTAGAACGAGCTTTGCTATCCTCCTCATAAATCCTACAACAATCCACCAGATCTGAAAACCTCATAATCTTTTAATAATCGATTGCCTCCTTAATCTCAGGACGCAATCCGTTCTCAAACTTCACACACTTGGAAAACTCTGCAGTAGCTTCAGCATAATGTGGATAAAACTGAACAAGTTCCACAAACTTAGCAGTGTAATCAACAACAGACATATTACCTTGTTTCAATTCCAAGAACTCTATCTCTTTCTTTCCTCTTACATCTTCAGGAAAATACTTCCTCAGAAACTCAATGCTAAACAAAGCCCAAGTGACTTCTTCACCTGTAGCTTCCCAACCATGACGCGTACTAGCCCACCAATCATCAGCTTCCTCCTGCAACATGTGGGTACCCAGTCTCACCTTATGTTCCTCAGCACAGTCCATTACTTGAAAGATTCTTTCAATCTCTTTAAGCCAAATCTGTGCACCATCATGATCATGTCTCCCTTTGAAGATAGGCAGTTTGTTCTTCCTGAACTCATCATTTCCACCAGCATTAGGTGCACCCTGCACAGCCCGAGCCATAGCTTGCATAGCAGCAGCCAAAGCAGCATCATTCCTACCAGCCATATTCTGTTCATTTCCAATAACAGCAACTATGGTTAAACAAATAGCTCACCCAAACAGAACGACCAACAAGGACTGACACAAACTGACACGGACTGGCTCTGATACCACTTAATGTAACACCCCCAATCTATACCCCCAAATAGATAAAGCGATAAAATAAATTCATCAGAGTATAATTAAAACATTCATGGCATAGACTGAGGAGTCACATCAATTGAAACAAAACACAATAAACCTACTCATAAAGATATGCAACAATCAGGTAGCAAGTAACAGAGGAACTTAGTTCCTATTACCCACAATTCAGATACAGAATAAAAGCGGAAAATCTGAAATTGAATCTCACATATATATATATATATATATATATATATATATCACATAAAAAGTTTGTCTGTCATACACAGATTTATACGTGTACAATCCAATATATATATATATATATATATATATATATATATATATATATATATATATATATATATATATATATATATATATATATACACAATAAATCACAATGATCTCCCCGACTACCCGGTGCTACATATCAGAGGCGACCGACAAAAGAATGAAGACCTAAGCTTCACAAAAAGACCTCCAGGTATATAATCTGCAATGCCTCATAGAGCATTCAAAACAGCAGAAGGGTGAGAAACACAATCATAATATATTTGCATATAATTAATGTAATAAGACAGAAATTGACATGTAAAATATTCTCACCACAACGTATACCAGAGTTAGAACACAACACAACACAATGCATATCTCATATATCCATCGCCAAGGAATATATAATCAAGCATAATGCATTTATCAACAACATATATATATATATATATTTCAACTCATCAATTCCATTCACAATCCCACATAAAATCAATCCATTCATGATTTATGCAAATGCAAAGAGACCGACACAACGACTCTATGCAAATGCGGTACCATCCATCCGTCAATCTCATCACTAGTTCATTCAGGAACTATTGGAACCATCACTTGTTACTTAATGTAACTCCCCGTCGGGCAAACGATGTTCCCCGTCTCTTTCGGTCCTCTTAGTATAAGGCTCACGAGGTTTATGGATCGCTTTCATTCCTCTTTGTATAAGGCTCACGATCCGATCGCTTTCGGTCCTCTTTGTATAAGGCTCACGATCGTCTATAATCATCGCTTTCAGTCCTCTTGGTATAAGGCTCACGATGTTATAGCGGATTCCCTCTGGAATTATTTCGTCGCTCACACCCACTAGGGCACACGACATCACAAGAATGCATATCATGATGCTTGGCATACAATGACTCATGACATTCAAATGCACACATATACACATCCATAATCATGCATATATCATCAAATACCACACATTGCATTTTCTTGCCCTTAGGCCACAAACCCTCATCACAACATTTTATCACATGCATTTTCATCACACAATAGCCCACAAGTCATACAATACCCATATCAACAGCACATTGCATGATACACATCAATTACACACAATTACAACGGCAAAAGTCGACAAAATGACACTATTCCAAATTCCCGACATAATTAAATCGGCCAACAATCTCAAAAAGATTTTAATAAGAAAGTACATTTTATTAGCTTTCCAACGATACCAAGAATGTTCAAAACGGATAATCGGAACACAAGTTACGGACGTAAAACGAAAAGGAATCGCGAAAAGACAACATTTTGCACCCTCTCTGGTCCTACGCGTATTGCCCTGAGCCATACGCGTATTGGCCAGCTCACTCGCCCATCCATACGCGTATTGTCCAAGGTGATACGCATATGAGCAGAGACCAATTCCTCTTCAAAAATTCCTCTAAAACCCTAATATGCGTAATGCCTCACTTGATACGCGTATTGCCCAATTCCTTACGCGTACCATTACGCAAATGAGCAGATGGCGGGGAAAATGGAACTCCATACGCGTATTGCCCTCATTCCTTCATTGCCACACGTGTATTGCCTTAACCAATACGCGTATTGCCTTGAGTGATACACGTATGGGCAGTGGAAAACCAGAATTTTTCCTGCATAATTTTTCTGCTAAATTCAACCATTTTCCTCTCCAAATCTCTTCTAAACACCAGAAAAATACCAATAGAGTGCACAACAACACCTATCTAACATGTATCAACAATTAGGAACATCAAAACATGATTTCAGACACAATTTGAATCAATTTCCACATATTATGGTTGTCGCTCCCGAAAGATTCACATCCAACGGTACAAACGCTAGAGTGGCGCAAAAGACACAGAGTCGCCAGCGAAGTGTATTTATCCCAAGAGAGGGAAAGGAAACACTGCGTAAACCTGAAAGAAGGAAAGAGCATGGTCACGCGACCAAGAGAACGGGTACGGGAGTCGGTTACGCGAAGGGAAGGTGTTAGCACCCAACACGTCCATCGTACTCGATGGGATCCACGCTTGTTGTCTGCATCAAAGGGTGTCGTCATCTAGAGCTCCACTACTACTGGATCGGCGAAGAAACGAGAACGGAAAGAACGGAGAAACGAAGAAGAAAAGAAAAAGAAGTGACTCGATAGGATAATATCGTTGTCCTAGGCCTACGTACTCCCTCAGTGCAATGGGAAAGTCAGAGTCAACGTAGTTCGGACAGGAACTGTGGGGGAAGGTTGCTCGCCAAGACAATCGCTGTCTTGTGCCTACGTATCCTCAATCGGACGAGAGAGAGGAATCAGAGCTGACGTAGTTCGTGGGTACGACCACGGGTAGGTAGGTGTTTTTTACGTGAGCGACGAGCTCTTTTCCTGAAAAAAAGAAGTTTGAAACCCAACAATCCCGGAGGATAAAAAGATTTGAATTGGTTTGGTGTTTTTTAGACAGAAGTGTTTTGAGTTAGTTCGTAACTTACATTGCACCAAAGTCTACCATGCGGGAACGAGTGAGTCGCATGATCGCCCCCGAATGAGACGTATGCTAAACACCCTAGAAGAAGAGAGGAGACCCCTCATTCTTCACTTCCTACACTTAAGGCTCGAGCGCAATATACGTTATATTTTATTAAGTGTGTTCAAGAAGTTTGAGATGAGAAGAGAAGCGACACAAAAGGAAACTCTACAGGGAAACTAAGAGTCCTAATGTTATCATGCATGGATGTCCTATGGTTAGTGAGGTTTAGTAGAGACGACCGCCTAACCTAATTCTAATCCTACTCCAAGCTTAATCGAAAATTAAGTTGGACTAGGTAGCTCTAAAGGGAGAGAATCCAAGACTTAAACAAGTCTTGCGACTCGAGGGATGAAAAGAGTGGAAGAGAAGGAGGAGAAAGAGAAGTGAAACACAAGTGGCCTAAGCTCACTTCAAACACAAGTATGAAAGTTAAAAGGTAAAGGAAGAAAGTAAAATGTGGAAGCATATCCACATTCAAACAACTTACCATTTGCCCCTGAAAATGTTAGAAGTATTCACATATGACAAAATGAAACTCAAACAAGCATAAGGCCATAAAGAAACAAGTTCTAAAGTAAATCAAACATCAAGTTCAGAACCTAATGGTCCTACTGACCTCTACTATTAATCATGCACAATTAATCAAAAAGAAAAGGGAGAAGTCACTCAAGTACCATTCAAGTCATTAAAGAAGGAGTGAGATGAAAAGAAGTGATCATGTAAAGCAACCAAGTCAAAAATTCACAAAGTAAACCAAGTCCAGAAGTGACACAATCCTAAATATGTGCCTAATCATGATCTTCAAACAACATTCAAGTCACACAAACACTTTCACAATCAATTAGGAAGCAAAGAAGAAGTGAAGTGAAGTGAAGTGAAACATGATTCATACTTGTGAAACAAATGACTTAAAGTGAAAGGCAAACATCAAACATGCAAAGATGAGATTCAAATATCACAACCAGAAGTCAATCAACATGCTATCAATCCTTAAACAAGACCTAAAATTGTGGCACAAGTGCCTTCATGATCAAGCAAACCAAACATGAAGCATATATTCACAAATTGGACAAGTTAAAGCTCATGCTTCAAAGAAATAACAAACATGCCTCAAAAATTATGTCATTCAGTATTCAAGCATCTCAAACATGTATAATTGACATATCAAATCCACAAGCAATGAATCAGAACCAAAGTCAATCAACAATTAGGTCAAAGCATCAATAGGATTTCATACATTCATGCTCAAAGCAACACATCAAAAGTCATCCAAAAAGGACCTAAAAATCATACCAAAAATCTCAAACATACTTCAACATGTTATGAACACAACCCAAAAAGAATCAGGATCAAATAACTTTCCAAATGAGAGAAATAAAAAATGCAACATGAAGTATGCAATATGAAGTGTAAATGAGACAAATTAATTTGGAAAATTAATATTTAATGCAAATTTAATGCAAAAATAATAAAATAAAATGTGAAAAATTAATTTTAATAATGAGAAGGGATGATGAATTTTTTTGGAATTTTTTAGCACATGCAAGTATTTTTAACAATTAATTATGAAATGGTATGAAAATAGAAAATAAAAAGAAAATGAAATGAAGGTAGGGGTGCAAAGAGAAATCCAAACGAGTGCAAAAGATCATGGGCTCAGAAACGGGGGTGTAAACAGCAGAAAAGGCCCAAATGCCTTCCAACATTCAGAATCAGCGAACGGCTCAGATTGAGTCAAACAAGGGAAAGTATCCAGATCCACAGGCTCCCATTCAAAGTCAAACAAAGCAAAGTCAACGATCTGATGGTCCATATTCAAACTTGCTAATTAAATGAGATCCAACGGTCATGACTTAACCAGATCCACTAAACCCTAATTAACCTAATTAACAACACATAACCAAGATCCAACACACGTGAATTAAACTGGAAAATTAATCATAATCCAACGCATAAGATTCAAACTGGAAAACCACAAACCCTAATTAAACCCTCACCGGCCGGAGAAGCGCCGATCATCTTCTCCGGCCACTCTCCGGTCACCAAACTTCAAACCATAACCAAAAACAACAAATCATACATCAAAATGTTCAGCAACTCACGTAGATCACAAATATGCCACTCAAAATCATTTATCATGCATATATTTCAAGAATCGAACGAAACAAGTTTGGATCTGAAAATTTCAGATCTAAATTTCAGCCATGATTCACGTTGAAAATCAAAACCAAACACATATATGAGCTCAGCACATCAAGATGAACATTAAACACACAACAAAAATCAATTCTAGATCTATGAATTTGAAGCTCACCTGAGATTTGCAGAAATGGAAATACGTCAAGAAACTCCAAGATAAGCTGCAGATCAACTCTTTCAACCGTCTAATTGCAAAATAAATGCAATTAGACCTTCAAACTAGCCTGAATCCTTGAATCCGAAAGTTGAAGCTCTGAACTCAACTTGATGAATTCCTTGCTTAAACCTCAAAACAGTGGTGGATTTCTCTTCCTTGTGCTTCACTGATCCTAAACCAACCAAGAAAAATGGAGGAACCTTGAAGGATTGGGAGAATCGAAGGAGAGAAACTTGAGAGCAAAAATTTGAAAAGTGATGAAAATGAATAGTAGTTGCTGAGAAATTCGTGTGAGTTAGCTTATATAGTGTGCCAATGCTACTGTTTAGGGTTTTAAACTTCAAGGACTTGAGAGCAATGAGTTTTGGGCTGTTTTGCAAATTTGCAAGTTTGTGCACATGAGGTATTTGGCTCGTGCATTCTTCATGAAAAGTGCATGACTGTTTTCCTTTTGATGCAAGGACCACCTTTGGATTGATCTTGGGGCTGGAGAGTAATTGAATTATGAATTCCAAGTGAACTTGCAAAATTGCATAATGATGAATTATGACTATGTAATCCACGGATTCATTCAATTCTTAGCTCAAAATGATACTAAGTGAGGTGCAATGGAGTGTGGTGAGGTGAACTGAACAATTAGAAGCCATATTGGTGAGTTAAAATGCATCTTGCAAGTTATGTCAAAATGGTATGCATGGTGGAACACCAAATGCCCTCTAACTTCAAATGCCCATAACTCTTGATCCAAAAATGATATGATCATGATCCACCCCTCTTTGGAAAGAGGAGAAAGAGATCTACAACTTTGGTGTTAGGCAAAAATTCGTTTGAAGCATTTTTGATCATGAAAAGTTTGGTTAAAGTTGGTTGAAAATATGCCAAAAATAGTAACTTGAAATTACAAGTCACTTTCCCAATTTAGCAACTTTTTACCAAAGCTTGATTCTTGCAAATTGTGATCATGAAAGCCTTCCATAGACCAAATAAAGGTCTCTTGACTTGATTACCATGATGAGGACCTCTCAAAACCTTAGTTTGACTTTTCAGTTGACCAGTTTGACTGATTACTTCATCTGTAAGCTACTGAATCATCTGAGGTCTTCAATGGTGAATTTTTGGCTCAAAATCCCTCCTTAGACTTATTTTGACATATGGAGAACCTTGGTGAAAGGTTTGAATCAACTTCTTGAGCTTAGGACCCTTAACCATAAAACCCTAGTTTTGGTCATCAGTGTATGGACACCAACCCTTGATATAACCACTTGGAGAATCCCTCATTGAAATACCCTTGGGCCACCATATAAGGATGTGAGAAGCTTATGGAGCTCATAAGAAGCTTTTGCCCTTGAGTTGAACCAAATACCTCGATCCCATGCTAAGAACCAAATGCTATGCACAATGCAAATGCAAGAAATGAAAAGAAACCTAAGCCAGTTATCTAAAAACAACAAGGCAAATTTTGAGGTGTTACAGCTGCCCCTATTCAATCGACTTGATCCTGAAGGTATGATAGTGACGGCTATCATGCGTTCCAAGGATTCACGGAGATTGAATACCAAAAGAAACCTAAAATTTGCAATCCTCAAGGGAGGGACGACTCCACTGGGGAACAAACAAAAAAAAGCTGCACTGTCACGACACGTACGAGTGTTGGAAACCAAAACTGTATTGAAAAGTCCTGAAATAAACACAAACGAGTGTTAGCTATACTGGGGATGAACACGGACGGGTGTCAAGAAATCCAGGATGTCAAATACGGACGGGTATTGAGAAGATACACGGACGGGTGTAAAATGTCAATGTGGACGGACATTGAAATAAATGTTCAAACACAGACGGGTGTTGAAAATGGTACACGGACGGGTGCCAAATGGATTCAATACAGACGGGCATAGAAAGAAGTACACGGACGGGTGTAAAAGATTTCAATACGGACGGGTATTGAAAAAGGTACACGGACGAGTGTAAAAGATTTCAATACGGACGGGTACTGAAAAGGTGCACGGACGAGTGTAAAAGGATTCAATACGGACGGGTATTGAAAAGGTACACGGACGGGTGTAAAAGGATTCAATACGGACGGGTATTGAAAAGGTACACGGACGGGTGTAAAAGGATTCAATACGGACGGGTATTGAAAAGGGTGAAATAACTATAACGGGGATTAAATTTGCTGGGGGAACGGAAGGCAACACAGAGGAGTGTCGTCAGAAGGTCAATACGAACGGGTATTGAAATCAAAGATTCAAACACGGGCGGGTGCTGAAGGAAACACAGACGAGTACCAAATATCAATGCGGATGGGCATTGAAACAAAAGGGTCAAACACGGACGGGTGCTGAAAGAACACGGACAGGTGTCTGACGGTAAAATCTTGAGGGAATAAACCAAAGGACCACCTGGACGGAGGGGTATAAATAGAATCAAGGATAAACAATCCTGGCAAGACATTCTGCCGGGGAACTGTCAAGTATTGTTTAACCCAACACCTGTGGAGTAAAGACATCTTTCTGAAATCCGGCTTTTCCTGACCAAGGAAAACTCAAACCTGGCTTACGCTTCAGATGCATATGTTTGAATTTTGCCGTAATGCCCCACATGAAGTGGAAATGCTACGCATTTGGGAGGATGCTATGCAAAACAAATGCTTATGCAATGCAAAAGAGACGTCCCAGCAAAATAAATGCTGAAGACCAGAAGTAACTCCGCTAGGGACAGCAAACTAAATTGCCCCTGAAACAAAGGAAAACTTGTTGAGGACAACTTCTCCCTGCTAGGGAATATCACAATCACCAACTCTGTCGGAGATGGACGAAACTCCAAGAGAATATCCACTTTGTTGGGGAATATCAAGATCAACAACTCTGCTGGAGATGGACGAAGCTCCGAGAGAATACCCACTCAGCTGGGGAGGGATATAAATACTGAAGATGGAAATTCCACCGTTGGGGACGACCAACTATTTCAGAACTTGGCTTCGGTGCCTGCCAAAAACGATTGGCCTTAAGACCTGCTGGGGATACCACTCACCACCAGACTCTGCTTGGGGAAATGAGGTTAATCTGCTGCTAGGGAAGTAACTTTACCCTCACCCTGCTGGGTACTAGATCAAACCATTGTCGTCGAGACTATACTTTCTGACCAACCGAGGAAAGTAGACATCAGGACCCTGTGGGGATAATAACATCTTCGTCCACAAACTTCCTATTGGAGGTACGGCAACATTCACCTCAAAGCAATCAACTTCTGAGTACTTGCTGGGGAATAACAATCCAAACACGACTCCGGCTGGGTATACAATCCTCTGTACTTTGCTGAGGAAGACGATCCTCAACGACTCCACTTGGGGAGGGAAAGTAATTGTCAACATTCACCTGCTAGGGGATAACACAAGTTTCCTGACTAGCTGGGGAACAAATAACCGCCCCCTTCTCCGTGGGGAGACATCACTTACTGGAGAAAGATGTGCCAAGTCACAACTCTGGCCTGGGAAAAAAAACCTCTTATATCCTGCTAAGGAGGACGATCCTTAACGATTCCGCTTAGGGAATTACTCCTTTACTCTGACGGGGAAGAATAATAACCTGCTGAGGACGATCAGACTTCAAAGTTGAGGAGAGCTCTACTCTACTGGGGAAAGTACACCTGTCATCCTGCAAAACCAACAAAAGTCTACGTGCAAGAATGAATAGATTGATTATCCACATGGTGATTGTCGCCTAAGCAATTGCCACTGTTTTTCCATCTTGTGTCATAAAGCTCAACGTTTTAGCATGTAATGTTTTTATCAAAAATATCGGACATTTTCACAAACAAAACAGGTAAAACAGAAAACAAAAGCTCTTTAACTGAAATGCAAACTTTATTGAATGAATTGGCCTGTAAATAGGCATTTACATCTGGAAGCAATTCCTGGAAAGAGGTAATTGCGCAAAAAGCAAAAGAAAATACAAATGTCGGCAATGTGGGGAACAGACATCCACCATGACTCAACTCAGCTATAACCCATATGACTTGTTCATCCGCAGATACTTTGACCTTCGAAGACGACTAACTGGACTGATCCCTTTCCTCCGAATTTTCCAAGTGCGAACAGTGATCACAGATCGAACGCGGATCGTAGTCTTTGCCTTAAAAATCCCTAACTTTTGCCTGGATCGCCCTTCTCGGGTTTTCAATCCACCGGGATACCCATTTTTGCCAAGATTGCCTTTTCAGGTTTTCAACCTTGCGGGTTTATTCTTTTTCTTTTTATCCCTAATTTTTGCCCGAACCTTTTCTTTTTATGGTTCGCCAGGATGCCCCATTTTTGCCTGAACCTTCTTTTTATGCTCAACGGGTCTCTTTTATGCAAAGTATTTTTTGACTACATCCGCGTTCACAGGGGACGTAAAATCTTCGCCATCCATAGTTGAGAGTAATAAGGCTCCACCAGAGAAAACCTGTCTTACTACATATGGCCCTTCGTAATTCGGAGTCCACTTGCCCCTGTGATCTGTTTGAGGAGGAGTGATCCTTTTCAGAACTAATTCACCAGCTTGAAAACACCGAGGACGCACCTTCTGATCAAAGGCTTTCTTCATCCTGCTCTGATACAACCGGCCATGCGCAATGGCTTTCAATCTCTTCTCTTCAATGAGGTTCAATTCATTCAGCCGGGAACGCACCCATTCAGCTTCATCCAGCTTCACATCTGTCAGAATTCTCAAAGAAGGAATCTCAACTTCCAATGGCAAGACTGCTTCCATGCCATACACTAGTGAGAAAGGAGTTGCCCCAGTCGAGGTGCGTACCGAAGTACTATACCCATGCAAAGCGTAAGGCAACATCTCATGCCAGTCTTTGTATGTCACTACCATCTTCTGCACAATCTTCTTTATGTTCTTATTAGCCGCTTCAACAGCCCCATTCATCTTCGGACGATAGGGAGAAGAATTGTGATGTTCAATTTTAAAGCTCTGGCATAGCTCCTTCATCATCTTGTTATTCAGATTTGAACCATTATCAGTAATGATTCTCTCCGGGACTCCATACCGGCAGATGATGTCCTTCTTAATAAACCGGGCTACCACTTGTTTGGTGACGTTGGCATACGATGCTGCTTCCACCCACTTCGTGAAATAATCGATAGCCACCAGGATAAAACGATGTCCATTTGAAGCAGTCGGCTCGATCTTCCCAATCATGTCAATACCCCACATAGCAAAAGGCCAAGGTGACGACAAAACATTCAGAGGAGTAGGCGGTACGTGCACCTTGTCAGCATAAATCTGGCATTTATGACATTTCCGGGCGTATTTAAACAGTCAGACTCCATAGTCATCCAATAATACCCCGCTCTCAACAATTTTCTGGCCATAGCATGCCCATTGGCATGAGTACCGAAGGAACCTTCGTGAACCTCTTCCATTAACAAGCCTGCCTCGTGTTCATCAACACAACGTAGCAAGACCATGTCAAAGTTTCTCTTGTACAACACATCATCCTTGTTCAAGAAGAAGTTTCATGATAACCTCCTCAATGTCTTTTTATCTTTGGAAGATGCCCCAGCTGGGTATTCCTGACTCTTCAAGAAGACTTTAATGTCATGATACCAAGGCTGGCCATCTGATACCCCTTCAATTGCAAATACAAAAGCAGGTCTATCCAAGCGCATGATTCTGGTTGAGGGAGCTTCATTCCAAAGATTCACTTTATACATTGATGACAACGTTGCCAACGCATCAGCCATCTGATTCTCTATCCGGGGAATGTGATGGAAGTCTACTCTGTCAAAGAAAGGTAACAATCTTCTGGCATAATTGTTATATGGAACGAGATTTACTTGACGAGTCTCCCATTCTCCTGTAATCTGATTCACCACCAACGCAGAATCACCATAAACATCGAGGTTCTTGATTCTCAAATCAATTGCTTCTTCTAACCCCATGATGCATGCTTCATACTCCGCCTCATTGTTGGTGCATATGAACGCTAATCGGGCAGTAAAGGGTATATGAGAACCCTGTGGAGTCGTAATGATTGCCCCGATTCCGTTGCCATATGAATTAACAGCCCCATCAAAAACCATCTTCCATTGAGATCCAATCTCAGGTCCTTCATCAGGCAAAGGCTCTTCGCAATCCTTCATCTTCAGATACATGATGTGCTCATCCGGAAACTCAAACTTCATTGGTTGATAATCCACAATTGGCTGTTCGGCAAGATACTCTGACAACACACTTCCCTTAATGGCCTTTTGGGAAACATACTGAATATCATATTCTGTCAGAACCATTTGCCAACGGGCTATTCTACCAGAAAGTGCTTGCTTCTCAAACACATACTTGATTGGATCCATCTTCGAAATCAAAAGGGTTGTATGGTTTAACATATACTGCCTCAAACGCTTAGCTGCCCAAGCGAGTGCACAACATGTTTTCTCCAGCATCGAGTATCTTGACTCGCAATTAGTAAACTTCTTACTCAGGTAATAGATGGCGTGCTCTTTTATACCTGACTCGTCTTGTTGACCGAGCACACAACCCATTGAATTCTCAAGAACCGTGAGATACATAATCAAAGGCCTTCCTGGTACTGGCGGCATAAGGACCGGAGGTTCCTGCAAGTATTCTTTAATCTTTTCAAATGCCTTTTGACAATTTTCATTCCACCTGACCGCTTGATCTTTTCTTAGCAGCTTGAAGATTGGTTCACACGTGGCTGTGAGATGCGAGATGAACCTAGCAATGTAATTCAATCTCCCCAAGAAACCACGAACCTCTTTTTCTGTTTTCGGCACAGGCATTTCTTGTATGGCTTTTACCTTTGCAGGATCAACCTCAATACCTTTTTCACTAACAATAAACCCCAGCAATTTTCCTGATCTCACCCCGAAGGTGCATTTGTTTGGATTCAACCTCAGTCTGAATTTCCTTAACCTTTCAAATAACTTCTGAAGATTCACCAGATGTTCTTCTTCCGTCTGTGACTTCGCAATCATGTCATCAACATAGACTTCAATCTCTTTGTGAATCATATCATGAAAGAGAGTCACCATCGCCCGCTGGTAAGTTGCCCCTGCATTTTTCAATCCAAAGGGCATCACTTTGTAGCAGAAAGTTCCCCACGGTGTTATGAATGTTGTTTTCTCCATGTCCTCTGGGGCCATCTTGATTTGGTTATACCCAGAGAAGCCATCCATGAAGGAAAACACAGAATACTGAGCAGTATTGTCAACTAACACGTCAATGTGAGGGAGCGGGAAATCATCCTTTGGGCTGGCTCTATTCAAATCCCTGTAATCAACACACATCCTGACCTTCCCATCCTTCTTAGGTACGGGCACGATGTTAGCAACCCATGGAGGATAATTTGTTACGGCAAGAAATCCGGCGTCTAGCTGTTTCTGAACCTCTTCCTTGATCTTGACAGACATCTCCGGTTTAGTTCTTCTCAACTTTTGCTTGACCGGAGCACAACCTTCTTTGAGTGGTAGCCGGTGTACAACAATATCAGTATCCAGCCCGGGCATGTCTTGGTAAGACCAGGCGAAGATGTCCACATACTCACGGAGCATTTCAATCAATCTTCCCTTGACACTGTCTTCCAATGCAGCCCCTACTCTTACTTCCTTTCTAGCGTCCTCGGTTCCCAGATTCATAATCTCGATTTCCTCCTGATGAGGTTGGATGACTCTCTCCTCTTGCTTCAACAATCTGGCCAACTCTTCGGGCAGTTCACACTCTTCGTCAGCCTCTTCTTCAGCCTGATAAATTGGATTGTCAAAGTCATACCGAGCTATAGCTGAGTCATGATCGGTGTCACCTGGACAAAGAGACCTGCAATGATTTATGAGGTATGTTTTATTATGATGCAACAAAAGAAACACATTGCCATTTTGATGTGGGTTTTTTAATGCATAAAAATAAAAACAGAAAGACAGAGATCAAAATATTTGAGTGTGAAAAGTCCTTTATTGATGATAAAGCAAAACATGCAGCAGTTAAAAGCCCTACAAACAGAATCACTACGTCTTGGGCAGAACGTAGGATTAACAAAATAGGAAAACAAAGCAATTACTCGAAGCCTGTCACTTGAATGACTTTCTCGGAAGACCAGTTGTGTAGACTTTCCCCTGGGACACAAGGACAGATCCAGCTATCCATGTCACAATCACTGTCTCCTTCTTCTTCAATAGCATTAACTCTGTCGAAGAAAACTCCAGCGCTAGTGAACCGGACAGGGCCATAGAATTTTGGGGGATCCTCATCTCTTCCGGATGGCTTATATCCCAATCCATAAGTATCCTTCTTTTTCTGGACTTCAACCACCTGGCCCCACCTCTGTGAGCTACCAGCTTCAACCACAGCTTTGGCGTCTCTTAACGAGGACATGGAACCCTCAGGTTGATTTGCCACTACGGGCTGCACTACAGCTCCAGACTGAACAACTTCTTCAGAAACTTTCACCTTCTCAAATCCCTGGCACAACGTCTCGTGGATTTCCCCATCCACTTCCACGTATTTGAAGGTTGACAGCTGACTGATCATTATGTCTTCTTCTCCGCATACTGTCACTACGTGACCATCAACCATATACTTCAGCTTTTGATGTAAAGTGGAAGTTACAGCACCTGCCCCATGGATCCAAGGACGACCCAATAAACAGCTGTACGCTGGCTGAATATCCATAATGTAAAACGTTGCATTAAAGATTTCCGGTCCAACCTTGATCGGAAGCACAATCTCGCCAAAAACAGACCTCTTCGAGCCATCAAAAGCTCGCACCACCAAGTCACTTGGTGTACAAATCAAACCACGAGTATCTAACTTCATTAACGCTTTCTTGGGCAATACATTCAACGACGAACCAGTATCAACCAAGACATGTGACATCAACGAGCCACGGCATTCGATCGAAATATGCAGGGCATTGTTATGATTCCTGCCAGCAGAAGTCAGGTCAAGATCTGTAAAACCCAGGCCGTTACCCGCATTCACGTGCGCTACAACCCCTTCCAGCTGATTAACAGAAATCTCTTGAGGAACGTAGGCTGCATTCAAAACCTTCAAAAGAGCATTCCTGTGAGCCTCAGAACACAAGAGCAGAGACAGAATAGAGATCTTGGACGGGGTCTGATGTAACTGGTCCACGATCTTATAATCACTTTTTCGGATGAGCCTCATGAATTCCTCTACATTTTCCGAAAATGCATCATCAACCGGTTTCACTGTAGATTCCACAATCACTGGGGTCTAAACAGAACCATCCATCGCCTGTTTTCCTCTATCCTGCCTAGAGGTACTGGGTTGATCGTTAACCGGAGGGAGCACTCTACCACTTCTGGTTATAGCATCAGTCTCAACTTTAACCCCTGAACTAGAACCCACTGGTGAAGTATTCATTAGCTCTTGCTTTTGCCCATTGACAAATACCTCTGCACCATAATTCCACGGAATAGCCTTAGAACTCTCATACGGAATGGGTCCAGCCCTCGTGATAATGACTGGAGGTGGCCTTGCTGGACCAGAAATAGTAATTGTTTTGAACGGGATAGTGATAGTGGCAACCTTCTCACTAACAACCTCCTCTAGCTGATTACCTCTGTCAAACTGTAAACAGCCCTCATCAATCAGATTCTGAATACCCCTCTTCAACGAATCACAACCATTAGCCTTTATCAAACAATCTGAGCAGTTCTCACCACAGCCCGGATAGACATCACCTTTCAATAACCTGTTCTTAACCACCACCAATGGAGTCTTCAGTTCCTCCACATCCATGATCAAATTCGAAGTTTCACAGTCCTCAATTATAGCATTCACCCTTGGCCCATTGTGATTAGGCATCGGGTTTTGAATAACATTGGGTCCGTCATTCGAGAAATTGATGGCTTTAGAGTCCACAAGGTCCTGCACCTTGTGCTGAAACGCCCTGCACTTCTCCACCGTGTGCCCAGGAGCACCAGAATGAAAATCACAGTGTGCGTTAGCATCGTAGCCTCGTCGGAGTTCCCCTGTTGGCGGAGCCAGGGTACGAAGCTCAACTAGACGCAACTGTAGTAAATGTTGCAACAACTGTGCATATGACATTGGGGGTTGATCAAAATGCCTCTCTGCATTCCTCTGTCTGTTCTGATACTGACCCTGCTGCCTATTCTGATTAGCATTACCCCTTTGCTGCTGTGGCGGTGGTAACGTTGCTGGGATGGTTACTGATGCTATCTGTTGATTGTTAAACTGGCGCTGTTTCCCTTTTCCCCTGTGGGATGATACAGCGTTGGTCTCTCCTTTCTTCTTATAATTATCAAATGGCTTTTTTCCCTGTCCGGAAGCCGATCCATCACCGCTAGAAACCTTCCCAGCCTTAATTCCGACCTCTATCTTCTGCCCAATAGCAATCACATCTGCAAACTTGCCTAGAGAACAAGGCAAAAGCTTTTCATAGTAGTGCTTCGGCAGTGTGTCCATGAACATATCTAGCATCTCTTTCTCTAGCATTGGTGGCTGCACCCTAGCCGCCAATTCACGCCACCTTTGCGCGTATTCTTTGAAACTCTCATCATTCTTCTGGGACATGCTCAACAACTGAGTTCTGTTGGGAGCCATGTCCGTGTTGTACTGATAATGCTTGATGAAAGCTGCAGCTAGCTCTCTCCAGGTACGAGCATCTCTGCTTTCTAGCCCCATGTACCATTCCAAAGACGCGCCAGACAGGCTGTCTTGGAAGAAGTGCATCATTAACTTTTCATCCTTAGCGTGAGCAGCCATCTTCCTGGTATAGGCCTTCACATGAGTCCTTGGGCAGGTAGAACCATTGTACTTTTCTAGCGTAGGAATCTGAATCTTGTGTGGAATAACAATATCAGGGACCAACCCCAAGTCGTCCAAATCAATCCCCAAATAATCCTGTTTCACCACTCCTTTCAATTGAGCTTCGATTAAACGGATTCTTTCATCACTGACCACAGGAAGGGCAGCATCTAAACTTCTGACCGAGAACACATCGTCCTGTTGATCATCAAAATGATGGCCATGGATAGCCCGAACAGTACTTCCCTCTCCAACCACTGTAGGAATTCTGCCCTGTCCACCAGCACCAACTCCGCCCGGAGGGATATTACGGTTAATAAGACCACCGTGTAGGATACCATTTTCGTCGACCTGCGCCACTAACGGCTGAACCAGAGTTCTGAACTCGTTCTGACTTTGCACCACACCCTGCATCATTTCCATGAACTGGTCGATGCGAGCTTGCATAGTGGCCATATCTGCCTGAACTTTGTCCATCACTCTGTTTTGATTGAGCCGAGTAGAATAACGATGAGTTGGTTGATCAATCCTGACTGAAAGAAAGAGAGAGCATAAGAAAACCAGAGAAACCAAGATAACCTGCAATGCAAAAATGATTATGATTATGCAAATGCAAATGCAAACATGTTTGTATATTTGCAGGGTGATCCACCCCTTGATTCCAGTTTAAAGGTGAAATAGGATGAAACTGCTGCTCATATAAATCAGAGTGAATCACTGTCAGAAATTACAACCCAAGGTACCAAAAAATAGCCTGAAACAAAAATAAGCAGAGGTCCCAGCCAACAATTCTGGTGGTGACCCAAAATACAAAGAAAGAACAAAGTACAAACTACTGAGTAGAGTTCCCTTCAAGGATATTGCACCGTATGAGGGCCACTGCCTGAGCTAGAGCACTCCCACTTAGACCTCTTCACTCCTGCTTGTATTTTCAGCTCTTCCATGGTTGCTATGGCTTCTTTGAGCCGTTCCTCGACTGCGTGTCTTCGGAACGTCCCTGACAAGATCTCCTCGTCCTTCTTCCTGAGCTTCAACTTCAGACTCTCAATCTGCTCCAAATGCTTATCTTCTTTCTGCTTGTTGGCCGTGATTGCAGTATCTCGGTAAGCATTGAACCTGCGAATCTTCGCCCAAGCCTTGGCTAAGTCATCCTTCTTGGATTTGAGAGTCTTGCAAACGCCTTTTAGAGTTTGTCCTACCCTTTTCCTAGCTGCTATCTCTTCAACCAGCTCCTTTTCTTTCTCAGCGAGACGTTCTGTCTTCAGCTTGGCAATATGAACAGCCTCACCTCGCTCATGTTTCAACTGGTAGATTTCCTTTTGCAACTCACGGTTCTCCTCTCGAATCTTCTCCTTTTCAGCCCATAATTGGTTATACTTCTCTATCTCAATCATGGTTGAGGGTTCAATCAGTAAAGGGTAAGAAGGAGGTTCCCTGCAGAATGGCAAAAGTGCACTTTCTACTCTGTTCTGAACCCAGTCTTCATACGCACGAAAAGCTTTGTTGTTACACTTTCCAAAAGAAGTCTTTCCTTTCTTATGGCGATCTCTCCAAGCGTTTGCAGCCTCTTTCAACACCTCCAGATTGGCTTCCTCACCCAAAAATAGAGACTCTTGCACATCTTGGCCTTTTGGCGGCTCCTTTAAAGCATACCCAAATTGCCTAATAGCAAGAATGGGGTTGTAGTTAATTCCCCCCTTCCTTCCTATTAAAGGTACGTTTGGGTAACCTCCACAACTAACCAGGATCTCTCGGCCCAACAAATCACGATTGATCCAAACCAAGTTGTCAGCCCTTAACCCCATTAATCTCTTTGCCCAATCTAAAGTTCCTTTAGTGTCTTCGAATGCCCCAGATTTGGGAAGACGATCAGCAAACCACTTATAGAAAATTGAAGCACAACAATAAAGAGGTCCGCCTCTCCTTTTCTCATTCTTATAGTGCATCGAATAATAAAGGTCCCCAAGCAAGGTAGGTACCGGATTCTTCGTGGTGAATATCCGGACAGCATGTGCATCTACAAAATCTTTCACATTAGGGAATAACGTCGTTCCATAAACACAAATAGCCAGAATTGCATTGAACACTGACCAACACTTAGCCTTAGCACAAGTAGCAGCCTGTTCGATCAAAAACTTCGTGTGAAAACCTTGATAACCCCCTTTACTAGCAATATTTTTCTTCAACAGTGACTGATCCAAACATAAAGTAGCAGCAACCCTTTCCAAATCAGGAAACTCCTTAGAAGGATAGAAGGGAGCTCCCTCTTTGACCGAAACATCCAAAATAAGAGCAAATTCTTCCAACGTTGGAGCCAAAAGATAATCAGCAAATAGAAAACACCGGAGTTGAGGGTCATAGAACTGTGCCAGAGTGTGCAGGGCCCTGAACTCATAATTGGTAACATTCCGGGCGAAACTCAGAATCCTCCCATATTCTCCTCTGAACTCTGCCAATGCCTCAGGTTTTGCCATAGCCGAGATCTTGTGCACAGCGTCTAGATGAAGCTCTGGGAATTTGTACGGGATGATGTTCTTTCTTTTTTCAGCGCTAATACTCATCATGGACAGTCTTCAGACAACCGGAATCAAAGTTAGGATGCAACCCTACAAATGAGCAAACATGTCAGAATGCAAAAAGATGATGCAAAATGCAGGCATGGGATCAAGGTATCCAAAATGCTCAAACTGCTGCTGTTCTGTTGACTGAATAAGACCCAGAATACCAGAAACCCAAAAATCCAGAATAACAACCCATTCAAACCGTCAGAATATCAGGATAATATTCACAGATGAGAAACCCAGAAACCAGGTAGGTTGGAGGTCTCGGTTACCTGCAAACCTGCAAACACCCCTCCCCTCTCACATGTGGGTACTAGGATGGTCAGTATCCCGGGCTCTCAGATCGAGAAATGATGATACGTTCACCACTTCTGGTTTGGCATCATCATCAAAAGAGGAGGCCTCAACCGATTCTCCAAAACAAAAGAATCTCAGCTTCAGAGGTTTGAGAAGCAATAGCACATTCAGCCCGAAGGATACAATGCTATCGCCAATCAAAGAGGTCGTCCGCTGATTCACTACAAAAGGGAAATCCTATAGCAAGTTCCCAGCATTGGGTCCTCGGATCGAGAATATGCAATGGGTTTGCCACAGAAAGTGGGCTGCCACTGTCACATCTCGGGAGGAGTGCCGCAACTGAGTCCTCGGGAATGGTCGCCAGAGTCGACAGTTTTCCAGATTATATTCCATCATCTGCCCCAAATGGACAGGACAGAATATTACCAAGAAAACCTCGTCTGGATGTGGAGTTTTCATGTATACTTCGTCTGGCCAAATGCCAAACAAGTCACACTACTTTCCACGCTAATCATAGGTGTATGCTCAAGCCTTGGTTTTGGGCTTTTCTCTCATGAATCCAGCCCACCCTACAAACAGAAAAACCAGCAGCAGAACAGCACGACAATATCCAGTATGACAGTAATGAAACGCAATGCAATGCAATAAAGAGCAGTAAATACAGTAAAGTAAATAAGACAGTAAATACAGTAATATACAACAAAGCAAAGCACCATAAAAACAAACACCCAGAAAAAACAGACAAGCGCTAGGATTGACTCGCTAAAGGGGATGGACCAGCAAGAGGTCAACCAGAGTCCCCAGCAGAGTCGCCAGCTGTCGCTCCCGAAAGATTCACATCCAACGGTACAAACGCGAGAGTGGCGCAAAAGACACAGAGTCGCCAGCGAAGTGTATTTATCCCAAGAGAGGGAAAGGAAACACTGCGTAAACCTGAAAGAAGGAAAGAGCATGGTCACGCGACCAAGAGAACGGGTACGGGAGTCGGTTACGCAAAGGGAAGGTGTTAGCACCCAACACGTCCATCGTACTCGATGGGATCCACGCTTGTTGTCTGCATCAAAGGGTGTCGTCATCTGGAGCTCCACTGCTACTGGATCGGCGAAGAAACGAGAACGGAAAGAACGGAGAAACGAAGAAGAAAAGAAAAAGAAGTGACTCGATAGGACAGTATCGTTGTCCTAGGCCTACGTACTCCCTCAGTGAATGGGAAAGTCAAAGTCAACGTAGTTCGGACGGGAACTGTGGGGGAAGGTTGCTCGCCAAGACAATCGCTGTCTTGTGCCTACGTATCCTCAATCGGACGAGAGAGAGGAATCAGAGCTGACGTAGTTCGTGGGTACGACCACGGGTAGGTAGGTGTTTTTTACGTGAGCGACGAGCTCTTTTCCTGAAAAAAAGAAGTTTGAAACCCAACAATCCCGGAGGATAAAAAGATTTGAATTGGTTTGGTGTTTTTTAGACAGAAGTGTTTTGAGTTAGTTCGTAACTTACATTGCACCAAAGTCTACCATGCGGGAACGAGTGAGTCGCATGATCGCCCCCGAATGAGACGTATGCTAAACACCCTAGAAGAAGAGAGGAGACCCCTCATTCTTCACTTCCTACACTTAAGGCTCGAGCGCAATATACGTTATATTTTATTAAGTGTGTTCAAGAAGTTTGAGATGAGAAGAGAAGCGACACAAAAGGAAACTCTACAGGGAAACTAAGAGTCCTAATGTTATCATGCATGGATGTCCTATGGTTAGTGAGGTTTAGTAGAGACGACCGCCTAACCTAATGCTAATCCTACTCCAAGCTTAATCGAAAATTAAGTTGGACTAGGTAGCTCTAAAGGGAGAGAATCCAAGACTTAAACAAGTCTTGCGACTCGAGGGATGAAAAGAGTGGAAGAGAAGGAGGAGAAAGAGAAGTGAAACACAAGTGGCCTAAGCTCACTTCAAACATAAGTATGAAAGTTAAAAGGTAAAGGAAGAAAGTAAAATGTGGAAGCATATCCACATTCAAACAACTTACCATTTGCCCCTGAAAATGTTAGAAGTATTCACATATGACAAAATGAAACTCAAACAAGCATAAGGCCATAAAGAAACAAGTTCTAAAGTAAATCAAACATCAAGTTCAGAACCTAATGGTCCTACTGACCTCTACTATTAATCATGCACAATTAATCAAAAAGAAAAGGGAGAAGTCACTCAAGTACCATTCAAGTCATTAAAGAAGGAGTGAGATGAAAAGAAGTGATCATGTAAAGCAACCAAGTCAAAAATTCACAAAGTAAACCAAGTCCAGAAGTGACACAATCCTAAATATGTGCCTAATCATGATCTTCAAACAACATTCAAGTCACACAAACACTTTCACAATCAATTAGGAAGCAAAGAAGAAGTGAAGTGAAACATGATTCATACTTGTGAAACAAATGACTTAAAGTGAAAGGCAAACATCAAACATGCAAAAATGAGATTCAAATATCACAACCAGAAGTCAATCAACATGCTATCAATCCTTAAACAAGACCTAAAATTGTGGCACAAGTGCCTTCATGATCAAGCAAACCAAACATGAAGCATATATTCACAAATTGGACAAGTTAAAGCTCATGCTTCAAAGAAATAACAAACATGCCTCAAAAATTATGTCATTCAGTATTCAAGCATCTCAAACATGTATAATTGACATATCAAATCCACAAGCAATGAATCAGAACCAAAGTCAATCAACAATTAGGTCAAAGCATCAATAGGATTTCATACATTCATGCTCAAAGCAACACATCAAAAGTCATCCAAAAAGGACCTAAAAATCATACCAAAAATCTCAAACATACTTCAACATGTTATGAACACAACCCAAAAAGAATCAGGATCAAATAACTTTCCAAATGAGAGAAATAAAAAATGCAACATGAAGTATGCAATATGAAGTGTAAATGAGACAAATTAATTTGGAAAATTAATATTTAATGCAAATTTAATGCAAAAATAATAAAATAAAATGTAAAAAATTAATTTTAATAATGAGAAGGGATGATGATTTTTTTTGGAATTGTTTAGCACATGCAAGTTTTTTTAACAATTAATTATGAAATGGTATGAAAATAGAAAATAAAAAGAAAATGAAATGAAGGTAGGGGTGCAAAGAGAAATCCAAACGAGTGCAAAAGATCATGGGCTCAGAAACGGGGGTGTAAACAGCAGAAAAGGCCCAAATGCCTTCCAACATTCAGAATCAGCGAACGGCTCAGATTGAGTCAAACAAGGGAAAGTATCCAGATCCACAGGCTCCCATTCAAAGTCAAACGAAGCAAAGTCAACGATCTGATGGTCCATATTCAAACTTGCTAATTAAATGAGATCCAACGGTCATGACTTAACCAGATCCACTAAACCCTAATTAACTTAATTAACAACACATAACCAAGATCCAACGCACGTGAATTAAACTGGAAAATTAATCACAATCCAACGCATAAGATTCAAACTGGAAAACCACAAACCCTAATTAAACCCTCACCGGCCGGAGAAGCGCCGGTCATCTTCTCCGGCCACTCTCCGGTCACCAAACTTCAAACCATAACCAAAAACAACAAATCATACATCAAAATGTTCAGCAACTCACGTAGATCACAAATATGCCACTCAAAATCATTTATCATGCATATATTTCAAGAATCGAACGAAACAAGTTTGGATCTGAAAATTTCAGATCTAAATTTCAGCCATGATTCACGTTGAAAATCAAAACCAAACACATATATGAGCTCAGCACATCAAGATGAACATTAAACACACAACAAAAATCAATTCTAGATCTATGAATTTGAAGCTCACCTGAGATTTGCAGAAATGGAAATACGTCAAGAAACTCCAAGATAAGCTGCAGATCAACTCTTTCAACCGTCTAATTGCAAAATAAATGCAATTAGACCTTCAAACTAGCCTGAATCCTTGAATCCGAAAGTTGAAGCTCTGAACTCAACTTGATGAATTCCTTGCTTAAACCTCAAAACAGTGGTGGATTTCTCTTCCTTGTGCTTCACTGATCCTAAACCAACCAAGAAAAATGGAGGAACCTTGAAGGATTGGGAGAATCGAAGGAGAGAAACTTGAGAGCAAAACTTTGAAAAGTGATGAAAATGAATAGTAGCTGCTGAGAAATTCGTGTGAGTTAGCTTATATAGTGTGCCAATGCTACTGTTTAGGGTTTTAAACTTCAAGGACTTGAGAGCAATGAGTTTTGGGCTGTTTTGCAAATTTGCAAGTTTGTGCACATGAGGTATTTGGCTCGTGCATTCTTCATGAAAAGTGCATGACTGTTTTCCTTTTGATGCAAGGACCACCTTTGGATTGATCTTGGGGCTGGAGAGTAATTGAATTATGAATTCCAAGTGAACTTGCAAAATTGCATAATGATGAATTATGACTATGTAATCCACGGATTCATTCAATTCTTAGCTCAAAATGATGCTAAGTGAGGTGCAATGGAGTGTGGTGAGGTGAACTGAACAATTAGAAGCCATATTGGTGAGTTAAAATGCATCTTGCAAGTTATGTCAAAATGGTATGCATGGTGGAACACCAAATGCCCTCTAACTTCAAATGCCCATAACTCTTGATCCAAAAATGATATGATCATTATCCACCCCTCTTTGGAAAGAGGAGAAAGAGATCTACAACTTTGGTGTTGGGCAAAAATTCGTTTGAAGCATTTTTGATCATGAAAAGTTTGGTTAAAGTTGGTTGAAAATATGCCAAAAATAGTAACTTGAAATTACAAGTCACTTTCCCAATTTAGCAACTTTTTACCAAAGCTTGATTCTTGCAAATTGTGATCATGAAAGCCTTCCATAGACCAAATAAAGGTCTCTTGACTTGATTACCATGATGAGGACCTCTCAAAACCTTAGTTTGACTTTTCAGTTGACCAGTTTGACTGATTACTTCATCTGTAAGCTACTGAATCATCTGAGGTCTTCAATGGTGAATTTTTGGCTCAAAATCCCTCCTTAGACTTGTTTTGACATATGGAGAACCTTGGTGAAAGGTTTGAATCAACTCCTTGAGCTTAGGACCCTTAACCATAAAACCCTAGTTTTGGTCATCAATGTATGGACACCAACCCTTGATATAACCACTTGGAGAATCCCTCATTGAAATACCCTTGGGCCACCATATAAGGATGTGAGAAGCTTATGGAGCTCATAAGAAGCTTTTGCCCTTGAGTTGAACCAAATACCTCGATCCCATGCTAAGAACCAAATGCTATGCACAATGCAAATGCAAGAAATGAAAAGAAACCTAAGCCAGTTATCTAAAAACAACAAGGCAAATTTTGAGGTGTTACAATGGTTTTTACTCTATATTCAATTTCAATCCAATATCAACCAAGAACATACATACATAATCATACACAAGTATAATATAATCGAGTTTCACACCCTTACCCGATTTAACCGTGTTTGAAAGGTCGGTTGATTGATTTTCTTCCTTTCCAAGTTTTTCTCTCTTTTCTTCTTTCTCTTCTCTTTTCTTTCCCTTTTCCTTCTTCTCTTTTTCTTTCTCTCTAATTTTCTCTCTTTCTATTTTTATTTTTCTAACTTAAGGAAAAATAAAGTGAAATGACCAAAATACCCCTACACTCAAATATCTCGCAAACGCTCTCAAAATGCAATAGAACATAATCACGATGAAAAATAATATATTATCAGATAAAAGTAAAAAATAAAATAATATAATAATAAAATAATCAAATCGACTCGATTAAATAAAACTAACTAAAACTGGGGCGTTACAACTCTCCCCCACTTAGAAATTTTCATCCTCGAAAATATTACCTGAGACGAACAACTCCGGATACGACTCCCGCATCCGACTCTCCAACTCCCAAGTCAAATTGCCCTCAGCAGCACCTCCCCACGCTACTTTCACAAGCGCAATATCCTTACCTCTTAACCTCTTCAACTCGCGATCCAAAATCCTCACTGGTAATGCCTCAACCGTAAGGTTCTCCCTTACCTCAACCTCATCCATCGGAATCACATGCGACGGATCCGGAACATACTTCCGAAGCTGTGAAACATGGAACACATCGTGCAAATTCGAAAGACTCGGCGGCAACGCCACCCGATAAGCCACAGCACCCACTCTCGCGGATATCTGGTAAGGACCAATAAACCGAGAAGTAAGCTTCTTCGACTTCAATGCACGACCAATACCCGTCACCGGTGTAACTCTCAAAAATACATGATCGCCCTCTTGAAACTCAAGATCTTTCCTCCTTCGATCATGATAACTCTTTTGCCTACTCTGAGAAGCCTTCATTTTCTCACGAATAAGTTTCACCTTTTCTGTAGTCTGTTGCACTAACTCCGGTCCAACCACCAAACTCTCACCAGATTCATGCCAACACAACGGTGTTCGGCATCTTCTTCCATACAACGCTTCAAAAGGTGCCATTCCAATGCTCAAATGGAAACTATTGTTATACGTGAATTCAATCAACGCAAGATAACTATCCCACGCACCACCTTGCTCAAGAACACAAGCCCGCAACAAATCTTCCAACGACTAAATAGTTCTCTCGGTCTGACCATTTGTTTGCAGATGATAAGCCGAACTCAATCTCAACTTGGAACCTAACGCCTTTTGCAAACTTTCCCAAAATCTGGAAGTAAATCTCGGATCTCGATCTGAAACAATACTCAATGGAACACCATGCAATTTCACAATCACACTGATATAAATCTCAGCGAACCTCTCCAAAGAAAAACTGATGTCAATCGGAATGAAATGCGCCGATTTAGTCAGCCTATCCACAACTACTCAAATGGCATTATGTCCCCTCTGAGTATTCGGCAACCCTGTCACAAAATCCATAGAAATGCTATCCCATTTCCATTCGGGAATATCCAACGGTTGCAATAATCCACTAGGCTTCTGATGTTCTACCTTAGACTTCTGACACGTCAAACACGCATAAACAAACTGAGCCACATCCCTCTTCAATCCAGACCACCAAAAGATCTTCTTCAAATCCTGATACATCTTATTAGCTCCCGGATGTATACTCAAATTACTCCGGTGTCCTTCCTCCAAAATCATCCTTTTCAAGTCTGAATCATCAGGAATACAAATTCTACCATGAAATCTCAAAACACTGTCATCATCCACTTTAAAGTCACCATTCACACTTTGATTTCCAACCGTCATCAAATCAACAAATTTCACATCCAACTTCTGTTTCTCGCTAACGGTTAACAGAAAATCATTAGTAACCTTTAACATTCCAAGCCTCACGTTATCAAATGTCAATTCACATACCAAACTCAAATCTCCAAACGCTTCTAAAAGTTCCCACTCTTTAACCCTCAAAACATACATGTACAAAGACTTCCTGCTCAACGCTTCGGCTACCACATTAGCTTTACCAGGATGGTAATTCAAGCTAAAGCCGTAGTCCTTCAAAAATTCCAACCATCTCCGTTGTCTCATATTTAACTCTTTCTGATCAAACAAGTATTTCAAACTTTTATGATCACTAAAGACTTCGAATCTTGCACCATAGAGATAATGCCTCCAAATTTTCAACACAAAAACCACAGCCGCTAATTCCAAATCATGAGTAGGGTAATTCTTCTCATGAGTCCTTAATTGCCTCGAAGCATAAGGCACAACCTTACCTTCTTGCATCAACACTCCACCTAAACCAATCAAAGACGCATCACAATACACCACAAACGGTTCAGTAGGATTCGGTAAGACCAAAATTGGAGTTGTAGTCAATCTTCTCTTTAGCTCACTAAAACTTTCCTCAAACTGAATATCCCAAACGAACGCTTTACCTTTACAAGTCAACTGGGTCAAAGGAAGTGCTAACTTTGAAAAACCTTAAATGAATCTTCGATAATATCCAGCTAAACCCAAAAAGCTTCTAATTTCAGTAACAGATCTAGGAGCCTCCCATTGTAGAACTGCATCTACTTTAGATGGATCCACAGCAATAACATTACCTGAAATCACATGTCCAAGAAAACTCACTTCTGACAACCAGAACTCACACTTGAATAACTTGGCAAAAAGTTTCCTTTCCTTCAAAATTTGCAACACAACACGCAAATGCTCCGCATGTTCCTCTCGGGACTTAGAATAAATCAAGATGTCATCAATAAACACAACAACAAATCGATCTAAATACTCATGGAAAATACGATTCATATACTCCATAAACACACCAGGCGCATTAGAAACGCCGAACGACATCACCGAATATTCGTAATGACCATATCGTGTCCTAAAAGTCGTCTTCTGAATATCTTCCTCTTTCACTCTTATCTAATGATAACCCGACCTCAAATCAATCTTACTAAACACACAAGCACCTACCAACTAATCCATCAAATCATCAATTCTCGGAAGAGGATACTTATTCTTAATTGTTACCTTATTCAGCTGGCAATAATCAATACACAATCGTATACTTCCATCTTTCTTTTTCACCAATAAAACTGGAGCACCCCAAGGCGATACACTTGGCCTCACAAACCTCTTCTCCAACAATTCATTCAACTGTTTCTTTAACTCAACCAACTCAGATGCCGACATACGATAAGGTGCCATAGACACAGGTCTAGTACCAGGAACTAGATCTATAGAAAACTTCACCTCTCTCTCTGGCGGCAAGTCCGAAATATCCTCTGGAAACACCTCAGGAAATTCACACACAACTGGAAACACATCAAGTACAACTTGACTCTCCACAATCAACGATGCAAACAACCCGAACAACTGAGCTTCATCCTCCAAAATTTTCTTCAACTCTTTGGTAGATAAGAAACTCGTTTCCTTGTCTTCCTCAAGAGAAGGACATCTTACCAGCTTATGATAACAATCAATATGCACCCGATTGAACTGCAACCAATTCATTCCCAGAACCACATCTAAACCCTCCAACGACAAACACACCAAATCCATCTCAAAATCTTTACCATAAATTGTCAAAGGACAACTTAAACAAACCAAAGAAGTAGTTACTGACCCCATTGCTAGAGTATCAATAACCATCTCTCCATCCATCAAAGACAACACAAGATTCAAATGCTTCGCGCACTCAGACAAAATAAACGAATGAGTCGCTCCATTATCAATAATAGCAACTAAAGGCGTATTATTAATAAAACAAGTACCTCTGATCAGACGGTCTGCACTTGTAGTCTGAATCCCTGCCAATGCAAAAACTTTCCCACCAGCTAGAGTTTGCTTTGGTTTTGGACACTTCGTACTAATGTGACCAACTTCACCACAGTTGAAACACTTCACCACATTCTTTCTCCTGCACTCAGCAGTTACATGCCCTATACCTCCATAATTGGAACACTTCCCTAAATTCTTCCTACATTCGAACTGACGATGTCCTAAGTAACCACACCTATAACATCTCAGAGAATTAGACATACCACCCCCACTTGACCTTTTCTCAAAATTACCTCTTTGTTTACCCTTGTCAGCTGGAGTCACATAAGGACCACCACGAAACGGTTGCTTCCCTTTCCTTTCGTTCACACTCTTATAGTGAGTAGAACGAGCTTTGCTATCCTCCTCATAAATCCTACAACAATCCACCAGATCTGAAAACCTCCTAATCCTTTGATAACCGATTGCCTGCTTAATCTCAGGACGCAATCCGTTCTCAAACTTTACGCACTTGGAAAACTCTGCAGTAGCTTCAGCATAATGTGGATAAAACTGAACAAGTTCCACAAACTTAGCAGTGTAATCAACAACAGACATATTACCTTGTTTCAATTCCAAGAATTCTATCTCTTTCTTTCCTCTTACATCTTCAGGAAAATACTTCCTCAGAAACTCAATGCTAAACAAAGCCCAAGTGACTTCTTCACCTGTAGCTTCCCAACCATGACGCGTACTAACCCATCAATCATCAGCTTCCTCCTGCAACATGTGAGTACCCAGTCTCACCTTATGTTCCTTAGCACAGTCCATTACTCGAAAGATTCTTTCAATCTCTTTAAGCCAAATCTGTGCACCATCAGGATCATGTCTCCCTCTGAAGACAGGCGGTTTGTTCTTCCTGAACTCATCATTTCCACTAGCATTAGGTGCACCCTGCACAGGCCGAGCCATAGCTTGCATAGCAGCAGCCAAAGCAGCATCATTCCTACCAGCCATATTCTGTTCATTTCTAATAACAGCAACTATGGTTAAACAAATAGCTCACCCAAACACAACGACCAACAAGGACTGACACAAACTGACACGGACTGGCTCTGATACCACTTAATGTAACACCCCCAATCTATACCCCCAAATAGATAAAGTGATAAAAAAAATTCATCAGAGTATAATTAAAACATTCATGGCATAGACTGGGGAGTCACATCAATTAAAACAAAACACAATAAACCTGCTAATAAAGATATGCAACAATCAGGTAGCAATTAACAGAGGAACTTAGTTCCTATTACCCACAATTCAGATACAGAATAAAAGCGGAAAATCTGAAACTGAATCTCATATATATATATATATATATATATATATCACATAAAAAGTTTGTTTGTCATACACAGATTCATACATGTACAATCCAAAATATATATATATACATATACACAATAAATCACAACGATCTCCCCGACTACCCGGTGCTACATATCAGAGCCGACCGACAAAAGAATGAAGACCTAAGCTTCACAAAAAGACCTCAAGCATTTAATCTGCAATGCCTCATAGAGCATTCAAAACAGCAGAAGGGTGAGAAACACAATCATAATATAATTGCATATAATTATATAATAACACAGAAATACACATGTAAAATATTCTCACCACAACGTATACCAGAGTTAGAACACAACACAACACAATGCATATCTCATATATCCGTCACCAAGGCATATATAATCAAGCATAATGCATTTATCAACAACCTACACACACACACACATATATATATATATATTTCAACTGATCAATTCCATTCACAATCCCACACAAAATCAATCCATTCATGATTTATGCCAATGCAAAGAGACTGACACAATGACTCTATGCAAATGCGGTACCATCCATCCGTCAATCTCATCACTAGTTCACTCAGGAACTATCGGAACCATCGCTTGTTACTTAATGTAACTCCCCGTCGGGAAAACGATGTTCCCCGTCGCTTTCGGTCCTCTTGGTATAAGGCTCACGACGTTTATGGATCGCTTTCAGTCCTCTTTGTATAAGGCTTACGATCCGATCGCTTTCGGTCCTCTTTGTATAAGGCTCACGATCGTCTATAATCATCGCTTTGAGTCCTCTTGGTATAAGGCTCACGATGTTATAGCGGATTCCCTCTGGAATTGTTTCGTCGCTCACACCCACTAGGGCACACGACATCACAAGAATGCATATCATGATGCTTGGCATACAATGACTCATGACATTCAAATGCACACATATACACATCCATAATCATGCATATATCATCAAATACCACACATTGCATTTTCTTGCCCTTAGGCGACAAACCCTCATCACAACATTTTATCACATGCATTTTCATCACACAACAACCCACAAGTCATACAATACCCATATTAACAGCACATTGCATGATACACATCAATTACACACAATTACAACGGCAAAAGTCGACAAAACGACACTATTCCAAATTCCCGACATAATTAAATCGGCCAACAATCTCAAAACCATTTTAATAAGAAAGTACATTTTATTAGCTTTCCAACGATACCAAGAATGTTCAAAACGGATAATCGGAACACAAGTTACGGAAGTAAAACGAAAAGGAATCGCGAAAAGACAACATTTTGCACCCTCTCTGGTCCTACGCGTATTGCCCTGATCCATACGCGTATTGCCCAGCTCACTCGCCCATCCATACGCGTATTGCCCAAGGTGATACGCGTATGAGCAGAGACCAATTCCTCTTCAAAAATTCCTCTAAAACCCTAATATGCGTAATGCCTCACTTGATATGCTTATTGCCCAATTCCTTACGCGTACCATTACGCAAATGAGCAGATGGTCGGGAAAATGGAACTCCATACGCGTATTGCCCTCATTCCTTCATTGCCATACGCGTATTGCCTTAACCAATACGTGTATTGCCTTGAGTGATACGCGTATGGGCAGTGGAAAACCAGAATTTTTCCTGCATAATTTTTCTGCGAAATTCAACCATTTTCCTCTCCAAATCTCTTCTAAACACCAGAAAAATACCAATAGAGTGCACAACAACACCTATCTAACATGTATCAACAATTAGGAACATCAAAACATGATTTCAGACACAATTTGAATCAATTTCCAACAATTTCCACATATTATGGTTTTTACTCTATGTTCAATTTCAATCCAATATCAACCAAGAACATACATACATAATCATACACAAGTATAATATAATCGAGTTTCGCACCCTTACCCGATTTAACTGTGTTTGAAAAGTCGATTGATTGATTTTCTTCCTTTCCAAGTTTTTCTCTCTTTTCTTCTTTCTCTTCTCTTTTCTTTCCCTTTTCCTTTTCCGTCTTCTCTTTTTCTTTCTCTCTAATTTTCTCTCTTTCTATTTCTATTTTTCTAACTTAAGAAAAAATAAAGTGAAATGACCAAAATACCCCTACACTCAAATATCTCGCAAATGCTCTCAAAACGCAATAAAACATAATCACGATGAAAAATAATATATTATCAGATAAAAGTAAAAAATAAAATAATATAATAATAAAATAAACAAATCGACTCGATTAAATAAAACTAACTAAAACTGAAACGTTACAATGTCTAGCCATTGGTCCAGTCCATAACAACAAGCTTATAAGACACTTCATGCTCATGATACTTTGCAAGCCATAAAGCTAAAACAAATGCTACAAGAGCTACATGCCTAGTCGTACCTACAAAAGCCATAAACCAAATTCCAAAGTCAATGGTACAAAGGAAAAAAAAGAAGAAAAAAAAAGATTGAAGTAGTCAGGCTACCAATGCTTCACGTGACACGGCCAAATTCTGCAAAAACCAGGCCACTTGAAACTACTTCACACGGCCAAGAATTAACATCAAGCCAAGCCTTCATGCATTGCTCACAAGCCATCCAAGCTGCGACAATTACACGGGCTGCAAATCACACCAAAATGCGGCCAAAAAAAAAAAGCAACAACAACAAGCATCTAGAAAAGAAGAGGAGGAAGGATTAGAAGCTTACAAACCTTGAATTAAAGGTAATTGGAGTTTTTTGATGTAAACTTCGCAGTTTTGATTCGAATTATTTTAGCACGGTTACGTGAAATTAAAAGCATAATATGAATCTACATGTGATTTTGATCATTTCTGCTTAAAAGTCTAAGCCGTTTGGCTCCGCTGTGTTTGACCGTGTTTCCTCCGTCTCCACGCTACAGCACCGGCCGCGAGTGAAGAAGATGATGAATTTCATCTTTTTGATATTTCTTTTTCTTTTTTAATGTCTCCTTTTTTTTTGTTTCAATTAGCTTGGGTCGTGGCATCTTTGGGCCGTATGGATTTTTCTACATCACCACCATCTTTTTCTTTCAAGACCTCCCTTCCACTTTTGTTTTTTTGAAACTTCTTTTTAAGTTTTTAATTCAAATTATTCTATATTAACCTTTTCTTTTTCTTTTAATAACTCTTTAAAATAGAGTTAATTTTTTTTTTTGTTGATTTTTGCATTTCAAATTTTGGTTTAAAATTATTCTTTAAAAAATATTTGAAACATTTTGTTCTTGATTTTTTTTAATGATTTGTCGATTGTTGGTTGTTAGTGGGATCTTAAATTTTTGAGCATGATCTTGTTAATCTCAATGGACCATGGGCGTCGATAGGAGAAATTCCGAATCCGCCAAGAGAGGTGATTGATATTAATGACGATTTAATCGAATTGAGATTCCTTTTGGTTCTCTTTCTTCTTCTTCTTCTTCTTCTTCTTCTTCTTTTGGTCGATGAGATCTCCAAATCGATGATTGTTGATTTTCAAAGATGTTTAATCTTAATTATTTCAAATCTATGTGTGACTGATCATTTGGATCATTCTCCATACTTTGGAATCGTGATAGATTTCCTTTGATAAATCGATGTGAAATATCGATTATGATTAGATTGTTCCCTTTTTCTTTTTGTGTGACATGTTTTAGGAGAGTGATTTACATATCACTTCTCTAACATGTGTTAACACTAATATTGTTATTGACGGGACTCCCATAGTATGATCTTCCTCATAGATTGTGCTAAGATTGCTTAACATAGTGCTACATGTGTCCCGTATCGAAAAACGATCATTCGAGGCTCAAAATTATGTTTGAAAGTCCAAGTATGATTGATTATTTGTCTTGGGTCCATTACTTATGAAACTTGTTGTTATGAGGCTTTGATTTTATCAATCCTCTAATGAGTCTTCATTAACTTTGGCCTAAGTTCATTATTTAACCATCGTTGATCATTTGTTCTAACAACTAATCACTAATTCACTAACAATATTATTGTACTAATTTTGTTTATGTTTCCTTCTCTCTCCTTATCTCTATTTTATTTTCATGCTCCATTGTTATCATCTCATATCATATTATTGTTTATGCTTCTGCTATCTTTCCTTTGTCTGTTGGACGCATGTTTATGCTTCCGCTCTCTTTTTCTTTTGTCCACTTGGACCATATCTTGCTCAAAACACTAATAAAGGATTAAACCTCTAAAAAACTTGGTGCTCTAAATTTTGTGGTTATGCTTGTGGATGGACTTAGACCTCAGACCTCTTGGATTATTCTTAGACCCTTGTACTTAGAATTAGGAGTATTATAGATCTTTGCCTTTATTTGGCTTGCTCATTTGCTTATGCTTCAAGGCGGATGGAATTCTTATTTCGCTTGCCATGAAGTGTGCTACAATTCGGTTATATCTTTCTTATCTCTAACTTTTTACTTTATGCTTTAGGATAGTCACTTCTTCTCCACCCCTTCTTCAATTTTCAAAATCTCCTCCCTTTTGCAAAACCTTCTTGTTTTCAAAACTATAACCTCTTTAACAATAAACCTTGACTTTGGTCAATTGATTTTAAAACTTTGTTTTCTTTAATAAATGACAATCAATGTTAATCATACCTTGACCATTTCAAAAGACTTTAAAAAACACTTTAACTCATTCAAACTCTTTTTGTGCCTTATGCACGTTTTCATTTGAAACTTTTCAAAAGTTAAGACATAAGTCATTTTTATAGTTGAGATGTAATTCTCCTATTCCCCATAGTATCCAAGGTGTTGACATTTTACACCTAGATGTTGAGTGATAGACTTGTTGATTTTAATCCAAGCAAAATCCTCCATCTTAAGATGATGCAAATGTTGTCTTATACTTGTGGGCGACTAATCGTAGTTTTCTCCTTAAAATGACGACTTGTCTTTACATTTAAAATGAACCATAACAAACCTATTTTTGTTATTTGTACCACGAACTATGAGGTTTTGATCCTATATTTCACTTTGTGGGTACGTGGGCATGAGGGTCAAGAAGTCTCTCCAAACACAAAAATCTTAAAAAATACTTCTCTTCTCATCTCCTCAATCTCTTTTCAAATAAACCTTTTCAAACCAAAAAACATAGATATTTCAAAGGGTTCCTATAGAGTACTATAGACGTTTTGGGTGCTAACACCTTCCCTTAGCATAACCAACCCCCTTACCCAGTCTCTGTTTACTTGTTCTTGTTTAGAACTTGTTTAGATTTTGTTCGCTCTTTTTCCTTTCCTTTTAAGTAAAATAAAAGTGTGGTGACGACTCTTGCATTTTCGAGTTAAGTTAATCCATAACTTACACTCACGATTTTTACCGCTACATTTATATACATGGATTGAAAGACCATGAATAAAAAGGGATTATGACCAAAAGTGTATGTATGGAAATGAATTCTAATGAATACTTATGGAATTTACTTATGAAATGAAAAGTGACTTGGTGAATCACTTGGAAATTCAAAATGCATTGAAAGATCGAAAATGCAGGTTAGATTGAATGGCTTACAACACAAGTTATCTAAAAATGCGAAATGCGTGCTTGATGGACATGTCGTGCACATGGTGCATCCTCTTCGTACATGATGTAATGACTTAAAGAGGGAGGATGAATATGTTTAGGAATCCCTAGGATAATGGTCAAATGTATGGTCAACAATGTCGACCCTATTGGCCAAAAGTCAACCACCTCTTTACTTTCCATTTTCCAAATTCAAAGTACTTCCTGATTTAAGCATAACATCATCATTAAAGAGCCTTTGATTTAATTGTTGCAAATGAATATGGAATGATGAAATATATAATGTATGCAGATGAAATAAATGAAACCTACATATGCATGATGAATGATATAAATGCTTCCTAAATGCATGCAGATGAATAAAGCTGTAAGTCAGGTAAAGAAGAAAAAAGTAGGGAAATTTTTTGGGTATGACACCATCATGCGCCAAATACATGCTACAACAGTTCAACAACAGCAACACAACGATATAGCAGTCAACCACAACCGAATCAGACTTCCAGAACTAAAATTATGATTTTTCAAAAATGGTCCCAGTGTAACCGGTTACATCCCTTGTAACCAGATATTTCTCACCTCTGTCTCTCGGTGTAATCGGTTACAGTAAACCAGGTAGCCGGTTACACCCTCACATTTTGCCCAAAAACATGTTTTCAACACAGTGTAACCGGTTAACACAATCCAGGTAACTGATTACACCTGCAGCAGAAGCACTTTTCTGCTGCTTTTTCAAAACCAGAATCACTTTTTATTCAACCCAAAACTCCATGTTTCATACCATTCGATTAAAATCACTTTTCTAAACATCCAAACTTCGACTCTTTTCACAAAAATACTCATAACTTTGCATTCCGACTCTCACTCGCAACAACATCAACCACATAACAACGACATCATAAAATTCAATCAATTTCATGATTTCAACATCAACAATTACAACAATCGGGCATTCCAACATTAGTCACAACATCAACATACCATACATAGTTAATCAAACAATTCAATCAATTTAACAAATACAAGTTTGCAACAATAATCATGGTACTGAGAGAAGAAAAATACAACCTAAGCACATACATAATATACCCACCATCATCATGTTAACCCTTAGATAATTAGAACCCCACCCTTACCTTAGAGTTCTTGAAATTCTTCTTCTGCCTCAACAATGGATTTTTCTCTTCCCTTTTGCCATAGCCTTTCTTCTCATTTTCTCTTGTTTTTACGTATCTGACAACTTCCAATTCTCAACTTCCGTTTTTCTATTATTATATTATATTATATTATTATTATTATTATTATTATTATTATTATTATTATTATTACTAATTCTCATCTAATTAAATAATAACAATAATAATAGTAATACTAATTATTTAACTTAAATAATATCTACCTTATATTATTTAAATAATTACTAACTAATACTACTAATCAGTTTACTCTCCACACCACCTATCTCTACACAATTATCACACACCCCTAACCCTTAATTTCTATTCATAAAGCCATTACCCCACGCCAAGGGCAGCTTAAACATCCCAAAACACCAATAACACAACACAATCACAACAACACATAATTTAAATTACGGAGAAATAATTAAAATAAATTGGGGCGTTATAGATAAGGCAACAACCTTTTGAAGAGTTGCTTTCCAACTGATTATCGTGTCAAACAAAGTGAACACATGTCCAAAAATAGATTTTCTGGAATTCATACAACCTGCATAATCAGAGTCGAAAAATCCTTCAATTTTGAATTTGCTATCATCATCATAGGCTCCACCATAAATCAGGACTCTGCTCAGAGACCCATTGATGTACCTTAGAATCCACTTTAATACTTTCCACTGCGGCTTCCCAAGATTGGCCATATACCTGCTTACAAGGCTCACTCCGTATGTTATGTCTGGCCTAATACAGACCATACCATATATCAAAAAATCTATTATACTAGCATATGGAATGCTATTCATATTTCCTCTTTGACTTCAGTTCTAGGACTTTGAGCCGTACTTAGCTTCTACTGAGGATTAGTCGGTGTTAGAACATGCTTTGAATTCGACATACCAAACTTGTCGAGATCTTTTTCAGGCATGTCTCTTGAGATAAGCATAATCTCAATTGTTTTATATCTCTCTGGATATCAATCCCAAGAATTTTGGAGACAACTCTCAAATCCTTCATGTTGAACTCCTTATTGAGTTTAACCTTTACCTTCATAACATCTTTGACACTGTCGCTTGCTATGAGGATGTTATCCACATAAAGCAACAAAATAACAAGTGAATTTCTAGGTCGAAATATGAAGTAAACGCTGTGGTCGAACTAGCTTCAAGTGAAACTAATGTGTGTCATGAACTTGTTGAATCTACTATTCCATTGCCGAGGAGATTCTTTCAGGCCATACAAAGGCCTATTCAGCTTGTACATATAATCTTCCTTTTCATGTTTTGCATACCCTTCATGTTGCTTCATCATGATTGTTTCATCTAGATCACCATATAGGAAGGAAATCTTCACATCCATCTGTTCAAGTTCTAGGTCAAACTTCGCTACCATAACTAACAACATTCTAATGGATCTATGCTTCACAACAGGTAAGAACACATCATTGAAGTCAACACCTTCTTTCTGAGTGAACCCCCTAGCAACCAACCTTGCCTTAAAACACTTCGACACCTTCCTTAACCCTGAAAATCCACTTACAACTAACTAACTTGGCTCCAGCATTAAAGAATCTCACTTATAGAGAATAAGGCGAATGCTATGAGATTTGCATAACCAAATCTCTGAGGTGTCTTAATGACTCTTTAAGACCTGTATCTTGCCAGCAGGTAGTCATTATCAGTCTCCTCATCTTCGAAAACAACTTATACTTCTTATTCAACTTCATATGGGTCATGCAATTCAACATCACTATGCTCCACCTCAATAAGAAACCTTTTATGTTCAAGCTCTTCTTCATATATCTTCGAACTTCGACCAATGTCATCAGTTTTCTTGAAAGATATCTCAACTTCACTGAAAACTACATCTTGACTTGTGATACACCTCGTGTGACCTAGTTCTCACAACCACAACCTATAAGCTTTGACTCGTTCAGGGTATCCAAGGAACATACATTTCAGAGCTTTAGGTTCGACCTTGTCTTGCGTAATGTGAGCATAGGATAAGCAGCCAAATACTCTAAGTCTGTCGACATTAGGTGAATGTCTCGACCAGACTTCTTCAGGTGTCTTCATTCCCAAGGCAATCAAGGGACACCTATTTATCAGGTATGTTGCAGTCAGAGCAGCTCCTTCCCAAAACATCTTTTTCAATTCTGCACTAACTAACATGCATCTAACCCTTTCCAAGATGGTTCGATTAAACCTTTTAGCCAAAAAAAATTGTTGGGGAGTTCATGCAGTAGTTTTGTGCCTTGCAATACTAAACACAGCACAATAGCTGTCAAAAGCCTCTTTGCAAAATTCACGACCATTGTCAATCCTCAACCTCTTGACCTTCCTTCTAATTTAGTTTTAAACCCGAGTCTTCCATCTTTTGAAATTTTCAAAAGTTTCATCCTTAGACTTCTGGATGAATACCCATAACTTTCTGGAATGATCATCAACTATGTATTGGAAATACTTTGCACCTGAGTGTGAAGGATCCCTTGCAGGCCCCAAAGATCAACATGGATGTAATCAAGGGATCCATGTGTTCTTTGTTTACCTTTATTAAACTTCACCCCCACAGGATTTACCAGATACAAAAGGTTCACAAAACACCATTTTTTCGACCTTGTCACCACACATCAGATTTTATTTTGACAATTCAACCAGGCCTCTTTCACTGATATGGAAAAGTCTCTTGTACCATACTGTCATACCCCAAATTTTGACCATAATATTTCCCATCATTGTGCAAATCATCACCACAATATGGATATACCATCATACCTCGTCAATCTCCTCAAGGATTGTTGAGCCTTTACTACATTCAAGAATTAGGGTTTCAAGCCCTCTCAGAGCATTTAGACAAAAGATCAATCAAGAAATGACATGATCTTCAACTTGTATAACCTCTCAAACATCCATGAAGGATCAAGAGGTCTCCCACATCAAGAACCAGGCACAAAGTTGCAACATTCCAAGTTGATTGAGCCTCGTATGCCCCAATGTCACCAAATTAGGGGTTTGGACAACTAAGACCTCCAGAGTGAAATTTTCATAGGGGAATGAGCCAAGGTTTCAAAATGTGACTCAATATGCTCAATATAACCCTAAGGGTCCATTTGCAAAGTTAAAACACCCTCAGAGAATGCATTCCTCAAAAGTCAGGAATTAGGGTTTCTCCGCACCGAACCGCTCAGGAGCCAAAAGTCAAAACAAGACTTTTTTGGCAAAAATGATCCTTGTGACTCATTCTCGTAAAATATGATCTATAATGTCTTTTGAAAAATAATTTATCAAGAAATCATGATAACTTTTAAAAGGGGTAACCTTGAAAATTTGGAAATTTTTCTAAGTTACTAAATTTGGATGGTTTGGTGCCAACTTCCAAGGGCCATAACTTTTGATCCAAGCAGCCATTTTGAGTGATCCAAAGCCTGATTTGTAGGTCTTCCTACATTCTACAAAAGCTTCAACTACATCAAACTATAATTATTCATGGATTTTTGGTTATGGATGGATCAAAGTGCTGAAAAATCATAGATTTAACACTTAGTACAAAACTGTCTGAGTTTCAACAATGAACATCAATGTTCATGAGGATTTTTCAATTGGATCCAGATAGTTTCAAGACAAACTATGACCATACATAAATTGTACCATATGAGGGCTTTCTAAAAAGTACATGAGCTTTTCATAACTCAGTTTGAGCAAGGAGATATGATCCTCCCAAAATGACACTTTCAAACTGTCTTGTACAAGACAGATTTGTGCATTTTGATCGAGTTAGCTAAGTTAAACAATTACAAGCCTTGTCATTCATTTGGACACCTCAGGGGATAAAATCAAAGGAAAAATATTTGATCCACAAGCCTCCCAAGTCCAAGGATCTACATGTAGCTATGTGTCCCCTAAAAAGGCTAAAAATCTCAAAGACTCCAATTTTATTCCAATGTATTCAATGGATTTGCAAGGTGGCAAGCATCAAGACATTACTGACTGAATTGAGTCAAGCCTTATCTCTGAACGAAAGGACTCATAACCTACTGCACTGAGCCAAGTCAATGGCTAGAGAAGACTAATGATTCCTTTCGATCAACATTAGCCAAGGGACTATCCAAGCCTCCATTCACTATCGATACCAAAACAAACTTATTGCATTATAAATAGACATCAATTGTGATCAGTTTGAGTACAAAAAAGCTTGATAACACTTGCTTTCCTCAAAATCTCTCTCTCACCCCAGAAATGCCTTCATTTGCAAGTCACTATCGATTTTTTCATTAGAGAGCCATTCTATCACAACCAATTGTTCTAACACATTCCATACATCATATATGAGCTGATCAAACACCTTAATCACTTCTGTAACACAAGAATCAAGATTTCACTAGTCAACTAGATCCAGTGCAACTGATTTCCAGCCAAGTGATCTAAGGAGTTCCAAAGGGCTTTGAAGCTTGCAACATAATCTATACCATCAAGGGAAGCTGAGAGGATCATCATTTCCCTTCTGTAACACCTTTGGAGCAAAGTTCCATTTCTTCTTTCAAAGAGGTATGCCTTGACTCTCTAACTTTGTGAAGCATGCATTATCTGTTAGGCATTAAGTTTGCCTTAAGTATATAAACATGTGTTAAGCAATTCCCCTCAAACAATTGAACCAAAATCATCATGTACACAATTGCATAGTTTTTTGTGTGCATATTTTAGGGTTTATCTGATCATCACGATATAACTTGTTGCACACTAAAAAGAAATGAAATTAAACCATATCACTGAGTTCCTAGCATGAAGGCACACAACTTTCATGTTTATTTCATTCAAAACCATTGCGAAATGAAGGAGATAGGATAGTTTTTGCAACCTGCGAACCATCTCAAGGAAGAAGATGGCCATGGCGCCATTTTCAGGTTTTTAGAACCAAACATAGTATATATTATACACTTGCCATTATATATTTGAATTGGCATTGCGCCCTAGTGGTTGATCAGCTGGTTTTGTGTGTGTAGTGAGCGAAGGGTCTGGGGTTCGAATCCCCCTTACCCCAGACCTTTTGGTTTTATTTTTTTAAACCATTTTCAAAAGGATTTTTTATATATTATTATCACTTGCCATTCCCTATCAACCACACGCAAGTGGCTCAGTTGGTAAACTTTTAATCTCACCACCCCAAGGGCGTGGGTTCAAACCTTGGGAGGACCATCCCATTCTTTTTACCACTATTTTCTTTCATTTTTTTTCACAAATTCTTAATAACTTCAAAAATTAATTTCTCTCTCATTTTTTTTTATCATTTTTTATTGGTTCTTTTTTTAAAAAGTCACAAAAATGTTAAATTATTTTATTTTACAAAAAATCCAATTTATATTATTTATTTAATATAGTTAAATTTTTGTAATTAATTTCATTTTATTTGTTTTTTATAAATTTTAAAATGAAATTCTCACTTTGATCTTTTTCATTTCAAATGAATTCTAATCTTTTGTGTGATTGAACATGATTTTTCAAATACTTATCCAGGATCACAACTTGTTTTTCACACATGTTCGATAACTTTGATCATTTTAATTGAATTTTTATTCAATTAAAATACATTTTTTTATCAAATTAGGGCTTGATTATTTTTCACCCTTACAAATCTTTTTCAAAACACTTTTGGGCCTCTAATAGAGTGTAAGACCCATCCCTTGTTGTACAAACTTTTTTTGGGCCTCAGTCATTGTATAAGTCCCTATATGATTTTCAAAAAAACGACGGTGCGATCACTGTTATTCGTTTAGGCCTCCCTTTTGTTGTAAGTCCCAATTTTTATTCTTTTTTCAAATAATTTTGGGCCTCTAATAGAGTGTAAGACCCAACCCCCTTTGTACATAAATAATTTTGGGCCTCAGTCATTGTATAAGTTCCTACGCGATTTTCAAAATAAGCGGTGCAATCACTGTTTCTCGTCTGGGCCTCTCCCTGAGTTGTAAGCCCCATTCTCTTTTCTTTTTAACTTTTGGGCCTCTAATAGAGTGTAAGACTCACCTCTTTGTAAAAATACAATAATTTTGGGCCTCAGTCATTGTATAAGTCCCTCTGTGATTTTCAAAACTACGACGCGATCGTCGCCTTTTCAAAAGAACCCATATGGGCCTCTCCTTGAGTATAAGCCCCAAACTTCCTTTAAAAACAACTTTCCTTTTGATTAGATTCAAATTTATGGTTGTATCAAAACTTTCTTCAATTTCTTGAATAACTAACCGTACAGCTATGTTTATAATGCTGGAAGCTTGCTCACCTGTAAGTTCTACTATTTTTTTATACATACTTATTTTCTGTATATATATATATATATATATATATATATACTTGTTTAGAGTTTTCCCCAACAATTAGGTATAGTTTTAGATTAAACCAGTGGTTACTCTTTCAACACAGTCAAAACTAGTCCCCCCATAGGAAATTCCAGACACAATCTTGCCTCCTCTTGGGCTTATAGAATATGGAACAGAGAAAGAAATTATTCCCGGTGAAAGTTTTCTCAAGACTGTCACTATTTAGAAATCTATACAAAAAATTCATTTCCCCAAAGAGGATTATTCCCGGTGAAACCTCTCTTGAATTTCTTCAAACCTTAGAACTGTTCACCAAAGAAAGGATTATTCCCGGTGAAACCTTTCGTGAACTTTTATTAGGTTTGGACCCACAGGCTTCCTAAAAGCATCCAAAACCTCCTCTTGGGCTTTGTACAAGGACCCTCAGGCTTCTTAGAAGTTCTCAGCCTCCTCTTGGGCTTAGTACAAGGACGTGAAGACCTCCTACAGGTATAGGACAGAACCTAGTCATCCTTTGCTAGTTCAATCCTCTAGTGAGTCATAACATCAGACCAGTTTAGGGTTGACTGTCATCTCTTAAAACATCTGCCTCTTCTTGGGCTTCATACAAAGATCATTATCCAATTAAGAGATCAATCCCTTCATACCAGTAGACTTGGAAAGTATCATCTCCTCTTGGATCTCAAAGAAACCTTCAAGTTTCCTTAAAGCACAGGAAAAAACTTGATGACTTAATCAATCACCAGCAGAGTTGAAACCTCCATAGGTTTTAAAACTCAATCTTTAAACTTTTCATCCTAAGTTCCCCAGCTAAGGTCAACTTACTATCAATACAACACTAACAGAATTAGAATCGCATGGTCTCTGATATACCAACTCTTCTGTAATCCTCAGCAAGAGTTGATTCCTCAATTTAGACCTGTCTCTGGATCTCAATAAACCTCAACAGAAGCTAGCCTCGTCTTAGGCTTTATATAAGAAATTCCCTAACTAGCCTCCTCTTAGGCTTTGTATAACGATTTTCCCTCAGCAGTTTTAGCCCCAATCTTGGGCTTTGTACAAGAAAGATGAAATATTCTCCAACTGAGTCAATCAATCCTTTTAGCCTCAATCTTGGGCTTTGTACAAGATAGATAAAACCTCTCCCCAGTGGAGTCACTTCTTTTAGCCTCAATCTTGGGCTTTGTACAAGACAGACAAAATATTCCCCGGAAGAGTCAATTCCTTCTAGCCTCCTCTTAGGCTTTGTATAATGATCTCCCTAAGCAGAGTCAATCTCTTTTCAGCCTCAATCTTGGGCTTTGTACAAGACAGATATAAAACTCCCTAGTAGAGTCATCCTTTTAGCTTCAACCTTGGGCTTTGATCAAGGCACATAAAACCAAAATCCCCTTAGAGGAAATCAAGAGTTCTCTCTGTAGGAAGACATTTCTCTATACATCACATATCAAAATAGACAAATCAAACAAACCTAATCCAAGATAACTGCTGTAAGTGGCACACTTGTTGATTCAAAAATTCAAGCTGTGATCCCTCTTTTATCCTGGTAAACTTCCTCTTTCATCTAACAACTGTAGTGGCAAGCCTCTGGATTATTTACTTCCAAGCCCACGTCCGTCTCTTAGCATGAAAGATTCCTAAGGAAAAATGGCATTGCTCAATACTGAGTTAAAGTTTCCTCCTTCAGAACCTCTTATAAAGGAAATTATGGCATTGCTGGATTCTTATATCCCAATTAAAGTAATTCTCCTTTATAACCAAATACCCCAACAACGTGTGATGACTAGGTGAGATATCTCCCTTTAGAGATGACAAATTCTCTCTCAGTCAAACCTTTAGCTTCAATCTTGGGCTTTGAACAAGACACCAAACATATTTTTCCTCCCATAGAATAGGAGGAACTACGATTGCTCTAATTTCCCTGTTATCTTTACGGGAATACGTAGGCATAAGATTGCAAAATCTTAACGAGCACACAGAACAAAAACTTTAGGTCCAGTACCTTAACAAAAAACATCGAAAAAAACAAAAATACTCTCTCAACTCTTCCAAAGGAGAAACTTTCCCATTTTATAACAGATAAACACCAGTAAGTAGATAACAGTAGAACATGCTAAACGATCTATGGATAACCATATATACACTGGGTAATTAACAACTTCCCTTTGTATAACCTGACCCCGGACCCCCAATCTCTTAGCATTTGTTAAAGAAAATATTTGCGTGCAAGATTAGTTTTAGATAGCTTCCATTTCCTTTCCAGCTTCATAGGATAAATAAGAAATCAGAAAGTATCACCCAATTCCAACCAATGTGGTAAGGTGGTCACGTCACCGACAAAAATCGCACGCTACAGAAAAATGGCGACTCTGCTGGGGATTACTTTAGGATTAAAGTTCCTAAGAGGTCTAGGTTGTTTAACATTTTCTATACTATATATATATATATATATATATATATATATATATATATATATTTACTGTTATTCCTACTTGATATCCATGTTTAATTTTCTGTCAAATGGGAATGCGATTGATACGCATGTGGAAAGTTTGAGAGAACATTAAGATAAGGGTGGCATAGACAGGTAACACTTGTATGGAGTGAATCCCGACCAAGCTAACTTGGTAGCCCATCGAATCAGTCGAGGTACCCGTACGAAAGTATCGATGTTAAACGACTGATTGTCGTGAAAGCATTGTCTTTCCTAGTGTGGTACCCATGACCCTGAGGATTTAGTAGATATTAACCATATGACCATTTGGTAGTGCGGTGACTATCAGGAATAGTTGATACGCGATACTACACTCAAATGAGATTTATCCTAGGATATTACAGCTCGCTCGAGTGAATCAGCTTGTTGTCGATATCCCAAAGGGGTAAATGATTTTGGGAACCTTAGAACCCATTCTACAGGTATAAAAATTGACCAAAATAGTACAACCTTTGGGGATGTGTAGAGCCATGACATCATGTCCGTGACATTGAACCCTTGAACCCATGTTTTCAAATGTTTTTGTGTGCTGCATTCATGCATTCATCTAAAAAAAAACTCTTTTTAAACAAGAAAAATCTTTTTTCCAAAATAAACTAAAACAATAATTGTAAATATCAGAAGTTGCTGAAATTCTGGTACCAGATATGTGATGTCACACTTAATGTCAAAACAACACACTCTGTTATGGACAATAACAAACAACAAGAGAAACACACTGAATTGTTTACCCAGTTCAGTTCAACAACTTAATCTGGGGGCTACCAAGCCAGGGATGAAATTCACTACTTGTAGAATTAATTTACAGACTCAACAACCTAGTTGACAATCTCCTAAACTTAATTTCTACTAATGAACTTTCTACCTAAGAGCCCACTTAGGTATGAGAACACTACTCAATCCCTAAAACCTCTCAAAGATCAAACACTTTGAGAAACACCTTGATACTGCTTCACAGCTTTGATCAAGTTACAAAATTCTCTTGCTTCACAGCTCTAGAGAGGACAAATTACACTCATCAATTCACACTTGAATGGTTAACACAATACTCGTACAGAGACAATGCTTAACCTCCAGTCAAAGCTCTCTATTTTCTGTCTACTTTCTGTGTTTTCTTCCTTTGGTTGATGCGCTTTATATAGCCATCTGAATTGCGCTTGGATCCTGCTACAATACCTGACCTGATTTGTTATTTAAAACTGAATCTTCGACAGATTTTCTCTCTCAAAATCTTCTTAAATCTTCAGCCTTTAAACACTCCTACATATCTGCATCAAATCTGTTTACAACAGAAAATATCTATCCCAAGATATCCGCATCCAATGAGACTAACAGCTCTCCCAATATCCAGCTAAAACGCAAACCCTAACAATATCACTAAACCTAATGTTATTAATCTTCTACAGACCTGATGTCACAACATCGAATGTGACATCAGACATCCAACTTAAACACTTATTATTATCCAATGATAAGACTCAATGTTAAGACATCACCCATGTGACATCAACATTGCACAACTTTGTTTTACCAAAATTCTAGCCAATCCAAGAACCAACAATCTCCCCCTTTGGCTAATTTTGGCTAAAACAATCTCTGCACCATCAGAGACTTCAGCAGCAGATAAACATGAATAATTTACCAACCTTTGCAGCAGCATATAACAGTTTCACAATGCTTTCAGCATGCTGCACACACTCCAATACTCTGCTTCATACTTCAGCACTAACTAGTAGCAGTATTTCTTCAAACAGCTGCACAGACTTCAAACACTAATCAGCAGCATAGGGCAAGCTCCCCCTCAAATCAAGAATCAACATACCAGCAACTGTTCAACAACTCTCCCCCTCAATATTTGCATTTCAGCATCACACTAGCTGCACTCCTTAGCATTGCACAATGACTAATTCTTCTTCTTGGCATTGCAACACCTTGACTAACTCTTGGCTAACTCTCCCCCTTTTTAGCCACAATTGGACATACCTTAGCATGTAAGTCCTACTCACTACAGTTAGTCCTAAACAAGCTCTCATTGTCAGTCTAAAGTCAGCATACAAGACAAGACAAATCATAGAACATAAAAAGTGCTTAACAAGCCACAATATTCAAATTACATAATACAATGCATAACAAAACAAGCAAAAAAAATAAAACTAAACTACTATCTAGAAAAAGCAGCAAGGAAACTAGTCTTCATCAGAGCTGGCACCATCTCCACCATCTTCAGTTTTTGAATTTTCAGTATTGACATTAGCACCTTTATCACCATCACCTTGTTCCAAGGATTTTATCAGCAGTTCTATCTTCATATTTCTTGTTGTGCTGGTACTAATGACCTCATCAAGATATTTGCAAGTGGCCTTCAATTCTTCAAGTAATTTAGCCTTGGTACTCTTTTTGCCACCAGCATCTGATGTTACAACAATGTCTGGAACATGATGTCCAGCAAACAACTTAGGATGCAAGGACAAGCCTGACTCCCTCTTGCAAGCTATATCTGAACTTGTTAAAGTTTCAGGATGTTGCTCCAAGATGATTCCACAAACAAGGGATGGGAATGCTATAGGTAACTTGATAGCGTTTGTTTCAGCATGTTTCACCACTTGCTCAAAGATGTAGCTTCTAAAGTCAAACTTGATCTTCTTCCCAACAGCATAGATAAACCTACCCAATCCAACAACTATTGTTGTCTTGTGGTTGTTGGAACCCAGTTGGCTGCTCCAATTCTGTGAAGAATGGCATACTTGATGCTAAGTTTACTAGCCTTCAACTTCCCTTTCAATGGCCAAACCTTTACCTGACCAGCTGTAATCTCCTTGCAGACATCATTATCAGTGACTTCAAGCTCTGTAAACTCTTCTTCTTTTCTTCCTAAGTAATTGTTGATAACCTCAGGAGAAAATCCAATACATTTTCCTCTCACAAACACCTTCATGAAATCTCCACTCCTTTTGTCAGAGATATTTATAGGAATGTTGACCATGAATTCCTTAACCAGACTGCCATAACACTTGGAGAACCCACACACTGTCTTCATTAGTCCAGTAACCTTTATTACCTCTATGACTTCTTTAATTTCTATAGCCTCTTTGCCAATTTCTCTTTCAAGAGCAAGTCTTCTTTGACAAACAAATTTCCACATGGAAGCACTGCTTGCATAATGGAAAGAAATGTTTTCAACTGGAACATCAGGTATCTTATCAGCAATTCTCTTCAAGATTTACTTTCTCACAGGAGTGATGTCTTGAACATCATCCTCAACATCAAGGTCAGAATCAGAATCTTCCCTAATCTTCCTCTTTTTGGAGGATGTAGCAACCTTGCTCCAAGGTTTTGTAGGACCAACATCAGTTTTCTTCTTGCCTTCAGAAGACTTCTTTGGAGAGGATTCAACAGTCTTTCCTTTCCTTGTCTTCAGTCTCTTAGCAATACTTGGAACAGCATATCCAATGACTTCATCATCAGATAAATCAACCACATTGATCACATCCTTATTCTTTTCTTCACCAGGGCCAGTTTCAACATCTCTATCAGGCGATGTTCTGACATTTGTTTCAATATCAGCTTCCTCCTGAACATCTTCTTCTTCAACACCTACTTCAGCATCTTCAATGACAGACATAGCCAGTCTGTGAAGATTTGTATCAGCATTTTGCATGTCCTCTTCAGCAGCCATTTGACTCAGGGGTACAGAAATTCCTTTCACAGCTAAACCCTTATCCAGAACTTTGGTAGCAATCTCACTAAGACTGCGATCAACATCAAACCTCTCTTCAACAGCTTAAGAAGTAGATGACCTAGATGCAGATTTATCACTAAAAATTACACTAGTGACTAGCCTCTTAGTTTCATTATCATTAAACTTAGTTCCAACCCTTTTTGGTTGAAGTTTAGACGGTCTTGGCTTACCTGATTTCGGAACCATCATGGAGATGGGTGCTACATTCAACGCTTCTTCTGCAGAGCCCTCTTCTCTAGAAACCCTAGCTTTTTCGCGCAATGAACTTTGTGAAGCAGATTTCTTTGATGGAGAAGACATTTGTTTTGACATGGTTCCCTTGAAGCAGTATAGGTTCAGAGACAGATGATTCTTCTTGTTGAAGGAGATGAACAGTTGGGAGATATGAGCTTTGATGAAGCGTGATATTGCTACAATAGGGAATGATGGTCTAAGGTATGGCGCCTGATTTTATGTATCCCTTAAAGACCAATCAATGAGTTTCTCCCTCCAAATTAACTTTCCTGTTAAAAATTTAAAAGGATTCACATTAAGAGTAATTAACCCTAATTGACCTTTCAGCAGACTTTCACACTTGTTGTCATAATCTGATGTTACAACATCAACCTTAACATCACCAGATAAGCTGTCCACTTGAGGTACCCATTGATAGCAATTATCTCTGGATCTGACTCCTTTCATAACTACCTCATTTTCCTCATTAGTTATCAAACACTCATCCTTAGTGTAGCTGACCTTATATCCATCATCACAAAGCTGACTTATGCTAATCAAATTAGCCCTCAAACCTTTGACAAGAAGCACATTGTCAAGATCAGGTCCATCATGACACTTCACTTTTCCAACACCTTTTACCACCCCTTTCTCTCCATTTCCAAACGTAACATCAATTGAGGAGCAAGAATTGACATCCACCAATTGGTTTTTGAATCCAGTCATGTGCTTTGAACATCCACTGTCAAAGTACCATCCATCCTTAGCAAAATGTCCATCTGAGGTGTGAGCCAATAGACATTTGGCCTGAGGTTTAGGAACCCACTGTTTAACAACCTTGGGCCTGTTCACCTTCTGTCTGGGTTGAGGGTTAGACTTGGGATAACCATGTAGCTTGAAACAAGAAAACTGCATGTGTCCAAATCTGCCACAGTAAAAGCACCTAACTCTGTCTTCTCTAAAGTGGTTAAACCTTCTGCCACCTTGATGATGATACTGCTGTGGCTGCCACACATAATGTTGTCTTCTTCTCCCATAGTTTGACTGTCTTCTATGGTAAGGATGCTGTCCTTTTGGCTGTCTTCTATGGTGATAAGGCTTTCTTCTTCCATAATAATAAGGTACAACATTATTATATCCATAGCCATACATGTTTCCCTGATGTTGAGACATCTGATGGAACATGTTCTGTTTGAACCTAGAAGCCTGCATGCTCTTATGATATTGTGGAGGCATATACTGCCTAACTCCAGAAACATGTGCCTTCCTTTCATGAGCATGCCTCTTCCTAACATTTTGAGGTTGTGGATGAGCAACTTGCTTAGGTTTAGGATCCTGTCTCTTTATGTGAAGTTGAGACATCTCCTTCTTGGTTCCTGAAGTGCTTGCTTCAGTAGATACCTTTTCCTCAACCACAAATCCTATGCCTGACTTATCTCCAGCAACCTTTTCTGTCTGAAGGATCTTATCAAGTGTGTCTGTACCACTGTTCAGCATCCTAACAAATTTGGTCATATGATCAAGATTAGCTTTGACCAATAAGACTTCATTTTCCAAATCAGCTTTAGCAGTCTCAAGATGAACAATCTGTTTCTTCTGTTTTTCACTTTCTTGACAGATTTCTGCACTCTTCAGACAAAGCTCTTGATAAGTGGAAGCTAACTCCTCAAAAGTCAGTTCCTCATCACTTGAATCACCATCAGAAACAACTGTTCTAGTTAAAGCTTTGACATGTTTGGCTGACTCTCATTCACTTTCACTGTCAGAGTCTGACCAAGAAACTGTCATGCATTTCTTCTGCTTCTTCAGGAATGTGGGACATTCTTTCTTAACATGTCCATGACCTTCACACTCAAAGCATTGAACACCCTTGTCTTGAGCAGTCTTCTCTTCATCCTTCTCCTTAGACTTGCTGATGTTAGAAGCGATGTTCTTGAAATTAGGCTTGAAGTTCTTCTTCATTCTTTTGAACACCTTGTTGAACTGCCTTCCCAACATAGCAACGGCCTGAGATAGATCCTCCTGGGATTCAGCACTATTCCCTTTCTCTTCTTGAGCATTTGAAACCAAGGCTATACTCTTTGGCTTTTTTTCAGGTTCTTCCTCATTCAACCCAAGCTCAAAAGTTTGAAGAGATCCAATGAGCTCATCAACGCTCGTCTGGCTGATGTCTTGTGCTTCTTCAATGGCAGTCACCTTCATCTTGTACCTCTTAGGAAGGGACCTAAGGATTTTCCTTACAAGCTTTTCTTCTGACATCTTTTCTCTAAGAGCACTGGATGCATTGGACAGCTCAAGAATACTCATGTGGAAGTCATGGATAGTCTCATCTTTCTTCATCTTCAGACTTTCAAACTTTGATGTTAGAAGCTGAAGTCTTGACATCTTAACTCTAGATGATCCTTCATGTGTAGCCTTAAAAATATCCCATGCTTCCTTAGCAACTTCACATGAGTTGATCAACCTGAAGATGTTCTTATCAACTCCATTGAAGATAGCATTTAGGGCTTTAGAGTTACCAAGGGCAAGCTCATCTTCCTCCTTGGTCCATTCTTCTTCAGGCTTCAGCTTTGAGGTGCCCTATTTATCTTTCCCAGCATCATCTTTCTCAAACACAACATGTGCTTTCCATTCTTTTATGATAGCCTTCCAAGCCCTGCTGTCCAAGGATTTCAAAAAGGTGATCATCCTTGGTTTCCAATAATCATAATTAGAGCCATCCAAAATAGGGGGTTAGAGCCATCCAAAATAGGGGGTCTATTCACAAATCCACTAACTTCCTTGTCCATATTTACCAGAAAGTATCAGCCCTAGATCTCACCCAGATGCAGAGCAGGATGCCTGCTCTGATACCAATTGAAATTCTGGTACCAGATATGTGATGTCACACTTAATGTCAAAACAACACACTCTGTTATGGACAATAACAAACAACAAGAGAAACACACTGAATTGTTTACCCAGTTCAGTTCAACAACTTAATCTGGGGGCTACCAAGCCAGGGATGAAATTCACTACTTGTAGAATTAATTTACAGACTCAACAACCTAGTTGACAATCTCCTAAACTTAATTTCTACTAATGAACTTTCTACCTAAGAGCCCACTTAGGTATGAGAACACTACTCAATCCCTAAAACCTCTCAAATATCAAACACTTTGAGAAACACCTTGATCCTGCTTCACAGCTTTGATCAAGTTACAAAACTCTCTTGCTTCACAGCTCTAGAGAGGACAAATTACACTCATCAATTCACACTTGAATGGTTAACACAATACTCGTACAAAGACAATGCTTAACCTTCAGTCAAAGCTCTCTATCTTCTGTCTAATTTCTGTGTTTTCTTCCTTTGGTTGATGTGCTTTATATAGCCATCTGAATTGGGCTTGGATCCTGCTACAATATCTGACCTGATTTGTTATTTAAAACTGAATCATCGACAGATTTTCTCTCTCAAAATCTTCTTAAATCTTCAACCTTTAAACACTCCTACAAATCTGCATCAAATCTGTTTGCAATAGCAAATATCTATCCCAAGATATCCGCATCCAATGAGACTAACAGCTCTCCCAATATCCAGCTAAAACGCAAACCCTAACAACATCACTAAACCTGATGTTATTAATCTTCTGCAGACCTGATGTCACAACATCGCATGTGACATCAGACATCCAACTTAAACACTTATTATTATCCAATGATAAGACTCAATGTTAAGACATCACCCATGTGACATCAACATTGCACAACTTTGTTTTACCAAAATTCTAGCCAATTCAAGAACCAACAGTTGCGTTATGGATTTCGGTAGAAGAAAGACGCACAAGTACACCTTCAAGGCTCTGAAACTAGAAGACTTAAGGAAATTGGCAAGGATGATTACCAATCCCGAGGCTTTTAGAGCTAATCACGGAGGACTGTTGTCTCTGTTAAGGGTCCACGTAGTTGAAGGAATCTTGTCTACGTTGATTCAATTCTACGATCTGGTTTATCATTGCTTCACATTCCCAGATTACCAACTGTCACCAATGTTGGAAGAGTACTCCCACCTGATTGATATACCTATCACTGATCAAGCTCCATTTTCTAGACTGGAAGAAATTCCAAAGGATCAGGCCATTGCAAGAGCAATCTCTTTGGACGAGTCAGAAGTTAGGACTCACATGACCACAAAAGGAGGAATCTAGGGTTTACAAGATAATTTCCTGATGGAGAAGGCTCTGTACTTTGCTAGTATAGGAAACGTAACTGCCTTTGAAGACATCTTTGTTCTGCTCACATATGGGTTATTCCTTTTTCCCAACATCGACAACTTTGTCGATTCCAATGCCGTTAAGATATTCTTGATAGGAAACCCCGTACCAACCCTGCTCGCAGATGCTTATCATTCTGTACACTTAAGTAATTTGTACAGCAGAGGAATAATCACATGCTGTGTACCCTTACTCTACAAATGGTTCATTTCCCATTTACCCAAGTCTGCTGCTTTTTGGGATCATAAGAGTACTCTACATTGGTCAAAAAGGATTATGTCCCTTACCAATTCTGACATAGATTGGTACAATAGGATTTACGAAGGGATAGAAATCATCGACAGATGCAGAAATTTCCTCAACGTACCCCTCATTGGAACTAAAGGAGGAATCAACTATCATCCAATTTTAGCTCGCCGTCAACTCGGATACCCGATGGAAAATATCCCACATAATGTTCATCTGGAAGGTTTTTTCTTCAAGGAAGGGGAAAATGACAGGGCATTAAAGAAAGAAATGGTGCATGTCTGGTAACATATTTGCAAAAAAGGAAGAGAGTCTCTAGGAAAACCAAAATGTACCTCCATGGAGCCTTATCTCCACTGGGTGCAAACTAGAGCCCTCAAGGTGAGGATGCCTTACCCTCGCCAAGAAGTTTTTTCGTTAAAGGAATCTGTCCTTTATTTCATGTCTGATACGGAAAAACTCGAAGTAGCTCTCAACAAAGTTCAACGTGAGAAGAGCTCTTGGAAGAACAAATATCGAATCCTCAATTTGGAATGTACCAAGATTCAGGAACTGTTAAAAGAGAAGGATGCTCTGGTTGAGATATTAGCATGATATAGAAAGTCAGGAAGACCGAAGAAATTTGCTCGCTCCTTTCACTTGGTAAAGGACTGACGACCCGACAACGGTTGAAGAGCCCCGGTCAAAGAAAAGGAAAATAAAGGAACCAAAATCTGAGATCTCTTCAGAGAGGACTTAGGATCCATGAGCTTAGACATTTCCTTACAACACTTTGTAAATACTGTACTTTTCCTTGTAACATACTGCAATCGGTCGAATTTAATAAAAAGGGGTCTCCTCCCCCACTGTATGATATTTACAATCTAATTGTTGAAGTTTCTTTTTTATTAAAACAAAAACTAAAAAATATATCATTGCATATCATTCATCATTCTCACATAACACACTTTTCTTATCCTTGAGTCTCAAGTATGTGTCGCGATTCTAGAGTCAAACTGTCTCACTCATACAATACTCGGGCCAATTGACAAAAGAAAATGGACGATCTCGAGGAAGAGAACAGAGAGCTGAGAGAAGAAATCGACGCTCTAAAGGAAAGTTTGGGAAAACTTCACAATGACATGCAATCCCTGGCAGCAGCGACAACAAAGGACTGTGATCTCAGAGATCATATTTACGCCCAAAATAGAGACATATGATCCTCGGTACAACATGCCTAAAGGGTGCCCCTGGGGAATGCCTCTCGATTTTGTCCTTGAGGGATATATCCCACAGGTCACTGAAGACCCAGAAACCATAACAAGAACCATCGGACCTGAAGGTCACAAACTTTGGGAAAGTGATGACGCAAGGGTTACAACAGCTACTCCTGAAGGTTACAAACTTCAGGGGACTTTAGCTCCAAGGGTCACCTATATAATGACCATACCACAGCCAGTGGTACACACTGTCTTGGAAGGACAGATTCCGCAAACATTTTCTGGTGGAAACGAAGACGTATACGAAAGGATGAATGAGTTCCATGAACAATTCTTTGAAATGCATAAGGAATTGCATGCCATTCGCGGTCAAGACTTATTCGGAAAGGACGCCACTGACCTCTGTTTGGTCCCTAATGTAAAGATCCCGCACAAATTCAAGGTACCTGACTTTGAAAAATTCAAAGGCAACTCTTGCCCTCAAAGTCATTTGGTGATGTATGCTCCAAAAATGTCAACTCAGACAGAAAATCAACAGCTACTGATCAATTACTTCTAAGACAGTTTAACCGGTGCTGCACTCAAATGGTACATGGGTTTAAACTGCACCAAGATCAGTGCTTTCAGAGATCTTGGGGCAGCCTTTGTTCAACAATATAAATGCAATTTGGTCATGGCACCAGATAGAGATCAACTCAGAGCAATGTCGCAGAAGGACAAAGAAACTTTCAAAGAATATGCTCAGAGATGGCGTGAAATTGCCGCCCAGATCTGTCCTCCTCTTGAGGAAAAAGAAATGGCAAAGATCTTCCTGAAAACCTTGAGCTCATTCTATTACGACCGAATGGTTGCAAGTGCACCCAGTGACTTCACTTAAATGGTGAACATGGGAGTACGCCTTGAAAAAGCAGTCCGAGAAGGACGATTGGTCAAAGATGCAGAGCCATCTAGCAGTACTAAGAGATACGGTAGTACTTTCCAAAAGAAAAAAGAGCAAGATATTAGTAATATCTCTCTGGGAAGGCAAAGGCGAAGGTATCAACCAGTAGTGGCGATAACTCCCGCTATCAACCCCGCGCTGGCTCCGACTTATCAACCTCAGGTTGCTCAGAGTCAACCAAATCAACAACAGTATCAGCAAAGGACGCAACAGCCTTTTCAGCAGGCTCGTCCACAGTACAACAACAATAATCGTACGACACGACCATCAGGGTTTGACCCTATACCGATGTTGTACGCAAAATTATTTCCACTTCTACTGACCAAGGGGCAAGGGGCACGTCCAAACCAGGACTTCTATCGCAGTACTAGAAAATCCACCTTTTTGGTTTAAGACAGATCAAACTTGCCCTTACCATTAAGGGGGATCGGGACACAACATTGAGAATTGTCTCAGCTTCAAATCTGATGTACAGAAGCTTGTCAGGAACGGGATTTTATCCTTCAAAGATACTAATCCGAATGTTCAGACGAACCCGTTGCCGCAGCATGAAAAGGCTGCAGTAAATTTAATAGAGAAAAGACCTAGCCCCAGTTATCAAATTCACGATATACTCATATTAGAAACTAACCTGGTGAGGATGCATTGCAGTCAGAGCGGGTACGGTCATGTACCCTCTCACAATTATCACCAGTGTGATATCTGCTCAAAGAAGAATCAAGGATGTTCCGTAGTGCAAACAGCTCTACAAGAACAAATGGATCTGGGCTGGATTTAGGATTACAGGATCCGTGAGGTAAACATGGCCCACGCACATCCCTACATTGTTCAGAACCACGACATCTGCGCAATGAATATCAACTTAGTGGCGATGCATTCGAGACAAAGTCAGTATTATAATCTTCCACGGCACGATTATAATTCTTGTCCAGTCTGCTCAACAGACAATCAGGCATGCTCTTTTGTATAAGAGGACATCCAACGTCAGATGGATCTCGGATGGATCCAAGATTACCGTGAAGAAAATAACCATCAAGTCAATATGGTTCAAATTTTTGACATACACCTGATGAATACCAGTCTGGTAGAATTACATGCTAAGCAAGTTAGGCTCACTTTTTTGGCTTCACGTGATTATCTAGACTGTGAACAATGCTACGAAGACAATCAAGGGTGTGCACTTATACAAAGAACGCTTCAACATTTGTTGGACCACTGGTGGCTTCTGATTTACCTAGATGAAGCTGCAAAACAAATTAGCTTGACTGATGGGAATCCTGATAGACATCAGAGCTGTGATATCCGATCAATGGAAACAGATCTAGTAAAGATGCACTGCATACAAAACGAGTGTGGCCGAGTACCACCGCACAACTATGAATGTTGTACGATATGTTCGAAAGATAACCAAGGATGTTATCTCCTGCGAGCAACTCTCCAAGAACAGTTAAACCAAAAGGAGATTTGACCATGTTCGAGCTCTGGGTCGATCAACATGATACAAGAGTATCTACCTGGTCAGAACAAAAACACTGCCATAATCTCTGAACACGGAATGACCGAAAACGTTTTTGCCATAATTCCTCTGCTCTACAAGTCAAAAGTCTCTCTTGATAGCAGAAGAATCCTTAACCTCGAACAAATTTAGGCTGCCTATGATGGTCAGAGAAATCAAAAAGCTCCCGTGGTTATCTACCTGCCAGGACCAGTACCGTACAAATCAAAAAAGGCTATCCCTTACAAGTACGGTGCAACGACCATCGAAAATGGAAAGGAAACTCCATTACCCTCCGTTGTAAACATTGCCGACATCAGTCGAGTCACACGGAGTGGTTGGATCTTCAACAGAGGAGTTGGAGAACCTACCAAAGAAAAGGAACCTCAAACAGGAGTTCCTAACCCATCAGTCAGTCAATCTGGTAATTCGGAACTTGTAAAGAACAACAATGAGATGCTGAAGCTCATCCAAAAAAGCGAGTACAACATTATGGACTAATTGTTGCAAACTCCATCTCGAATCTCGTTACTCTCTCTTCTGCTTATTTCAGAAGCTCACAGGGAAGCCCTACAGAAAGTCTTATAGCAAGCCTTTATGGAACAAGATGTGATGGTAAGACAGTTTGACAACATTATTTCCAACATCACTTCCTGTAACAACTTAGGGTTCAGTGATGAAGAACTGCCGGAAGAAGGCAAAAATCACAATATAGCGCTTAACATTACAGTCAACTGCCAAGACGATGCTGTAGCCAGCGTACTGGTAGACACATGATCATCTTTGAATGTTATGCCAAAGTCAACTCTGATACGACTATCATTTCAAGGAGCTCCGATGAGAGGCAGTGAGATCATCATCAAAGCCTTTGACGGATCTAGAAAAATAGTTATCGGTGAAGTCGATCTTCCCATAACCATCGGTCCTCACACTTTCCAAGTCACTTTCTAAGTCATGGACATCCGGGCAGCATACAACTGTTTATTAGGAAGACCTTGGATACACAAAGCTGGGGAAGTCACCTCGACACTTTACCAGAAGATGAAGTTCGTCAAGAATGACAAGTTAGTCATAGTATGTGGAGAGCAGGCCTTAATTGTGAGCAACTTATCATCATTCCCCTGTGTAGAACCCGAGGAGGTTGTTGGAACTCAGTTTCAAGCACTCTCGGTGAGCAATGAGAATCAATCAGAAAAAGGGACGTCGATTTCCTCATACAAAGATGCTCTCGAAGTGGTCAAGAGTAACGACATAAAAGGATGGGGACAACTTGTAATTCCTACTGATAACAAGACAAAGAAAGGTCTTGGTTTCTCTTCAGTCTGTGCCCAGACTACTAAGAAAGACAAAAGTTTTCATCCCATTCAGAATTTCTTCCACAGTGGAGGCTTCCTCCACCCAGTGTCTCAAGAAGTACACACCATTAATGAAAGCGATTCCTCCGACATGGAAGAAGAGTGGAAATCTCACATTAACCATGACGGTTATATATCTTCGGAAGAGGCGCGCATGCCATTCTATTTTCCCAAGCAGAACCCAAGGTATATACCAAGATCAGACGCTCGGATAATCTATGGAGATTACGATCCTGAAGGATGTCGTGCTCCACCTAACTCATTAGAAGGTGATCTAATAAAAGACAGCTTTGACCAAGATTGTTATGATCCCTAGGATGACTTGCCTATCTGGAGGTCATATCCAGTAGACTTGGGCCAAAAGAGTAAGCCGGACGATGCCTATCAACTGAGTAATATTGAAAAGAATACCCATGTCCCCGTTGAGTCATGGAATTATTACTCAGGACATTCTGAAAATGTCCGACACCATGGTGACAAATCTGCAAAGATTGCAGGATGAGAGTTCATCAACTATGCTTTCCCTAAGGTCAACGTCTTTGAGGAAGATGACTCGTCCACTCCCGCAGAAATATGTGACACCTTAGGACAGCCGAGTGGCAAGTACGACTTCTTAGTCAAGTACACTGCTCCTAAAAGTTCTCGCATCAGATACGAGGACATCTAGCCAACTGGATGGGGAGATCCTCTTGAGAGTAAAAACACTAGGGAAGAGATAACAGAAGAGTTCGTTTATGACAACTCTGCATGGGAGGAAGGCTCCAATGATCCTACTCTACCAAAAATGGCGTCATTTCTGAAGACAAACCGAGAAGGAAAGTACCAAACTTTGTGAGTCACAGAGGAGTTCGCCGTCGTTGGGTTGCTGTCGATGTCCCGAAAGTCGTCCATAAGTCTAAGTAATTGTCGTCTTTGTTTTAAATCTTTCACCTTGCCCGGGTGGAGTGGATGTTTTATAGGGCTCGCTTTTCTGTAAATGTCCCTCTTCGCTTCGCCTAAAAGCGACAGAGTTTTGTTTTATAAGGCTGTGTTTCAAGAATCGACAAATCATAAATAAATAATGTCATTCTGTCATTCCCGCATTTATTGCTGTTTTCACTTTTCGTTTTTCAGAAAATGTTAATCCTAAAACAACCCAAAATAAAAACAAGCATTTTTCAGAAAGTACACTGCACACACTTTTGCATTTTCTCTGTGTTTGCTAAAAATGAATCATCACGTCATGCAGATTGTTTGTTTTAAACCCCATTGAAACGTACGATCCAATGCCTTCTCCCAACTTTGAAATTCCGGTATTTGAGGCTGAAGAAGAAGAGGACGAAGAAATTCCAGAAGAGATCTCCCTATTACTCAAATAATAAGAAAGGTTTATTGAGCCTCACAGAGAGCCGTTGGAAATGGTCAATTTAGGTTCAGGAGAAGAAAAGAAAGAAGTTAAGATTTGAGCACTGCTTAGTCCGTTTGTCAAAGAAAGTTTGATAAGACTTCTCAAAGAGTTTCCAGATGTGTTTGCTTGGTCCTACCAGGACATGCCAGGGTTGGATACCAGCATCGTGGAACATCATTTACCGCTAAAAATAGAATGTCCTCCGATAAAACAAAGACTGAGACAGACTCATCCTAATATGGCTATCAACATTAAAGAGGAAGTGCAGAAACAGATTGACGCAGGTTTCCTTGCCACCTCAGAATATCCTCAATGGCTAGCTAACATAGTGCCAGTTTCGAAAAAGGACGCAAAAGTTAGAATGTGTGCAGACTATAGAGATATGAACAAAGCAAGTCTAAAGGACGACTTCCCCTTGCCGCACATTGATATGCTGGTAGACAGTACATCAAAATTTAAAGTCTTCTCCTTCATGGATGGATTCTCGGGCTATAATTAAATCAAAATAGCACCAAAATATATGGAGAAAACTTCATTCATCACCCCATGGGGCACCTTTTGTTACAAGGTAATGTTGTTCGGTCTGAAGAACGTCGGGGCAACCTATCAAAGGGCCATGACAACTCTATTTCACGACATGATGCACAAAGAGATCAAAGTGTATGTCGATGACATGATTGCCAAATCTAAAACAGAAGACGAGCATGTGAACCACCTATCAAAGCTATTCGAGCATTTGAGAAAATACAGACTCCGCTTGAATCCCAATAAGTGCACATTCAATGTCCGCTCGGGAAAATTTTTGGGATTCATCGTCAGCAAGAAAGGAATTGAGGTTGACCTTGACAAGGTCAAGGCCATTCAAGAAATGCCTTCAGCAAAGACTGAAAAATAGGTCAGAGGATTTTCGGGATGTCTCAATTACATCTCAAGATTTATATCCCTTATGACCGCGACATGCGCGCCAATCTTCAAACTACTCAGAAAGAATCAAACCTGTGTATGGACAGAAGATTGCCAAAAAGCTTTCAACAGTATCAAAGAATATATGTTGAATCCACCAATTCTGTCAACTCCAGTGGAGGGAAGACCACTGATCATCTACCTAACAGTCTTGGAAGACTCAATGGGTTGTGTACTTAGCCAACAAGAAGAAACAAAAAGAAAAGAGTTTGCCATTTACTATTTAAGCAAGAAATTCGCGGACTGTGAAACTCGGTACACTATGCTCGAGAAAACTTGCCGTGCTCTGGTTTGGGCAGCCAAACGTCTTTGCCAATACATGATTTGTCACACTACTTGGTTAATCTTCGAAATGGATCCGATCAAGTACGTCTTTGAAAAACCTGCTCTCACGGGAAGGATTTCCCATTGGCAGATGTTGTTATCGGAATACGACATCGAGTACCATTCTCAGAAAGCCGTCAAAGGAAGTATTTTAGCTGATCATTTGGCTCATCAATCAATTGACGATCAAGAATCAGTCGGATTTGACTTCCCAGACGAAGATGACATGTGCTTGAAAATGAAAGATTGCGATGAACCGCTACCCAGTGAAGGGCCAGAACCAGGTTCCCAATGGGGACTAATTTTTGACGAAGCTGTCAACTATTATGGAAACTAAATTGGTGCAATTATCATAACACCTCAGGGTACCCATATTCCTTTCACCACCTGACTGCTGTTCAAATGCACAAACAACGAGGCTGAATATGAAGCTTGTATTATGGGTCTTGAAGAAGCTATTGACTTAAGAATAAAGAACTTGGATGTGTATGGAGACTCAACCCTGGTTATCAATTGATCAAAAGAGATTGGAACACGTACCAATCAAGACTGATTCCTTACAAAGACTATGCGAGAAGGCTGTTACCATTCTTCAACCGAATCGAGTTTCATCATATCCCTCGTGAAGAAAATCACATGGTTGATGCACTTGCCACTCTCTCCTCCATGATTGCTGTAAGTCAATGGAATGACGTACCTAAGATTAACATAATGCGCCTTGAAAGGCCCGCTTACATCTTCACGATTGAAGCAGTCATAGATGATAAACCATGGTATCAAGATATCAAGTGCTTCCTTCAAGGACAAGAGTACCCGCCTAGGGCATCAAGAAAAGACAGGAAGCCTCTCAGAAGACTGGCTGGCAACTTCTTCCTGAGCAGTGATACACTCTATAAGAGAAACTTCGACATGGTTTTGCTCTGATGCGTAGACAGCCAAGAAGCAAACATGTTGATGAAAGAGATTCACGAAGGATCCTTTGGCACTCATGCCAACAGACACACAATGGCCAAAAAAATTCTGAGAGCAAGGTATTATTGGCTGACAATGGAATCCGATTGCTACAAGTACATGAGGAGATGTCACAAGTGTCAGATATACGCAGGCAAAATCCATGTACCGCCAACGTATCTCAAAGTTCTTTCTTCTCCATGGCCTTTTTATATATGGGGAATCGACATGATTGGCATGGTCGAACCCAAGGCTTCGAACGTACATCCTGGTAGCCATTGACTACTTCACCAAGTGGGTCAAAGCAGCGTCATACGCCAATGTGACCAGACAAGTGGTGGTCCGATTTATCAAAAATAATCTCATATGCCGTTATGGCATTCCAAGCCAGATCATTACGGATAATGGATCTAACTTAAACAACAAGATGATGAAAGAGTTGTGTGCTGAGTTCAAAATCGAACACAATAACTCATCTCCCTACCAGCCTAAGATGAATAGGACGGAAGAAGCGGCTAACAAGAACATCAAAAGGATCGTTCAAAAGAAGGTTTTAACCTGCAAAGACTGGCACGAGATGCTACCCTTTGCTCTTCATGTTTATCGTAAATCTGTCCGCACTTCAACAGAGGCAACCCCTTTCTCTCTAGTATATGGCATGGAGGAAGTGCCCCCCTTAGAAGTTGAGATCCCATCAAAGTCGACACGATGAACTGAATCTGATCGAAGAAAAGTGAATAACGGCTCTATACCATGGCCAGTTGTATCAGCAAAGAATGAAGAAAGCGTTCGATAAAAAGGTTCGACCCCGTGTCTTTAGAAAAGGAGACCTCGTGCTCAAGAAGATATAATCATTCCTCACTGATTCCCGGGGCAAATGGACTCCGAACTATGACGACCCCTATGTGGTCAAGAAAGCCTTTTCAGGCGGTGCCCTGAGACTCGCAACCATGGATGGAGAAGAGTTTACCTACCCCACGAATGTTGATGTAGTCAAGAAATACTTCGCCTAAATAAAAAAAAAACGTCTCGATGTGTTATTTCTGTGCTTTTGAGGTTGGCATTTATTTTGCTAAAACTATTATAGCAGCAAGATGTTGCATCTTGATGTTCTAAGTGGCTGCTTTCAACATGTCGAATGAAGATGTTCCATGACTGCTCATAGGACATCGCGCTGTGAAGTCAGTTTTAATGCAGATTCTATTACAATGATTTGTTACTGAATATTCTGTGAATATTTGGTTATCCTATGTGCATCCAAAGCATTTTTGGATTGTGGTTTTTTGTTGGTTTTTGGATTTGTTGCTGTTTCTAATTATGGAGACATAATAGGAAACTTTGGATTGAAGACCTATTTTGTTGGAGTTATTTTTGCAGATTTGTGAGCAGTCTATTTGCTATGTTTTTGAAGCCCAATTCAGTCCAGATTAATTGCTATATATTGACTGATGTAAACCTAGTTTTAGGTGTGGAACTTACTTGTGTTTTTAGGGTTTTCGTGTGTAATTTGTGAGCCTAACTGGTATCATTCTGATAACAGTATAAGGACTGATTTCTTGTGTTGTAAGTTCTGTCAAGTTACTCATAAGCTTTTAAGCATTGAGTTTCTTGTGTGTCAATCCTCATAAGCTGTGAAGTATTGAGGATTGTGTGTTTTGAAAGTGTGTCTTTCGTTTTTGTTTCTTGTGTGGAAAGGTACCAATCACGGGTTGTGGTTGTAGAGGGATTTGAGGAGGGCCTCATACCTAGGTGAGTCTTAGGTAGAAGTCATAGGAAGGGTAATGATTAAGTGAGCATATTATTCGGTGTTTGTATAATCTGTGAATTGATACTATCATATATTGATTTCGTCCCTGGCTTGGTAGCCCCCAGAGTAGGTGTGTTAGACCGAACTGGGTAAACATATCGCTGTGTTATTTACTTTCTGCACTATTATTTTTAATTGTTATCTTGTTCATTGTGTTGGATATCAGTGTCTCAACATCCGTATAGGACATCTGATATCTGTGCCAGAATTTCAATTGGCATCAAGAGCTTGCACCCTTATTTGGTTCTGGGTGAGATTCAGGGAAGGTACTTTCTGGTACAATGGACTTGATGGTTTCAACTATGACTATTGGAAACCAAGGATGATAGCTTTCATCAAATCCATGGATGATCAAGCATGGAAAGCTATTATAAAAGGATGGGAGCCCCCTAAGGTTAAAGATGAAAAAGGTACCCCTACTGATGTGGTGAAGGAAGAGGAAGACTGGGATGATGCAGATTACAAAGGGTCCGTAGGGAATTCCAAAGCCATGAATGCATTGTTCAATGGTGTTAACAAGAATATCTTCAGGTTGATTGAACACTGTACCATTGCTAAAGAGGCATGGGAGGTCTTGAAGGTTGCTCATGAAGGGACTTCAAAGGTGAAGATGTCAAAACTTCAGCTTCTCACTAGCAAGTTTGAGAGTTTGAAGATGAAAGAGGATGAGAGCATTCATGATTTTCATATGAACATTATTGAGATAGCTAATGCCTCTAGTGCCCTAGGTGAAAAGATGTCTGACAGCAAACTGGTCAGAAAGATCCTCAGATCTCTACCTAAGAGATTTGACATGAATGTGACTGCTATATAGGAGGCTCAAGATATAGACAAGATGAAAGTGGATGAACTGGTTGGATCTCTTCAAACATTCAAATTAGGGATCAGTGAAAAGTCTAAAAAGAAGAAGAGCATAGCGTTTGTGTCAAATACTGGTGACTCAGAAGATGAAGGTGACCTGGTTAGAGATGAAGGGGTGTCTAAAGATCTAGTATTACTTGGAAAACAATTTAACAAAGTGTTGAAAAGGATTGACTGGAAGTCGAGAGAAAATGCTCAGAACAAGTCACTCGACATCAGTAAGAACCAGGATGGAGGCAGAAGATCCAGAACTGAAGATGACTCCAATCAAGGGAAGAGAGTTCAGTGCTTTGAATGTGAGGGATATGGGCACATAAAGACTGAGTGTCCCATGTATCTCAAAAGGCAGAAGAAGGGCCTATCCGTGTCTTGGTCAGAAGGAGAGTCTGAGAGTGAAATTGAAGAAGAATCAGCAAAATTGGTGACAGCTTTGACTGGAATCTGTAAGGCTGATGGAGAAACTACTTGTGAATCTGACTCTGACAAAGATTCCTATGTTGGAGAAGTCACTAAGGAAGAAGTATTCACAGGGTTTTCAGAATTGTGTATCAAGAATGAAGAAAGGTGCCAGATAATATTGGAACAGAAGATTCTGATAGCTCAACTAGTAGCTGAGAAGGAAGAACATCTATCAACCATTGCTGATCTGAAGGAAGAAGTTGAATGACAAAAGTCAAAACTTGACAATATGACCAAATCTATAAGGATGCTGAACAATGGTACCATGCAGCTGGATGAGATCCTTCAGAATGGGAAAGAAGTTGGGAATGTGCAAGGCCTTGATTTTAACAATCAAGCAGAGACTTCCAAGAAGCTTGTATTGAAGTTTGTTCCTCAGAAAATAAAGCAAGAAGTGGGGATGTCAAATCACATGTTTTAACATCAGATGAAGCATCAGAAAAGAGTTTGTAGATCAAAGTATAAACCATGGAGATGCCATTACTGTGGCAAGATTGGTCACTTAAAATCCTTTTGCTACAAGCTGCACGGCTATCCCAAAACTGCTCAGCAACAAAATAAAGGACAAAGTTGGGGTAAAGTGAAGAGAAGATGGATTCCTAGACAAATGATGGCTGGTCTCATAGCACATACTTCTCTTAGAGCACCTGCAAGAGAAGATTGGTACTTTGACAGTGGTTGCTCAAGACACATGACTGGTGTGAAGAAATTCTTGTCAGATATTAAGCCTCACTCCACCAATTATGTCACTTTTGGGGATGGATCAAAGGGTGAAATAAAAGGTGTTGGAAAGCTGGACTACACAGGACAACCAAATCTGGATCGTGTTCTATTTGTCAAAGGGTTGGCCGCAAATTTAATCAGTATAAGCCAGTTGTGTGATGTAGGTCTCAAGGTAAATTTCACCAAATCTGAATGTCTAGTAACCAATGAGAAAGATGAAGTTGTTATGAAGGGTACCAGGTCTAAGGATAACTGCTATCTTTGGAATCCTCAAGAAACTGAAAGTCTGTCTACTTGCTTGATGTCAAAGGAAGATGAAACCAAACTGTGGCATCAGAAATTGGGTCATTTACACCTGAAAGGGATGAAGAAAGTTATGTCAAGTGAAGCTGTTAGAGGTATTCCCAAGCTAAAGATTGATGAGGATAAAATATGTGGTGAATGTCAAGTTGGGAAGCAAACAAGGGTGTCACACAAGAGGCTTCAACATCTTACCACAACTTCTAGAGTTCTGGAACTTCTTCACATGGACTTAATGGGACCGATGCAGGTTGAAAGTCTTGGTGGGAAGAAGTATGCCTATGTTGTAGTAGATGATTACTCCAGGTTCACTTGGATAAGTTTCATCAGAGAAAAGTCTGAAGTATTTGCAGCCTTCAAAGAGTTGTGTCAAAGGATTCAATGGGAAAAGGATTGTGGTGTTGTTCGAATCAGAAGTGACCATGGGAAAGAGTTCAAAAATAGCAGGTTTGAAGAGTTCTTCTTATCTAAGAGAATCACTCATGAATTCTCATCACTAATCACTCCTCGGCAAAATAGTGTGGTGGAACGCAAGAACAGGACTATATAAGAGTGTGCAAGAGTCATGATTCATGCCAAAAAGCTTCCAAATCATTTTTGGGCTGAAGCCATGAATACTGCTTGCTATATACACAATAGGGTGACTATCAGATCAGGTACTTCTATCACTCTTTATGAGCTATGGAAAGGTAGAAAGCCAAATGTGAAGTATTTCCATGTGTTTGGTAGCAAGTGTTATATCTTAGCGGATCGTGAGCAAAGGCGAAAGATGGATCCTAAGAGTGAGGAAGGAATATTTTTGGGATACTCTACAAACAGTAAAGCATATAGGGTATTTAATTCCAGAACTCAGGTGATGATGGAATCCATAAATGTGGTGGTTGATGACTCTGGCAAAGATGAAGATGTCCCAGATGATGTTGGAGCATATCTGCCCATGAACACTGAAATCTCTCAAGACATTGAGTCTGTAGAAGATAGTGCTCAAGAAACCAACACTAGACCTGAGAATGAAGAGGTAGAGGATGCTAACCGAGGACCCTCTATAAGGATTCAGAAGGATCACCCGAAGGAATTGATTATTGGTGATCTGAATGAAGGTGTAAGAACCAGAACAAGGGAGACTGTGTCAAATGCATGCTTTGTGTCAAAGATCGAACCAAAGAATGTCAAAGAAGCATTGACAGATGAGTTCTGGGTAAGTGCTATGCAAGATGAACTTTGTCAGTTCAAGAGGAATGAAGTTTGGGAACTGGTACCATGACCAGCAGGAACAAATGTGATTGGAACAAAATGGGTGTATAAGAATAAGTCTGATGAGCAAGGAGTTGTTACCAGGAACAACGCCAGATTAGTTGCTCAAGGATACACACAGATTGAAGGAGTAGACTTCGATGAAACATTTGCGCCTGTGGCTCGATTGGAATCCATCAGATTGTTGCTAGGAGTGGCATGTTTGCTGAAATTCAGATTGTTTCAAATGGATGTCAAGAGTGCTTTTCTGAATGGCTATCTTAATGAGGAAGTCTATGTTGAGCAGCCTAAAGGGTTTGTGGATCCAAACTTTCCTGATCATGTTTACAAGCTGAAGAAGGCTCTATATAGGCTGAAACAAGCTCCACGAGCTTGGTATGAAAGATTGACTGAGTTCTTAGTTAACAATGGGTACAGGAAGGGTGGTATTGATAAAACTCTTTTTGTTAAGGAGAAGGATGGGAAACTAATGATTGCTCAGATTTATGTAGATGATATTGTGTTTGGCGGGATGTCGGATGAAATGGTCCAACATTTTGTCACTCAAATGCAGTCTGAATTTGAGATGAGCTTGGTGGGTGAATTGACCTACTTCCTTGGATTACAAGTCAAGCAGATGGAAGACTCCATTTTTATTTGTCAGAGCAAATATGCGAGGAAAATTGTGAAGAAGTTTGGACTGGATAATGCCAAGCATAAGAGGACTCTTGCTCCTACTCACTTGAAGTTATCCAAAGATGAAAAGGGAGTGAATGTTGAACAAAGTCTGTATAGAAGTATGATTGGCAGTCTGCTGTATCTTACAGCAAGTAGGCCAGACATAACTTTTGCTGTTGGTGTGTGTGCAAGATATCAAGCAGAACCCAAGGTCAGTCACATAAATCAAGTGAAGAGAATTCTAAAGTATGTGAGTGGTACATGTGATTATGGGTTGCTTTACTCCCATGACTCAAGTCCCATTTTATTAGGATATTGTGATGCTGATTGGGCTGGAAGTGCTGACGATAGGAAGAGTACTTCTGGAGGATGCTTCTTTTTGAGAAATAATCTTATTTCATGGTTTAGCAAGATGCAGAATTCAGTATCCCTTTCTACTGCTGAAGCTGAGTACATAGCAGCTGGTAGTAGTTGTACGCAACTGGTATGGATGAAGCAGATGTTGTCTGAGTATAATGTCACACAAGATGTCATGACACTATTTTGTGACAACCTGAGTGCTATTAATATTTCCAAAAATCCCATTCAACATAGCAGGACTAAGCACATTGACATCAGGCATCACTTCATCAGAGAACTTGTGGAGGACAAAGTCATAACTCTTGAGCATGTGAGCACAGAAAATCAGCTTGCTGACATATTTACCAAGGCTCTGGATGCAGTTCAGTTTGAAAATTTGAGGAGCAGACTTGGGGTGTGCATTTATGAAGAACTATAGCAATCAATGTTCCTTCTGGCTGCCAGATTAAAAAGACTAAAGGAGGTTCTGGTAGTGCAGTGTGTAAATGAAGGGAAAGTGCTGAAGTTTGTGCATGACATTTGGGCATGTGATGTGGTGTGCATCTACTCTCTGATGTAGTTTAATCTGGTCTCCTTTTACTTTAACTTGTTCTACTTGCCTTTGTCATATTTCTGGCTAAAAAGGGGGAGTAGTATGTTTGTGTGGATGTCTGTGTGGGAGTACTTGTGTGCTTGTGTTGCTGCAGTAGTTGAGGGGAGAATGTGGAATGTTGCTGCTGTTGAGGGGGAGTTTTGCCAGTTTGCTATGATGAGTTGTTTGCTGTACTGAGTGTTGTATGCAGCTGAAGGGGAGTGCTGCTATGATGAATAATTTTTTTGCTGTGTGCTGTTGATGTTGTGCTGCTATGCTGGATTTTTTTTGGTGTTTTACCTGCTGTCTGATACAAGTGTGTTTGTGTGTGTGTAGTTTTAGCCAAAATAAGCCAAAGGGGGAGATTGTTATTTATGTGCTTTTGAGGTTGGCATTTATTTTGCTAAAACTATTATAGCAGCAAGATGTTGAATCTTAATGTTCTAAGTGGCTGCTTTCAACATGTCGAATGAAGATGTTCCATGACTGCTCATAGGACATCGCGCTGTGAAGTCAGTTTTAATGCAGATTCTGTTACAATGATTTATTACTGAATATTCTGTGAATATTTGGTTATCATATGTGGCATCCAAAGCATTTTTGGATTGTGGTTTTTTGTTGGTTTTCGGATTTGCTGCTGTTTCTAATTATGGAGACATAATAGGAAACTTTGGATTGAAGACCTATTTTGCTGGAGTTATTTTTCCAGATTTGTGAGCAGTCTATTTGCTGCGTTTTTAAATCCCAATTCAGTCCAGATTAATTGCTATATATTGACTGATGTAAACCTAGTTTTAGGTGTGGAACTTACTTGTGTTTTTAGGGTTTTCGTGTGTAATTTGTGAGCCTAACTGGTATCATTCTGATAACAGTATAAGGACTGATTTCTTGTGTTGTAAGTTCTGTCAAGTTACTCATAAGCTTTTAAGCATTGAGTTTCTTGTGTGTCAATCCTCATAAGCTGTGAAGTATTGAGGATTGTGTGTTTTGAAAGTGTGTCTTTCGTTTTTGTTTCTTGTGTGGAAAAGTACCAATCACGGGTTGTGGTTGTAGAGGGATTTGAGGAGGGCCTCATACCTAGGTGAGTCTTAGGTAGAGGTCATAGGAAGGGTAGTGATTAAGTGAGCAGATTATTTGGTGTTTGTATGATCTGTGAATTGATACTATCGTATATTGATTTCGTCCCTGGCTTGGTAGCCCCCAGAGTAGGTGTGTTAGACCGAACTGGGTAAACATATCGCTGTGTTATTTACTTTTTGCACTGTTATTTTTAATTGTTATCTTGTTCATTGTGTTGGAATCAGTGTCTCAACATCCGTATAGAACATCTGATATCTGTGCCAGAATTTCACGATGAATTGAAAACCCGAAAGGGCGGTCCAGGAAAAAATTAGAGACATAAGCAAAAAATCATCCCGATGGATTAGAAACCTCAAAAGACAATCCAGGCAAAAGTTAGGGATTCATGACAAGTAACTACGCCCGACAAGGTTAAATCCCTAGCGGTAACACCATCCGTCGAAAGACTTTAGTCAAGGTCATCTTCGAGAGAAGCTCAGGATGTCTAGAATTCAAAGTTGGTAAAAGGATAACGGTCGTTATGTTTCAATGTAGCCCCTTTTGCCATAAATTACCATTTTCTAAACTTTGTAAATACTCTATGGGGTCACGCGCTTGGTTGATTTCCATTCTGTCAATAAAATTTGAGCCATATGTAGCGTGCGATTTTTGTCGGTTACGCGACTACTTTATCGCCTTGGGTTTCTCCTCACGACAATGGTAGGAGTGGGGTGCTACTTTCTGATTTCTTATTTATCCCGTGAAGCTGGAAAGGAAAGGGAAGCTATCTAAAACTAACCTTGCACGCAAATGTTTAACTGAACAAATGCTTTAAAGAGATTCGGGGAGTTCGGGGTCAGGTTATGCAATGGGGAGTTGTCAATTACCCATCCTATATGTGGTTATCCACAGGTTGTTAGCAATTTTCCTTACTGCTTTCTACTTACTGGTGTTTATCTGTTGTTGGTTGGGAAAGTTTCTTCTTTGGGAATGTTTGAGAGAGATAGTTTTTGTTGATGTCGGGCTTGCCGATGTTTTTGATGAGTGAAGGTACTGGACCTAAAGTTTTTGATTGGTGTGAAGGTACTGGACCTAAAGTTTTTGTTTGTTGTGCTCGCTAAGATTTCATAATATTATGCCTACGTATTCCCGCTAAAGATAATCAGGGAAATCAGAGCAATCATAGTTCCTCCTATTCTATGGGAGGAAAAAGATGTTTTAGTGTCTTGTTCAAAGCCCAAGATTGAAGCTAAAAGGTTATTTGTGTCTTGTTCAAAGCCCAAGATTGAAGCTAAAGGTTTGACTGAGAGAGAATTTGTCATCTCTAAAGGGAGACATCTCATTTGTTTATCACAACTGTTGGGTATTATAAAGGAGGATTACTTTAATTGGGATATGTGAATCCAGTAATGCCAAAATTTCCTTTATAGGGGGTTTGTCCTGAAGGAGAAAACTTTAACTCAGTGTAGAGCAATGCCATTTTTCCTTAGGAGTCTTTCATGCTAAGAGAGGAACAGTGGCGTGGATGTAAATAATCCAGAGGCTTGCCACTTACAGCAATTAGATGAAAGAGAGTATTTGCCAGGATAAGAGATGGATGACAGCTTGGATATTTGAATCAACAAGTGTGCCACTTATAGCAATTATCTGGGGTTTAGGGTTTGTTTTGAATGTCTGTTTTGATATGTGATATACATAGAAGTGTCTTCCAACAGAGAGGTTTTCATTTCCTCTGAAGGGAATGTTGATTTTTGTGTGCCTTGATTAAAGCCCAAGGTTGAAGCTGAGAGATTGATTGACTCCACTGGGGAAGTCCTTATACAAAGCCTAAGAGGAGGCTAGAAAAGACTGACTCAACAAGAGAGTGTTTATCTGTCTTGTACAAAGCCCAAGATAGAGGCTAAAAAGAGATTTGACTCTTTTGGGGGGATATCATTATACAAAGCCTAAGAGGAGGCTAAAAGTTGACTTTTCTGGGGAAATATTTTGTCTGTCTTGTACAAAGCCCAAGATTCAGGCTAAAAGGGGAACTATCTCTATTGGTGAGAGGCTTTACCTGTCTTGTACAATGCCCAAGATTGAGGCTAAAAGTAGTTGACTGACTCAGTTGGAGAGTATGATTTGTCTTGTATAAAGCCCAAGATTGAGGCTGACTTTACTGAGGAAAATCATTATACAAAGCCTAAGAGGAGGTTGAATAGAAGATTGATTCTGCTTAGGGAGATTTATATGTGTCTGTAATACCCCAAATTTTGACCACTTAGATTTCCCATCATTGTGAAAATCATCATCACAATATGGATGAACCATCATGCTTCATCAGTCTCCCCAAAGATGGGTGAGCATCCAATACAATCAAAATTAGGGTTTTAAGCCCTCTCTGAGTGCTTAGACAAAGGATTAATCAAGAAATGACATGATATTCAACTTGTCTAATCTCTCAAACATCCACAATGGATCAAAAAGGACTCCCACTTCAAGGATTAAGCACAAGGCTGCTCCCTTCTAGGTGGATCAAGTCTCAAGATCGACAGTGTCACCAAATTAGGGTTTTGGTCGACCAGGGCCTCCAGATGGAAATTTTCATCTGGGTACAAGGCAATGATCCAAAACATGACCTAATATACTTCATGGAACCTCATGAACCCATGCATCAAGTCAATTTTGCCTCAGGGGATGCATTCATCAAAAATCAGGAATTAGGGTTTCTTGACCTAATTCACCCCTAAGTTGACTTTTGGGACAAGCCATGAGCCAAGACCTCAAGAGATGATTTGAGGGCATCTAATACACCATATTGATCCATTTGGAACAATGGATTGATCCAAGAAGTTTGAGCAACAAGTTTCATTTTCATCTGCACCACAATTAGGGTTTTAAGAGAAAAGTCAACTGTAACTTTGACTTTTGACCAGGACATGCTCCCAAACCCTAATACATGATTGAATATACCCTATGACACCCATGGAACATGTCCATCAAGTTTTATTTAGGTCAAGGACATGATTTCCTGAAGAATTGCACAGTTTGGAATTCATCAGATAAAAAGTCAACTGTGCACAAAAGTCAACTTTGACTTTTTGAGATTTTTCACCAAAATGGATTTTTAACCCTAAAATGATGTTAATGTATGATTTGAATCATCATTCATCAAGAAAAATCAAGAAAAGTGAGATAACTTGTAAAAGGGGTAACCATAAAACTTAGAAATTTTTCTAAGTTAAAAACAAAGTGGCAAAGGTACCAACTTTGGAGGACCATAACTCCTAAACCACAAGGCCAATTTTTTCCATCCAAATCTTGATTTGTAGATCTCACTGCCCTCTACAAAAACTTCAACTAGGCCTAACTCCAATTCCTTATGGATTTTGAGCTATGAGTGAGCCAAAGTGGCTGAAAATGTGAAAAAATACCATTTTCCAACACTTAGAAAAATTCTGCCTAAAACAGAATTTTGTTGAAACACCAAAACTTGTGGGATTTTTGCACATAGATGCAAGCTGAATCAGTCCCAAAGTTAAACATCAATGTTGTTGCATATGTTACTAAGAATTCAAAGGGCTCAACAGCATGAATTGATTCAACTCAAGCCATGAGAAATCCATGCCCAAACTCATGCTGCTGCAAGCTGTTTTGGAAAAATCAGTTTGCATGTTTGCTTATCTCACACGATTTTGAGCCAAAGACTGAGGATCAGCATGCCACTTGTGTTCAAACCAATCACATTGCATCTAATCCAACTGATAAATCTGAGTCAAAAAGCCAAAGAACCTTCCAACTTGAAATTCATCCACTTTGGCACTTTTTGCCTTGAATTCAAAATGCATTTATGTGGAATAGTGCATTGTCAAGATTCTCACTCTCCTCAGTCAAGTTCTCTGATTAAACAACATTAAAAACATCTGAAGAATGTGATTTCAGTCAAGGCATAGCTGATCTATTTGGAGCAGCTGTTATGCCTAGTGCAAGAGGCATTTATGCCAAGCCAATCCAAGCAAATGTGATCTGATCCAGCTGCCATTCACTATTCCTCCAAGACAAGAGTTGATCACCTATAAATAGAGGTCTCAATGGATCACTCAACTCACCCCAAAGCCAGTTACAGCACTGCTTTCTCTCATTCTTTCTTGAACTTCAAGTTTTCTTATTTTTGAGTAACCACTATCGGGTTTTGAGTTACAGCCATAAGCAATCAATTCCAATTGCTCAAACACATCACATATGATGTATTTGAGGTGTCCAAGTGCTTAAACAACATCTGTAACACTCCCAGCTCAAAATCACTCTTCAACCAAGCCATTTTGCTTCAGTTTTGCAGGTGGAGGTCTCCAGCTTGATCCAGAGAATTTCAAAGTTTTCCAAAGCTTGCAACACACTCCATAACATCCATTGAAGCTGTAGGGATCATCAATTCACGACTGGAACACCATTTGGGCAAAGTTCCATTTCAGCTTGCATCAAGGTAAGCTTCAAACTCAAACTCCATGATCCATGCATATTTCCTCGCATGATAATTTTGCCATTTGATTACCATCATATGCTAATTGTTTTGCCTCAATAAATTTGATCATAGACCTCATTACCATGCTTGCACGATTGCTTTTGCAAATTAGGGTTCATCTGTGTTCATCATGATTATTTTACTCCACACTGAAAATGAATAAAATTGGGTATTGCCATCTTGTTCCTTGTGAAAAAACGCACGAGTTTGGTGTTTGAATCATGTCCAATGGTTGAGAGATGAGTGAGATAGGGTGCTTCATGCACGAGCTCGGGGAAGGAGATGGCCATGGCGCCATTTTCAGAAAACCAACCAAGTTCTCTATATAATTTTCACTTGCCATATATTTAATGAATTGGCATTGCGCCCCAGCGGTTCATCAGCTGGTTTTGTGAGTATTAGCAAGCGAGAGGTCTGGGGTTCGAATCCCCCTCGCCCCAGACTTCTTTTTATCACTTTTTTATTTTATTATTTTTCATACTATTATTTTTAATGATTTGAAAAATTAATAACTCCTTCAATTTTTATCATTTTTGATTGGTTCTTTTTGCAATAATTCACAAAAATGTTAAAATATTTTATTTTACCAAAAAATCCCAAAAAATATTATTTATTTTATATAATTGATATTTTTGCAAAGAATTAATATATTAATTGTTTTTTTACATTTGAAATATTATTTCCACAATGATTTTGCAACTTTTAATGCTTTCTATTTGTGTTGTAGGTCAATACTTAATTTTTGAAGCATTAATCCAAGATCACAATTTGTTTCCCATGTGTAAAACAATTTTTGATCAATTTAATTGAATTTTTATTCAATTAAATACATTTTTTGGAAACAAATTAGGGTTTTGGATTAATCCAACCCTCATAAATCATTTTCAAAACACTCTGGGCCTCTATTAGAGTGTAAGACCCAATCCCCTTTTAACCAAAATAATTTTGGGCCTCACTTATTGTATAAGTCCCTCTGCGTTAAAAGAAAACCTCGGCGCGATCGCCATTTTTTAAACGAAAAATCATTTGGGCCTACCCTCGTGTTATAAGCCCCACACTCTTTTCTTTAAAACCTTTTTGGGCCTCTTGAGAGAGTGTAAGACCCATCCCTTTGTACAGAAAACCTTTTTGGGCCCCAGTCACTTGTATAAGTCCCTCTGTACAAATTCAAACAGTGCGCTCACTGATAAAACCCTGGGCCTCTCCTTGAGCTGTAAGCCCCAAATCTTTCTTTTTCAAAGCACTTTCTCCGTTGATTTTGAATATACTGTTGTTTTCAATCTTTCTTTGTTGAACAACTAACCAAACAGCATGGAAGCACTACAACCGAGTAAGTGGTTATCGCTTTCATTTACTGCTTTCATATTATAAACTGTATTGTGGGGCTGCTCACTGTAAGTCTCCTTTCATAAACTCATATCTACTGTGTAATAATAGTATAGATATTTCGAGTTTCCCCGGCAACTACGTCTAGAACTAGGTGACGCCGTTTCATTTATTCGTAGAAATAGACGCCTAGATCCCCAATAGGAGCACCAGATACAGTCTTCTCTTCGGCTGTCCTCCTTAGGAATCGTCAAGAAGCTCTACTCCCCAAGATGAATGTATTCTTCGTGAATGGCATCTTTGAGTTTCTTCCAAATTCTCGAACTTTCCTGACTTGATCTATTCCTTGTGGATAGCTTGCCTTGAATGTCTCGGGGTTTGGGTACCCACTACGGTCATAATCTTGGACCTTAACTAAGGAACCCTCTTTAAAAGCTAAAAGTCACTGGATAGTAAACCTCGCACGTTTACCAGTGATTTTTATCTTTAAAAGAGTTATCTCTCCTAATGGAAAGGAGATGATAGACCCACGGGCTTCTTAAAAGCATCGGCCTCCTCTTGGGCATTATTCAAGGACACTACGGCTTCTTAGAAGTATTCACAGCCTCCTCTTAGGCTTCATATAATGATCTCTTCCTCCGGGAATGATGGCCTCCTCTTGGGCTTCGTACAAGGACCCGTCGGCTTCTTAAAAGATTCCAGCCTCCTCTTGGGCTTCGTACAAATTATCCCGACGACCTCCTAGAGGTATAGGAACAGAACCTAGTCATCCTCATAGAACAATCCTTTCATAGAGTCTACTACTGTTTCTCGAAGCATAGTACAAAAGATAAAACTCTAGACTTGGACAGTCTAACTTCCTTGAGTCTCAAAGACATTCTCAAGCACCCTTCGTTAAATAGGAAGAAAACCCGCAGACTCGGATAGTCTCAATACCCTTTGGATTTCCCGTTTCCTCAAAGAAAAGGAAATATCCCTGATCCTCAAATTAAATCCCTGTGGACAGAAATACTCATATAAGAACTGATTTTATCTTTTAAATCAGTATATTGGATCTGTCACTCAACTGAAATAGTTACAATAGCCTCCATCTCGGGCTTCGTACGAGATACCAAAATTCTCCCCAGTGGAGTCAAAACAACCTTTTAGCCTCTCTCTCAGGCTTTGTATGAGACACAAAAGATTCCCTCGTTGAGTCAATCACCCTTTTTTGCCTCCATCTCGGGCCTCGTACGAGATATAAATCCCTTAATAAAGAGTCGACCTCTTTGCTAGCCTCCTCTTAGGCTTTGTATAACGATATGCCCCACTGGGTCAAAAACCTTTAGCCTCTCTCTCGGGCTTTGTACGAGACACAAAATAGCCTCCTCTTAGGCTTTGTATAATGATTTTCCTAGCGGAAATTTGCCTCCTCTTAGGCTTGGTATAAGAAAACCACTGGTTGATCCAATCAACCTTTTAGCATCAAAGCTGTGCCTCGTTCACAGTACACAAACATCAATAACTCCTTTCCCTTCATCTAATCGCTGTAAGCGGCAAGCCTCTGGATCATCTACATCCATGCCACTGTCCCTCTTTTAGCATGAGAAATTCCTAAGGAAAGATGGCATTGCTCTACACTGAGTTAAAGTCTTCTCCTTCAGGTTAAAACCCTTTCTTCGGAAATTATGGCATTGCTCGGATCCGCGTATCCCAGTTAAAGTAATTCTCCTTCTCCCTCTTTAGAGATGACAAATTCTCTCTAAAGCCGAGGTCTTTCAGCTTCACGTCTTGGGCTTTGATCAAGACACAAACTACCTTCAGCTTCACATCTTGGGCTTTGAACAAGATACAAATCACCTTTCGCTTCACGTCTTGGGCTTTGAACAAGACACCAAAAACCAATTTCCTCCCATAGAATAGGAGGAACTACGAACGCTCTGATTTCCCTGTTTCGGTAAACGGGAATACGTAGGCATAAGATCGAAAGAAAAGATCTTAGCGAGCGTAATCAACAAAAAACCCAAATCCCATATCTCCATCAATTAAAAGCAGTATTTCAAAAAGCATCAGTCCTAACATCCTAATCCTTATTCCCCGCCAGAAACCTTTTGCCCAAGCCCTAGAAAGAAAGAAACCTGTATTGGCGAAATACGAATAACCAGTACAAAGGCCCCCCCCACATTGATAGCATCCGTAACCTAACAGACCGCTGTTTAAACTCAGTATGCAAGCAGGGTTAATTGGAGACATCTATTTCCCTTCCTTATTCAGCTCACAATAGGATAAAAACTGAATCGACCTGTAGTTTTAAGCTCAACCGCAGAGAGCGACCAGCGCTTAAGAACCGCGTCCAAAATCGCTCGCTACAGTGTCTTGTACAAAGCCCAAGATTGAGGCTGAAAAGAGACTGACTCAACAAGAGAGTGTTTTTATCTGTCTAGTACAAAGACCAAGATTGTGGCTGAAAGCGGTGACTCAACAAGAGAGTGGGAAAAAATCTTTATACAAAGCTTAAGAGGAGGCTAAAAAAGGCTTGTCTCAACAAGAGAGTACTGAAAAAGTGATGGTCTCAACAAGAGAGTGCTTTTGAGGCTAACTCTGCTGAGGAAAGTCATTATACAAAGCCTAAGAGGAGGCTGGCTTCTGCTGAGGATTATTGAAATCCAGAGGCAGGTCCAAAACTGGGAGTCAACTCTTGCTGAGGGTTACAGAAGAGTTGAGGTATCAGATGCCTTGAGGTTCTGATGATAAGCTGATCCTAGCTGGGGAAATTTAGGATGAAAGACTTAGTTTTAGATCCTGTGAGGGTTTTAACTCTACTGGAGATTGATTAAATGACCAGGGTTTTTTTCCTGTGTTTGTAGGGAACTTGAGAGTGTCTTTGAGATCCAAGAGGAGATTAGACTGTCCAAGTCTACTGGTATGGAAGGGTTTATCTTTGTATGATTCCCAAGAGGAGGCAGGTGCTTTAAGGGATGAGAATCAACCCTAAAATGGTTTGATGTTTTGACACTTTGGAAAGATTGCTCTAGCAAAGGATGACTAAGTTCTGTCTTATACCTTTAAGAGGTCTTCATGGTCCTTGTATTAAGCCCAAGAGAAGGCATGAGAACTTCTAAGAAGCCGGAGGGTCCTTGTACAAAGCCCAAGAGGAGGCGGGGATGCTTTTAGGAAGCCTGTGGGTCCAAACTTAAGAATAGTTCAAGAAAAGTTTCACCAAGAATAATATTTTCTTTAATGAACAGTTCTTGGGTTTAAAGAAATTCAAGAGAGGTTTCACCGGGAATTAATCCTCTCTGGGGGAAATGAATTTCTTTGACAATTTCTAATAGTGACAGTCTGAGAAAATTTTCACCGGGAATAATGCCTTTCTCTTTGTTCCATATTGTATAAGCCCAAGAGAAGGCAAGACTGTATCTGGAATTCCTATGGGGAACTAGTTTTGACTGTGTTGAAAGAGTGACCACTGGCTTTATCTAGTTCTAGACCTAATTGCCGGGGAAAACTCTAAGCAGATAATATATAGGCATATATATACGATGAAATATACACTGTATGTAAAAGAGAAGGTAGGAGGACTTACAGGTGAGCAAGCTTCCAGCACAAACAAATATATATGTGCAAGTATGTAAAAGAAAGCGGTTTAAAACTTACAGGCGAGCAAGCTTCCATTGTAATAGCTGTATGGTTAGTTGTTCAAGAAATTAAAGAAAGTTTTAATAACAACTATGAATTTGAACCTAAATCAAAAAGGAAAGTTGTTTTTTTTGAAAAGAAGGTTGGGGCTTATACTCAAGGAGAGGCCCAGATAAAAAACAGTAATCGTACCATTGATCTTAAAATTGTGTCGGGACTTATACAATGACTGGGGCCTAAAAAAGGTTTTCTGTATAAAGAGATGGGTGTTACAACTTAGGGAGAGGCCCAAAGATTTGAAAAAGAAAAGAAATGAGACTTACAACACAAGGGTAGGCCCAATCGATTTTGTTTTCAAATGGCGATCGTGTCGAGATTTTTGAAGGAATGGGTCTTACACTCTATTAGAGGCCCAAAGTTTATTTTTGTACAAGAGATGAGGCTTACAACTCAAGGAGAGGCCCAGATGAAAATAATGATCGCCCCGTTATTTTAAAAATTGTATCGGGACTTATACAATGACTGAGGCCCAAAAAAGGTTTGTATTTACAACAAGGATTGGGTCTTACACTCTATTAGAGGCCCAACGTGTTTTGAAAAAAAGATTTGTGTGGGTGAAAATAATTAAAACCCTAATTTGATTTTTAAATGTATTTTAATTGAATAAAAATTCAATTAAAATGATCAAAATTATCAAACATGTGTGAAAAACAAGTTGTGATCTTGGATTAATGTTTGAAAAATCATGTTTCATTCATAGAATGATTTAAAAATTATTTGAATTTGCAAAATCAAGAGAAAGAAATATTTTTAAATGTTTAAAAACAAATAAAACATAATTCTTTGCAAAAATACTAAATATATGAAATAAATAATATTTTTGTGAAATTTTTATGGAATAAAATATTTTAACATTTTTGGGAATTTTCTAAAAAAGAACCAATAAAAAATAATTAAAATTGAGAGAGAAATTAATTTTTGAATTAATTAATAAAAACCACAAATTATATGAAAAATAGCAAAAAATATGAAAATGGAAAAATGGTCTGGGTGGGTGTTGAACCCACGACCTCATAGCCAAACACACATGCGTGCTACCACTAGGGTGGTGATACATCCGTGTATCAAAACTACCCCATGAACATATATGTGTGCCAAGTGTCATACCCCAAATTTTGACCACTGAGATTCCCATCATTGTGCAAATAATCATCACAATATGGATGAACCCTTATACCTCATTAGTCTCCCCAAAGATGGGTGAGCATCCACTACAGTCAAATTTAGGGTTTCAAGCCCTCTCAGAGCTCTTAGACAAAGGATCAATCAAGGAATGACATGATATTCAACTTGTCTAGCCTCTCAAACATACACAATGGATCAAGAGGACTCCCACATCAAGAATCAAGCACAATGTTGCAGCATTCCAAGTGGATTAAGCCTCAAGATCGCCAGTGTCACCAAATTAAGGGTTTGGTCGACTGGGGCCTCCAGATGGAAATTTTCCTCTGGGCATGAGCCAAAGGCTTTAAAGTATAACCTAAGATGCTCCAAGGGACATCATGAACCCAATCATCAAGTTAATTTTGTCTCAGGGGATGCATTCATAAAAAATCAAGAATTAGGGTTTCTTGACCTAATTCACCCCTAAATTGACTTTTGGGACAAAACATGAGCCAAGACCTCAAGAGAGGATTTGAGGGTCTCTAACACACTACATTGATCCATTTGTAACAATGGATTGATCCAAGAAGCTTGATCAACATGTTTCAAATTCATCAGAACCACAATTAGGGTTTCGCGGGAAAAGTCAACTGTGCCTTTGACTTTTGACCTAGGCATGCTCCCAAACCTTGGGACATGATTCAATACACCCTATGACACCTATAAAATTAATCCATTAAGTTTGATTTAGGTCAAGGACTTGATTTCATAGAGGATCGCACAGTTTGGAGTTCATCTGACAAAAAGTCAACTGTGCACAAAAGTCAACTTTGACTTTTTGAGATTTTTCACAATTATGGTTCTTTGACCCTAAAATGATGTTAATATGTGATTGGGATCATCAGTCATCAAGAAAAATCAAGAAAAGTGGGATAACTTGTAAAAGGGGTAACCATAAAAAACTTAGAAATTTTCTAAGTTATGGAACAAAGTGGCTAGGGTACCAACTTCTAAGGATCATAACTTGAGATCCAAGCAACCATTTGGGCTGATCCGAAGATGGATTTATGGCTCTCATGGCATACTTTAAAAGTGTCAACTACACCTCATTCCAATTCATCATAGATTTTGAGTTATGGTTGGATCAAAATGGCTGAAAACATGAAATGCCACTTTTTCCAACACTTAGTGAAATTTTCACTAAGTCAGAATCTGTCTTGTTTTTTTTCCAAAAGTAGGGGGATTTTTCACTTGGATCTAAAAAGTATCAAGACAAACTATGATCACACATGTGTGGTATCATATAAGAGATTTCCAAAATGGCCAAGAACCCCATCAAACTTAACCTGAGCTAAGAGTTATGACAGTGGCAACATGCCTTGCTGCAACTGTCATAACAAGGCAGATTTGTGCATTTTGCTCGATTTGAGCAAACTTTGCAAATGACAAACAAGTTTATCCATCTGAACACCTCAGGGGGAGACCAACGAGGGACAAACACTGATCCATCAGCCTCCTAAATCCTTGGAACCAAAAGTAGCATGCTGTCATACCCCAAATTTTGACCACTAAGATTTCCCATCATTGTGCAAATCATCATCACAATATGGAGGAACCATCCTACCTTGTCAGTCTCCCCAAAGATGGGTGAGCATCCACTACAATCAAAATTAGGGTTTTAAGCCCTCTCAGAGCTTTAGACAAAGGATCAATCAAGGAATGACATGATCTTCAACTTTTTTAACCTCTCAAGCATTCACAATGGATCAAGAGGACTCCCACTTCAAGGATTAAGCACAAGGTTGCTCCCTTCTAGGTGGATCAAGCTTTAAGATCGACAGTGTCACCAAATTAGGGTTTTGGTCGATCAGGTCCTCCAAAGGGAAATTTTCCTCTGGGCATGAGCCAATTATTCAAAACATAACCTAATATACTCCATGGAACCTCATGGACCCAATCATCAAGTCAATTTTGCCTCAGGGGATGCATACATCAAAAATCAGGAATTAGGGCTTCTTGACCTAATTCACCCCTAAGTTGACTTTTAGGGCAAATCATGAGCCAAGACCTCAAGAGAGGGTTTGAGGGTCTCTAATGAACTATATTGATCCATTTGGAACAATGGATCAATCCAAGAAGCTTGAGCAACAAGTCTCAATTTCATCTACACCGCAATTAGGGTTTTAAGGAAAAAGTCAACTGTAACTTTGACTTTTGACCAGGACATGCTCCCAAACCCTAGGACCTACCCCAATATACCCCATGACACCCATGGAACATGTCCATCAAGTTTAATTTAGGTCAAGGACAGGATTTCCTGAAGGATTGCACAGTTTGGAATTCATCTGATAAAAAGTCAACTGCGCACCAAAGTCAACTTTAACTTTTTGAGATTTTACACCAAAATGGATTTTTAACCCTAAAATGATGTTAATGTATGATTTGAATCATCATTCATCAAGAAAAATCAAGAAAAGTTGGATAACTTGTAAAAGGGGGGTAACCATAAAAACTTAGAAAATTTTCTAAGTTAAAAATAAAGTGACAAAGGTACCAAATTTAGAGGATCATAACTCCTAAACCACCAAAGCCATCTAACAGATGCTTTCCTCAAAATCTCTTTCTCTTGGCAAAAATGCCTTTCTTAGCAAGGTAGCTATCGGGTTTTGAGTTTGAGAGCTTTTCCAATCAAACCAATCACTCACACACCTCACATACATCACATATGAGCTGATCAAACACTTAGATCACTTCTGAAACACCAATTTCACAAAATCACCAGCTGGTTGCTCAAATTTCCAAACAAGTTGTAGCTGAGGTACCACAAAGTGATCCAGCCAATTTCAGTCAAGTCCAACCATTCAAACACACTCCATAGGGTGTAGGGAAGCTGTTCAGATCATCACCACTCATCTGTAACACCTCCAAATCAAAAATCACATTGCACTTGCTGTCACGGCCTAGAGGTCAATACTTAATTTTTGAAGCATTAATCCAAGATCACAATTTGTTTTTCATATGTTAAACAATTTTGATCATTTTAATTGAATTTTTATTCAATTAAATACATTTTTGAAAACAAATTAGGGTTTTTGGATTAATTCAACCCTCATAAATCATTTTCAAAACTCTTTGGGCCTCTAATAGAGTGTAAGACCCAATCCTTTTTTGACCAAATCATTTTTGGGCCTCAGTGTATTGTATAAGTCCCGAGACCGTAAAAAATAAACGGCGCGATCGTCGCCTTTTCAAAATAACCATGGGCCTCTCCTTGAGCAATAAGACCCTTTCAAAACTTTTGGGCCTCTAATAGAGTGTAAGACCCAATCCCCTTTTAACCAAAACATTTTGGGCCTCACTTATTGTATAAGTCCCTCTGCGTTAAAAGAAAACCTCGGCGCGATCGCCATGTTTAAACGAAAAATCAACTGGGCCTACCCTCGTGTTATAAGCCCCACTCTTTTTCTTTAAAACTTTTTGGGCCTCTTGAGAGAGTGTAAGACCCATCCCTTTGTACAGAAAACTTTTTGGGCCTCAGTCACTTGTATAAGTCCCTCTGTACAAATTCAACAGTGCGCTCACTGATAAAACCCTGGGCCTCTCCCTGAGCTGTAAGCCCAAAATCTTTCTTTTTCAAAGCACTTTCTCCTTTGATTTTGTATATACTGTTGTTTTCAATCTTTCTTTGTTGAACAACTAACCAAACAACATGGAAGCTCTACAACCGAGTAAGTGGTTATTGCTTTCATTTACCGCTTTCATATACATATAACTGTATTGTGGGGCTGTTTCACTGTAAGTCTTCTTTCATAAACTCATATCAACTGTGTAATAATAGTATAGATATTCAGAGTTTCCCTGGCAACTACGTCTAGAACTAGGTGACGCCGTTTCGTTTGTCTGTAGAAATAGATAACTAGATCCCCAATAGGATCACCAGATACAGTCTTCTCTTCGGCTGTCCTCATTAGGAATTGTCAAGAAACTCTACTCCCAAAGATGAATGTATTCTCCGTGAAATGGCATCTTTGAGTTTCTTCCAAATTCTCGAACTTTCCTGGCTTTGATCTATTCTCGGTGAATAGCATTGCCTTGAACTTCTCGGGGTTTGGGGACCCACGGGATTCTTAAAAGCATCGGCCTCCTCTTGGGCATCATACAAGGACCCACAGGCTTCCTAAAAGCAACCCCGCCTCCTCTTGGGCTTCCTACAAGGACCCGTCGACTTCTTAGAAGTATTCACAGCCTCCTCTTAGGCTTCATATAAGGATCTCTTCCTCCGGGAATGATAGCCTTCTCTTGGGCTTCGTACAAGGACCTCTCAGGCTTCTTAAAAGTTTCCAGCCTCCTCTTGGGCTTCGTACAAATTGTCCCGACGACCTCCTAGAGGTATAGGAACAGAACCTAGTCATCCTCATAGAGCAGTCCTGTCGTAGAGTCTATTACTGTTTCTCAAAGCATAGTACAAAAGATGAAACTCTAGACTTGGACAGTCTAACTTCCTTGAGTCTCGAAGACATTCTCAAGCGACCCCTTCGTTAAATAGGAAGGAAACCCGTAGACTCGGACAGTCTCAATACCCTTTGGATTTCCCGTTTCCTCAAAGAGAAGGAAATATCCCTGATCCCCAAATCAGATCCCTGAGCACAGTGTTGCTCATATAAGAACTGATTTTCTCTTTAAAATCAGTATACTGGACCTTTCACTTAACTGGAACCATTACATAGCCTCCTCTTGGGCTTTGTACAATGATTCTCCCCAGCGGAGTCAAACAACGTTTAGCCTCTCTCTCGGGCTTTGTACGAGACACATAAGAGACTCCCTCGTTGAGTCAATCAACCCTTTTAGCCTCCATCTCGGGCTTTATACGAGATACAAAAATTCTCTCTTGTTGAGTATAAAACAAACCCTTTTCGCCTCTCTCTCGGGCTTTGTACGAGACACATATTAGCCTCCTCTTAGGCTTTATATAAGAAAACCACTGGTTGATCCAATCAACCTTTTAGCATCAAAGCTGTGCCTCGTTCACAGTACACAAACATCAACAATTCCTTTCCCTTCATCTAAATTGCTGTAAGCGACAAGCCTCTGGATCATCTACATCCATGCCACTGTCCCTCTTTTAGCATGAGAAATTTCTAAGGAAAGATGGCATTGCTCTACACTGAGTTAAAGTCTTCTCCTTCAGGTAAAAACCCCCGTTAAAGGAAATTATGGCATTGCTAGGATCTGCGTATCCCGGTTAAAGTAATTCTCCTTTCTAAAAACAGTTGTGACAAACAACCCCCTCTTTAGAGATGACAAATTCTCTCTAAAGTAGAGACCCTTCAGCTTCACAATTTGGGCTTTGAACAAGATACAAATAGACCCTTCAACTTCACATCTTGGGCTTTGATCAAGATACAAACTACCCTTTCGCTTCACGTCTTGGGCTTTGAACAAGACACCAAAAACCAATTTCCTCCCATAGAATAGGAGGAACTACGATCGCTCTGATTTCCCTGTTTCGGTAAACGGGAATACGTAGGCATAAGATTGAAAGAAAAATCTTAGCGAGCACAATCAACGAAAAACCCAAATCTCATAAACATCAGTCCTAACACCCTAATCCTTGTTCCCCGCTAGAAAGTCCTAGAAAGAAATAGTATTGGTGAAAATACAAATAACCAGTACAAAGGACCCCCCACATTGATAGCATTCGTAACCTAACAGACTGCTGTTTAAACTCAGTATGCAAAGCAGGGTTAATTGGAGACATCTATTTCCCTTCCTTATTCAGCTCACAATAGGATAAAAAATGAATCGACCTGTAATTTAATGCTCAAACCGCAGAGAGCGACCAGCGCTTAAGAACCGCGTCCAAAATCGCTCGCTACAGAAAAATGGCGCCCACCGTGGGGCTTGTCCTTTTTTGTCAAGCTTTTTTCTCCTTTTTTGCGAATACCACAGATTGGGGCTTCCGTCGGGGAACCCATTTCTGTCAGGAACTTAGGATTCATAGCTTTAAAGGTCTAGGATGTTTAGGACAAATATATATATTGCTTTTCCTAATTGCTATACGTGTTTATTTTTCTGCTAATGGGAATGCGGGTGATGCCGTATGTGGAAAGATTGAGTATACACTTAAGATAAGTGATGGCGAAGGGGTCGACCATCAACCTCAGTGGAGGCTGACCAACGCAACCCATTCTCTCACCCTGACAACGGGCCGGTTGTTAAGTCTGAGAAGCTGAGGAGCCAAACCCTTTCGTAGTGCGGAAACTATCAGAAATAGTTGTTACGCGATACTACCCTCATTTGAGGCTGGTGATCTATTCTTGGTGAATGGCACTTACTCTAAGATTTCACTACAACTCGCTGGCAATCCCCTTGTTGTTTTGCTTTCCTGGGAGGAGCTGATGATAATGAGTACAGGTACAAAAATCACCCTAGTATAAACCTTTGGGGATGGGTAGAGCCTTGACTTCATGACAACGACCCTTTGACCCCATGTTTTTTCTATGTTTTTGTGTGCTGCATTCATGCATTCATTTAATAAAACATTAAAACATTCAAAAAATCTTCTCTTCTAGTCTCTCTGTTTTCAAATTAAACTAAGACTGTGGTTGCAAATATCAGAGAAGAAGATTGCACTAATGGATTTCGGTAAAAGAAGAACTCATACGTACACCTTCAAGGTTCCAAAACTAGGGGATTTGAGAAGGTTAGCAAGGATGATCACTAACCCTGAGGCTTTCAGAGCCAAGCACGGAGGCTTGCTACCACTGTTAAGAGTCCATGTGATTGAGGGAATCATGGATGCGCTCATTCAGTTTTACGATCCGGTTTATCACTGTTTCACATTCCCAGATTACCAGCTCGCACCAATGCTGGAGGAGTATTCTCATCTGATCGATCTACATATCATTGATCGAGCTCCATTTTCTGGACTGGAAGAAATTCTAAAGAATCAGACCATTACAAGAGCAATTTATTTGGACGAGTCTGAGGTCAGGACTCACCTAACTACTAAGGGTGGCATCCAAGGTTTGCCAGCCCAGTTCTTGACAAAGAAAGCCCTGTATTTCGCCTGTATAGGAAACGTGACTGCTTTTGAAAGCATCTTTGTCTTGCTCACCTACGGGTTATTTTTGTTCCCCAACATCAATAACTTCGTCGACATTAACTCCATTAAGGTTTTTCTCATTGGAAACCCTGTGCCGACTTTGCTCGCAGATGCGTATCATTCTGTACACTTGGGAAATTTGTACAATGGAGGGGAGATCACATGCTGTGTACCTCTGCTTTATAAATGGTTCGTCTCTCACTTGCCCAAGTCTGCTGCTTTTTAGGATTGTAAGAGTGCCTTACGTTGGTCACAGAAGATCATGTCTCTTGCCAACTCTGATATAGATTGGTGTAATAGGATTTATGAGGGAATCAGGATCATTGACCGTTGTGGAAACTTCCCCAACGTACCCCTTATAGGAACTAGGGGAGGAATCAACTACCATCTGGTATTGGTTCGCCGTCAATTTGGATACCCGATGAGACACATCCCACGGGGGGTTCATCTGGAAGGTCTTTTCTTCAAAGAAGGAGAAAACGACAGAGCACTAAAGATGGAAATAGTGCACGCTTGGAAACACGTTCATAAGAAAGGACGAGAGTCTCTAGGAACACCAAACTGCGTCTAGGTGGAGCCTTATCTCCATTGGGTACAAACTAGAGCTCTCAAGCTAAAGATGCCTTATCCTCGTTACGGAATTCTTCCACCAAGGGAATCTGTCATGTACTTCATGACGGAAACTGAAAAGCTTCAGGTTACTCTCAATAAAGTTCAACGGGAGAGAAGGTCTTGGAAGAACAAGTACCGCACCGTCGACATAGAGTGCATCAAAATACAGCAATTACTGAAAGAGAAAGATGCTCTGATTGAGATTTTAGAACAACATGCTGTAGAGAATCAAGATGACCAAAGGAATTTGCTCACTCCTTTCACATGGCAAAGGAATGACAACCCGACAATGGCCCAAGAGCCCCGGTCAAAGAAAAGGAAAGTACCAGAGTCAACACCCGATTTCTCTTCAGAGAGGACTCGGGACCCATTAGCTTAGGTTTCTGTTTCTGCACTTTGTAATCTACTGTATTTCCATTTCTGTAATCCTTTGAATTTCAATAAAAAGGGGTTTCCCCCACTGTTTGATATTTGCAATCTAATTGTCGAAGTTTATTTTGATTAAACCAAAAAACAATTAATATAATCATTGCATTCATCATTCTCACATCACGTATTCTTCTTCCTTACGAATCTCACATTTGTGTCTCGATTCTAGAGTCAAACTGTCTTATTCATACAATACTCGGGCCAATCGTCAGAAAAGGATGGATGGTCTTGAGGAAGAAAATAGAGAGTTGAAAGAAGAGATCGACGCTCTAAGAGAGGATATGAGAAAGCTTCGTAATGACATGCAAGCCATGGCAGAAGCTCAGTTACAACGGACTGTGATCTCCGAGATCACCTCAACGCCCATCTTGGAAAAGTGTGATCCTAGGTATCAAATGCCGAAAGATCGTCCTTGGGGTATGTCTGTTAACTATATCCCGGAAGGATATGTTCCGCCGATCACTGAAGATCAGGGAATCACAACAGAAGCCGCTGGGCCTGAAGGTTACAAACTTCGGGAAAGCGAAGATGCCAGGGGCATACTGAAGACTCCTAAAGGTTACAAACTTCGGGAAACGCCAAGATTCGCTACCGTAGTCACGGTACCACCCCCTGTGGTGCACACTGTCCCGGAAGGACAAATTCCACCAACACCTTCTGGTAAGAAGGAAACTATGTTTGACCGAATGGATGAATTCTAGGAACAGTTCCTGGAAATGCAGAAGGAACTGCAATCCATTAGCGGCCAGGATCTATTTGGAAAGGACGCCGCAGACCTCTGCTTGGTCCCCAATGTGAAAGTCCCGCACAAGTTCCAGGTGCCCGACTTTGAAAAGTACAAGGGTAACTCTTGCCCTCAAAGCCATCTGGTGATGTACGCTCGGCGGATGTCAGCTCAGATGGAGAATCAGGACCTACTGATTCACTACTTTCAGGAAAAGGACAAGGAAAACTTTAAGGAATATGCTCAAAGGTGGCGTGAAATTGCCGCTCAAATTTGTCCACCTCTTGAGGAAAAAGAGATGACAAAGATCTTCTTAAAGACCTTAAGCTCATTTTACTATGACCGAATGGTTGCCAGTACGCCCAGTGATTTCACCGAAATGGTGGGCATGGGTGTACGTCTTGAGGAAGCCATCCGAGAAGGACGTTTGGTAAAAGACACTGGATCATCGAGCGGTACTAAAAAATATGGTAGTGCTCTCCCTAAGAAAAAAGAGCAAGATATTGGGAATATCTCTCTTGGAAAGCAAAGGCCACGATATCAACTAGTAGCAGCTGTGACTCCTGCTATTAGCCCTGCGCCTATTCCTACGTATCGACCTCAGGTTGCACAGAGCCAACCTAATCAGCAAAGGACACAACAACCTCTTTAGCAGGCTCGTCCCCAATACAACAACAACCGTACAACACGGCCACCAAGATTTGATCCTATACCCGTGACGTACGCATAGCTGTTTCCATTACTGCTAGCCAAGGGGCACATCCAGACTAAGTCCCCTCTTACAGTACCGGAAAATCTGCCTTTTTGGTTTAAGGTGGATCAGACGTGCCCTTATCATCAAGGAGGTCCAGGGCATAACATAGAAACTTGTCTCAATTTCAAGTCCGATGTGAAAAAGCTTGTTAGGATCGGGCTCTTATCTTTCAAAGATACGAATCCTAATGTTCTTACGAACCCGCTGCCTCAGCATGAGAAGGCTGCAGTCAATCTGATTGAGAAAGAGACTAACAATGTCTATCAAATTCACGATGTACTCTTGTTAAAAATCAATCTGGTCAAGATGCATTGTAGACAGAGTGGATATGGCCATGTGCCACCTCATAACTATCATCAGTGTGATATCTGCTCTAAAGATAACCAAGGATGTTCTGTAGCGCAAGCGGCTCTACAGGAACAAATGGATCTCGGATGGATCCAAGAGCACCGAGTTCGTGGAGTTAACATGGTTTACACGAATTCCAAAGTCATTCAGAACCACGATATCCATGTAATGAATGTCAACTTGGTGGCGATGCACTCAAGGCAAAGCCAGTATCATAATCTACCGCGACACGATTACAGTTCCTGTCTGACTTGCTCGGTAAACAAACAGGGATGCTCTTTCATACAAGAGGCCCTCCAGCGTCAGATGGATCTTGGATAGATCCAAGACTACCATGATAGGAACCCTTATCAGATCAACATAGTTCAGATCTTTGACATTCGCGTGATGAATACTAACTTGGTAGAGTTACATGCTGAGCAGGTCCGACTCGGATTCTTAATATCACATGACTATCAAAGCTGTAAAGCGGGTTGCGAAAACGATCGAGGTTGTACCTTTGTCCAGGAGGCACTTCAGCACTTGTTAAATCATTGGTGGATGCCAATCTACATGGATGAAGATACTCAGCAAATAGTATCAGCAACAGGAATCCTACTCGACGTCAAAGTCAGGATGTCCGATCAATGGAAGGTAATCTAGTGAGGTTACATTGTATTCAAAGTGGGCGTGGCCAGGTGCCACTACACAATTACGACCGTTGTAGCATCTGTTCGGAAAGTAACCAAGGGTGTTACCTTGTGAGAGCAGCCCTTCAGGGTCAGGTGGATCGAGGAGAGATTCGTCCATATCCGTGTTCTGGACCTATCGACTGGACGCCGAACTACCTTGCCGATCAAATTGAGGACGTTGTCACAATTTATGGTCATCACAGGACCAGAGATGTTTGTGCCATTATCCCTCTATTGGATGAATCTAAGGTTCCCAACCGGGAACGAATTGAGATTACTTATGATGGTCAGAAAAATCAGAAGGTTCCCATAGTCATCTGTCTGCCGGGATCACTACCGTATGAATAAACTAAGGCTATCCCTTACAAATACGGTGCAACAATAATTGAAAATGGAAAGGAAATTCCATTACCCTCCGTTGTGAATATTGCAGACATCAGTCGGGTAACACGGAGTGGTAGAATCTTCAACCGTGGAGTTGGAGAACCTAACAAGGAAAAGGAACTTCAGACGGAAGCTCCCGATCCATCAGTCGGTTAATCTAGTAATCCCGACCTTGCGAAAAATAATGATGAGATGCTGAAGCTCATCCAAAGGAGTGAATATAACATTGTTGATCAACTGTTACAAACTCCTTCAAATATCTCGGTATTATCACTGTTACTCTGTTCAGAGGCCTATAGGGAGGCTCTACAGAAAGTCTTGGAACAAGCCTTTGTGGAACATGATGTAACAATCAGACAGTTTGATAGCATTGTCTCTAACATCACTTCTTGCAATAATTTGGGATTTAGTGATGAGGAATTACCTGAAGAAGGTCACCGTCATAACATGGCACTCAATATCACAGTTAACTGCCAGGACGATGCTTTAGCCAGCGTGCTGGTAGACACAGGGTCAGCCCTGAATGTTATGCCGAAGTCCACTTTGATGTAATTATCATTCAAAGGCCCTCGGATGAGAACCAGCGAGGTCGTCGTCAAAGCATTTGACGGATCCAGAAAAACAGTTATCGGTGAAGTTGATCTTCCCATAACTATTGGTCCTCACATTTTCCAAATCACTTTCCAGGTCATGGACATCCGGGCAACGTACAGTTGTTTATTAGGAAGACCTTGGATACATCAGGCTGGAGCGGTTACGTCAACCCTCCACCAAAAGCTAAAGTTTGTCAAGAACGATTAACTTATCACAGTTTGTGAGGAACAAGCCTTGCTTGTGAGCAGCTTGTCATCATCTACTGGTATAGAACCCGAGGAGGGTATTGGAACGCAGTTCCAAGCATTGTCGGTGAGCAATGACAATCATTTCAAAGGAGGAACTTCGATTTCTTCATACAAAGATGCTATTAAAGCGGTCGAGAGTACCGATACAAAAGGATGGGGACAGCTTGTCATTCCCATTGACAATAAAACAAAGAAGGGTCTTGGTTTTTTTGCAACCTGTACCCAGACAGCTGCCAACGACGAAAGTCTTCATCCACTTCAAAACTTCTTCCACAGTGGAGGCTTCCTTCACCCAGTATCTCAGGCGGTACATGCTATCAATGAGGAAGATCCCTCTGACACAGATGAAGAATGGAAATCCTATCTCAACAAGGACGGTTATATGTCTCAAGAAGAAGTGCCTATGCCTTTTTGCTTTCCTACAGAAAGTTTGAGATTTATACCACGGTCAGATGTCGAAATGATATATGGAGATTGTGATCCGGAAGGATGTCATGCTCCGCCAAATTCATTAGAGGAAGACACTCTGATGAAAGACAACTTTGATCACAACTACTATGGCCCAATGGATGGTCTGCCAATGTGGCAACCTTACCCAGGAAACTTGGGGCAAGAGAGTCAGCCGAACAATGAAAATCAGCTGACCATCATTGAACAGAATACCTGTGTCCCCGCCATGTCATGGGATCAACACTCAGGTCATTCATAAACTACTCAATATGAAGATGAATTTGCAACGTTCGCAGGACTTGAATTCATCAACTATGCTTTTCCTGAGGTCAACGTCATCGAGAGAGATGACTCCCCCAGTTCTAAAGAAGTATGGGACACCCTGGGACAACCAAGTGGAAAGTACGACTATATGGTCAAGTACACTGCGCCCAAAAGCTCTCGTATCAGGCTCGAAGACATCCAGCCTACTGGATGGGGAGATACAGCTGAGAGCACCAATGCTATGCAAAATACAACTGAGGAATTCTCCTACGACAACTCTGCCTGGGAAACAGATTCCAACGATCCCGCTCCACCAGAAATCAACGTTATTTCTGAAGACAAATCGAGGAAGGTGCCAGACTTTGTTATTCACCGAGGAGTTCACCGCCAATGGGTTGCCGTCGAGGTTCCGAAGGTCGTTCATCAGTCAAAGTAATTGCCGTCTTTTAACCTTTCACCCCGCCCAGGTGAAACGGATGTTTTGATAGGGCCCGCTTTCTGTAAATTTCCCTCTTCGCTTCGCCCAAAGCGATAGAGTTTTGTTTTAGAGGGCTGTAATTTCGAAGATCGACTTGTTCATTAATAAAATAACGTCGTTCTGTAATTTCCACATTAATTGCTATTTTCTCTTTTTGCTTTTTCAGAAAATGGTATTCCTAAAAAATAATTCAATAATAAAAACAAGCAGTAAAAATAATACACTGCACACACTTGCATTTTCTCTATCTCTTCTAAACACGAATCATCACGTCATGCAGATTGCTTGTTTTAAACCCCGTTGAAACATACGATCCGATGCCTTCTCCCAACTTTGAGTTCCCGATATTCGAGGCTGAAGAAGAAGTTGACAACGAAATTCCAGAAGAGATCTTCTGATTACTCAGACAAGAGGAAAGGTCCATCGAACCTCACAAAGAACTGTTGGAAACGGTAAACTTGGGTTCAGAGCAAGAGAGAAAAGAAATCAGGATCGGAGCACTGCTCAGTCTAACTGCCAGAGGGGGTTTGATAAAGCTTCTCAAAGAATTCCCCGATGTATTCGCTTGGTCTTATCAGGATATGCCAGGGTTGGATACCAGCATCGTGGAACATCACTTACCGTTAAGATCAGAATGTCCGCCCGTAAAGCAAAGGTTGAGACGCACTCACCCGGACATGGCCATCAAATTCAAAGAGGAGGTATAGAAATAGATTGACGCGGGTTTCCTCGCCACATCAGAATATCCTCAATGGTTAGCCAACATCGTACCCGTTCCCAAAAAAGACAGAAAGGTCAGAATGTGTGTTGATTACAGGGATCTAAACAAGGCAACTCCAAAGGACGACTTTCCTTTACCACACATTGACATGCTGGTAGACAGCACAGCAAAGTTCAAAGTTTCTCCTTCATGGATGGATTCTCGGGCTATAACCAAATTAAAATGGCGCCGAAAGACATGGAGAAAACTTCATTCATTACCCCATGGGGTACTTTTTGTTACAAGGTAATGCCGTTCAGTTTGAAGAACGCCGGGGCAACCTATCAAAGGGCCATGATTACTCTGTTTCATGACATGATACACAAAGAAATCGAGGTATATGTCGATGATATGATTGCAAAATCAAAGACAGAGAGTGAGCACGTTGAACATCTGTCAAAATTGTTCGAACGTCTAAGAAAATTCAAGCTCCGCCTGAATCCCAACAAGTGCACCTTCGGTGTTTGTTCAGGGAAACTGCTAGGGTTCATCGTCAGCCAGAAAGGAATTGAGGTTGATCCTGACAAGGTCAAGGCCATTCAAGAAATGCCTTCTCCAAAAACTGAAAAACAAGTCAGGGGATTCCTGGGACGTTTGAATTACATTTCCAGATTCATATTCCTTATGACTGCCACTTGTGCGCCGATCTTCAAATTACTGAAAAAGAGCCAGGATTGCGTTTGGTCAGAAGATTGCTAAACCGCCTTCGACAGTATCAAGGAATATCTGTTGAATCCTCCGATTCTATCACCTCCAGTGGAAGGGAGACCACTGATCATTTACCTCATAGTCCTAGAGGACTCAATGGGATGTGTACTTGGCCAACAAGACGAAACCAAAAGGAAAGAGTCTGCCATTTACTATCTAAGCAAGAAATTCACCAACTACGAAACTCGGTACACGATGCTCGAGAAAACTTGTTGCGCTTTGGCTTGGGCAGCCAAACGTCTTCGCCAATACATGATTCGTCATACTACTTGGCTGGTCTCCGAAATGGATCCAATCAAGTACGTATTCGAAAAACCTGCTCTCACGGGAAGAATTGCCCGTTGGCATATGCTGTTATCAGAATATGACATAGAGTACCACGCTCAGAAAGCCGTTAAAGGAAGTATTTTAGTCGATCATTTGGCTCATCAACTAATTGACGATCAAGAATCAATCGGGTTTGACTTCCCAGACGAAGATGTCATGTATCTAAAGATGAAAGATTTCGATGAACCGTTACCCGGTGAAGGGCCAGAACCAGGTTCCCAGTGGGGACATATCTTTGACGGAGCAGTTAATTATTACGGAAATGGAATTGGGGCAATCATTGTTACCCCTCAGGGTACCCACATTCCTTTCACTACCAGACTCACGTTCAAGTGTACGAACAACGGGGCCGAATACGAAGCTTGTATTATGGGTCTCGAGGAAGCGATTGATTTAAGGATCAAAACTTTGGACGTATACGGCGACTCAGCCCTGGTTATCAATCAGATAAAAGGAGGTTGAAACACATACAAATCAAGATTGATTCCAGACAAAGATTACGCAAGAAGGTTGCTACCTTTCTTCAACAGAGTGGAGTTTCACCACATCCCTCGTGATGAGAATCACATGGAGGATGCATTAGCCACTATCTCTTCCATGATTAGTGTAGGTCAATGGAATGACATACCTAAGATCGACATAATGCGCCTTGAACGGCCCGCTTACATCTTCACGATTGAAGCAGTCATAGACGATAAACCTTGGTATCACGATATCAAATGCTTCCTTCAGAAATAAGAGTACCCATCTGGGGCACTCAAAAAAGACAGAGAAACCCTCAGAAGATTGGTTGGACACTTCTTCCTGAGCGGCGATACTCTCTATAAGAGAAATTTTGACATGGTCTTGCTCTGATGCGTCGGCAGACCAGAAGCAGATATGCTTATGAAAGAAATTCATGAAGGATCCTTTGGCACTCATGCCAACGGACACACAATGGCGAGAAAAATTCTAAGAGCAGGGTATTATTGGTTGACAATGGAATCCGATTGCTACAAGTACATGAGAAGGTGTCACAAGTGTCAGATATACTCCGACAAAATTCATGTACCGCCAACACATCTCAAAGTTCTTTCTTCCCCGTGGCTTTTTTCCATATGGGGAATCGACATGATTGGCTTGATCGAACCTAAGGCTTCAAACGGACATCGGTTCATCCTTGTAGCCATTGACTATTTCACCAAGTGGGTCAAAGCAGCGTCATTCGCCAATGTAACCCGACAAGTGGTGGTCCAATTTATCAAAAACAATATCATCTGCCGTTATGGTGTTCCGAGCCAGATCATTATTGATAATGGATCTAACTTGAACAATAAGATGATGAAGGAGTTGTGCGCTGAGTTCAAAATCGAGCACCATAACTCATCTCCCTACCGACCTAAGATGAACGGAGCGGTAGAAGCGGCTAACAAGAACATCAAGAAGATCGTTCAAAAGATGGTTGTAACCTATAAAGACTGGCACGAGATGCTAGCCTTTGCTCTTCACGGTTATCGCACATCTGTCCGCACTTCAACAGGGGCAACCCCTTTCTCTCTAGTATATGGCATGGAGGCAATTCTCCCCATAGAGGTAGAGATCCCATCAATCCGGGTATTGATGGAGGCTAAGCTCACCGAAGCTGAATGGTGTCAAAGTTGACACAACAAACTGAATCTGATCGAAGAAAAGCGAATCACGGCACTATGCCATGGTCAGTTGTATCAACAGAGAATGATGAAGGCATTCGACAAAAAGGTCCGACCCCGAATCTTCAGAAAAGGAGACCTTGTGCTCAAGAAGATACAATCATTTCTCACTGACTCTCGGGGCAAGTGGACCCCAAATTATGATGGCCCTTATGTGGTCATGAAAGCTTTCTCAGGCGGCGCCTTGAGACTTGCAACCATGGACGGAGAGGAATTTGCCTACCCCACAAATGTTGATGTAGTCAAGAAATACTTCGCTTAAACTAAAAAAAAAACGTCTCGGTGGATTGAAAACCCGAAAGGGCGGTCCAGGCAAAAATTAGAGACATGAAAAAAATCATCCCGGTGGATTGGAAACATCATAGTACAATCCAGGCAAAAATTAGGGATAATGGCAAGTAACTATGTTCAACAGAGGCAAGTCCCCCAACAGCAACAGTTACATCATCTGTCAGGAAACTCCGGTCAAGGTCATCTTCGACAGAAGCTCAGGATGCCCCGAATTCAAAGTTGGTAGAAGGATAGTGGTCGTTATGTTTCAACGTAGCCCTTTTCCCTGTAAATTACCATTTTCTAACTTTGTATATACTCTTTGGATTCACGCGTTTGGCTGATCTCCATCTTATCAATAAAATTTGAGCTCTTGTGCTTTTGTTTGTACTTCTTATTTGTTTTAGCTTTACAGAACAACGTTGTTAACATGATTAACGATTCTTGAAATAAAACAAAAATGAATTCACTTGTTAAAACTTTTTCTGCTTTTAAAATAAAGTCGGCAATTTCTTTTGACTATTGAACATCAGAAGAACATCGGTCGCTTCTCCAGAAGTAATCGAACTTCAAAGTGCAGAATCAAAGTAATCCTTCTACGCCGGTACGCCTGAATGAAGGGATCAACTGTGTCAGAGACCTTGTTTCGTCTGACACACCTCGGTCGAGTTCTTATCTCCTAAGCCCGACCAACATAGCTCCCGACGGGGACTATTTCTCCTAAGCAAGGTGGAATTGCTATTCTGAACCAACGGTACTTCTTCGCCCCACGATGGCCGAGTATCCAGTCATGTTCATCTTTTAATTTTTATGTCGCGTCAGTTTTGTCCGCATAAACATACATACATCATGCATTTTTGATTTGCATTCACATTTCATATTGCATCACTATCACTCTAGTCGGTCTTGTACCCTAGTGATAGAAGTTCTCTTAATTGAGTTGTCAGTTCTTGCCTCATCAGGAAATGCTGTGTCTGAACAACCTCGCTTCCAGTTTATTTCTGGAAAGAAGTTGGTCCTTGACCACTTTGATAACTTGAACCTCTGAAAAGCCAGGGAAAACTTTCAACAAATGTCACTCTTCGCCATTGAGGATGATATCTTTGCTTTCCCGGATTAAGGAAAATCCTGAGAAAAAGCCTCGTAATCAAAAATTCGGCAGCACGCCAGTTTCTCCGAAAGACCACTGATGAAAAGGTCATCGGCACCTCAAAATTGGATCCCATCATATGGCATTTCTCCGGGAAGATCCTGAGAAAAGTATGATGTAAAACCCCAAATGAAGGCAATCTCTCAAGAGACTCGCTTTCCCCAGTAGAAACAAATGGCGTCTCCAACAGAGAAGTTTGTGCACCTCTACAACTCAGACGACTGGATTCCCCAGCGAGTCTGACGTCAACTTTTTCTGTCAAATGGCATCTCCCTAGGAAAATTCGGCGAGAAGTTTGAGGAAAACCGCTACGAATAGGATCCCTTGTCAATAAAGCTTATTGACAAAAGAAACTGAGACCAGTTCCTTGGTAGGAAGCCAGGATCGAGGGGAAGTTTATTTCAGAAACTGAGACCAGTTCCTTGGTAGGAAGCCAGGATCGAGGGGAAGTTTATTTCAGAAACTAAGACCAGTTCCTTGGTAGGAAACCAGGATCGAGGGGAAGTTTATTTCAGAAACTAAGACCAGTTCCTTGGTAGGAAACCAGGATCGAGGGGAAGTTTAATTCAGAAACTTAGACCAGTTCCTTGGCTGAAGACCAGGATCGAGGGGAAGTTTTGCCTTTTCTAAGTATCATTTCTTAGCTAAAGAAGATGAATGTGTAAGCTACCATTCATAACCACCTTCAAAATTTCAGGTATTCCGATATTTAATCCTCTTGCACCCCGAATGCCCGAACACCTTCGTCATTCACACCTTCGTGTCCAAGAAGATTAAATAGGGGCATCTGTCATACCCCAAATTTTGACCACTAATATTTCCCATCATTGTGCAAATCATCATCACAATATGGAGGAACCATCCTACCTTGTCAGTCTCCCCAAAGATGGGTGAGCATCCACTGCAATCAAAATTAGGGTTTCAAGCCCTCTCAGAGCTTTAGACAAAGGATCAATCAAGGAATGACATGATCTTTAACTTGTCTAACCTCTCAAGCATTCACAATGGATTAAGAGGACTCCCACTTCAAGGATTAAGCACAAGGTTGCTCCCTTCTGGGTGGATCAAGCTTTAAGATCGATAGTGTCACCAAATTAGGGTTTTGGTCGATCAGGGCCTCCAAAGGGAAATTTTCCTCTGGGCATGAGCCAATTATTCAAAACATAACCTAATATACTCCATGGAACCTCATGGACCCAATCATCAAGTCAATTTTGCCTCAGGGGATGCATACATCAAAAATCAGGAATTAGGGTTTCTTGACCTAATTCACCCCTAAGTTGACTTTTAGGGCAAATCATGAGCCAAGACCTCAAGAGAGGGTTTGAGGGTCTCTAATGAACTATATTGATCCATTTGGAACAATGGATCAATCCAAGAAGCTTGAGCAACAAGTCTCAATTTCATCTACACCACAATTAGGGTTTTAAGGAAAAAGTCAACTGTAACTTTGACTTTTGACCAGGACATGCTCCCAAACCCTAGGACCTACCCCAATATACCCCATGACACCCATGGAACAAGTCCATCAAGTTTATTTTAGGTCAAGGACATGATTTCCTGAAGGATTGCACAGTTTGGAATTCATCTGATAAAAAGTCAACTGCGCACAAAAGTCAACTTTGACTTTTTGAGATTTTCACCAAAATGGATTTTTAACCCTAAAATGATGTTAATGTATGATTTGAATCATCATTCATTAAGAAAAATCAAGAAAAGTTGGATAACTTGTAAAAGGGGTAACCATAAAAACTTAGAAAATTTTCTAAGTTAAAAATAAAGTGACAAAGGTACCAACTTTGGAGGATCATAACTCCTAAACCACCAAAGCCATCTAACAGATGATTTCCTCAAAATCTCTTTCTCTTGGCAAAAATGCCTTTCTTAGCAAGGTAGCTATCGGGTTTTGAGTTTGAGAGCTTTTCCAATCAAACCAATCACTCACACACCTCACATACATCACATATGAGCTGATCAAACACTTAGATCACTTCTGAAACACCAATTTCACAAAATCACTAGCTGGTTGCTCAAATTTCCAAACAAGTTGCAGCTGAGGTACCACAAAGTGATCCAGCCAATTTCAGTCAAGTCCAACCATTCAAACACACTCCATAGGGTGTAGGGAAGCTGTTCAGATCATCATCACTCATCTGTAACACCTCCAAATCAAAAATCACATTGCACTTGCTGTCACGGCCTAGAGGTCAATACTTAATTTTTGAAGCATTAATCCAAGATCACAATTTTTTTTTTCATATGTTAAACAATGTTGATCATTTTAATTGAATTTTTATTCAATTAAATACATTTTTGAAAACAAATTAGGGTTTTTGGATTAATTCAACCCTCATAAATCATTTTCAAAACTCTTTGGGCCTCTAATAGAGTGTAAGACCCAATCCTTTTTTGACCAAATCATTTTTGGGCCTCAGTGTATTGTATAAGTGTAATACCCGAAAATTTGCCCTCTCATTTCTTCATATCATTTATCATGAGCTTTCATTTCATTGCATTGCATTCAAGCATTGAAAAAAAAACAAAACATCTAGCATTGCATTCAGCATAGGGCACGTGATCAAGGCATTTTCCTTTGGTGTGAGCTTTCAGTATTCAGAAGATTATCAGTGAGCATCAATCAAGGACCTCTGGTTGATCATGTTTCTTTCTGCTTCATGACTTGTCTTCATTTTCAAGTTGCTCTTGGGGAATTGTTCTTGTATTGAGATCCTTGGTTATAAAGACGAGATATCCATGGATTGAATTGCAAATCATTGGGTCATGGTCAACTGAGCTTATTGATTGAGTTTTAAAATTCATTGAAGATATGAGTTTGGTGTAGAATTGGGCGTGTCGAGATTAGTTGTGTGGGCTACTTGAAATTCAAATTTCTACCATAAATCCATTATTCATGTCCATTTTCCTTTATCCAATTCTTAAATCCATTTCCATTTAAAATTCCAAATATCTGTTTTTATAATCCATTTCTATTTTTATCCACTTCATTACCCGTATACATTTCATTCAATTAACCATTTATCCAAATTAAATCAAGATCCATTTTGAAACCAATCATCCAATTAAACCAAAATCAATATCCATTGTTCTAAATCCATTTTTATCCACATTCTAAACCATTTGTCATCCACATTCTAAATCCAAACTACAATTCTAATCCAATTCTATTTTTAAGCCATGATCCATTTTACCACATTCAAATCCAAATGCCCACTCCATTTCAAGTCTTTAACTAAAACCTTATTCAAACTCCAAAACACAATTTATCAAACACGGGTTCTTAATGTAAACCAATTTTTCAAATAATTTTGTAGCACATAGCCAGGAGGAAACCCATGAGTTTATGATAGTTTCCTTGAATAAACGACGAACCACAACAACTTTTCGCGGCTATCGAGTCGCGTACTTGAACAAGCTTGGAGAGAGATGGCACAAGCATTCATGGAGATTAGTTTTGGCAGTGTGAAGGAGTTAATAGTCTACAATTGGAAATAAACTGATAACAAGAAATAATTTCTACACCAGAAAAACCTATAACAGCTTCATAACAGAATTTTTTCCATATCTGTTATCAACCAAAAATTCACTAACAAAAAAATCCTCTAACAGTTTTAACTAACCAGAATTTCAAGATCCTCTAACCATTGCAAATAGATTTTTTCTCCAACAGAGTTTTCTTTTTTGAATCAACTCATAACAGTAGAAAATCTCTAACTGTCATAACCAATCTCTAACAGTTTTTCCCTAACCTCTAACAAAAATTCTGCTCCAACCTTCAGGAATCTCCATCACCAATTCTCAATCCTCTGCTTCTAAACCTTCAATCTTCAATCTCTGCAAAATTCATCCAAAACTCCAATCGATCCTCAACCTCTAACCGGAGAACCTTCATCATCTCTGCTTCAATTCTACACCAGGATTCATATCCACTACAACAACAACTTCATCGCACATCGTCATCTACTTCAGATCGCTTCAGAACTATGCACTGAGATTCACAACAAGAACAATCGACAATACTGAGAAGCGATCCAGGAATCGCGAAGAAGAAGAGTGACGAAGAGAATTGCTCGAAGAAGAGCGGGATAGAGTAGAAGAAGCATTAACTGCGAAGTCGACGTTGATCCGGCATTGAGACTGAGCTATCGCGTTTGAATCGCTCACTACAAGGAGAAGTCAAATCGAACATAACACAATTCGCGATAGTTTGAAGTAGCTTATTGCCGGAAGAGATTATTGAGGAAGCACGTTTGCAAGAAGTGATTATGGAGTTTGATTCAAGGTTGAGAGTGCGATTACAGGAAACGATTTCGGCGAAGGAGCCAATGATATGAAGAGGCGTTGAAAGCCATGGCGTGGAGGATGCGTGCGTTGCGTTTGATGACTTTGAGAATGGATCATCGAGATTGATCTTCGCCAAGTCGTGTCGGTCGCCGTCGTGAAAGGAATGGCTAGCCGGAGAAGACGGCGCCGCTGCCGGTCACCATCTTCTCCGGTCGGTAGGAGTTTTCTGGCCGTGTAATTTCAGAGAGTGAGAGAAGCGAACGGAAGAGGCTCTAGTCGCGTGTAGGAGGAGGGTTAGGCTGTCGAAGAATGGTGATATGGTGATGTTGACGGCGAGACGAGACGGAGGAAAGGGAGAACGGAGGGTTTCCGGCGTCGTGTTGAAGATGAAGGAGAGGAAAGAAAATGGCGCAGGGAAGAGAGGAAATTGATTTGAGAGTGCTGCTGAGTTCTCTAGGGTTTCTTCTTTTGCCATGTTGTTGATCAAATTGGATTGGGCTCATAGGCCAGAAAATTCAATTCCACACCCTTCTTTGCTCGCTATACACCTTGGTTGAGGAATCATTGGGCCTAAGACGTTGGCCCGTACACTGAATGGCTGAGTGAACCGTGCTTTTCTCTGCTGCACCCCCACGTCTGCAAGGAGATCATGGGCCTGGTATCCAAAGGCCTACATTCCAGATTACTGTTTCAACCCCTATGAAGCTGCTACACCCTTCTCTTAATGGGGTAAATTTGTTGTTATATTAGTATAATTGATTCAATTAGAGTTTAATCTTGCATGACATTTGTTTTAGAACTTTAGTCTTAATTTTAGATTTTTGTTTAGAGTTCAATTCAAACTTTACTAACCTTAGAATTAGATAACTAGCTCATAATTTTAGAATTAGTTTAGAGTTAGTTTAGAGATTAATCTTGACTTTAATTGGCATTTTTCTTGGCTTAACATTGACATTAATTGTGACCATTAGATTAGGTATCATTTGTAGAATATTAATTTTAGAATTAGTTTTTTTTGCTAGGATTTAACCGTGTGCTTAATTGGTTTTTTACATAGATTTATAATTGATTTTGTAAACAAATGTTAGCGTAGATTGTTGACTAATTGTTGTTACATTTTAGCATTGATTTCATTTACTTCTTATTGACAATCCCCATTTGAACTTTGACTAATCCTTGAGTTTATTTTGTAGTGTTTCACATTCAACATAGAAGTTACTGTAGTATACACAGCTGCTGTGTACAAAGGGCGCTGTAAAATTGTTGATATCCTGACTGGCTGCATATACACCAATTCCGTTCTAGAAATAGTAGCTGTTATAAACTGTTTTTACTTGTTGCTAGTTTTTACAGCTATGCAGTGCTGGGGCGCTGTTGTTGCTGCTGTTTACGGCTTGTGACCTTGTTTTATTGTTTTTGAAGAGCATTGAGTTCCGTGCCTTTTATGGATCCATTCCACTTTCTAACACTTTTGCTCATTTTGCTAGATCACTAGAAGTTGGTCGGTTTGCTTATAGTTTGCTTGCGTTGCTACGGATTGATATCCGTTCGGTATCACTTCTCTTCTCTTTTACTAATTCCGCATTTTTCCTTTTTATGCCATGAGAAGTAGGATTGGGAGTCCGTGCCACTTGGCCGGCAACGATGGAAGTCCTCAAAGGAGGCTCTGTTTGTGATTGTTTAATATTGTGCCTGAAGACCTCCAAAGAGGCATCCCATTCCCATATCCCCTTGTGCTGAAGACCTCTAAGGAGGCAATTGACGGAAGGCAGGGTTCGCAATCAACCCCCGTTATTCTAGTTGAGTCGTTCTTAGCTCTCATTACATGATTGGAGCTTTGAACATCACCTGCTCTTGTTGTCGAGTCCGTCAGTGGAAGAAGGGTTTAGTAATCAAACCCCCACGCTTTGTCTATAGCTCGCATTGATTGATGTTGATGCTTATGTGATCTGACTCACATCTTCCCCTTTCTTACTCTGCTCTCCATGGTTCTCGATACCATTGGATGAGTACCTACTTCCCACAGCTAGCTTGTTTGCCTCGGTTGATATGACCCCTTGGCTAAAGCTTCCCTTTTCTCCCTTTGG